>CM060915.1:138830400-140080400 GCA_030737875.1 Allium sativum
ATAATGTTTACTCAAATAAATGCCCAAGTAGCAGAACGCTTGCATCTCACGATCCATATATATATAATATAAAATCATAAACCACAGGGCGCTTATTGGAGATTGGATTCCAACAGACAAGGTATGGGAGCACCTTTCGATCAGTGTACTCTAGAGGGTATACACTGCAGGTTCAATAAGAACGTCTTGCAACCCGACCACACATGACCGCTCATTCATTTAGCTTGAGTGTCGCAAATATATTTCCACCCATGGTTGTTGGCCATCCAACCGTCATCCGAAGATACAGAATCGAAAAGAAGAACAAATATGAATTTTCCCTAGATCGATGACAATACACCCTGCTTGGGTATGACCCAAGTAGCCATGCTACCTAGCCCAACTTCTGTCATATCCGGTTGTGAGGCTAGAGGCTACGTCTATCGTCAGAATATCTGATCACCATTCACTTTGAATGTCACATCGTCAAACCCGTCAATTCACTAATCGATTTCCAAAAATATCACTGGTATAAAAAGCTAAGAGGAACGAATTCCTCTGCCACTAGACGTAATACCTTTAAGAGATCAACTGTATGTGATTTGTTAGGTATACTCTGTCAGACACTCGTCCATACAAGTTGTCTTGGGATTAGACAAACAGGAAACATCGCTTTGAAACAGGACGACCCTTGCATTTAACTCCGTCTTCAATTTTCTTCAGCATAATATAATTCGCAGCGCTTATGCCTATATGGATTGGTTTCATGTAATATATCCAACCGATCTCTCCGTGTTGAGGACGATGGTCAAAACACTTCGATAGCCGGTTATTTAACTATCGAAGTAAAAACAACATCCATTCTAATGTACAACCAACCATCACACAAACACTGGCCCTTTTATTTAATACTAACTTTCTAGTTTCCCATATTTTTATAAACTCTTCTTTATTTCCCTTTATAACTAATACAAAATGTTGCTATATTCCCCTGTACAACTATTTCAATACGCTGCCATATTTCCCTTCATAACAAATGCAATAAGCTGCTAAATTCCCCTTAATAATTACTCTCGACATAACAGTCACGCTTAAGCCTAGTCAACATCGTTATTTTATCATTGTAGTTCAAAACTTAATATCGATTCCTTATTTGATTTTAATTTATTGGTTTCAAACCAAATATTAACCCTCTTGTCAAACTCTGAATTATAGTATACGATTCCTAAAGATATCATTGTTTTAATAATATTCGACATCGTCGAATTAAAAATTACAAATCCTTATGGCTTTACTTGAGATAATTTCACCATTTCTTTGAATGGTTTTCCATTTTCCCATTTCTAAACACAACCTTATACTCCCCAAACAATTTAACAATAATTATTTCATTTCATTATAAATATTGTTTTTAAATCAAATTACTTGTTTTACAAAACCAAACAAGTTATTGCATCCTAGCCTAATCAATATTAAACTCCTATTATAAATAATAGATTTTCCTCTTTAAACATAAATTCCTTCCTAATCTATTTACGGTATAGAAATAACCGTTATTTCAGGGCCGGTGTAAAACCCACATCCCCAACAAACAACAATCAATGGCAGATTATCTATCACATCATATAATGCAATATATGGAAACAACAAATATAATTATTTCAACTAATTTATCAGCAATTCATCCAATCAACCATCACACATCATTTAACCATTATTAAATAACAATTATAATATTACAAAAATGATCAGAGTTAGTGAGTTTACTCACATTAGCGCGTTAACCGTTAAAAACGATTTGCGTCGGTTGATTGTTCCAGATGTTTTAATCTGTCATAATTCAAACGGACCTCAAATCACTCATCCATGTTTGTCACTTTTCGAGCTCCACCATCAACCATTATGGCCTTTCGCTGGTATGGACTCGTCTTCTTCACCGTTCCATTTCGGTGCTTCCATATATTTTGAACCTGACTTCATTTCCACAGTAGCTTCTTTATCGCGGTTCAGACTTCATGCTACCGACAGCATCCCCTCCATCCTATTCCACCTACTACCGCATACTATATTTCCCCTTTCATTTTATGCAGAGTGCAAAGTGAACGTCCCTCCCCCTTTACATACCTTGATCTACACGCAAATTCCATGAACCCAGATCCGCATTTTCACTCCTCCCTTCTGCAACAAAACAACGTGAACCATACTTCTTTGCCATACAACATACGAGTACATCCCCTTCACAAGCCATTTCCGCTTTCACCAAATACTTGGTAAGCACCCACGTTTACTCCTCTACTGTTTCGACGCAACAACTTCCTCCATATCATACTTGCGCCCAGCACTCCCTCTTCTACCATACACGTTCAAACACTCCTCTCCATTACATTGCTTTCTATTTGCTTGAACTCATCCCAACATGAATACCATTTCCTTTCACTATTTTTCTGACAGCTTGCGCCTCCTAAGCCTCACGTTCCTTCGCCTCCATCTCATGTCCTTTCTCCCCGTTTGTTTCATTCCGCTACAGCAACCAAAATGAGAAAATCACCACCGAAAACATCTCCTCCATGATAAACTGCCACCCATTTCGACCCCACCACATTAACCAGCAACTCAGCCTCCTTCCGTTACCTCCCCAAGAGTCGAACTCGACATCATTTCTGTCGCAGGAGCTTCCATCTTGACGCCGTTGGTCTTCGGATCTCATGCATGTGAATTTCGTATCTTTTTAGAGGAGTGTAGAATTATATTTTGGTTTTAGAAGATCTAGTTTTGATTTTGTTTTTGCCATTAAAAGCTTACGGTGAAACATCCCTGAAAAGAACAAAGGAGAAGCTCACTTGTATATTTGTATATGAGAAGACTTTACTGTTAAGGCATAGGAAATTTTTAGAGTTAAGTCTCTGTTGAATTAAACAATTCGATGTTCTTTGTCCTTCGTGTAATATTATATGGAGTATGGTATATGTTCATAGGTAGGTAGAGTAGCTTGAGGGGGAATGGCCAAAGTTTATGCATTGATTTCTTAGATTATAATGTCGGCTTATATTTTATTAAGTCTAGCCATGTGGGATTCCTATTGTTGCTGTGTGATTTGAAGGGGTATGGTAGTGTTTACTTTCCTTGAAGTGTTAGGGTGGGTAGCATGTTTAGGTTTGCTTTGTGTTTAGGTCTAAGTATGGCTTCGGTATGGTGATTTTCCAGTTAAGGGGTAGGTCTTGGTGTACACGTTTTAGGGTAGGTAGAACCGTCCATGGTATGGCACTTAAAAGGAAAATACATAGATTAGGTAACAGCAGCATGGGTACATTCATTTGAAAGGAAAAGGGCTGCGTTGGTATCATTAGAGCAGGGCAGAAGTCTAAGGAATAGAATAGGATAGGGAAATGGTATGCATTTCCTATCATTTATAAAAAAAATGACAATTTGGCTGGGCGCACACGTTCTTCATTTAATTCGATTTGGATGGGTGTATAGTTCCAAACATTTTGTTGATTGTTAGACACAAAGGACTTAGTTAAATTTATGAGTTAATATATATATTTATATGTATATATGTATATATGTATATATGTATTCGTACACGAAGAAATCATCTAAAACCATCATATACGAGCTGCTAACGACGGAAGTAAAAATATCATTGTGCCAAGCAATGCTCCACGATCCCAAAAGTATAATAATATCGGTCGGTTAACTCATATTGTGAAACCCCAAAATGTTGATATAGGTTGCAAAATACTCCAAATAAAAAGTTGTGTATTTAATTAATTAAAAATTATAGTAAAATTCTAAAAATTAAATTATCACTATGTCTCAAAAGAATCCTATCTAAATTCGAAACCGATATCTAGTTATATCGAATAAACTGTTACGGCCGATAAACAATTCTACAGCGACTTTCTGAATATTTTATTTGGACATAACTCACAATCTATAACACAGAATCTTGGTTATTCACTTCTGATAGAAAAATACAGTTCAACAGATTCCAAGGTTTCTTGTTTCGAAGAAATCCGACTAATAACGGGTCCTGTATACTCAGTTAAAGTTCAAAACGTTAAATTACGAACTGCCGCGATATTATGGGCTCGGTTATATTTAATATATATTTTTATACATTCAACTTGTTTTAATTAATATAGAAATCCACTTATATTACGAATTCAATTTTTAAACTGATTTAAATATTCTAATACAAACCGATAAAAATGCGGGACATTACATTCCTTCCCACTTAAAAGAATTTCATCCCCGAAATTACTAAGATAGGGAAATGCAATGAACACTTTCAACTAGATTAAAATACTTTGTTTACTTCTTGACTCAGTTTTGTAACAACCCGAAAATCTGGGCCAGTTTAAAATTTTTATTTTGGCAATTTTAGCGAATTTTGAATATTTAAAATGAATTATTTTAAATAAAATCGACGAGAAATTTATTTTGAATATAATTCGAACGTATATATTATATACGTCGTCGTTAGAATATAAATATTCATATATAATTATAAAAGGAATTGGAAATGGCGCGGTAGTTCGATAATTCGATTTCAAACTTCAATTGAATGTACCGGGTGCAAAACAATCCGGATTTTAGTGAAACCAAAAACATTAGGATCTAATTGATAATATCTTTCCAACGAATCCGACAAATCAAGATTTCATAGCGGGAATCAAAAGATATGTCCAGTTGAAAATTCTGAATAGTCGCTATGGAATTCAGGCCCTTAAAAATGGGAATTTTGCAAACGACCTCGGATTTCGACGAAACCACTTTTGTTGGGTCCGTGATGTTAAGTTATTGCTAGATTCCAAATTTCATAATTTTTCGAATCAATATGTGAGCGTGGCAAAGGAAAACGCGTTTGACCAGTTTCAGTTGATTTTAATCGACTGGAAAATGGCTATTTTTCCAACGGCCTCAGAATTCGATGAAACTAGTTTCGTTAGGACCGTATCGTCAATACGAAGCTAGAAAATATTTTTCTAGAATTTTTAGAGACGGTATGTGACCCCGGTAATTTGAAATGTACGTTTAAAATTCAATATAGTGATTTAAATGTAAATTTAACGGAAACGGATCGTAACGTCCGAATCAACCTACGATACATATCCCCTTGTGTTCGGAATGGGGGTAAAACGCTATGGACGACAGGCGGTGGGTTTGATTCTGAAGTCGGCAGGAAAAGTTACTTTATGAGAATATAAATTAAATAAATAATAATAAATACCCTCTCCTTTCCCCCTTTAACTCTGGCCCCCCCGTTCACTTTAGTTTCAGTCGATTCATTTCGAAATCGTTTTCTATTCGATTCAATTCAAATTGGTTTTCTATTCGATTCAATTCGTTGTATATTCCATTGAAATCAAATTCGTTATATATTCAAAACAAATTCGATTCGAATTCGTTTTCTATTCGATTCAATTCAAATTGGTTTTCTATTCGATTCAATTCGTTGTATATTCCATTGAAATCAAATTCGTTATATATTCAAAACAAATTCGATTCGAATTCGTTTTCTATTCAATTTGATTCAAATTTCATTTCAAAATATTCAATTTCGAAATCACTTTTCAATATTCATTTTAAAATGAATAAAATCGATATAAATATCGTTCACGTCAAAATGGCGTCAATCTAATCAACACGGCTTCATATATTTCTATTTTCAAATATTCTATTTCAAATATTTCTATTATTAAAATATTTCGTTCAACACATGACCAATCTCAATGGATGAGTACTGTCAACACATGAACCTTTATTTTATATTGATAAAGATGTAAATTTTATTACTAAAATATTTCGTTCAACACATGACCAATCCCAATGGATGAGTACTGTCAACACATGAACATTTAATTTATAATATTCTTTATTTTCTAAATTGGAATGAGGCCCAATCAATTACCATATAAAGTTAATTATATGGATTTTCATACAACACATGTATAATAGCATTGAAAGATAATCAACCATCAACCAAAGTGCACTACACTGTATAAGCATCAAATATAGATATCTAATGCTTATAACAGCCTGTCAATCGATCGATCGACATATTTAATCAATCAGGATGAGTGAACTTCAAATTTCATCCCAACACCCGTGTGGGGTTTCAAACAATCAAACACAGATTTTTATTCGTGCAGTTGGGCGATGTGTAAAATTTATCGACCCAATCAATGTCCTTCAAATAGGTGTACATAAACAAACCGTTCGGTTTGTAAATGAATATTTTATTTATTCACGTTCACGTTAAAAATTATATTTTTAACGATAAAACATTTTATTCCAACATATGAATTTCTATACAATCCATTTATTCGATAAAATGATATTTTTATTTTTCTAACTTATTTTAGAAAATTTCGGCGGCATAACGGCACGATACTAGAAACGGGACGAGGCCTAGCCTTATCCCCGGTCTAGTGAAGGCCCACGCCATTCACACATCAATCAATTCATTCATTTCACCAAACAATTCAATTCCACCAAACAATTCAATTTCAAATCAAATCATCTAACCAATCTATGCAACCAAACAAACAAGTCCATGGTCTGTGGACGATTGTGTCGGGTGCTACTAAGCACCGTCTGCATCCTAGTATATATATATGACTAGAAAAGAAATTGAAGAGTGAGAAATTCTCACCAATAGCCATCCAATCCTATTGACTCTTCTTTGATAGAAATCTTCGCCAATCTCGCCTTTTGTCGCTTTCGTTGCCCGTATTCACTACATATGTAAAAATCGAATTTTTACTTCGTTATTCAATATATAAAAATCAAATTTTTACTTCGCTATTCAATATATAAAAATCAAATTTTTACTTCGCTATTCAATATATAAAAATCAAATTTTTACTTCGCTATTCAATATATAAAAATCAAAATTTTACTTCGCTATTCAATTTATAAAAATCAAATTTTTACTTCGCTATTCAATATATAAAAATCAAATTTTTACTTTGCTATTCAATATATAAAAATCAAATTTTTACTTTGCTACCTATAAAAAGATGATATTTTTAATATTCCTATCATGTAAAAATTATATTTTTAATCTTCCTACACTATAAAAGATTATATTTTTAATATCGCTACCTTATAAAATCATATTTTTAATTCTCTACCTAAACAAAAATCATATTTTTATATCATCTATATAGTAAAGACTATATTTTTAATACTTTAAAAACATAAAAATCATATTTTTAATCCTTTAAAAATATAAAAATCATATTTTTCCTAATACAAAAATCTAAACTTCTCTATTAACAAAGATCACATCTTTAACTTGTTAATTCATAGACAAAGATTGCATTTTTATGCTAACATATATAAATAGAAATCAAATTTTGTCTTCTAAAAATTATAAATCTATACATATACATATTTCAGATTTTAAAACAATATTATATATATTAAATTTCAGATTTTTACCTAGTAAAAAAAATCAGCCTTCATATAAATAAATAATAAAAGAAAAAAAAAGAAAACTCACGGGTTCGACATGAGGAAGGGCTGAGGGTGGTGGCAGGGCGACGCAGGTGGTGCGGTGAGGTCGAGGCGGCGGCGGCGGCGGCGGCTGGCCCACTGGTGGTCGACGGCGCTCAAATCGGCTGGAGGTGCTAGGGTTTCGGTGGTAGAGGGCTCGTGCTTGATTGGAGAAGGAGGGGAGGGCTCTCAACGGAGCGCGGAGGTGGTGGGCCCGTTCAAGGCGGCGGCGGCGTCCCCTGGCCTGGTGGCGCTGCGCCTTCGATCGAGCGATTTGTTTTTTTTTCTTCTTTTCTTTTCCTGAATCGACTGAAACTAAAGTGAACGGGGGGCGGGGCAGAGTTAAAGGGGGAAAGGAGAGGGTATTTATTATTATTTATTTAATTTATATTCTCATAAAGTAACTTTTCCTGCCGACTTCAGAATCGAACCCACCGCCTGTCGTCCATAGCGTTTTACCCCCATTCCGAACACAAGGGGATATGTATCGTAGGTTAATTCGGACGTTACGATCCGTTTCCGTTAAATTTACATTTAAATCACTATATTGAATTTTAAACGTACATTTCAAATTACCGGGGTCACATACCGTCTCTAAAAATTCTAGAAAAATATTTTCTAGCTTCGTATTGACGATACGGTCCTAACGAAACTAGTTTCATCGAATTCTGAGGCCATTGGAAAAATGGCCATTTTCCAGTCGATTAAAATCAACTGAAACTGGTCAAACGCGTTTTCCTTTGCCACGCTCACATATTGATTCGAAAAATTATGAAATTTGGAATCTAGCAATAACTTAACATCACGGACCCAACAAAAGTGGTTTCGTCGAAATCCGAGGTCGTTTGCAAAATTCCCATTTTTAAGGGCCTGAATTCCATAGCGACTATTCAGAATTTTCAACTGGACATATCTTTTGATTCCCGCTATGAAATCTTGATTTGTCGGATTCGTTGGAAAGATATTATCAATTAGATCCTAATGTTTTTGGTTTCACTAAAATCCGGATTGTTTTGCACCCGGTACATTCAATTGAAGTTTGAAATCGAATTATCGAACTACCGCGCCATTTCCAATTCCTTTTATAATTATATATGAATATTTATATTCTAACGACGACGTATATAATATATACGTTCGAATTATATTCAAAATAAATTTCTCGTCGATTTTATTTAAAATAATTCATTTTAAATATTCAAAATTCGCTAAAATTGCCAAAATAAAAATTTTAAACTAAGAAGATTTATTTCATTTAAAATATTAATTTCTTATTAATGAACATCTTTAAAATTCTGAGAATTTTCTAACATCTTAAATTTCCGATATATCTTGCTAGCATCTCCTTCGCACGGCTCAACCGATACTACTACAACTTGCCTTTCTGGCATTCTCCAATTCAACAGAAAATCGAACAACCAAACGGCTTGCCAAACAGACTTATAAAAAATCTTATACTCGTATAAAATATAAACATGTACCTTTTTGGTTGGGCATCCAATTCTAACTCATTTGATATTCCATTGGCATGTCCCTATTTCACTTCCACTCGATTTCCATTCAAATTATGCTCGAACCACATCATCCACTTATAACTCCATTTAAACTAAAATTCCAAACTCAATTCCAACTCTTAATTCATCAATTCGATTCCATTCCAGATTATTTCTAATCCAAACCAATTTTATTTGACTTAGTTAAATCTTTATTTATTTACTTCATAAGTAAATTTTAAATTTCGGAATTCAAATTACAGGGGTTTTTATTTCAAATCAGTTTGAAATTTATTTACATATAATATCAATTCAAAACATTTGAATCTCCATACAACTCATTTCCTTAAATGATCCAAACCAAAATCTCTGTTAGCAATCTGTCATTTAGAAACTCGAAAATGAACACCGAAAATGCCGCAATTCATCATCAAAACTTATTTTCAAGTCATCGAAGTGAGTTCAATGCTATATCTTTTTAAAACGCTTCCATTTTGAATTTTACTTCAAAATATCTTTCACAACACTTGGAAACCAATTTCAAATCTCCCAGGATTTTAAAATTCCCATATATTTAATTCAAAATTTATTTCCAACTTTCTTCCCAGTTTCTAGAGTTTTATTTCAATTCCGGTTTTAAATTCAGATTCAGTTCATCTGATTTTCCATATTATACTTATGTAATATTTCGATTGGTTATTTATATAACCAACTCAATTATAAATCTTATTTGATCATAATAACGATCAACACTATCAATATATATTAGATCATTACAATATATATGCTTTCTTTATATCAAAATATATTTTGGGTAAAATTATTCATTTACCCCATTTTTTCAAAACATACTGTGTCAAATTACTCTGTTCAAAAGTTCAGAAACACCTATCGACACAGTTTGCATTATTGTTTCGACCAACATTCATAAACCACTCGACTGACCAGTCAACACAATATAAAACGGTTTTTATATTAATTTACACATACGCGCTCATATATATATATATACACTCAAACTCAATCTAAGGTATTACTAACCTTATTTCTATTGAGTCACGCCACAGAGCCAAGGTAATAACTTAACCTATAGCTCTGATACCAACTGTGATGGCCCAAAAATCCATACCAATTTGAGCTGCCTAATATCCTACACATTCAACTCAAAGTGCACGAAAATTCAGATCATTAACAGAAAGAAATAAGAGGATGAGAAAGATAAGATAGAACTAATAGAATAGAAGAAGAAGAACATCAGAATCAGAGTAAACGCGAACTCACAGTGGAACGAATAAAATGTATTATATAACATAACTTTGGATTACAAAATTGTATTGTATATACATACCATATATCAGAGTACAATACATCATATCACAGCGGAAATAATCTCTAGATACTAAAGGTGAAGCCTTCTGCTTTGAGCTCCTCCAAGTTGTATCTGTAAAAGCCTAAAACACTTGACTGCCCGTATAAATTTGGGCACCCAAGAGTTTAGGGAAAACAACAAAATAAACTCTGGGTCAGTCATGGGACTGGTGTGAGTAAATTCCAACCATACTATTTAACTTTAAAAATCCTTTTTAAACAAGAAGATAATAGTAAGACTAGTCCACACATAAACATGGACGGTTTTTACCTGACTATAATCCAAAATACTTTGATATCAAAACCCGGTGATATTATAATAATGTCTACTCAAATAAATATCCAAGTAGCAGAACGCTTGCATCTCACACTCCATATATATATAGTATAAAATCATAAACCGCAGGGCGCTTATTGGAGTTGGATTCCAGCAGACAAGGTATGGGAGCACCTTCCGATCAGTGTACTCTAGAGGGTATACACTGCAGGTTCAACAAGAACGTCTTGCAACCCGGCCACACATGACCGCTCACTCATTTTGCTTGAGTGTCGCGAATATATTGCCACCCACGGTTGTTGGCCATCCAACCGTTATCCGAAGATAAAGAATCAAAAATAAGAACAAATATGAATTTTCCCTAGATCGATGACAATACACCCTGCTTGGGTATGATCCAACTAGCCATGTTGCCTAGCCCAACTTCTGTCATATCCGGTTGTGAGGGTAGAGGCTATGTCTATCTTCAGAACATCTGATCACCATTCACTTTTAATGTCACATTGTCAAACCCGTCAATTCACTAATCGATTTCCAAAAATATCACGGGTATAAAAAGCTAAGAGGAACGAATTCCTCCGCCACCAGATGTAATACCTTTAAGAGATCAACTGTATGTGATTTGTTAGGTATACTCTGTCAGACACTCGTCCATACAAGTTGTCCTGGGACTGGACAAACAGGAAACATTGCTTTGAAACAGGACGACCATTGCATTTAACTCCGTCTTCAATTTTCTTCAGCATAATATAGTTCGCAGCGCTTATGCCTATACGCAGTGGTTTCAGATAACATATCCAACCGGTCTCTCTGTATTGACGACGATGGTCAAAACACTTCGATAGCCGGTTATTTAACTATCGAAGTAAAAACAACATCCATTCTAATGTACAACCAAACATCACACAAACACTGGCCCTTTTATTTAATACTAACTTTCTAGTTTCCCATATTTTTATAAACTCTTCTTTATTCCCCTTTATAACTAATACAAAACGCTGCTATATTCCCCTTTATAACTATTTCAATATGCTGCCATATTTCCCTTTATAACAAATGCAATACGCTTCTAAATTCCCCTTTATAACTACTCTCGACATAACAGTCATGCTTAAACCTAGTCAGCAACGTTATTTTATCGTTGTAGTTCGAAACTTAATATCGATTCCTAATTTGATTTTAATTTATTGGTGTCAAACCAAATATTAACCCTCTTGTCAAATTCTGAATTATAGTATATGATTCCTGAAGATATCATTGTTTTAATAATATTCGGCATCGTCGAATTAAAAATTACAAATCCTTATGGCTTTACTTGAGATAATTTCACCATTTCTTTGAATGGTTTTCCATTTTCCCATTTCTAAACACAATCATATACTCCCCAAACAATTTAACAATAATTATTTCGTTTCATTATAAATATTGTTTTTAAATCAAATTACTTGTTTTACAAAACCAAACAAGTTATTGCATCCTAGCCTAATCAATATTAAACTCCTATTATAAATAATAGATTTGCCTCTTTAAACTTAAATTCCTTCCTAATCTATTTACGATATTTAAATAACCGTTATTTAAGGGCCGGTGTAAAACCCACATCCCTAATAAATAACAATCCATGGCAGATTATCTGTCACATCATATAATGCAATATATGGAAACAACAAATATAATTATTTCAACTAATTTTTCAGCAATTCATCCAATCAACCATCACACATCATTTAACCATTATTAAAAAACGATTATAATATTACAAAAATGACCAGAGTTAGAGAGTTTACTCACATTAGCGCGTTAACCATTAAAAACGATTTGCGTCGGTTGATTGTACCAGATGTTTTAATCTGTCATAATTCAAACGGACCTCAAATCACTCATCCATGTTCGTCACTTTTCGAGCTCCACCATCAACCGTTCTGGCCTTTCACTGGTATGGACTCGTCTTCTTCACCGTTCCATTTCGGTGCTTCCATATATTTTGAACCTGACTTCATTTCCACAGTAGCTTCTTTATCGCGGTTCAGACTTCATGCTACCGACAGCGTCCCCTCCATCCTATTCCACCTACTACGTCATACTATATTTCCCCTTTCATTTTATGCAGAGTGCAAAGTGAACGTCCCTCCCCCTTTACACACCTTGATCTACATGCAAATTCCATGAACCCAGATCCGCATTTTCACTCCTCCCTTCTGCAACAAAACCACGTCAACCACACTTCTTTGCCATACAATATACAAGTACATCCTCTTCACAAGCCATTTCTGCTTTCACCAAATACTTGGTAAGCACCCACGTTTACTCCTCTACTGTTTCGACGCAACAACTGCCTCCACATCATACTTGCGCCCAGCACTCCCTCTACTACCCATACACGTTCAAACAATCCTATCCATAACATTGCTTTCTATTTGCTTTAACTCATCCCAACATGAATACAATTTCCTTTCACTATTTTTTTGACAGCTTGCGCCTCCTAAGCCTCACGTTCCTTCGCCTCCATCTCATGTCCTTTCTCCCTGTTTGTTTCATTCCGCTACAGCAACCAAAATGAGAAACTCACCACCGAAAACATCTCCTCCATGATCAACTGCCACCCATTTCGACCCCACCACGTTAACCAACAACTCAACCTCCTTCCGTTACATCCCCAAGAGTCGAACTCGACATCATTTCTGTCGCAGGAGCTTCCATCTTGACGCCGTTGGTCTTCTAATCACATGCATGTGAATTCCGTATCTTTTTAGAGGAGTGTGGAATTATATTTTGGTTTTAGAAGATCCAGTTAGTTTTTTTTTTTTTGCCATTAAAAGCTTATGGTGAAACATCCCTGAAAAGAACAAAGGAGAAGCTCAATTGTATATTTATTTATGAGAAGACTTTATTGTTAAGGCATAGGAAACTTTTAGAGTTAAGTCTCTGTTGAATTAAACAATTCGATGTTCTTTGTCCTTCGTGTAATATTATATGGAGTATGGTATACGTTCATAGGTAGGTAGAGTAGCTTGAGGGGGAATGGCCAAAGTGTATGCATTGATTTCTTAGATTATAATGTCGGCTGATATTTTATTAAGTCTAGCCATGTGGGATTCCTATCGTTGCTATGTGATTTGAAGGGGTATGGTAGTGTTTACTTTCCTTGAAGTGTTAGGGTGGGTAGCATGTTTAGGTTTGCTTGGTGTTTAGGTCCAAGTATGGCTTCGGTATGGTGATTTTCCAGTTAAGGGGTAGGTCATGGTGTACACGTTTTAGGGTAGGTAGAACAGTCCATGGTATGGCACTTGAAAGGAAAATACGTAGATTAGGTAACAGCAGCATGGGTACATTCATTTGAAAGGAAAAGGGCTGCGTTGGTATCATTAGAGCAGGGCAGAAGTCTAAGGAATAGAATAGGATAGGGAAATGGTATGCATTTCCTATCATTTATAAAAAAATGACAATTTGGCTGGGCACACACGTTCTTCATTTAATTCGATTTGGATGGGTGTATAGTTCCAAACATTTTGTTGATTGTTAGACACAAAGGACTTAGTTAAATTTATGAGTTTATATATATATATATATATATATGTATATATGTATATATGTATTCGTACATGAAGAAATCATCTAAAACCATCCTATACGAGCTGCTAAGGACGGAAGTAAAAATATCATTGTGCCGAGCAATGCTCCACGATCCCAAAAGTATAATAATATCGGTCGGTTAACTCATATTGTGAAACCCCAAAATGTTGATATAGGGTGCAAAATACTCTAAATAAAAAGTTGCGTATTTAATTAATTAAAAATTATAGTAAAATTCTAAAAATTAAATTATCACTATGTCTCAAAAAAATCCTATCCAAATTCGAAACCGATATCAAGTTATATCGAATAAACCATTTCGATCGATAAACGATTCTAAGCGACTTTCTGAATATTTGATTTGGACATAACTCACAATCTATAACACAAAATCTTGGTTTTTCACTTCTGTTAGAAAAATACAATTCAACAGATTCCAACTTTTCTTGTTTCGAAGAAATCCGACTAATAACGGGTCCTGTATACTCAGTTGAAGTTCAAAACGTTAAATTACGAACTACCGCGATATTACGGGCTCAGTTATATTTAATATATATTTTTATATGTTCAACTTGTTTTAATTAATATATAAATCCACTTATATTACGAATTCAATATTTAAACCGATTTAAATATTCTAATACAAACCGATAAAAATGCGGGACATTACACCTGGTATGAGCGATAGAAGCAAAATAAAACAATAACAGGTATAAATAATCATACCCGTACCTAGACCTACAACCAAAGAGTTAGCACAACAAGATGTACAATACTCTAAGGTAACACTAACATGAAGTGTAAGGTGGAAATGTACATTTCATGGTGATAGTAAGTTTCAAACATAGCAATCAACCTTACATCTCTCACTCAGTGCGTAAAGCATACGATACCCACCACTTTGATCACCAAATCCTTTGCTATAACCACTTGCCCTTGGGAGTCTTAACGGTCCCATTGCGCTGGTCCATAGCCACTAATCCTTTGCTAAGATCACCTTAACCTTGGAAGTCCTAACGATCCCATTGCGTTGATCCATAACCATGCTATGATCACTTGCCCTTGGGAGTCTTAATGATGCCATTGTGCTGATCCATAGCCACTAATCCATCTCTTAGTGGTGGACCAAATTTATGGATATCGATAACTCCTTTGCACAAGACCCGCAGCAAATCTCAACTCATGAAGTTAACTCATTGGTTCCCATCTGGATCTTGAGTTCTAACTTCTCATTTGGACTACCTTTGCATCTTGGGTTTTTGGTCATCATCTCGGTTCGGTCTCCTTTATGTTCGTGTGGTGCTCCGGTTCGAGTTCTGATGCTCCACCAGGGTCGGATTGGTTTGTGATTTCCTTTCTCTGGTGGTTCGATTCGTGATGCCTATTCCAGAGCATTGGTTTGGTTCGTGCTTCCTTCACTGGGTCGGGGTGATTTGAATCGTGGTGTTTGGACCAAGTCAGTTCGTGGTCCTCATGTCGACTCGTTGTGATGCTCCCCTAGCGGCTCGCCATTCGGGTAACTCCCCGGTTCAGTTCGGAGGAGATGGGGTCGGTTCGTGGTCACTGGCCACGAGTGGGGTGTCACGATCGAGTCAGGGGTACTTCGGTTCGGAGCTCCGGTTCGTGATACATGCTTCATGAGTGGAGGGGGGACGATCCGATCCGAATTCCTGACAGTTTCCAACAAACTATTTTATGTCCTTTCTTGCCACACGACGACGTTTTCAGCCATTTTAACTTTTCTATGCAATCACAAATCATACCAAACAATAATAGCAACATGTATAATAAACCATAAACGCCAAAACAACAATGTAACATGTTAATATGGATCAAACAAACTTAAAACCATGATTTTCCCCTTAATCCCCTTAATCATGTTTTAAGTATATGATTAGCAAACTTATTCCAAATTAACCCAAATTTCTAACAGAGACATAAAATAATATTTTTGAATTTCTACATATTTTTCCTGATTTTTATGTTGCATAATTTCGCTAGTTATCACTAATCACCCCTAATTAGCCGTAATTAGTGAATAAACCTGCTACTCACTTACCTTAGCTATAAATAAATCAAAGATCTGAAAATATCTCCAATTTGGTTCGAATCCCAATGCAACACGGCAGCTCTACCCCCAATTTGGTGTTAATCTGCCTTGATATGACGTAGACTTGGCTAATATGTGATTAGAAAGTGATTAAAAGGTGATTTCGGAGTTGGAGGCCATTGCTAGGTTTGAAGAGATGATAAGTGGCGGCTGGAAAATGAATAAAACTGATTTCCCAAACCTTATCATTCTGCTTATAACCCTAATCCTGAAATGGGTTATGGGCTTAGCTGCTAATCACCCGGTTAAGCCCAATTATGCTGTTTTTCACCTTCCAAACTTTATTTCAGCCATATCTCCCAAACGATGAGTCCGTTTGATTAATGTGACCACTCGACAGAAAGGTAAACCATCATCTGAATCTAATGGAAGTGGTTTCAGGTCAGAACTCCTTACCAATCAAAAGTTATGGGCGAAACAAGATTTTCCAGGGGTAAAAGTCCATTTAAAATTCGGCAAAAATCGTGAACATAGCAAATGACCCCAATAGTCGTTCCCCAAAGTTACACGACCATATAACTTCGTATGAAAATAAAATAAATATTCTACAATCCTCCGATATGTAGAATGCGGGTCATTACACTCTCTCACCCTTAAGAAATTTCGCCCTCGAAATTCCTTAACCAAAAAAATACAATGGTGGCCCACATGCCTATCAACCATTTACAAACAATCAAACATACATAACAACACAATAAGCCTGTCCTAGCATGTAGTTTACTAACAAGGGAATAACTATATCGCGATTTAAAATCTCACCAGAAAAAGAGTTCAAGATATAACTTTCTTATGCTCTCCTCTGTCTCCCAAGTACAATCATTCTCATTATCACCCCACTGGACCTTGACTAGTTCCACCGTATTGCTTCGAAGTTGTTTCGTATCATGTCCGACAATATGAATCATCCTATGGCTCCCAACTGCCTCAAATTCTACCTCGATATCGTCCAACTGATCCGGTGAAATAGTCATATCAGATATCATGCACGAACTTACTTAACTGGGAAACATGAAATATGTTGTGCACTCTCGCCATCTTGTCTGGTAATCCAACTTTATACGCCAAATTCCCAACTTTCTCGATGACTGGAAATGGACCAACAAATCTTGATGCCAACTTACCTCTTTGGCCAAAACTATTCTCTTCGTATTTTATCAACTTAACTATTCTGCCTATCTTGGGCAGCCTTCATTCGTTGTTGAATAACGTTGATTTTATCTGAAGTTTCTCTTATTACATCCTGCCTTTGCACAAATTTCTCACCTGTTTCTAACCAATATGATTGTGAGTAGCATTGTCTTCCGTAGAAAGCTTCAAATGGAGCTATACCAATATAGGATTGATAACTATTATTATATGTGAATTCAACCAAATGTAAATGGTCATCCCATGATCCTCCAAAGTCCAATGTACAAGCCCTTAAGAGATCCTCTAATACACGATTCACTCTCTCCGTTTGACCGTCTGTTTGAGGATGGTATGCGGTACTGAGATGTTGTTCTGTCCCTAAAGCGTCTTGTAAGCTCTTCCAAAACCCACTAGTAAATAATGGATCTCGGTCACTCACAATACCTCTAGGTACTCCATGAAATCTCACTACCCACTTCATATATAGTTCCGCTAACTTAGTTGTCGTTCTATTCGACTTGACGGGTATAAACCTTGCACTTTTGGTCAATCGATCCACAATCGTCCAAATACTATCGTGACCTGATCTAGTCCTTGGTAAACCATCAATAAAATCCATTGAGACTTGTTCCCATTTCCATTTAGGAATTTCCAATGGTTGTAATAAACCACTAGGCTTCTTTTGCTCAGCTTTAACTAACTGGCAGTTCATGCATTGGATACAATCTTCCCAACATCTCTTTTCATCCCTTCCCAGTAGTAGGTCTGCTTCATGTCTCGATACATTTTGTTACCAACGGGGTGTATAGTCAGTTTTGAGTGATGACATTCTCTGAGCACTTCATCTCCCAATCCATTAATGTTTGGTAGAACTAGTTTACCACTCTTTCGAACCCATCCTTCTCGATCGAGACTATACTTGTTCATTTCCTTACTGTCTATACCCATCTCTACCTTGGAGATGATTTTCATTAGATTAGGATCGTCCCTCTGGCTGGAGCGGATCCGCTCAATCAAAGTCGGTCTGATCGTCAAATTTGCTAACATCTCTGGATCCAATTCGCATTTAAGTCTGAAATCCTATCCTGCGATATACTCCAGTTGCTTCCATTCTAGAAACATAGCCCCTAAACTGGCATGTCTCCTACTCAATGCATCAGCTACCGCATTGCCCTTCCCAGGTGTGTATGCGATATTAAAATCATATGAAGCCAAGAACTCTAACCATCTCTGCTGACGAAGGTTTAAATCCTTTTGAGAGAAAAGATACTTTAATGGCTTATGATTGGTAAACAACTCAAATCTTTCTCCCAAGAGATAGTGCCTCCACATCTTTAACGCGAACACGATCGCTGCCAATTCCAAATCATGGGTAGGATATCTTTTCTCATGCGGTTTCAGTTGCCGACTAGCATAAGCTACAACCCTACCTCCTTGCATTAGTACAGCACCTAGTCCGATACCACAGGCATCCGTGTATATCGTTATCTCCTCGTTTACTTTAGGAATAACCAACACTGGTGCACACGTTAACTTCTCCTTTAGGCTCTTAAATGCATTCTCACAACTTTCGTTCCAATTGAAACCTTGATTCTTCTTGGTCAACTGTGTTAACGGTGCCGCTATCTTGGATAAATTTTAGATAAAATTACGATAATATCCAGCTAACCCCAAGAAACTTCTCACGTTCGTTGCATTTTTGGGCATAGACCAATCTTGTACCGTAGGCATCTTCACAGGGTCCACGGTAATACCGTTCTCTGAAATAACACGGCCCAAGAACCTCACTTCCCTCCTCTAGAATTGACACTTAGAAAATTTTGCTTTCAATTGGTGTTTCCTCAACACCTCCATCACTGTCCTCAAATGTTCCTTGTATTCTTCTTCTGTCCTCGAGTAAACCAAAATATTGTCCATGTACACAAGAACAAACTTATTCAATTGATCCTTGAATACCCTATTCATAAGATCCACAAAATATGCTGGTGCATTGGTCAACCCGAATTGCATAACCAACCACTCATAGAATCCAGACGGCATTCGAAATGCCGTTTTAGGTATACTCTCAGCTGCTACTCGGAGCTGATGAAAATCTGTCGCGAGATCTAACTGGGAGAACACTCTCGCTCCATTCAACTGATCAAACAAATCATCTATCCGTGGAAGAGGATACTTATTCTTCCTTGTCACGTTATTCAACTCGCGGTAGTCTACACATAAGCGAAGGGAACCATCTGCCTTGGTAGAAAATACAACTGGTGCTCCCCACTCGAAAAAACTTCTCGGGACAAATCCCTTCTTCAAAAGATCGCCCACTTGCACTTCGAGCTCTCATTGCTCCTTTGTCGCCATACGATGAAGTGGCATCACTATAGGCCTAACATCTTTCACCAAATCAATCTGAAACTCGATCTCTTGGTGTGGTGGAAGTCCGGTCACTTCCTCGAAGATGTCCGGATACTCGCCAGCAATAGGCACATCTGACAACCCATCATATGGGATGTCGAGGGAATTTAGAAAACTGGCCATCAACCCATCACTAGGTAGGCAACCAAACAGTACCCTCCGCCCATCATCGGCTCTAATGGTCACCGAAGACCCCTCACAGTCTATCACCACCCTATACTTTGGAGCCAATCAACTCCCAAAATAATGCCAAACCTAGTAAAGCCCAAAACAAAGCAATCACAAGGAAACATACATCCATGACTCGATAAGACCAAATTACGAAAAATCATACTGAGGTTAGTTGAACCACCGATCGGGTTCGTCTCAACTAAAGGTCTATCGACAATCTCGGGTTCCAATCCCAACCTATCTACCAGGTCACTAGATATGAAGAATGGGAAGCCCCGGTATCAAACAATACTCGAACAGGAACATCATAAACAGAAAGCATACCTTAAATAATGACACCCTTTCCTTTTTTTCCCACAGTTAAGGCATTCGACGAAGAAGGAACAACGTTGATAGCATATGCTTTCACATTCTGCTTCTCTTTAGGAGGTTGTGGACATTTATCCTTGTGATGTCCCACTTGGCCGCAATTGAAGCACTTCCTGTCCGCCAGCTTTTCTCGACAGTCTTTAGAATAATGTCCCTTCTTGCCATAGCTATAGAACTCAAAATCTTTCTTATTCTTCTTCTGACCATCCTTAGCTTGGTTATGTTTCCTCTTATTTTGCGAATTATTCTTGCCTCCACCGCTTGCCTGCGGCTTTGGCTCCCCTACAGATGAAATAGCAACCACGGTCTTCGACTTAGGGTAAAGGCTCTTTGATCTCAATGCTTTTCCCACAATAGATTCGAAAGTCTCATCGATATGGTTTATGAGTCTTTCCCCTAAGTACTCATCTAGGCCAGTTATGAACTTCTCGTTCTTCTCGGCAGTATCGATAAGAGATAATCCATATTTCGATAAACTATCGAATTCAGCAATATATTCCAAGACTGTCCTACCATTCTGCTTAAGCTCCAAGAATTTCATAAACAATTCTGATTTCTGAGCAGCTGGGATAAACTTATCACTGAAACGAGTCTTAAACTGATTCCAAGTAACTTGATCCTTAGGAGTAGCTGCTTTAATAGCATTCCACCAATTCATAGCCCGTCCTTGAAGCTGATGCAATGCTAACTTTCTTTTCATTGCATTATCATTTCCCAAATCCTCGAAGATGCGCTTACAACTATCCAGCTAATCTTGAACCACGGTAGCTGATTCCGTTCCATGGAATGACTTCCCACCAAGACTAGCATAATCCTTGTTAAGCTTGGCGAAATCGGCTCTAGGCACATGGACCGTTGCACCACCACCGTTAGCAGCAATAAGAACTGCTCCCTAAACATCCCTAAGCATCTCTCGCATGAAGGTAGCAAACATCATCCTCATAACAGTGACATTCCTATCATTTGCCCTTGAACCCGTACTCCTCATATATTTGCTCATCGTTAAATCAGTAAAGAGAAAACGATTAACCATCTCCATAGTGGTGCCAATGCAGTGCGACTTCATCCTTAGATATATTAATAATATATATATAGCTTTTGAAATCCAAAATATTACAAATACGTGCTCTCATATACGTATACTATCTCTCCCTGATGTCTTCCCCTAGGTTAACTACGCAACCTAGGCTCTAATACCATGTGTGACAGCCCGACCCGGACAAGCCGACATTTCTACTAAATGCAGTGTGCCAATGCCCGACTAGCGCGGGACGGTCATCAAGGAAATGGATTTGAAACTAGTGAACCATCCAAGAACCTGTAATATATCTCACGGCACATGGAATAAAATATAATAGTAACATAACTTTGGCATAAAACAGGCGAGACAGTGCATAAGGTGAAAACTAAACCATCATAACAGCGGAATCCAAAATACGGCTTATGATTCAAACCATTATTACAACTTCAAAATACTGTCTCTAAAGCAAAATAGAAAAGGTACATACTAATGCCCAAAATAGTGACCAACAACAACACAGGGATAATATATGTAAATAATACGTGGAAGCCTCCTTCTCATCTCCGGACAGATACTCGCGCATAACTACCTAATTTGTCTCTAGTCTGCTCGTTTAGGTACACCCAGAGTAATAAGAAGAGACATAAAACTCTAGGTCAGACAAAGGTCTGGTATGAGCGATAGTAGCAAAATAAAACAATAAAAGGTATAAATAATCATACCTGAACCTGGACCTGCAACCAAAGAGTTAGTACAACATGAAGTATAGTACTCTAAGGTAACACTAACATAAAGTGTAAGGTGGAAATGTACATGTCATGGTGATAACAAGTATCAAACATAGCAATCAACCTCACATCTCTCACTCAGTACGTAAAGCATACGATATCCACCACTTTGATCACCAAATCCTTTGCTATGACCACATTCCCTTAGGTGTCTTAACGGTCCCATTACGCTGGTCCACAGCTACTAATCCTTTACTACGATCACCTTACCATCGGGAGTCATAACGGTCCCATTGCGATGATCCATAGCCATGCTACGATCATTTGCCTTTGGGAGTCTTAATGTTCCAATTGCGTTGATCCATAACCACTAATCCATCTCTCAGTGGTGGACCAAAGTTATGGATATCGATAACCCCTTTGCACACGTCCCGCAGCAAACCCCAACTCATGAAGTTAACTCGTTGGTTCCCATCTAGATCCTGAGTTCTAACTTCTCATTTGGACTACCTTTGCAACTCAAATTTTTGGTCATCATCTCGGTTCGGTTCGGTCTCCTTTATGTTCGCGTGGTGCTCTAGTTCGAGTCTTGATGCTCCACTAGGGTCGGATCAGTTTGTGATTTCCTTCCCTGGCGGTTCGGTTCGTGATGCCGACTCTAGAGCTTTGGTTCGGTTCGTGCTTCCTTTACCGTGTCGCGGTGCTTTGGATCGTGGAGTTTTGACCAAGCCGTTTTGTGGACCTCATGTCGGCTCGTGGTGATGCTCCCCTAGCAGCTCGCAGTTCGGGTACCTCCACGGTTCGGTTCAAAGGAGATGGGGTCGGTTCGTGGTCACTAGCCACGAGTGGGGTGTCACGATCGGGTCAGGGGTACTTGGGCTCGAAGCTCCAGTTCGTGATACATGTTTCACGAGTGGGGGGGGGGGGTGATTTGATCTAAATTCCTGACAGTTTCCAACAAGCTATTTTCTATCCTTTCTCGCCACACGACGGCGTTTTCAACCATTTTAACTATTCTATGCAATCACAAATCATACCAAACAGTAATAGCAACATGTATAATCAACCATAAAAGCCGAAACAACAATGTAACATGTTAATATGGATCAGACATACCTAAAACCATGATTTTCCCCTTAATCCCCTTAATCATGTTTTAACTATATGATTAACAAACTTAATCCAAATTAATCCAAGTTTCTAACAAAGGCATAAAACAATATTTTTGAATTTCTACATATTTTTCCAGATTTTTATGATGCATAATTTCGCTAATTATCACTAGTCACCCCTAATTAGCCGTAATTAGTGAATAAACATGTTAATCACTCACCTTAGCCACAAATAAATCTTAGATCTGAAAATATCTCTGATTTGGTTCGAATCCCAATGCAATAAAGCAGCTGTACGCCCAATTTGGTGTTAATTTGTCTTGATTTGACATAGATTTGGTTAAGTGAATATTAGGCACACATCCCTAAAACGAAACTTAATTAGGCTCACCCCCGGTCATAAACTTATTGTAAATTTAGTCCCTATTTTTTGAAAATTCATCAAAAAAATACAAAAAAAATATTAAAAAACCATGTAAATTCGTATTTAATTAAAACAATTAATCGTGAAAAAAATCAGATCAAAAAAACATTAAAAACAACGTCAAAATCATGAAATACAGAAAATCAACGAAATGCAGTAAATTGCATCAAAACATGCATATAAATCGATTAGTTGCATACATGTATGCATTTATTTCAAATCTGCGTCAAAACTGCAGTATAAATGCATACATGTATGCACATATTGTTAAAACATGCATCTGCTGATGCATTTATTTAAAAACTGCATACCTACGTGCAACTTATTCACGTTTGCATATATTTTGACATATATGCACACATGTATGCAGTTATATAGAAAAACAGCATACATGTATGCAATTTTTCAAAAAGGCGTGCATAAATATATGCATGTGTATTCGAATAGTTGCATAAATGTATGCAACTATTCGTAAAAGTTGCATACATTTATGCAACTTTTTTTTTTAATTTCTGTGGACTTCCGAGAATATTTATAGATTTTAGAATATATTTTTTTTTTAAGTGATAGCGCCTGAAAATTTGGACAGAAAACGAAAGAGGCGGAGGTATGGAAAGTGGCAGGCGGCAGCTAAAATAGGGGGCGGGTTTACAGAGAAAACATTACAGGGATGTGGTGTGAATTTAAAACTATAATAGGGATGTGAGCCAAAAGTACCCTTTGGTTAATATGTGATTAGAAAGTGATTAAAAGGTGATTTGGGAGTGTCATTGCTAAGTTTGAAGAGATGATAACTTGCGGCTGAAAAATAAACAAAACTGATTTCCTAAACCCTATTAGCCCTCCCATAGCCTTAATCCCGAAATGGGTTATGGGCTTAGCTGCTAATCACCTTGCCTGGCCACTGATCGGGAGGTCTCCGTGAATCAGTCAAGATTGCTGATGCTTTTGTTACTATCGAGATCGCCATTTTTAATACTTTTAAAATTTGAGTTTGAGTAGTTTTAAATCTAGAATTTTTTTAATCGAAGATGCGGATTAAGGCTCTTAAGGCAGACCAAACACTAGAGGGGAGTGAATAGTGTTTTATGGAATTTATTAATTTCTTGAAATCTTTTTGGATTGAACAAAACAGTATGCAGATCACAGATAATAACAAACACAGAATCAATCATAGAATACAGAAAATAAAAGGAAAAGCCGTAAAAGGAAAGTACACATCAAGATTTTATAATGGTTTAGGACATCCCTAATCTAGACCCACACAACGCTAGGTTGATGCAGATATTTATTCAATAATATCCAATTACAATCCATAATTTCAAAGCTACAAGGGCACACCACAACTGATTCCAAGTACAGTGAGACTTAGTTGATTTTCGGACTACAACTTTACACCCAATCGATTTTCTGGATATAATCGCACCTAGCCACTTTACACGGAACATGACCACAACCTTCTCTTATCAGTTTTTGTGTATTGACTCGATAGGATTTGGTATTAAGATCTTTGATCACAAATAGCCTATTACTCTTGAGTAGCACTTGAATTCGGAGAGATTTCAATTTAGAATTGAAAGAGAAGAAGAATGATATGATCTCTATTGTAATCGGCAGAGTATAAGTGTAGAAAGTTAAGAAAATAAGTATAATAATGGTGGAATGTTTAGGACGGAAGAAGAAGATGAAAAGTAATTAAAAAATTGAATTCTGGAAGGAATTTATAAGTTTCTAACAATCATGACTTGAGACGACCACCCAAAACTCTTGCGCTTAACAAGAGCTATAATGCGCTGAAAGACATGCCAGGCAGCTACGGCTGATCATCTAGATATAAACACATGCGGAACCTGTTGTATAACTCACAGAACAAGGATAAAATATAATAGAACATATGCAACAAGCAGAAATAGTGGAGCATTATATAACAAACTTTTCAAACTTTCATAACATCCTGAAAGATTATCCATACATCGTTGGAAACATCAAAGTCTGTACATGAAGCCTCACTACAAACACTCTCAAAGAGCGGAAAAAAAGGTACTATATAATAGCAAAGTAATACGCCAGCCTCTTGCTTACCGCCGAACATCAGCATCGTCCTCGCTAATCACTTGTAACCTACCACCTAGTTTGGCCATCCAAAACTGTATGAACAACTCAAGGTAATAAGAGGGAAACAAAAAACCTTGAGTTAGACAACAGTCTTAGTGAGCGATACAACAGCTATCTAACATCATCAACAAAGTTTATGAGAAAAGGTAGACTAACAACAAATCTAGCAAACACCAGAGAAGAACCCAAACCTGTCTTCGCTGTTGGAGAATGGAGTTTTGATGACAACTAACTTATTTCAATTACCATTGATTATAAAATATATACTAACATCTTTATCTAGAGAATATATATATACACACACGCATATATGTAGAATTTGTATACAGGAATTAATACTAAAGACTATACAATTTAATAGCTTTTAGAGATTCAGAATTCAGAGTAGATTCAAGACTCATGAGTAATCAAGATATCAAGATGTTAAGAGCTCATGATAAATATAATTGTAGAGTCTAGATTTTGTAACATTCTAAATAACACTCCAAGTTCAAATCCAAATTCAAATCCTAATTTTTCAATTCTTTTCTCAATCCTCTCTATTTTTGTTTTTCTCAATTCCCTCTTTTTTTATTTTTCTATTTTATTCTCAATCTACTCTATTTTGTTTTATAATTTTTTTTTTCTTTATTTTTCATACTTAAGTTTTAATATATATTTTATTTATATTTTATAGTTTAAAACATTATAATTTTATAAATATATTTATATATTTTAAAAAATATTTTTTCATATGTTTTTCTATCATATAATATTGATTTGCAACATTAGAATTTTATTCAAGAATTTCCAGAATTAGTTTTATATCAAAATGCTTGAAACTGCTTTGAAAATCAATTTTATACATAGGTATGTTGACATATCATAATATGTGTGTCGACATATAACAGCTAGTTTTTTAATTTTGATGGGAAGTGTCTTTTCATTATTTGAAACATTTCAGAAACGTTTCAACCCTTCATTCTCAATAAAAAGAGACCAAAACCGAATTTTCTAGTATCTCTTCTTCTCTATCTTCATCCTCTTTCATCCTATCATTATTCTTCTTCATTTTTATGGTTTTTACACTTATACTCTGCCGAATTCACCTCTGAATTGATCAAACTTCTTCTATCTACACTCTCTACTCTCTGAAGCAAGTGTTATTGAGGAGTTATAGGGCTGTTTTGTAATTGCTTGGATTGAAAGATCCAATTTGTAAGTCAAGAGTAAACGGTTTTATCCTTGAATCCGTAAAATCAAGGTTTAGGAGTCGGTGTGCCCTTGTTTAGCCGTGAAATCAAGGGATAGGAGTTGGTGTCTCCTTGTTGAGCTATAAAATCAAGGAGGGTGTATTTGGATATCAGAAAATAGTAATAAAACTCTGCACAATCCAGTGTTGTGCAGGACTGGATGTAGGAGTGATCCAAACCAGTATAAAATCCGGTGTGTTCTTTCCTTTTCTGCATTTTCCTTTATTTCTGTTTATTTCACATTTATTTTTGAATTGGTGTCTGTGATTGTGTTTGTGTTGTTTGATTCACTCCATAATTCTATTTAGATATAAGTTTTGTTTAAAATTCTTACAAACACTATTCACCCCCACTCTAGTGTTTGCTTTGCCTTAACGATCCTTACCGTAGTTCCTAACAATTGGTATAAGAGGAAGGTCTTTCAAAAGATCATGATCTGATTTTTGAAAATTTGGTAAAATGGCAACCAACACTGGTAGTAATAATAGTTATTTTATAGAGGGTCAATCCACTATTAGACCACCACTATTTAATGGTAGTAATTATTCATATTGGGCATGTAGAATGAAAATCTATTTACAATCTGTTGGATCAGACACATGGAATAGTACACAAAATGAATATGTTGAATCCACAACTTCATTTGCACAATGGACAAATGAACAAAAGCCTGTTACACAGATCAATTCTAAAGCCATTAATATGTTGTTTTTTTCATTAAACAGAAATGAGTTTAATAGAGTATCCATATGTAAATCTGCTCATGAAATCTAGAGAACTTTACAAGTTACTCATGAAGGAACTAGTAAAGTTAAACAGACGAAGATAGGCATGCTAGTCAATCAATTTGAATTATTTAATATGAATGAGAATGAGTCTATTTCAGATATGTATTGCATATTTCAAGAGATTGTGCATTCACTAATTGCACTTGAAAAAACTTATTCCGAATCAGATCAAGTCAGAAAAATATTAAACTCATTAACTCAAGAATGGGATCAGAAGACTTTGGCTATAGAAGAAGCCAATGATGTCAATGAAATGAAGATTGAAGAGCTAATTGGGAATCTAATGTCTTATGAAGTTTAATTATAGAAAAGAAAAGAAAATAGATCAACTAAAAAAAAGTCTATTGCGCTGAAAGCCACAACAAATGATTCTGACTCGAGTAGTGAAGATGATGAAGAAATAACACTCATGACAAATCTGTTTAGAAGATTCTTAAAATGTAGAAGGAAGGGGAATAATAAAGAAAATTCAAATTTAAATGACGGATGATGCTTTAACTGCAACAAACCAGGGCATATAAGGAAAATGTGTCCATACCCAGACAAATCTACTGAACAACCAGACAATTCAAATTTGTCAAGGAAAAGAAAGAAAGCACATGCAGCAACATTAGATGATTCAGATTCATCATCAAGTGATGAAGAACCAGAAACTGGAAATACAAATATATGCTTTACAGCAATTCAAAATTCAGAAGACCATGAAGAAAAGGATCAAAAAACCGGGTACTCATTAATTACATTTTAAATTTTATTTGATTGAATGGTTGCTTTGTTTGTTTGCTTTGATTTGGATTTAAAATTTAATAAACTATTTGAAATTTGAATTTTGAAAATCAAAATAATAATATAATATTAAATAACTAATAAATTAATTAAGTAAATTGTTTGTACGTTCATTAGGATTAGAAGTGTCTCAGGAAATCGCTAAACCTAAAATATAAATCGATAACCTAATTCAAAACTTGAAAAACCAATTTTCTTTTGAAATAAGTCTTATATGTCGACATACAGAAATAAACATGTCGACATATCAAACAGATTTGAAATTTAAATTTTGAATTTCAAAAGTTTAAACTTTCAAACTTCCCTCCAATCTTTTCACCAACTCCTAAGGTTTGAAAAGGTGTCCTTTCAATCTGAAAAGTTGTGTCTATTCAATTCATATTCATTCAATTCACATCTCTTCATTTTTTTTTTTATATATATATATCCATCCATCCTTTATACCTTTCATTCACAACTCAAAATAACAATCTTCCTCAAAACTATCATATCAATGGCTTCCTCAAGTTCATCTCAGAAGTTGAAGATAACCAAAACCGTAAAAGGTTATCTTTACAATGACAAAGAGGCCATTAAAACCTATGGTGACTATCTAGCAAATGCTAAAGTTAACACGGGTGCTTTCTCCGTCTTTAGTGACTTTCCATCTTATGATCTCGTCTCTCTCTTCCAAAACAACGAAATCATAAGTATAATTGACTCTCGAGACAAGGACAAAGTATGTTATCCCAAACTCGTGAAGATGTTCTACACAAATCTCAACCGCGGATTTTATCAAGGAAACGAAAATCAAATTTGGAGTAGTGTCAAGGGAACTCAAATTGTTCTCGACGCCGATCATTTAGGAGAAATTATAAATTGTAGAGGCGAGGGCGCGGATTTCTCAACTTTCGCTATCGATGAAACCAATTTGAAAACTATCATGATATCTTCGAAGATGGTGCTCCAATGGATTACAAAAATCATTTCTTTCGTCCAAAAGCAAGAATTGACAACCTTCTTCTTCAACATACCATCACTCCTCATTCCGTAAATTACAACAATCCAAGCTTAAAGTCCAAAAGGCTCTCTTTTCCATTATAGGTAATTACCTTATCAATTGGGCCGATATGATTCTAAATGAATTTAAGCCCATAGATGTATCTTCAAGAGAAAACACTCTCTACTATGGTGTATATCTCACTCGCATTTTTAAATACTTCGGATTTGATCTTCATGGAGAAGAATTTGTCTCTACGAAAGTGTTTCCGCTTCAAACATTCATCTGATGCAAATTCCTGTCACTTTCAAACCTTATGAGACATATGAGGCCAAACAAGCTCGATTGCAACAAGAGCAAGACCCAATGGAAGTAGAAGAAGAAGAGACTTCTATGGAAAGCATCAAGTATTCAACCTCAAATCGTAATCTCAAAGATACGATTATTCAAGACTAAGCAAAAATCATCAAAAATCAAAAGAAGTTTAACAAGAAGCTTTCCAAAATGACCAAATTCATGGTCAAGATAGGAAGAAAGCTTGGAATTTCATCTTCCTCATCATCATCCGAAATCTAGGCCATATAGTTTAATCTATCTTTATATATTTCCATGTATTTGCTTTCGAATCTCGTATTTAAGTGTGTCTTGTTTTGAAGCGACCCGAACTTCCCTGGTCTCCGAAGAGAAGAGAAAGAACGAATTACTTTGAGGACAAGACAGATCACAACGCAGATAGAAGAACATTTCATTGTATATTACAACAATTCCATCAGAATACAAGAATATACAGAGTATAAATGAATAAATATTACACAATATATCAGAGGTTACAATACATTACATAGCAGCGGAAAAATAATACAATACACAACTAGAAGTAATACACGGATACAGAGCTTTCCGAGTATTGTTCCAGCTGTAAATCAGGATCCTGTGAATATAAATCTGCAAAACCAAAACTACTAGCTGCCCGTGTCGAAAATAAAGGCACCCAGAGTATAGGTTAAAATAATAAACTCCAGGTCAGTCATGTGACTGGTGTGAGAACTAAAAACAGTTATTTAAAACTTTACTTTAAATCAGATATATCAAGGGACCACGCCGTATAACACGGAACGGGTTTCCTCCCAAGAATACCAGTGCATATAACAAAACAGCGCAATGCTTTTTGGAAAAACGAAGCTATTATAAGACCCAGGTCCTATCACACAATGCAACGCAAGCCGGGGGATAGGGTTTTCCCTTATATTAGCCAAACATGCTTGGTACGTTTAAAACAAATCATTTGATACTATTATAAGTGCATAGTGTATAAAACAACTTCAAATCATAAGTATCAATCATAGATGGCATGGGTACCATATATCATGTCGCCATACTAGTTCTACAATTAAAATCGCAAAATCACGTATTTGGAAATTGGATTTCCATCTGTGAACCGAGGCAAAAGATAGTCCTCTACCGATTCGATACGCTCTAGCCCGCCCCTCAGGCAAGTACTCAGTCAAGCCTTTGGATCGTCAGGGCCGGTCCATTGATGTGGATTAAAATGCCTGAACCCTGCGTTTCCCCGCCCTTTGGGGTGTAAATGAGCAAACAAATGACTCCATCGGCTTTACATAGTCACCGATATATCCGTGGCGCCTCGCAATAGAACAACCACATAAGTCAAACTCGTCAGGGCGTGTAAAACCACTAACTCCACTTCTAGCTAGAAAGAAACGCATGCCCTCCCTGAGGTCCTTCTCCCGTTTTTAGTTCACAACCGGGGTGTGAATCTCGCGAATTCACGTTACACAAAGCTATGCCACACAGGCCGTGCTTTGATCATCAACCACAAGACTTTGCTTTTCAACAAAAGCCTTGATCATTTGCCACTTAGGCATGCCACACAGGCAATTCACTCCATGCGATTGATATCCATCAATATATAACCCCTGAGCTCGTACGTCTCAGAGAAGGGCGTTAAGCAAGAGAATAAATTCTCCGCCGCCAAACAGATGTATATTTAATAGAAATAAATCACACATACTAAAATCCAATGTCAGACACACAGTCCATTTACAAGTACGTTCTGGGTCTGAACGAAACCGGAGGCACCTAGTACCCTGCATATCCATCGATCTCTAAGTACGTCTGGACGATCACTAACTGATTCCCTCCTCTTGGGTGTACGGCCCAATCAAGATCATCAGTAATCACCCAAACGACGTGAAGACCTCCGGTCTTCGACCACCGTCTTCATCTTCGACTCATCATCGAATCAGTTATTTAGAATGGGATAAACCCGGTCTTTCTCAATAACTCGCGTATATAATAAACAAGTGTTACACAAACACAACATACGCCTCATTCCAATTCATCAGTCACTAACCGTAAATTAGTAAGATAACAATTCCCTAAATATTAACCCCGAAGGCCGAAACCAACACCAGATCAATACCCAGGAAACCATCCATCTTAGCCAACCTACAGTTAGTTTCTAAATTTCACATTTTTAGGGAAAGGTACCCATTAATTTATCAAAGATAAATTCTTTTAAATTTATTCTTTAATCTTCCTTTGAATATCACTTCAAACTAGTCGGGATTAGCGAACCACACCAAAGTAATTATTTATTTTATTTCCCAATCCCAACCTATTTATCCCATGAAGTAAAACTGGTCATACTTCATATCTTACACCACGGTGTTATCAGTAAATTCAATTACCATTTCACGTTCAAATCTAATTAAAGATTTAACTACCGCCTGGAGTAAAACTGGTGATACTCCATTCTCGATCTTTTCAATCTAATTAAAGATTCATTAAAACTCCACTTAGTTTTAATCTTTGACTGGGTTAAAGAACCAGTGTCATTTAAAACACGGTTCACGATAAACCCCAAAATCACATCACAATTCAATCAGTCCCTAACCGTAAATTAGCAAGTGAGCAATTCCCAAAGTATTAACCCCAAAGGTCGAAACCAACATCAGATCAATACCCCAGAAACCATTCAACTTAACTAATCTCCAGTTAGTTTCTGATTTTCTTAACTCCTTTGGGTCTAAGAACAATATTATTGAAGATACCGTTCACGACAACCTAAAATCACATTCCATTAATTATCGGGTTAAAGAACAAGTGTTATTTAAAACACTGTTCACGATAAACCCAAAAATCAATACCAATTCAATTCCAATTAAATATTATTTAATTGGTACACTTGATTAAATCTAAATAAAAAGATTTAATCTTTTTCTCAACTGGGCTTAAGAACAGTGTTAATGAAGACACCATTCACGACAAACCCAAATCACATTTGATATTAAATACAAGGCTCTGAATAGAAAATATATTGGCTTATATTCAATATCAAATTCTACGACCAACAAATATCGTATTGGAAATACCGATATCTATATATCTTTCAAATTTCCATAACGCAATATGTATAATCACGAAATCCAACATCGAAATATTCCAAAGCCAATTTCGATTCAAATCCATTCCAATTCAATTATTGGAAATTCTGGTTACTTTTAAAACCATTTTCAAATTCAATTTATTTATTTCAAAAATAAATTGATTTTAATTCTAGTTCAAAACTAGTTCATTTCGATAGAAATCTATTTTACCTTTTCAAATATGAAGTTTTTCGTCCTAATTCTTCCCAAATCATTTCTTATGATTTTACACAAATTATTACTATTTTAAATAATTTTATCAAGGCCCGTACAGTCGATTTCCATCAACGGCCATCGAACTGCACTTACAGTGACCTTTTCCAAATTTGATTTGGACATAATTTCAAATCCAACCATTAGATTTCAAATCTCTAATGTTCATTAGAAAGCTCTTTTCGATACGAACCCAACGGTTCCGGTTTTAGGAGAATCCGACGGTCGGATCTCCCGTAATATCCGTTCGAAGTCAATAGTCGAAATTCGCGAACTGCCACGGCGCGACGTTCTATTCAGGCCATTATATATATAATATATATATTATATATATTTCATAGATTTCCTTTTAAAACGTATTTTATAAATCGTTTTAAATTCGTTTTCAAAACGATTTCAACTTCCTTTTCAAATTCAAATCAAAATTGAATTTTTCCCTTACAAATTCGTTTTAAATTCATTTCAAATTGATTACAATTCAAATCGATTTTAATTCAATTTCAGTTCGTTTTCAATTCAATTTGAATTTCAAATTAATTCAATTCGAATTCAATTCTATATATTCGATTTTGAAATCACTTTCAATATTCATTATAAAATCGACAAAATTCCCGTTCATGTTAAAATGGCGTGTTACTACTCCACACGGCTTCGCATTTCTATTTTCAAAAATTCTATTTCAAATATTTCTATTTCAAATATTTGTTTTTCAAAACTGGAATGAGGACCAATCAATTACCATATAATGTTAATTATATGGATTTTCTATAACACATGTATAAAATAACAACGATAAATAATCAACCATCACCCAGAGTGCACCACACAACTGCATAAGCATTAAATGTAAATAATTAACGCTTACACAGTCTGTCGACCAATCGATCGACGTATAACTAAACAATCGGGATTAGTGTACGTCAAATATCATCCCAATACCCGTGTGGGGTTTCAAACAATCAAACACAGATTTTATTTGTGCAGTTGGGCGATGTGTAAAATTTATCGTCCCAATCAATATCAGTCAAATGTGTGTATATAAACAAATCGTTTGATTTGTTTATATTAATTTATCTCATTTCATGTATACGTTAAAAATTCTATTTTTAACTGTAAAATATTTTTAACTATATAAATATTTTATTTCATTTCACATCACATTACACAATCAACTACACATCAAAATCAAACAAACAAGCATACAAGCTGTCCATGGTCTGTGGACGACGGGTGTCGGGTGCTACTAAACGCCATCTGCATCCTATTATATATTTTTAACTAGAAATTCAAATTAAAAGTGAGAACTTCTCACTTTTAATTTTTATTTTATTTTATTCCTGAATTGAAAAGTGAAAGAGAGAGAGAGGGAGGGGCCAAGAGATTATATAATATATATATTTTAATATTTAATTTAACCTCAAAAAGCAACTTTTATTTTCGAACTCGAAATCAAACCCACCGCCTGTCGTCCATAGCTAATTACCCCCATTCCGAACACAATGGGATATGTATCGTAAGCTGATTCGATCGTTTCAATCAGTTTTCATCAAAATCAAAATATAACTCTATATATTGAATTTGAACGCGCATTTCAATTTACCGTGGTCACATAATAACTCGGAAAATTCCAGAAAAATATTTTGTAGCTTCATGTTGACGATACTGTCCTAACAAAACTAATTTCGTCAAATTCTGAGATTGTTTGAAAAATAGCCATTTTCCAGTCGATTAAAATCAACTAAAACTGGTCAAACGCGTTTTCTTTTGCCATGCTCACATATTGATTCGAAAAATTACGAAAATTGGAATCTAGCAATAACTTGACATCACAGATCCAACAAAAGTGGTTTCGTCGAATTCCGAGGTCGTTTGCAAAATTTCCATTTTTAAGGGCCAGAATTCCATAGCGACTATTCTGAATTTTCAACTGGACATATCTTTTGATTCCCGCTATGAAATTTTGATTTTTCGGATTTGTTGGAAAGATATTCTCAAATAGATTCAAAATTTTTGGTTTCGCTAAAATCCGGTTTATTTTGAATCCTATACATTCATTTGAAGTTTGAAATCGAATTATCGAACTACCGCGCCATTTTCAATTCCTTTTATTATTATAAATAATTATTTATATTCTAATGACGATCTATATAAATATATACGTTCTGATTCTATTTAAAATAAATTTCTCGTCGATATTATTCAAAATAATCATTTTATATATTCAAAATTTAATAAAATTGCCAAAATAAAAATTTTAAATTGGCTCAGATTTCCGGGTTATTACATGTTTAATTGAATGTATTTGCTTTTTATTAAGTAATGAATGGAGTTTTATTTTGAATCATCTTTATGATTCTAAAAAATCATAAAATTTATTATAAGAATCAAAAGAATTCAAAATTTTAAAATTTTCAAAAACACTCTATAGTATGTCGACATAACAAAAGATGTACGTCGACATATAATAGAAAAAAATTTCAAACTTTTTTAAATTTTAAAATTAAAATAACTACTCATGTCCATTCAAAATTTGACGAATTCCAAACCCAATTTAAGTCTATTTCGTCCAGAAAAATACATTTTTTCATTACTCCTTCTTTTATCATTTCTCATCAAATCCATGGCAAATCCTATTTATAATCTAAGTGAAAATCTAGAGGAAACTCTCAATTCATTCAAAAACATTCTCTCTATCATTCTACGAAATTAGCGTCATCTTGAATTGAGTCAAATAAAAATGTTCGAACAACAAGAAAAGCACTTTGACGCAATGCGATGGCTTTTCTCTTCTCTTTTCAGAGATAAAGAAAATAATCTCGCAAAAGCTCTACCAACAAAAGAAGATAAAGACTGGGAAGTAATTAAGAAGGATCCCATCTTTGGAGAAGATGGTTGGGTTGAATTTCCAAGAGACGTTTAATTATTTTGTACGATTTGATTTATTTGTTTAATTACTCTAACAACATATGGTGTGATTTGATTTAGACTATATTGATTGGAACTAGTAAATATTAAGACATATGGTGTGATTTAGTTTGGATTGGTTTGTATATATATTAGACAAACATATGTAATAATGATACTTGACTTGGTTTATGTTTAATCATCATATTAAATATTATTCGCTTTAGTTTAAATAGATTAGAATTTGTTAATAAGTTTAGGTGGAGTATTTTTAGGAATATTACTTAGATTGTACAATTGTTAGATTCTACAATTGTTTAACTTAGGGGAAGTATATTTAATCTTTCTTTTTGATAATGCCAAAAGGGAAGAAATTATAAAATATAGGCATAGTTTTATAGAATTCTTATAGACTGGGGGAGTATAAGAGGATCATCATCTAACAGTTATATACAGGTATGATATTTTATAAACTAAGGTTGTCATCATCAAAAACGGGGAGATTGTTGGAGAATGGAGTTTTGATGACAACGACCTTATTTCAATTATCATTGATTATAAAATATATACTAACATCTTTATCTAGAATATATGTATATATATTTATTTATATACATATGCAGGATTCGTATACAGGAATTAATTCTAAAGACTGTACAGTTTAAGAGCTTTTAAGGATTCAGAATTCAGAGTAGATTCAAGACTCAGGAGTAATCAAGACATCAAGATGTCAAGAGTTCAAGAGTTCAAGATAAATATAATAATAGAGTCTAGATTTTGTAAGACTCTAAATAGTACTCCAGGTTCAAATTCAAAATCTGATTTTTCAATTCTTTTCTCAATCCTCTCTATTTTTGTTTTTCTCAGTTCTCTCTATTTTTATTTTTCTATTTTATTCTCAATCCTTTCTATTTTGTTTTTATATTTTTATTCTTCTTTGTTTTTCAAACTTAAGTTTTTATATAACTTTATTTATATTTTATAGTTTAAAACCTTATAATTTTATAAATATATTTATATAGATTAAAAAATATGTTTTCATATGTTTTTCTATCATATAATATTGATTTACAACATTAGAATTTTATTCAAGAATTTCCAGAATTAGTTTTATATCAAAACACTTGAAAATACTTTGAAAATCAATTTTGTACATAGGTATGTCGACATAGCATAATATGTATGTCGACATATAACAGCTAGTCTTTTAGTTTTAAAGGGAAGCGTCTTTTCATTATTTGAAATGTTTCAGAAATGTTGCAACCCTTCATTCTCTATAAATAGAGGCCAAAACCGAATTTTCTAATATCTCTTCTTCTCTATCTTCATCCTCTTTCATCCTATCATTATTCTTCTTCATTTTTATGGTTTTTACACTTATACTCTGCCAAATTCACTTCTGAATTGATCAAAATTGTTCTCTCTACTCTTTGAATCAAGTGCTATTGAAGAGTTATAGGGGTGTTTTGTAATTGCTTGGATTGAAAGATCCAATTTGTAAGTCAAGAGTAAACAGTTTTATCCTTCAATCCGTGAAATCAAGGTTTAGGAGTCGGTGTGCCCTTGTTGAGCGGTGAAATCAAGGGATAGGAGTCGGTGTCTCCATGTTGAGCCGTGAAATCAAGGAGGTTGTATTTGGCTAATTGAAAATAGTAATAAAACTCTGCACAACCCAGCGTTGTGTAGGACTGAACTTAGGAGTGATCCGAACTAGTATAAAATCCGGTGTGTTCTTTCCTATTCTGTATTTTCCTTTATTTCTGTTTATTTTGCATTTGTGTTTGAATTGGTATCTGTGATTGTGTTTGTGTTGTTTGATTCACTCCATAATTCTATTTAGATTTAAGTTTTTTTTATTCTTACAAACACTGTTCATCTCCCCTCTAGTGTTTGCTTTGCCTTAACGATCCTTTCCACAGTCCCTAACATTCCCCATATCTGACAGTGATAGGCTTTACAATCCAGCAATCAAGAAACAACAGTTCAATCATGACAACCAGGAGTAACCACACAATAGCATAAAAACTAACATCCAACAGCAATCATAGCAACTAGTTATATCTCATGTAAACCATCCTAATCAAGATCAACATCACTAAAGCACAAACCCTAGAGGCCTAAACCAATATCAGACAAGCACCCAACCAACATCTCCTTCGACTTCAGACAGCTTACGTGAGATGGTACAAGCAAAGCAAACACCACACTCGTGAACCTGGCTATCACTGCCTTTCCTGCTTCGAAGCCATCGTTAATTGTATAACGGCCACCTGCCATATGTCAAGGGCTAATGGTGAACCCCAGTTCTAGAAAAAATTCTATATGCCTTCATGACTCATATGTTTGTCTTTCCAATCTCGACAACTAGGCCCTTCACGACTGCCCAAGGTACGAGGCCCTTCATGACTGCCCAAAGTACCTCTGCTTTGAGTCTGCTAGAACCTATGACAATGATAATCTCTTAGCCTTTGCATCTCTAGCCATCAACCTCGATGACCATTCACAAGCTCAAGTTCCCCTTGAGCAACCGTTATCCACGAATTCAAAACATCCTTGAGTCGTCTTCACATTCATTGCTTTAAATCGATCAACGAACACATCACAACACTTCGAACATTCCTCCTTGAATTTACTTCGAAGCCACGATCATCGTTGACCCAAAAATATACGTCGTTTGGTCGATATTCAATCCATAGTGTATCAGCCTTTTCTCTATGAAAAACATACAACAACACTTCAATTTCCATCCATAACATTTTAGAAGTGCTATCACTTTACTGCTCGGTCCATCATAGAAATGCCTGGTCCATGAAATGCCTGTTCCATGGAAATGTCTGATCCATCAATTTTGTCTAATTCATGCTTCTCGAAAAACTGCCCGGTCCATGCTTCGAAAAACTGCCTGGTCCATGCTTTAAAAAACTGCCCGTTCCATCAATAGAAAACAAGTCTTATCCATCAAGAAGACAAGTCCGATCCACACATGTCTGATCCATACATGTCTGACCCATACCCAGAATTTCTTCCTGGTCCATCAAACTGTGACCAATTCATGCCTGGTCCATCAAACTACGACCGATCCATGCCTAGAATTTCATCCCGGTCCATCAAACTGTGACCGATCCATGCCCAGAATTTCCCCTCGGTCAATTAAACTGTGACCGATTCATGCCCAGAATTTCTGCCCTGTCCATCAAACTGTGACCGCTCCATGCCCCGGATTTCTGCCTGAACCATCAAACTGTGATCGATCCATGCCCAGAATTTCTACTTGGTTCATCAAACTGTGATCGATCCATCCGTTGCTTGGAGAAGAAGCCAAGCCGAACCGATCCATGCAATATGTGACCGATCCATACGATTTCCCACCTAATTCAACTTTAATTCGACTCAAAATTCATGCAAAACACTTAATTTAGATAATCCATCAAAATCAATCATCAACAAGCATCAACACAATGACTAATCATCACTCAAACATGAGAAATTCACCAAAACCATGATAAACAATAAACGAAGCCAAATCAATTGATCTAACTTGCAATAAAACATCATTTACCATAGAAATTGCCGGTTTAAGTTGCTAGATTATATCCTATGGCGACTCATATGAAAATATACTTATCATGATGTAGATCTAGGTGAAAACAACTTGAAAATGATGAAATAATGATCAAATAACTCATATACTTGATTGAATCTATGTGAGAGATGCATATGACTCACAAAATCTCCAAAACAACAAAAAAACACTTGGATCTAAATCCGGATAGCGAAGAATTAGCTTCAAACTCTTTGATTTGATGAAACCTCTCTTCGATTGATGTAGATCTAGCTTCAAACGATGTAGGTCTTCAATTCTATTGTGTAGATCTAGAATTTTAATGGTGGAAAGGTGAATTTGATTGGGTAAGGAGGATCACTAGTTCAACCAAATGAGAAAATGAAGAAACCACGCCATTCTCCACGCCTCTAACCCCCTATTTATAGCATTCCACCAGCCCACTAATGGGCCTCTCCAAATCAATCCACTAATGGTTTAAAAACCTGAACATCAAACTGTGATACACAAAAATAGTGATTCCTCCCAAACAACTGAATCAAATCTTTAATGTGACCACTCTACGGAATCAGAAACACTATTTCCTTTCCAATGAGATCGACCACAACACCTGATTTGATTCCAGTCAAAAGTTATCCCTTATACAAGACTGAAAGGGGAAAAGGCCACAATTAAAATTGGTAAAAATTATGGACATGTCTCACATCCCCATAACCAACATATCAAAATATGAGAATGATCCAACCCTCCGGGAATTAAATAAAAATATTTTATGATCCTCTAATATGTAAAATGCGGGCTGTTACATTCTCCCCACTCTTCCCTTTAAGAATTTCGCCCTCGAAACCCCAATAACACAAACAACCAAAACAATTCCGCATGCCTGTAATCCATGAGAAGCTAATTCTATAACCTAAACTAGTAGCCGTCAAACTGTACATCCACAGCCTTATCCTAGCACACGGAACTATATCAACAATCACAATGGTACAAGTTACAATGATGTAATGATGACATAATATTTGTGGGTCATACCAACGAAGAGTTCCGGATGGATCGCCTTGATGCTCTCTTTCATCTCCTATGTACAATTGTATCGTTCCCACTCCATTTTACCTTGACTAGCTTAACTATCTTCCTCCTAAGCTATTTCGCGTCATTCCCCACAACAGGAAGCGGCCTATGAGCTTTCATAACTTTGGTCTCTACTACTAGGTCTTCGTATTGTTCTAGAGATACCACCACATTCGAATCATGCACGCACTTCCATAGAAATGACACATGGAAAACATTATTCACACTTGACATCTTCTCTGGTAACTCCAACCTATACGCGAGCTTTCCAATCTGCTCGATTATCAGAAACGATCCAACGAATCTTTGGGCCAATTTCCCTTTGCTTCTGAACCGAACAACATGTTTCAACGGTGAATTCTTCACGAAACCGAATCGCTAACATTGAATTCCAAATCTTTTCGACACTTATTGGCATAAATCTTTTGACAGTCTTGGGCTGCTTTAATTCGTTGTCGAATAATCTCGACACAATCTGATGTCTTCCTGATCATCTCTAGCCCAAGCATCAACTTATCTATAATTTCTAACCAACATGTCAAAAAATTACACGGTCTACCATATAACGCCTTATATGGTGGCATCCCAATGCTCGACTGGTAGCTATTATTATACGCAAACTCAACTAGATGAAGATGTTATTTCCATGATCCCTTGATGTCCAATACACAAGACCTTAGGAGATCTTCCGGAACTTGGTTAAACCTCTCGGTTTGACCATCAGTCTGGGGATGATAAGCCATACTCAAACACAACTCGGTTCCCAAAGCTTCTTGCAAACTCTTCCAAAATCTTCTCATGAACAATAGATCATGGTCACTATGCTCTTTGGGATACCACGGAAGTGAACTAGCCATTTAATATAAAGCTCAACCAACTTCGATGTTGTCCTAGTTGATTTGACAGGAATAAACCTTGCACTTTTGGTCAAGCGATCCACGATGACCCAAATTCCTTCGTTTCCTGCCTAGGTTTTAAGTAGTCCACCTACAAAATCTATCGATATCTGCTCCCACTACCATGTAGGAACTTCCAATGGCTGAAACAACCACTCGGCTTCTACTGTTCAACTTTTGCCAACTGAAAGTTCATACACTTGGAAATGAACTTTCCAATATCCCTTTTCATCCCTTCCCAGTAGTAGACTCGCTTCATGTCTTGATACATATTATTACCATCGGGATGAATTTTAACTTCGAGTGATGACATTACCTCAGAACCTCATCCCTCAATCCATGGATATCGGGAATAACAAGCCGTCCTTGATTTTGAAGCCATCCCTCTCGATCGACCTCGAACACTTATTATCTAGTTCCAGCTTCTAGATAAACTCGACAAGCTTTGCATCTCTCTTTTGGCTTTCGCCAATCCTTTCGATAAGTGTATGTCTTATCGACAAGTTTGCCAACATTTCAGGTTCCAATTCACACCTTGGTCTGAAACCAAATCCTACCAAAAACTAAAGGCTCTCCATTCTGAAAACATTGCTCCTAATCCTACATGTCTTCAACTTAACGCGTCTGCAATTACGTTACCTTTTCCTGGAGTATTGGATACCAAAATCATATGATGTTAGAAATGCTAACCACCATTTCTGCCGAGGATTCAAATCCTTTTGGGAGAAAAGATACTTCAATGACTTGTGAATCGTAAACAACAAGAATCGAGCCCCCAACAGGTAATGTATTCATATCTTCAGAGAAAACAATATCACTACCAACTCCAAATCATGAGTTGGATAACTCCTTTCGTGCGGCTTCAGCTGTTGGCTCGCTTATGCCACAACCTTATCCTTCTGCATCAGTACTGCTCCAAGTCCAGTCCCACATGCATTGGTTTATACCACCATTTCTTCATTCCCACTTGGAATCATCAAAACAGGAGCACTCGTCAGTCTCTCTTTCATTATTCCAAAAACATGCTCACACTTTGCATCCTATGTGAACACTTGGTTCTTTTTCGTCAATGCTATTAATGGAGAAAATAACTTGGAGAAATACTTGATAAATTGTCGGTAATAACCTGCCAATCCATGAAAACTTCTCACGTCCGTTGCATTCTTATGTCTATCCCAATCCTGGATTGCTGCCACCTTAGCGTTGTCAATCGCTATTCAATTTCTAGAAACTACATGGCCTAAGAGTCTCACTTCGCTCTTCCAGAAGTAACACTTTGAAAACTTAGCCTTAAGCTAATGCTTTTGCAAGATTTTCTAAATAACTTGCAAGTGTGTCTTATGTTCTTCCTCATTTCGAGAGTAAACCACAATATCATCCACAAAAACAAGCACAAACTTGTACAACTGATCTCTGAAAACCCTAATCATAAGATCTATGAAGTACGCTGGCGCGTTAGTCAACCCAAGTGGCATTACCAACCATTCGAAGAAACTATATGGTGTCCTAAAAGCAGTCTTCAACACACTATCCTTTGTCACTCTCAACTAGTGAAATCCCGTTGCTAAATCCATCTGAGAAAAATAATTTGGCTTTGTGAGGCTAATCGAACAAGTCATCTATCCTCGGCAACGGATACTTTTTCTTCTTGGTCACCTTGTTCAGCTCATGGTAGTCCACACACAATCTCAAAGATACATCAGCCTACGTTGCAAACACAACTGGTGCACCCCATTCAGATACACGTCTTCGAATGAATCATTTTCTCAAAAGGTCACGACTTGCACCTCTAACTCTCACTATTTCTTAGGCGCCATCCACCTAAACGGCATAACGATAGGTCTAGCACTCTCGACCAAATCAATCCTAAACTTGATCTCATGAAGCGGCGACAACCCTTTAACCTCGTCAAAGACATCCTCAAACTCCTTAGCGATTAGCACAGATGGCAAGGCTTCCTGTGGAATTACAAGCGAGTATAAGTAGCTCATGAAGACCTCGTCTTCAGGCTTACATCGAATCAAAAACTTTCTCCATTCCACATCCCCGACTCTCACCTCGAACTTCTCACAATTTACTCTTGTCGTAAACCTCCTGAACCAATCCATGCCCAAGATAATACCAAACCCAGAGAAGTACAAAAAAGTAATCACACACAAAAGGGAAACCATGACTTGATAAGACTAGACCACGACAAAGCATACAAAGGCTGGACAAACCCCAAACTGGATTTGTCACAACCAAACGTCTATTGCATATCTCGGGTCCCAAATGCCAAGCAACACACAAGCTCAGTACAAATGAAAGAATGTGATGCTACAGTATCAAACAACACACGAACCGATACACCATTAACTGAAATAGTACCTTGAACGACAATACCCTTTCCCTTTTCCTCTGTAGCAGGAGCTCTTGAAGAAGACAACGTAGCTTCTAAAGCATAAGCCTTCACTATCTGCTTTCCCTTAGATGGTTCTGGATAATCCTTCTGGAGATGCCCAGTCTTGCCACTGTTGTGACACTTCTTCTCAACCTTTGGATTCTTGCACTTATTAGCAAAATGACCTTTTTGTTGGCAGTTAAAGCAAAGCACCTCACTCTTTGGCTTCTTCTTGCCATCCTTTCCTTTCTGCTGTTGCTATTTCCTCTTCTTATTGTTATTACCACTAGACTGTGGTTTCTATGCTTCCTTGGTTGCAGCAACAACAGTTCCTTCCTTTGGAAACAAGCTTTCATATTTCACGGCATTTTCCACGATCTTCTCATATGGGTCATCAAGATGATCCACCAACAGACTTCCAATATAGGTATCCAAACCCATCACAAACTTCTCGTTCTTCTGATAAGAAGAACCAATGTATGAAAGAGCATACTTTGAAAAAGCCTCGAAGTCAGAAACATAATCAAGCACTGGTCAACCATTCTGTTTCAACTCCATAATATTTTTGAATGGAATGGAATTCTGAGAAGTAGAGATAAACTTCGTCTCGAATTTGACTCAGAATTGCTCCTAATTTATCCCTTCTACTGGAGTCTCAAGCGTAACAGAATCCCACCACTCCATGGCTCTGCACTGTAGCTGCCTTGATGCAAGCTCTCTCTTTGTTGCATCATCAGTTCCTAAATCTTCAAATATCCTCATACAAGCATCCAACCACTCTGAACCTCTTTGGTCGACTCTTTCCCCTTGAATGGATTTCCTCCTAGAGATGTTTAGTCTTTACACAACTACGCAAAATCCACAAACCTAGGCACCTGCACACCTACATCTATGGTGGTTGCCACTAGAGCAGGTACCCTTCTCATGAATGCCTCAATCATGGCTAGGTAATCTGGCATACCGCCATTTCCCCCTCCAGGAACAACCTCCTTCCTAGCAGTATGTCTTGAAGTTCATCGACTCATTCTAAATCTGCAATATAAAATGATTAGCCACATACAAGAAAGATTGCTAATGGAGTTCAAATGCTACTATACTATATAGTATAATATAATATACATCCATCAAAATCTACAAATACATCTCTCATACATAATTATTTCTTCGAACTTTGGCTAAAATCGATTAACTAGAGATCTGGTACCAAATGTAACGACCGCCCATAACTCCTCCACTTAACAATAGGAATAATGCACTGAAAGACGTGTCAGGCAACTATGGACGATAATCTAGACATAAAACACATGTGGAACCTATCTTATAACTCACAACGCAAGGATAAAATATAATAGAACATATACAACATGAAGAAATAGTGAAGTGTCATATAACAAACTTTTCAAACTTTCATAACATCCTGAAAGATTATCCATACATCATTGGAAACATCAAAATCTGTACATGAAGCCTCACTACAAACACTCTAAAATAGCAGAAACAAAGGTACTAAATAATACCAATGTAACACGCCAACCTCCTGCTCGCTACCGCACAACAGTATCATCCTCACTAATCACCAATCACGTACCACCTAGTCTACCCATCCAAAGAACAACCCAAGGTAATAAGACAGGAACATACAGCCTTGAGTCAGACAACAATTTTAGTGAGCGATAAACGACTACCTAACATCATCGACAAAGTATATGAGAATAGGTAGACTAACAAGCTAATCTTCTAAACACCAGAGAAGAACCCAAACCTGTCTTCCCCACATCTGACAGTGATAGTCTTTACATTCGAGCAATCAAGAAACAAAAGTTCAATCATGACAACTAGGAGTAACCAGACAATAGCATAACAACTAACATCCAACATAAATCATAGCAGCTAGTTATATCTCGCGTGAACCATCCTAATCGAGATCAACATCCCTCAAGCACAAGCCCAGAGGCCTAAACTAGTATCAGACAAGCACCCAAGCAACATCTCCTTCGACTTCAGATAACTTACGTGAGATGGTACAAGCGAAGAAAACATCACACTCATGACCCCTGGCTCTCACTACCTTTCCATCTTTGAAACCATCATTAATCTTATGACGACCACCTGCCATATTTCAAGGGCTAATGGTGAACCCTGGTTCTAGCAAAAACTCCACACGCCTTCACGACTCGTATGTTTGTCTTTCCAATCTCGACAACTAGGCCCATCACAACTGCCCAAGGTATGAGGTTCTTCACGACGACCTAAAGAATCTCTGCTTTGAGTCCACTAGAACCAACGACAATGATAATCTCCCAGCCTTCGCATTTCTATCCATTAACATCGATGACCAATCACAAACTCAAGTCCCTCTCGAGCAACCATTATCCACGAACTCAAAACCTCCATTGAGTCGTCTTCACATTCATTGCTCTACACCGATCAACGAACACATTACAACACTTTGAACATTCCTCCTTGAATTTACTACGAAGCCACCATTCGTCGACCCAAAAACATATGTCGTTTGGTCGATATTCAATCCATAGCGTCTCAGCCTTTTTTCTATGAAAAACACACCACGGCACTTCAATTTCCATCCATTACATTTTAGAATGTTGTCACATTCCTGCCCGGTCCATTATAGAAATGCCCGGTCCATGAAATGCCCATTCCATGGAAATGTCCGGTCCATCAATTATGTACAGTCCATGCTTCTAAAAAACTGCCCAGTCCATGCTTCGAAAAACTGTTCGGTCCATTGCCAGAAAGCAAGTCCAATCCATCCAGAAGACATGTCTGATCCATGGATGTCCGACCCATACATGTCTGACCCATACATGTCTGACCCCATACCCATAACTTTTGCCTGATCCATCAAATTGTAACTGATCCATGCCCAGAATTTCTGCTCGGTCCTTCAAACTATGACTGATCCATGCCCAAAAATCCTGTCAGGTCCATCAAACTGTTATTGATCCATGCCCAGAAATTCTGCCCAGTCCATTAAACTATGACTGATCCATACCAAGAATTTCTGTCTGGTCCATCAAACTGTGACCGATCCATCCATTGCTTGGAGAAGAAGCCAAGCCGAACCGATCCATGTAGTATGTGACCAATCCGTACGATTTCCCACCCAATTCAACTTTAATTTGACTTAAAATTCGTGCAAAACACTTGATTTAGCTAGTCCATCAAAATCAATCATTAACAAGCATCAACACAACGATTAATCATCACTCAAAGATGAGAAATTTACCAAAACCATGTTAAACAATAAACGAAGCCAAATAATTTGATCTAACTTACAATAACACATGATTTACCATTGAAATTATCGGTTTAAGTTGCTAGATTAGATCCTATGGCAATTCATATGAAAATATACTTACCTTGATGTAGATCTTAGTGAAGACAACTTGAAAATGATGAAATAATGATCAAACAACTCATATACTTGATTGAATTCATGTGAGAGATGCATATCACTCACCAAATCTCCAAAACAACACAAAAACACTTGGATCTAAATCCTGATAGCGAAGAATTCGCTTCAAACTCTTTGAATTGATAAAATCTCTCTTTTATTGATATAGATCTAGCTTCAAACGATGTAGATCATCAATTCTCTTATGTAGATCTAGAATTTTAATGGTGGAAAGGTGTATTTGATTAAGCAAGGAGGATCACGAGCTCAACCAAATGAGAAAATGAAGAAAAAAAACCATTCTCCATGCCTCTAACCCCCTATGTATAGCCTTCCACCAACCCACTAATGGGACTCTCCATATCAGTCCACTACTTGTTCAAAAACCTAAACAACAAACCGTGAAACACAAAAACAACGATTCCTCTCAAGCCGCTAAATCAAATCTTTTATACGACCACTCTATAGAATCGGCAACAATATTTCCTTTCCAGTGAGACCGACTTCAACACCTGATTCAATCCCAATCAAAAGTTATGTCTTGTACAAGACTGATAGGGGCAAAAAGGTCACAATTAAGGTTGGTAAAAATTATGGACATGTCTCACATCCCCATAACCAACATATCAAAATATGATAATGATCCAACCCTCAGGGAATTAAATAAAAATAATTTTATGATCCTCTGGTAAGTAAAATGCGGGATGTTACACAACCTTTTAGAAGAAGTTTGAATTTAAAAGACACCTCTTCTCTAATTTTAAAAAATCAACTAATGGCAAGCATGTCGACATTCAAAAATGTCCATGTCAACATATGCTAGTGTAAAGTTATAAAATGAATTTTAAAATAAAGCAAATAATGTTTAAACAAATTATGGTGAATTCAAATTTAAAACAAACTATATTACTTTTTATATAAAAACATTATGTTCAAATTAAAACATATTTTAAAAACTTATATAAAGATGAAATAAAAATAATTAAGAGACTAATAATAAAATGATATAAAAATATTAATACAAAACTATGAATATATTAAAACTCAATATAGACAAGGAAATTGAAAACATAAGTAGTTATAATAAAACAAGTAATAAACTTGTAAGTTAAGATTAAGTTAAAAAATCTGTTATTCTGAAAAACAAGAGTTAAAATAAAGAAGTATATATTTATAAATAAGGAAGGAATTTTGAAATCATTGAAAACTAGATTTAAAACAAGTATATAAATTTGAAATCATTTAGAAACGAAATTTGAAGTCAAAATTTACATTTAAAATAAGAATTACATTTGAGGTCAAATTTAAGTGCTAACCAGAATTTTAACAGAATATCTAGACATGTTTACTTTATAATTCTTGAACTTTTGATACTCACGAGTCTTGAAACTTGAACTCTTTTACTTTGAAATTTTGATTTTCTGAACTATACAATCTTCAATAATAAACACACGCATAGATTTCTTATATATACACACATATATATATTCTATAAAATAGTGTTAGTATATAATTTATAACAATAATAATTGAAACAAAATTGAAACAACGTTGTTGTCATCAAAACCGTCATCATTTACATCTCGGTCTATAATAATCTCCCATTTTTGTATGCTAACAGCCTTGGTTTATAAAATATTCGTGCATGTTGTCTTGATTTCTTGGTTACTCTTTACTCCCTTAACTCTCCCCAAAACTACTAACCCCACATGATCTAAGCACTATTTTATAATTCTCCCTGTTTGTCATCAAAACAAACTATATAATCCTAACAAGATTCTAATAACCCCCCCCCCCAAATCTAAGGCATAATTCTAACACCTAAAAATGACGAAGCAATTGAACGTGAGGCTATTAATTATTTCTCTAACATGTTTATGACAGACAACCAATATAACATGAATTTCCAGAAGATCAATTACAAGATGACAAACGTCCTGGGCCTGACGGCTTTACAGCTAAATTCTACAAAATCCACTAGAATGATCTTAAAGAAAATATTCTTGAATTATCTCAGGAAATTTTAAGAACGGGTAAATTGGCTAAAGGCATAAATCATACTTTTATTAGCCTTATACCCAAAGTTGAAAAACCGTCGAGTATGTCAAATTATAGGCCTATTTTTTGTTGTAACATGATTTATAAAATTATTTCCAAGGTTCTTTACAATAGAATTAAGCCTTATCTCATGCATCTTATATCTGAAAATCAATTGGCATTTATTCCGGGCAGATATATTGCAGAAAAAATTCTTCTGGCTCATGAACAAATCAGACCGTTTAATAGAAAATGGGGTGGAAAATTATGTATTAAAATTGATCTCCAGAAAGCATATGATATGATAAATAGGGATTTTATATGTCATATGCTCGAGATGATGGGCTTTCCTATTAAAATAGTTTGTGTTATTAAGACGTGTATTACATCTCCGACATTTCCTATTTTGATTAAAGGTAGCCCGAAAGGTTTTATCAAAAATAATAGTGGTTTAAGACAAGGGTACCCTCTATCGCCTTATCTGTTTTGTGTTGCAATGGAATATTTCTCAATTTTTATGTATAAGGCCTCTGTTTTTAAATTGGTGGTGCCAATCTACATAAATGAACCATTTATTACCCATCTTATCTATGTGGTTGATGATTTTTCGGAAAGCTAATTCATCAGCTACTAAAGAAATCAAGAATATTCTAGAGAAATTGAAGGAGATGGCAGGGCTAAAATTAAACAATAAAAAAAATATCTAAAGTTTACTTTAGCAGGGGAGTGGGGAATATATGGCAGATGCTTAATATGCTTGATATAAATGAAGGTAAGCTTCCAATCAAATATTTGGGTATTCCTATATATACAAATTGTCTTAATTTGATTGTGCAGAATTATTCGACAAAATCAGGGGTAAAATGGATAGTTGGGACTGTTGTCTACTATCAATGGCAGGGAGAATCAAACTTATAAGATCAGTTATTATGCCAATGGTGATGTATTGGATGCTGACATATAAACTGCCGATGGCAACGATTGGAAAAATTAATAAAATGTGTGCAAATTTTGTGTGGGCAGGAAAAAAGCATAAAATCGCTTGTGAAACACTTTGTACGCCGAAATATGAAGGAGGTGTTGGCTTAAGGAATCTAAATGATATCAAATTGGCTGCGAGCCTTAAACTTTTATGGTGCTTTGTTAATGGGAACAACTTGTGTAAAAATTGGATGAAGAACAGGTAATGTAATAATGATAATTTCTAGGTCAAGGACATTGATGTTAATAGTTCGTGTACGTGGAAATGTATTCTTAAGCATAGGCAGATTGGTTGGCAATGTATTAACAGATGTTTAGTAAATAGCCATCACACTAAGCTATGGTTCAACCCCTGGATAAATAGCGACATTCTGGTTAAAATATTGGGCTTGGATTATTTGAGTATTTGTGGAGGGGAAAACTTAAATGTGGACAAAATTATTCAGGATGGTTGTCTACAATCTAGTAGGCTATCGACTACCAGGATAATCTCAGATAGAATATGTGACGGCCCGCCCCGCACCAACCGACATTTCCTCCAAAAGTGCGTTGTACACATGTCCAGTTAGCACGGGACGGTGATCAGAAAGAAAGGAAGAAGACGAAGAATCAACAAAGAACCTGTAGAATGTCTCACAGCGCATGGAACAAAATATAATAACAACATACTTGACATAAAACAGGTGAGACAGTGTATAAGCTGAAACAAACTACCATAGCAGCGGAAAATCCAAAGTACAGCTTATGATCCAATGCCAACATTATTACCACTTTTAAAACTATCTCAAAAAGCTAAACAAGAAAGGTACACTACTAATGCCCAAAGTAGTGACCAGCAACGACACAGGGAGAATATATATATATATCATACGTGGAAGCCTCCTGCTCGCCTCCGAATCCGCTACTCGCGCATCACCAGCTAACCTGTCTCTAGTCTGCTCATGAGAGCACCCAGAGTAATAAGAAGAGACATAAAAATCTGGGTCAGACAAAAAGTCTGGTATGAGCGATAAGCAGCTAAACAGAACGATAACAGGTATACTAAACCATACCTGAACCTGCAACCAAAGAGTTAGCACTACATACTGTACAACACTTTAAGGTGCCATAACAAATGGTGTAAGGAATACAGGGGTGGGGGTGTGCATGTCATAATGATGGCAAACAATCAAGCATAGAAACCATCCACACATCTTTCACTCAGTGCGTAAAGTATACGATATCCACCACTTCGATCACCCAATACTTTGCTATGATCACTTTGCCCCATGAAGTCACAACAGCTTCACTGCACTGATCCATAGCCACTAATCCTTCGCTATGTCCACTTTGCCCCATGGAGTCGTACACACCCCACTGCACTGGCTCATAGCCTACTAATCCTTTACTATGTCCACTCTGCCTCATGGAGTCACAATGGCTCCACTGAACCTTGACTAACTTCACCGCCTTCCTTCGAAGTTGCTTCGTATCATGCTCGACAATACGAATCGGCTTGCGGTTCCCAACCGCCTCAGGTTCCACTTCGAAGTCCTCTAACTGATCAGGTGAAATAGTCATATATGGGTCGTATACGAACTTCCTTAGCTGGGAAACATGAAATACGTTGTGAACTCCCGCCATCTTCTTGGGTAAGTCAACCCCATACGCCAAATTCCCAACTTGTTCGAGAACTGGGAATGGGCCAACAAATCTTGGTGCCAACTTGCCTCTCCTGCCAAATCGTATTACGCTCTTCAACGGAGAAATCTTGACAAACACCAAGTCACCAACGGAGAACTTTAAGTCTCTTCTCCCCTTATCAGCATAACTCTTCTGCCTATCTTGGGCAGCCTTCATTCGTTGTTGAATGATCTTAATCTTACCTGAATTTTCTCTCTTGATTTGATGTTGCTAAGCTTAATCCTTGATTAGAAAGTGATTTGGAGGTGATTTAGAGGTTGGAGGCCATTTTTAGGGTTTCTAAGAGGTAAGTGGAGGCTAGAAAACTAAAATGGAATGAAACCCTAACTCTTTTCAGCCTCCCCATAACCCTAATCCCGAAATGGGTTATGGGCCCATTCACTAATCACCTTATTTGGCCCAGTTAAGCAGTTTTTCACCTTCCAAACCTTATTTCAGCCATATCTCCCAAACGGTAAGTCCATTTTTGGCATGTGACCACTCTACGGAAAGGTAAACCATCATCTAGAGCCATTGGAAGTTGTTTCAGGTCAAAACTCCTTTCCAATCAAAAGTTATGGCCGAAACAAGATCAGCTAGGGGCAAAATGGTCATTTAAAAATCGGCAAAAATCATGAACATGGGAAATGACCCCAATGGTTGTTTCCCAAAGCCACATGACCATACGACTTCATATGAGAAAGGAATAAATATTCTACGATCCTCCGATGCGTAGAATGCGGGTTGTTACAATATGAGGTTAATATTCACCACTCAAATGAAAATGGCTACTGGAGTTGGAACAATAAAATAGATTGGTTTTCGTTTCAGTCGGCATAGGACATATCTACAATCCACCATCCTGAATTAGATTGGTGTAAAATTACATTGCACTACACTAATAGCCCAAAAAATGTCTATCTGCACTTGTAAGGCTACTCTTAACAGATTAAGTACGAAAGACAGAATGATATCGTGGGGTTACGATGTTAATCCTAACTGCGTACTTCGTAATGAGCAACAAGAAAATAGAGATCATCTTTTTTTCTTACATCCATATTCCTTATACCTTTGGACTCGCTTTAAGCTGAAGCTTGGCACGCCACCTATGATGGCAGACTCGTTGATTTTGGAAAATGAGATGGGACTACTAATGGCGACCTTTAACTCGAAGAATTTCATACAAGACATTGATTTTTGTAGCATTGTAACCACCGTATACCATATCTGGAAAGAACGAAACAACAGAGTTCATGGAAACCTGGGATTGAGAAATTTCAGAGGTGGAATCTCATTGAATTAGACATTAAATACTTACTTCGGTGCTCAATAAGAAGAAAGGGTCTTCTGAAGAAGAAAGAACGACTGTGGAGAAATGGGGCATATATCTGTTAGATGAAGGCTAATGTTGGTCACCGTCGTTCTCTGGAGACGTGGAATTAAGCGCTCAGCATCCAATTTTGCTTATGTCTCCATTAATAAGGTTTGGAGTTATCTTTTGGGAAAGTTTTAGTTCACATTAATGTGCTTTGAGTTTGGGTCTTCTGGAGATAAGTCGTTCAACGCTTTGGTATGAGCCTAGTTTGGGCTTGGAGTGCCATATTTTATGTTCTACACAATTATATGTGATCTTTGTCACACATGTTGTTTTTTAATTTGAAGGCATTCTTTTGTTTTTGGGTTTCGAGCATTTTGGTGTATTGATGTATGTATGCCCAATGTACTTGTACATTATTTTATTGATGCGTTATCAATAAAGCGCCGCACTCTTTTTCCCTGTCTAGTACTTATGCTAAGTATTAGTGCAGGTTTTTAACTAGTTGGTTTACCCATTTTCAAAAAAAATATAATAACTAAAAAACTATATTATTATAACTTAAGTGATTATAGACTATAAACTACATTTTGAGTCATATAAATCACACCAAGACAATTCAATATGTATCCAATATATGTTAATACATTCAATTAATCAAACCCAACCACAACATATTTAAAGTTGTTTATATACAAGTTTTAAATTTTCAAACAAACCACACAAATGAAGATAAATTCATACATTTCGAGGAACTTCACACCAACCTTCTCCACTGAAGATTGGATTAGACTTTATGGCATCCTAGTCTTCATTGTCTTTGGTGATACTTTAAGGCATCAAAACGTTGTCTTTGGTGAGACTTTATAGCATCCCATATCTTTATAGCCTTTAAGGCATAATTCTAGCTCAAATGATGTTGTTATCTTCTTTTTTTGAAAGAGAAACGACCATCTATCGAATAGCATCAAAATTTCACTTGTTGTTTGGTCATCTGTATTTGACATAATTCTAAGTGATGTTGATTACAAATAATGATTGAGATAATATTATTGCAATTATTAAGGATTTCTTCAAGATTCTCAATTATATTATGGATTTGAGTGGCCATTGTTGATTCACGAGATTTTCGGTTCATGTCAACAAAGGAATGGAGATCAATAAAGATCATATTGAAGACCTAAGTTCATATATATATATATATATATATATATATATATATATCTGTGTGTGTGTGTGTGTGCGCGCGCGTGTGTGTGTGTATATAAGTATTTAGTCGTGTTAGATATTTGTTAAAATCTATCCTCATAGTATAGCACGAATGCACAAAGCATTATACATACATACATACATACATACATATATGTAAATGGCTATAAATAAGCATGACTGGATAGGATTCATCTGAACCAGTCAACTGGTTCAAAACAGACCAGTCGACTAGTCAGAGAAATTCTACCAAATAACGGCTAGTTTTTGACAAATTTTAAATATATACGATTTTCAGTATTTTTAACTAGTTGATTGGTGATTTACATACCAGTTGACTGATTCGAATCAACCGCCATTTTTATGAAAGGTTGCCATTCTTAATGAAAGGGTTTCTCTTCATTTCTGAAAAGAAATGGGTGCATCTCTTTGATTAGACACTTCATGAAGGACACTACATTTTAACTATTATATATACACTTAAAACTTAGTTTCCAAATCACCAATTCTTTCAAATCTAATATATTCTCTGATCTACATTTCTAAATTCTTGCATTTCAAAATGCTTTAATATATTCAAGTTACATGTTGAATCATTGGAATTATTTCGTATCTCTTGATTAAATAAGTAATACACTTCATTCAATCTTCAAATACACGTTATATACTTGAGGATAAGATTATAGGAAGGGTATACTCAATCGTTGGCTATTCAGTGTTGTTCAAGAACACAAGCAGAATTCAAACTCTATTTGTTTGTTAAAGTCCTGTGTAACACCCCGTATTTTAATAACAGTAAAAGATGATAAATTAAAGAATACTTAATTAAATATTGGGAATTAAGTAAAATGGACTGTGCCATTGCGCTCGTCTCGGAATTCTGGTCAAGATAGATACCTGATTTGCGTAAAACGGACATCGTATAAAGAAGTTATTAAGCCTAGAAGTTTGTATACACACAAGAGAATTATATATACAAACAAATCAAAGTAACAAAAAAAATCAAAACCAGCGAGCGGGAGACCCAGGAATAGAACCGACCGTTCTGGGGGGTGGACCCGAGACCCGTAGGGTCAACCCCCCATACGAATATGGGCAGATTCTCGATTCTGTACCTGGACTTGTTTCTAGGCTTAGTTCATTGAAACTAGGCTATAAATAGGACGTTATATCCATTGTTTTATTCATCTAATTCAATAGCGACGATGAAGTGCTGCTCCAATATAGTTTGATCTAGCCTATTCTTCTTCAACAAATAAGTCATTCAAGTTTAGATCTATGATTCAACAACAGAAATCTCGTCTTCTATTTCTTAGACCCAAACACTATGAGTCTATGTTAATTTTAGATCTAAATAATTAAAAAGTAAATCTTGACATGACTATAATTTGGATCTATGCCTATGACTATATGAATCATATCAGATCTGCTATAACCTGATTATCTAAATTATTCTAACATGCCTAGGCACTAGATCTGAAGCTATACCTATTTATCATATTAGATTTGCCATTGTTTGTAGATCTAATTTACTGTTTAGATCACCTTATGCCTGTTCCTATTATGTTTGTGGCCAAATCATATTTGTTGTAACTTGCGTACCTATGATGTTCTTACATGACTATGACTTAGATCTTAACCGTTATCATGTCAGATCTACCTTTGTTTATAGATCTAAATTCATTGCTTAGATCACCTTATACATGTTCTATTATGTTTATGGCCAAATTGGATCTGTTATTAGTTGGATATCTTAACCATTGTTTAGATCTTATCATGCCTATTATGACATCCCTATTGTGTTAGAATCAATTTCTATTATCGCATGTTCATTAGATATGTTCCTGTATGCCTACCCTGCCATTATGTCACAATATGTTTATGTCGTCATATTTCAATTTTGTTACCTTGTTCATCTCTGTCCTTTTTCCTCCTTCTTTCCCCTTTTTATATTTATAGCTAGGTACCTTCGAGCCTAGGCATGCCTCTGAAATAAGTGAATGCGTTAAGCGGGAAACGATGGGAAATTGTTAATATTGAAAGTTCAGACATAACTTGAATGAAATTTACGAACGTGAATTTGGGGGCATAAATTGAATTGTGAATAAAGACCTTAAATTAGGGCATATGGTTCATTATGAACATAACATGGGAAAGGGGCATGAAAACCTATAATGACATCGGTAAATTTGTTAATAATAGAAATGCCTAGAATTACAATAATTTAAATTGTAAACCGTGCTTAAGCAAGAGGTTAGATTACACTTGTGGTGGAAGTCTGCCAGGAACCGACCGGCATATCTAGCAACCACAAGTGGTGAATCGAATGTGGGAGGCCTAAGTGCACAAGTACGAGAAGTGCTAAGACACGAGGTTAAGCCTGATTTGTGGTATAAGTCTGCTCGGACCTTCCCGACATATCCAGCATCCACATGTTATAGGCTTAATATGGGAGGTCTAGCGCATTATAACCATAAATGGATAACTATTAATGAATTGGGGGTAAGCAAGGAAAGATAGTAACCTATTATGATTAATTACTTTAATGATAACGTTATATATAATAGGTAGGCTTGTCCTATAGACAAGTGGAAATTTTAACTTAAGTTATAATAAAAAGGAAAGAAGCTTATTAGTAAACCTTAGTTAAGAAAACTAAGTTAATAAGTAAATAACGTCAAGTTGTATTGATATGTTAAACGAAAAATAGGTGAACTGAGATGAAGTATACTTAATTACATATTAAGTAAAACATGTTATTGCAACTATGGAATGAGACAATGAATAATACATGGGGATTGTAAGATTGCTTCCGTTAATTACAATCTAGGGGTGAAAGATTTTAAGAATTCTTTCGCTAATTACAATCTAAAGAATAACATGTAATGGGGCTTATTAATAAACTTAAATGGAATAAGTTATATTTATATTAATAAGCAAGTGGAGTTTTGGCAAGTGAAAAGAAAACAATGTGAATGGGGATAACTTGTTAGTCTGTAATACTTAACCTAGTTGAATCCATAAGGATTGTCTGAACATGAACTTGAATAGGAGTTAAGTAAACTTGGTTGAAACCGTGGGAGGGTTAAGTATACCTGGATTGGGTGGATAATATTTATATATAGGCCCACAAAACTAAACCAATTGGGGGTTATGTATTAAAGACACCTATAGGTAAGCATAACCGGTAGGAATGTTAGGGTCATGCATTAAAGACACCTATAGGTAAGCATAACCGGTAGAAAGTTAGGGGTTATATAATTAAAGACACCGTAAGTTAAGTATAACCTGTAGAAATGTTGGGGTTATGTAATTAAAGACACCTTAGGGTAAGCATAAAATGTGGAAATCCTAGTGGGGATGCACGACAAGGGGGAGAGCTTGCATCATCTTGTGTGGGGGACCCGTTTCAGTCAGTAACCCATACATAAGTATCAAAACGAGTGCTCCGCCCTAGGTCGGAGTGGGGCACGCTTACTGGGCTGATTGTAGGAGATCAAAACGTGAAGGATGGTGTGGGCGGAGCAAACCAACCGCGGACATGTGCGTGCATGGGCCGGGTAGCGGGGGCTAAGACGACCGTGACATATGTAGATATGGCTGTGCATATCAGCAAAGGGTTGCCACTTTACGATGTGATACATCTTATGGTGGGGCTGGCATAGAGTATCTACGCGGATTAGGGAGCTGATCGATTAGGGTAGTAGTTAGGGTACATCTAGACTCTGGTAAGTTTAGGAGTCCGTTATTCGAGCTGCCTGTGGATTTTATAGCATTAAAACCTCTCACCCGAAGTACGCCTAGGTCTACCATTTTATACATGTTGGGGATCATCTCATTCTGGTTATACTAGTATTAGTGCAGAGAAATTTTTAGAACCACAATTTACTCTATCATGTTACCTTGTCATACCTGCCTTTTATGATGATATCTCCCTTATCCATTTTATATGCCTGTCATGATACGTTTACTTATTTACTTGCTAAAAGTAACTGGACTCGCCAGACTTTATGTCTGACCTATTTTGTTTCCTCTTATGTCCCCCCTCCCCCCAAGGTTCTCAAGGAGGGAATACTCAGGCTTGACCATGATTCTGCTTTCATTTTGCTGGAGCTGCTTAGATGTATGGCTCAAGCTCTTATCCTTGCTACTATGGGTATGTTTTATTTGGGGAATTATTCTTCTTTTATTATTGTACTCTGATGTTTTAAGTAAAAGACAGAGGTTTTAAATGATGTAATGGCTTTCATATATTTTAGAAAAATGATGTTTTGGACCACGATGCTTTATGATTAATAAAGCTTTTAACTCCGTTGTTATTTTATATCTATCTTTTAATGTTTTTGTTTCTGTTTACCTATAAAGCTTCACGAAACTTAATGCATTCCCTTAGTGAGTGACATTAACGGACGTAGGGTCTCACACTTGGTATCAGAGATGAAGGTTACCAGATTAGATAAAAGTTTTTGAAAACTATTTTCAAAAAGGTTTTAAAAGAAAGCATTTTCAAAAGAAAAGTCTATTTTGAAAAACATATTCCCGAAAGCCATATAAAATATCTTTCGATTCTCTGTTTGAATCCCTTCTTCCTTTTTGTTTTAGTATGTCTAGGGAACCATATATTCCATAGGGCGTGCAAGTGTCGTCTTGGTTCCGTAGGTATATCAAAGCTACGACACCAACCGGGAGCCAAGGGAACATCCCTCCCCCAGATGCAATCGTTGTTCCTCCACCGCCGTGAGTAGATGATTTCTCTAAACAGAAAGAAGCTAGGATTGAGGAAACACAAAACAAGGAAGTATGGCCCAAGAAAGGACAACAGCAACAATAGAAGAAGGGCACAAAGAATGACAAGGCTAAAGATAAGAAGAATTGTCATAATTGCAGACGTGTGGGTCATTTGATCAAAGATTGCCGAAAAAGAAGAATGAAAGCTTACTATAACTGTGGCGAAGTTGGACACTATACGAGGAAATGCCCGAAGAAACAAGGACAGGACAAAAGGGTAGGATCTTCTAAAGGACACATATATGTTCTCATGGTTAGTGTACCGGGGAGAGGTAGTAAAGTTTCCGCTAAATGTTTGATTTCCCCTTTTTAATTCTCTGTTTTTAAAACTCTTTTTGATTCTGGCGCTTCGCATTCCTTTATATCTAGTTCTGTGGTTGAGTCTCTGCATCTAAATACTGGTGTGGTAGTGGATCCCGTTGTTGTCTCAAACCCCATTGGTGGTTCGGCTTATTTATCCATGATTTGTCGGGGTTTGAGAATATATGTGTTAGGCATCGAGTTTGAATGCGATGCATATATGCTCGGGTTTATGGGCTATGGTTTGATTCTAGGGTTGGATTGGCTAGCCATGTATGGTGCCATTCGGGATTGTGAGAGGAGGATCGTTAGGCTTATGACTTGTCATGGGAGGACCCTCGAGATTTCTTGTGACCCGCAAGGGTTTGTCATGCTTAGTTTCCTAGAGTCTCTTGATGCATCTATCGATGATCTGCGATCTGTACCGGTAGTCCGTGAGTATCCTGATGTCTTTGATGAGGTTCGGGGTTTATCCCCAAGGCGCGAGATAGATTTCCGTATATATTTGGTGGACAATGCAAAGCCAGTTCCATTACCTGTGCGCCATTTGGCTCCAAGAGAAAGAAGGGAGCTGAGCAAGCAAGTAGGGGAGCTACTTGAAAAAGGTTTTGTTAGGCGAAGCATATCTGAATGGGGTGCAACTAAGGTGGATGGTTTGCTTCGCTTATGTGTAGATTATATGGAGTTGAATAAACTCACAAAGATGAATCTGACATTTTCTTGAGGTATAGACTGAGAGGATGCTTTTTCGTCGATTGAAGAGGGTTCTGACAACAGCCCCAGTCTTGACCTTGCCCGACGGAAATAAATTGTTCACAGTATACACTGACTCATGTGGTACAAGGCTTGGTGTGGTTCTGATGCAAGAGGGAAGGGTAGTATGCTATGGGAGCAGACAGTTGAGAGTTCATAAGAAGAACTACCTGACCCATGTTTTGGAATTAGCTGCTATAGTATTCACGCTTAAGACTTTGCAGTAGTATCTTCTTGGAGAGAGTTTCAAGTTATACTTGGACCATAAGTCACATAAGTATCTGTTCTCACAGAAGGATCTCAAATTGAGATAGTAGAGTTAGGCTTCTACTTGGACCTGAGCTGATTAGAAAACTTCAGGAATGATTGATCTTATCCACAGGAACATGAAGACAGCTCGGGATAGGTAGACGTCAAATAACTTATAGGATAAAACTACCAAAGAGGTTAGTGGATGTTCATCTGTGAAAATACAGCAGAAGTAGTTGAGCCGAGTATACTTGAGGAAGTAGAGGTGGAACGGGAAGCGACAATTAGACGAGTTCCTACCATATTCATGGATCAGAGGTTAAGAAGCTACACAACCGAGCGGTCAAGTTGGAGGAAGTTCAGTGGGGAGATGACCATGAGGATGCTGCTTGGTAGACTGAAGATAAGATTCGCGCTTCGTACCATTTTCTTTTCAAGGGTGTGTTCTTAACTTCTTTTCTAAAGCTTTTTATTAGTGCTTGTTTCTATCATTCGTCTGTATCCTATTGATCGAATCTTTGACCTTTAGGTAGGAATCCAATGGATGTAAACATGTGTTCGAGACATGTTATTTTTGATGGATGCAAGTGTTTACTAGTGGTTGCTTGTGGATGCATATGCACAACGTTAGGCACTAGATCGGCTCAATCACTCTCATACTGCATATAGATGTGTGTGCATTTTTCTTCTTTTAGTGGACGAATGTGGATGTATCATCATATGAATGTTACGTTTGGATGAATGATTGTGCACACATATAGAACTTACAAGTTATAATAGGATTATTTGCATACATGTTGGATTCATGGCACTAACATACATTACATTAAGGAGGTCAACTGGATCAGTAGACCGCCTGATCTTCGCATTAGTATTGGGACATATACACACACCTTTGCATATGTTCATATAAGCATTAAAAATATTTTAAGGACAATGAATGCTCGTGACTGATGGATGAGTAGATGGGTGATGGATGTTAGGATATACATTCTTCTTAACTTGGAGATTTCGGGGATGAAATCCTTTGAGTAGGGAAGAATGTAACACCCCATATTTTAACAACACTAAAAGATGATAAATTAAAGAATATTTAATTAAATATTGGGAATTAAGTAAAACGAACTACGCTATAGCGCTCAAATTGGAATTCTTTTTAAGATAGACACCTGGTTTACATAAAACGGACATCGTATGAAGAAGTTATTAGGCCTAGAAGTTTGTGTATGCACAAGAGAATTATATATATACAAACAAATGAAAGTAATAAAAAAAGTTAAAAACCTGTGAGCGGGAGACCCAGGAATGGAGACCCAGGCTCTTTGGGGTAGACCCATGGGTCGACTCTAGGATTGACACCCAAAGGGGGTCGACCCCCATACAGATGTGGACAAATTCTTGATTCTGAACCTGGACTTGTTTCTTCGCTTAGTTTGTTGACCTTAGGCTATAAATAGGACCCTAAATCCATTATTTTATTCATCTAATTCAATGGCGATGACAAAGTGTTGTTCCAACATAGTTTGATCTAGCTTATTCTTCTTCAACAAATAAGTCATTCAAGTTTAGATCTGTGATTCAACATCAGAAATCTCTTCTTCTATTTCTCAGATCCAAACATTGTGAGTCTATGTTAATTTTAGATCTAAATAATTAAAAAGTAAATCTTGACATGACTATAATTTGGATATGTGCTTATGACTATGTAAATCATATCAGATCTGCTATAACCTGATTATCTAAGTTATTCTTACATGCCTATGAACTAGGTCTGAAGTTATACCTATTTATCATATTAGATCTTCCATTGTTTACAGATCCAATTTGCTGTTTAGATCACCTTATGCCTATTCCAATTATGTTGTGGCCAAATCATATCTTTTGTAACTTGTGTACCTATGATGTTCTGACATGACTATGACTTGGATTTTAACCTTTATCATGTCAAATATACCTTTGATTATAGATCTAAATTCATTGCCTATATCACCTTATACCTGTTCTATTATGTTTATGGCCAAATTGGATCTGTTATTAGTTGGACATCTATACCACTATTTAGATCTTATCATGCCTATTAAGACATCCCTATTTTGTTAGAATGAATTTCTATTACCACATGTTCATTAGATCTGTTCCTACATGCCTACCCTGCCATTATATCACAATATGTTTATGCCATTATTTGTCAATTTTGTTATCCTATTCATCTCTGTCCTTTTTACTCCTTCTTTCCCCATTTTATTTTTATAGTCAAGCTACCTTCAAGCCTAGGCATACCGTTGAAATAAGCGAATGCGTTAAACGGTAAACGATGGGGAAATTGTTAATATTTGGCATAATTTGTAATTGAAAGTTTAGACATAACTTGAATAAAATTTATGAACATGAATTTGGGGCCATAAACTAAATTGAGAATAAAGACCTTAAATTGGGGAATATGGTTCATTATGAACATGACTTGGGAAAGGGGCATGAAAACCTATAACGACATAGATAAATTTGTTAATAATGGAAATGCCTAGAATTACAATAACTTAAATTGTAAACCGCGCTTAGGCACGAGGTTAGAATATACTTGTGGTGTAAGTCCGCCTGGAACCGACCGGCATATCCAGCAACCACAAGTAGTGAATCGAATATGGGAAACCTAAGTGCACAAATACGAGAAGTGCTAAGATACGAGGTTAAGCCCGATTTGTGCAATAAGTCTGCCTGGACCCACCCGGCATATCCAGCATCCACATGTTGTAGGCTTAATGTGAGAGGTCTAGCGCATTACAACCATAAATGGATAAATGGTAGTGAATTGGGGTAAGCAGGGAAAGATAGTAACCCATTATGATTAATCACTTTAATGATAACGTTGCGTATAATAGCTAGGCTTGTCCTAGGAACAAGTTGAAATTATAACATAAGTTATAATAAAAAGGAAAGAAACTTATTAGTAAACCTTAGTTAAGAAAACTAAGTTAATAAGTAAACAACGTCAAGTTATATTGATATGTTAAATGGAAAACAAGTGAACTGAGTTGAAGTATACTTAAGTACATATTTATTTGATTTCGAATCATACGAAGAATGCAAATTTTGTTTATTAGGAAAAATGACTAAATCACCTTTCACTTGAAACAGTGAACGGGATAGTAAGTATTGGGTCTCATACATAATGATGTATATGCAGCAATGAATACAAAGGCTAGAGGTAGGTCTTGTTACCTCATCAAATTTACTGATGATGTCAGTAAATATAGATGTGTGTATCTTATGAAACACAAATCATAATCCTCTGAAAAGTTCAAAGAAATCAAAAATAAAGTTCCAAACCAATTTTGAAATAATATAAAGACTCTTCGAGTAGATCGTGAAAATAATTAAGTCAATAATCTAATGACTATCCAAATGAGTGTGAAATTCTTTCACAACTCACTCCACCTAGAACACCACATTGAAATGGTGTGTCTACAAGAGAATTCGCACTTTATAAGATATGGTACGATCGATGATAAGTCATAAAGGTCTTCCAATAAATATTTAGGTAAACCCCCTGAAACAATTGCATTCATATTTAATTATAATCCCACTAAAACGACTCTGAAGACGCCATATAAGATATGGATTAGGAAACGTCCTAGTTTGTCTGTTATGAAGATTTGAGATGTAAGGCGTTCATTTAACATCTTGCCTATGATGAGATCACACCCAAATCTGATAATTATTTTGTGGAATATCAAAAAGAAGCAAAATGATATTATTTATATAAATCCTTAAAGAATAAAATGTTTATTGCTTGAATTGATATCCTTTTAAAATGAGAGCCAATCTCTAAGATACTGATGGGAAAAAATAGAACTCAAAATGTCTTGGGAACAACAAACTATGATTGAACCTTTTATAGACAAGAAATTGAGTGGGAGTGACACAATGATTCAAATGTTATATATAGATAACATATTACTTATTGTGAATGATGTTAGTTTAAAAAAAATACTAATTCTATAAAGGAGGTTGTTTGGATCTTTGAGATTAGTTATATCTACTATTGATCCAATGATTTTACATTGTGATAACAATGGAGCAATTAATCAGGCCTAGAAACCTTGATCTAATTGTCGATCAAAACATATATTTAAGAAATAAAATTCCTTATGTTAAATTGTTCACGGAGGATATATACATATCTGCAAAGTAACAAAAGGTTATAATGTTGCAGACCTACTGACTTAAACTCTATCGCAGCAGAAGTTCGATAGTCAGACTTGTTACATAGGTATATGATACATGATTGATTGACTCTAGTTTAAGTGGGAAATTGTTAGAGTTTAGGAAATCAATTCGAGGTATTTAATAACACTGTCGATGTTATTATTTTATTTTGAATTAAATTTTCTATTGTTTTATATTTACTTTGTAATATAAATATTAACAAATAGAAGTCCTTAGAAAAATAATACAGAATTATATAGTTCAATTTAGTGACTCGAATATGATATTATATAATATATCAAGTATTATAATTCTTGAATGTCCCTAGTCAAGTTTTATTGTTTATACAGGACAGTGATAAAACATTGAGACTGGTTGTTGATTGATTGATGATCACGTCTCATTGATCATTAATATATGTGATATTAATGTCAATACATAAATACGTATTGGAGAATAGCGTATTGGAAGGACCCAACATGAGAAAAACTGTATCATAAGTTATTCTCATAATGACATCGATGTAATGGTCCTCAGACCTGAATTCATTATAATTTTATTCGGCGATGTTTGTTTTGATATCATCAAAATTTACTTTTAAATGAGTGGACGATAAAGGTAATTATCGAATACATCTCGAATCAATTAAAAATCATGAATGATCTAAGATGGAATTTAAAACATAAGTAGTGATATCCATTGGCCTCTTGATTGAGTGAGACTATGAAATGCAGGCCATGCTCAAATATTGATTTGTTTTATATAGTCTACTCATCGATCAAGATAAAAGGGTTAAATTATAAAGAGGATGATACATTCCATGGCTCGAGTTTAATCCTAGATATATTGGTTAAAAGGATTAAATTACATTGAGACATTGGTCATAGAAATGGTTGTATCGAATCATTGATATTATTATAACTTGGGTAATAGTGATGTATTACTAGATGCCAATCATTGTTTATAATTTTAAATATAATTTAAAATCATTGCCAACGTTGTAATAACCCATGAGGTCACACATCAAAGCATTTGAAAGCGGAGAACCATTTCAAATAAATATTATATATAAATCAAGTGTGTTGATTTGTAATTTATTTTGAAATTGCATGACACGTTTTAACCGACCCTATTATTTCATTTTGGTTGTTAGTAGAGGGCTAACCCCTTTTTTATCGTCAACACACAAGAGATTAGATCTTAGAAAAAACAAATGAAATAAAATGGCGACTGGAGTGCGATTTGGCTAGTACCAACCATCTTCTTCCCAAATCATTTGACGATCAAAGGGCGATCGCTCATGGACTAAGTAGAAGCGCCTTATTCAAGCGCAGGAATCAATTCAACCCTTGTAGCCTACTTCAGATTCGTGAATCCAAAATAAATGGTATGGTTTTAATTTTGATTTACTATATTCTCGCATAGATCTAGTTTATAAATTGTTTAGGTTTATAAAACATGGTTATTGATTAGATCGTTTTAACCTAACAGCATTGACCCTTGAAAGCTTGGTTACGGGAAACTTTTCCCAAGCATGATTCAGTTCCGGTTGAAACTTTGGTGACATATTTTAGGTAGCTACATTAGTCGGAAAGACTTGAAAGTTGGCATGCATGAACTATGACATGTAGCCTACCAAATGGAAAAAGGATCATGTAATTTTAACAAGTAATGAGGATGATATGAAGCTTTAAACATAAAGCCAGACAACTTCTATGGACTGATAATTCATTAACTAAGATATAGCTACAGTCAACTAATTTTAACATTAAATTCAACCAAACCTAACGTATGAACAAAGACAAATGTTTAAACTGGAACACGTGAGTGTAACGACTCATCTTGCGCTGATTTCAACAAGATTGCAGTGATTTGAAGTTGCAAAACTCTGAAAAACCCAAAAAAAATTGCATAGAGGAAGCATGCAGTCTGAAACTTACAGTAACCTCCTGTTCGATTTCTAAAATAAAATAAGTAGATTTTTTATGGATTTTTTTATTGATAGGTTAGCTCCTTCTATTTTCTTTAATATTTTTTTATTTTAAAGAGGATTTAGATTTTGAATTTTAAGGGAAAAGAGGCCATTGTTTTTTCCCAGTGTAGCTTTAGGAAGAAGAGAAAAAGAATGAACTATAAGAAAACAATGTACGTACATTTCCATTTTTCCCACTTCCAGAAATCACTTTTGGGATAGGGTTTTAGGCCCAAAGACCCGATAAGCTCAAGTGTTACAAATTCAAAGCATTGCAAATTTACTCTTATCATTACAACATAAGAAAACCCCAACCAACATGTGTACACTAATTCTACTTCACAACTGGCATCATTATAGCTTTGTAAAATTATATAAACATGAAACAAATTTTCTCAAACCATTTGAATACCAAATTCAATGCAAGTCCATTAATACTTTCATGTTTGTTAAAATGTGCATTTTATTATTCCTTGATTTAAAATTTATACAACTTCATTGTTATAACCAAGATAAAACTACAAACTTTATCAAAATATTTTAATCTTCAAATATTGATTCTCAATTAATATTCACATTACTTATTTCAATAGAAACCCAATAATTCACAAATATTATTTTATTACCAAAACTTCACTTTTAAAAATAGGTTTTACAAATTTGTTTCGTCTTGACACAATCTAATACTATAATATTATTGCATAAATTTATTTAACCATTTCAAACTATTACATGATTTTGATGATAACAACTATGATATTATTACTAACATGCTTATTAAGTATTTTTAGGTTAGATGGTTTTCTTATCGATAAAGAAGTTTATGAAATTATTGTACAAGTTGTGTTGAAGCAAGAACAACAAGGAGAATTTTTTTTATAAAAAAAGTGGCATGTATAAAAGAAAAAGAAGGGGAAGAAGGCAAAATCTATAAGAAATGAAAATGCGAGGCAACGATAAATAAGAATTCAACCTAGGAAACTATAGAAGAATACAAGTGCATGACTTAGCAACACAACAACAGCATATTTTTTTGGCAAGACCGACCGGTTTTTATAGTGTTCCGTAACACTTTTTATTATATTAAAATAATAAATATAGTAGTTCAGGTGATTCACAATATATGCATCAACTAAAGAGGGGACTCTGCGCTGGAAGCTCAGCTTAGACCATAGTCTAGCAAATTACAAAAACATCAAAATATCAATCATGAGTTACATAACACAACATACATCATTTGAATTACATATTGCATATCCTAGAGTCTAAGATTAACTCTACCATAAAATTCCATCAACTACCCAATGCTAAGTTGAAGCTCTCGAAGCCTACTCCTTATAAGGGGAGTACTAGGATCCTTGAGCACCGGTGAACATGTTTCAGCAACAACAGTGTTGACCGCTGGTGGAGGCTTGTAAGCAGCAATGGAGTGTATGTGCATATACGAATGATCCTTTTTAGGCTAACTTCTTTGTTATCCATGGAGATTATTGATGATGTGGTTGCTTTATGAACACTGGAGGATGTTGCGTCATTACATTATTCATTTTCCTTCCCTTTTGAAACTTTACTAACTAGGCTAGATCCATGCAGAAAACCAGGTTTAAAACAGAAGTTATTGCTCAATTGCAGGGGAGAAACAGAGAGTGGCACATTAACATCAATCCTACCAAAGAGCATTATATTCTCAAAATCACGTACGTCATCAAGGATTGCCTATCTTGGATCATCTCTGAAAATACTCTTCTCATTATCTGTGTGACCATAATTAGAATTGCATAACCTTAGAATTTGTAAGTTGGAGCTTTCTGCATTCATTCCAGCTTTTGTGTTTCCTTTCTCATTTGAACTGGCATTGGTTAAAACTTCATTCTTAGAATGTTCATTATCTTGTAAGGCAGTAAATGGTGCAACATCTTCTTGAGTTACAGGAATCTCACCTTCCTCATTGCCTTGAGTTAATGTTAGTGCGTTAACTTCAACATTAAGGCTACCAAGAAAATTAAAACTATTGCCAATAACAACATCTGAATTACCAGTTTTTGTCTTGCCACAATTAAAATTCCTCTCCACATTTCCACCTTCAACTTTCTTCCATTTACCGGGGATCCTTATCGTATACACTCGGAATTTTTGATTGCTTACAACTAGCAACTACCTAGGCTGTTTCCTGATCAGATGCAAATCCATCAACATTAACCATCTGATGTTTACCTAGCAAATCAATATCTTTGTTTATAGTCACTTTCCTATCACTCTTACCAACTATCTCAACTGGTTTATCCATCCTAACACTACAACGGACTTATAAGTTTTGCGTCCAAAGACCTTATAGCTGATGTATATGTTAGGCTTCCAAAGGTAATTCACTTCCACTGCATGTTCAGTTCCATCTACCAAAAGCATAGTGAAAGAATTAGGCAGTTAACTATTAGGGTTTATCTCCACTAAACACCTCGCATACCCAAGCCTATCAAGATTTTCGATTGCTTGGTCCATACATAAAAACTTACTAATCTGCATAACAAGCCAACAAATTCCTAATTTAGACCAAGAACCCATGGGGATATTAGTCATCTTAATCCATACTGGCACATGTCTAATACCTTTACTCGTGTTCCCCATTGTGACATCCTATTGTTTAACTATAAATACTTTATTCCTAATTATAATGGGATCTGGCTCCAAAATTCTTTTTTTTATCTTCAACATCTTCTAAAAGGAAAAAGAATTCGCTACCATTGAATTTTACCTTGATCGGTCCTCTAGGCTTCCAGAGCTTTTCAGATGCAAAACCACTGTCGTATATGACAATGGTGCACCTAGAAAGTCACTAGTCATATAATCTTTCCACATGTCAATGCTTGCTTTGACAATTTCTTTAGGGTGTTGTAACACCCCATGTCTATTAATGTCACTCACAAAGGAAATGCATCAATGTCCGTGGAGTGTTATTGTTGTATAGAACAGATAAATTACAAGAATAAATAAATAAAACAACACAGCGGAAGATAAAACTTATTTCATAGCATCATAACTCAAAACAAGCTTACATAAGTAGTTTCCAAAACCATTACAACAGGATCAATAATCTTTTCCAAAAACTTCAAAGTACATAAAGAAGCAAATACTTAAATAACATAAATGCATAAATCCCCACTGAGCATAAGCAAAGCCATAAAGATGAGAGAGTCCAAAGTGATACATCTACTCTTTTCAAGCAACTGAAAGAAATCGGCACTAAGCTGTAGTATTCCCTCCTTGCAAACTTGAGTGGGGGAGAGGAAAGAAAAGAGGTGGAAACAAAACAGGTCAGACATATAGTCTGACGAGTCCAGTAATTTTAACAAATAATAGATAAGGTAAATGATCAAGACATAAATATGCATCATGATATGGCCGTAACATAGATAATGTAGATAAAAAGGATGGACAAGATGATTCCGTTCCTAAGTACTAAGACAATCCTACGTCTTGGCTAAGCGAACAACCCTCCAAGTACTAAACCCGAAGACCGAAGTCAACATCTGACTAGCACCCAAAGGACTATCCAACTCAACCAACATGTATTTCTTTACACCACACTTTTGCTAAGTTACACCACATTACTTAATTACACCGCACATCTACTAGTCTATATTTACTAAAGGTTGATCCCTTCCCACTAACTGTACCCACATGACAAACTTGGTAGTTACTTGTACCTAGCTGCTATCGTAGGTGCCGGCTTGCTCCTACCACCGCTAAGGTACCTTTACCCTACCCATTCGATCGGCTCCCTAAACCCCGTAGGCACCCGTGCTGGCCCCACAGTGGGGTGTATCACTCCCCAAAGTGGCAACCCCGATACCAACATAAAATGCACGGCCATACCTACACGATGCAACAACGTCTTAACTATCAGCCTGAACCCATGCATGCACATGAACCCGTTGGACTTGCGTTGCCACCGCTATTCACGTTTTGACCTCTTACATTCAAGTCCAGTAAGCGTGCCCCAACCCCGGCCTAGTACCGGGCCCAATTAGATACTCAAACGGGTTACTTATTGAAACGGGTCCCCATCCGACACAAGCCTCCCACCTACGCTTGGTCCCCACTAGGTTTTTCTCCCACTTAACCATTTTAATTTAAATGTCCATGTCTTACACATGCTACGGTTAAGTCCATACTTACATGTCATAATTTACATGTCTTATCTTATTCCGGTTAAGTCCATATTTACATGTCATAATTTACATGCCACCCCACTTAACCCTCTAACCATACCCATGTCTTATTATGGTTAGTATTCCTTAATTCATTCCTTATGACGAACGGTGCAAGACTTCCCACATTAGACCGAACACTTTGTGGCCGCCGGATTTGCCGGGCGGTTCCGGGCAGTCTTATGCCACAAACCGGGTCTAACCTCGTGTCATTAATCGTTACGCCTACAATTCATTCCTTTGACCTCTCACATTAGACGTCCAATTATGGCAGCTGGATTTGTCGGGCGGTTCCGGGAAGTCTTACGCCACAATTGCGCCTAACCTCGTGTCAATGGTTTATTAATAATCGTATTTCACCCATACCCAATTTTCATGCCATGTATATCCAATTAAACATGTAATCATGTTTATAATATTGCCTATTCCAAATTGTCACTAATTACATATTAATTAGCCTCAATTACAAATTTACAATTATAGGCAATTTCATCAATTCCCTGTAATTCATACCCAAATATGCCAATTTCACATATTATCCAATTATCCCAAATATCCAATAATATCCAATTTTCCATATTTCACATATTCCTATCGTTCCCACGTATTCGCATTCCCGCGTATTTTTAACATAGGCTCGAAGGTAGCCTAGATCCAAAAATAAAAGGAATAGGGATAAGAAGAGAGAATCAAATCACAGAAAATTGGAATTAACACAACATCATGAAATAAAGGGGCATGTAAACTGGAATAGAGGCATAATGACAAATTCAATATAGCTAAACTAATAAAAGGTATGATCTTTACATAGAAACATAGGCATATGATGACATGAATAAAAAAGGTGAAGACTTGGACGAGATTTAAATTACATACATACATATGAATCCTCTTTACAACTTCATCATGTTACTTTTAATCCCATTATATTGTGAAAATCACCGTACTCACCTTTCGTGGTTAAAGAATAGAATTTTGCACTGAAATTGGTGTAGAAACGTTGCGGTGTTGCTGATTTATCTTCTTGAATTGTTGTAGAAGCTCTAATCTTTAATTTGAGTTGAATTTGAACACTTGATATTTGATTTTGAGGCTGCGGCTAGGGTTTAAGAGAGAATTTGACAGCATAATGGTGTCATAGATAATATTTATGAATTAGGTTTAGGTCTTAGGGTGTATATATAGGTGTAGGAAGTTATTTAGGCCTTAGGATTAACCCTAGAACCGATCTGGACCACTCAGATGCCGTATTAGCCCTTAGGGCGAATCGGGCCACGGGTTGGCAGCCAAACACCCTGGATTGACCTCTAGTCGGCCCTCCAAAAATGGTGCGGTTCGGCTATTCCCCCTCCCGATTCGCTGTTTTGAACTTTTTTTGAATAATTATTTATTTAATTTTTATACATATCTATATATATATTTCTCTCATATGCATACAAACTTCATGGCTTAATGACTTCTTCATAATTAACCATTTTCACACTAAACCACTTTTTGAACTGCGTTCACACTAAGCCACTTTTTAGCCATTCCCCTAAAACAAAAATATGGCGCTGGCGGGGATCGAACTCTGCACCTCTTGTATGCAAGTCACATGTTCTAACCAAATGAGCTACTAAGTCTTTTGCTTACAAACCTTAGAACATTGCTAAACATCATTCTTTTCTCATTCCTCTTTTTCAAATAAATTATTCTTTAATTTGTTATTTTAATATTCTCAGAAAATACGGGGTGTTACATTCTCCCCTACTTAAAGGATTTCGTCCTCGAAATCTCTAAGTCAAGAAGAATGTATCCTACCATCCAATCATCCATCTACTCAGCCATCAACCACTAGCAACCATGGTCTTTAAAAGATTTCTAATGCTTTTCATGTACATATGCATATTGTGTGTATATGTCTGTATACTAATGCAAAATCAGGCGGTCCACTGATTCAGTCGACCTCCTTAATGCAAATAATGATAGTGTCATGTATCCATCATGTATGCAAAGAACCCTATACATATCATTACTACATGTGTGCACAACCATTCATTTAAATGCAACATCCATATGATACACACATTCAACGTACATTCATTTTACTAAATACATCCATTTATATGCAATATGAAAGTGACTGAGCCGATCTAGTGCCTAAAGTGTGTGTATATGCATCCACGAGCAACCACTAGAAAACACTTGCATCCACATGCATCCACCATACATAACATGTCTTAAACGCATGTTTCAACCATAGGACTACCCTATCTAAAGGTCAAAGATACTAGTGAGAGGACATACTAAAGATAGAACAAGTACAAGCTAAGCGATAAAGGAGAAATTAAAAGACATACCCTCGAAAAGAAAAGGGTACAATGAACGCATCTTCTCTTCCGTCTCCTAAGTAGCGTCGCTCTCATCATCTCCCTATTGCACTTTGACTAGCTTGACCTCTCGATTCCTCAACTTCTTAATCTCCGACCAAAGAATGCATGTAGGAGCTCATCGAATCGTCGCATCACGCTCTATTTCCACCTTTCTAAGCAAGCTCTTCCAAAACTCGCTGGAAAAGATAGGATCGCGATCGCTCACTATGCTAGAAGGAACACCGTGCAAACGAACTATCTCTCGAATGTATACGGAGGCAAACTATGGAGCAGTCCTCTTACTCTTCACGGGAATGAAATGGGCGCTCTTAATAAGTCTGTCTACCACGACCCAAATCCCCGTATTACCCTTCCTTGATCTTGGTAACCCATCAACAAATTCCATCGATACACTCTCCCACTTCCATTGTGGGACCTCCAATGGGTGAAGCAACCCACCGGCCTTCTTTTGCTCTGCTTTTACTTGTTGGAACACTAAGCATCTAGCGACAAACTCGGCCACATCCCTCTTCATACCGGCCCAAAAGTAAACCCGTCTCATGTCCATGTACATCTTGTCCCCGCCGGGATGAATGGTCATCTTCGAACGATGTGCATCATCAAGAATAGTCTTCCTCAAGTTCTCGTCTCGTGGTACACAAAGTCTACCGTCCCTACGTAACCAACCCTTATCATCTAGGGTATACCTACTTAGATGGCTCGATGACTCCCCTCTTATGAGCTTCTTTACTAACTCAACCAACTGTGGGTCATCTCACTATGCCTCATCAATCCGTCCCAAAAGCGTAGGTCTAACCTTTAAGGATGCTAGCAAACCAGGTACAAAGTCAATGGAAGGTCCATAGTCAAACGTAGAGTTAAACTCTAAGCTTCGCCGTTCAACAAACAACGGACTCAAGGACAACCTTTTCCTACTTAAGGCGTCTACCACCACGTTACCCTTGCCAGGGGTATATGCTATCTTGAAATCGTAGGACGCTAAGAATTCCATCCACCTTTATTGCCTTAAGTTCAAGTCCTTCTGAGAGAACAAGTATTTTAGCGATTTGTGGTCTGTAAAAAATTCGAATTTCTCGTCAAGAAGATAATGGCACCAAGACTTAAGCGCGAAAACAATAGCGGCCAACTCTAGGTCATGTGTAGGGTAATTTTTCTCATGCACTCTCAACTGCCTTCCTCCATAGCCTATTACCCTCCCCTCTTGCATTAAGACTACGCCTAGTCCTATCCCACAAGCATCGGTATAAACGGTAAATGGCTTACTCCCATCTGGCAACACTAAGACCGGGGCTGTGGTCAAGGCTCTCTTTAAACGTTGGAACGCATCATCACAATCTACATCCAACGTGAAAACTAGGTTCTTCTTCGTCAAGCGTGTCAAGGGGCTGATATCTTTGCGAAGTCCTTGATAAACATCCTATAGTAGCCTGCCAACCCCAAGAAACTCCTCACCTCAGTAGCATTTTTAGGGACCTTCCAATCTTGGATGGCCACCACCTTCGTTGGATCCACAGCTATCCCTTCTTTGGAAACCACGTGCCCTAAGAATCGCACTTCCTTCCTCCAAAAGTGACATTTAGAAAATTTAGCTTTAAGGTTATGCTCTCAAAGGATCTCCAACACTTCCCTAAGATGCAGGGCATGCTCTTCCTCGTTCTTAGTAAAGATCAAGATGTCATCCACCAAGACCACCACGAATTTATTAAGGTACTCCCTAAACACCCTACTCATCAAGCAACAAAGTATGCGGGGGCGTTTGTCAAACCGAAGGGCATCACAAGCCACTCATAGAAACCGTCCGGAGTCCTAAAGACAGTCTTGTCTATGCTATCCTCAGCCACTCTCAACTGATGGAAACCAGTGGCTAAGCCCAACTGCGAAAACACTGAGGCACCAACTAACTGATCGAAGAGATCATCAATCCTCGGCAGTGGGTGCCTATTCTTCTTAGTAAGCTTATTAAGTTCTCTATAGTCCACACAAAGTCTAAGGGACCCATCCGCCTTCGTGGAAAATACTACTGGAGCACCCCACTCCGATATACTACGTCTTATGAACCCCTTCTCAAGCAACTCCCCTACTTGCTTATTGAGTTCCCTCCTCTCACGAGGTGCCATGTGGCGTACTGGCAGATATACAGATTTTGCATTGTCTACAAGATAAATATGAAAGTCTATCTCACGTTTTGGGGGTAGACTCCTTACCTCATCGAAGATATCAACATATTCACGGACTATACGAACAGAATGTAAATCATCATTCGATGCGTCAAGTGACTCAAGATAACTAAGCATCATCGATCCTCTAGGGTCACAAGAAATATCAAGGGTCTTTCCACTACGAGTCAACAATTTTACTACCCTTCGTTCACAATCTAGGATGGCACCATGTCTGGCTAGCCAATCCATCCCTAGAATCAACCCATAGCCCATGAAACCAAGCACAAAAGCATTACATTCAAAACCAACACCTAAGATAAACAATCTCAAATCCCAACAAACCATGGATAAATGAGCCGACCCACCAATAGGATTTGAGACTACAATGGGATCCACAATGACACTAGTACTTAAGTGCAGTGTTTCAACTAATGATGTAGAGATAAACGAATGTGATGCGCCAGAATTGAATAAAGTACGGACAAGATGATAAAATAAGAAAATCAAACTTTCGACAGAAATTTTTCTACCTCCTTCCTGTCCCGGAGCCATGAGAGCGTGAACCTGCCCTCCCGAAGTAGAACCTGCCCTCTGCCCTTGCTTCTTAGGATAGTCCTTGACAGCATGACCTAGATCACCACAATGATAACAAGCGAACTTCTTCTTCTTCCTACAGTCTTTCTTCAAATGGCCGGGTATCCCACAGTTGTGACACTTTTCCTCTTTTCTTTACCACATTTCTTTTGTTGTTGAGCTTTCTATGGATCCTCCTTCTTATCTTGCAGCCTAAAAGTACTTACACCCTTCTCTTCTTCATGCATGTATGCCCTATCAAGAAGCTTTTCATACGTACCCCCCATTGGAATGTGGGACATAGCCAAACTGTGAAGCGGTTCATTTAGGCCCTTTGAAAACCTCAAGGCCTTCTTGTGAGGCGTATTCACCAACTCTAGCCAAAATCTCGCCAACTTATTAAATTCGGTCACATACTCCTTCACAGTCAAGTTTTTCTACTTCAATGTCAAGAACCTCTCCATGTACATACTCTCCTCAGCTTGAGAAAGGAATTTCAACTCAAACCTTCCCCTAAAATCTACCCATGTCTCTACAGCATGCTCTCCATTAGTAACCTCCCACCAAAACGAAGCTTCGTCCTTCATCAACCAAGCATCCAATTGGACCTTCTTACAATCGTCCAAATCGAAAATGCCAAACAGATCCCCCACTTCTTTCAACCAATTTCTAGCTTCAACAAACGTTTTAGACCCACTAAAAATTTTTCCACCCATCAAACGAAATTCTTTACATATTTTGGAGAAAGCATCTCCATGCGGAGGAATGACTAGAGCTGGGGGAGGAGGAGGAGGAACGTCAGCCGGACCCGCGGTAGCGGCCCTAGCCTCGAGATATTGAAGAAACCAACCGGGTATGTGAACACCCTCTGGTATCTCAGATGCTCCAGACATGCTAAAAAGAAAAAGAAAGAGTTTCAAAACAGGGGAAGCGAAAGAGAGATGTATGGCTTGCGGGGATTATGCTCTTTAAAGTAAACTTTCCTTGAAAATAGCTTCTTTAAAACAAGTTTTTGAAAATACTTTCTATGAAAACAATACTTTTGAAAACACTTTTCAAAACTGTTTATCTGTTCTTGTAACCATAACTCTGATACCACGTGTAACACCCCATGTCTATTAATGTCACTCACAAAGGGAATGCATCAATGTCCATGTAGCGTTATTGCTGTATAGAACAGATAAATTACAAGAATAAATAAATAAAACAACACAGCGGAAGATAAGACTTATTTCATAGCATCATAACTCAAAACAAGCTTACATAAGTAGTTTCCAAAACCATTACAACAGGATCAATAGTCTTTTCCAAAAACTTCAAAGTACATAAAGAAGCAAATACTTAAATAACATAAATGCATAAAACCCCATTGAGCATAAGCAAAGCCATAAAGATGAGAGAGTCCAAAGCGATACATCTACTCTTCTCAATCAACTGAAAGAAATTGGCACTAAGCTGTAGTATTCCCTCCTTGCAAACCTGGGGGGGAGGAAGGAAAGAAAAGAGGTGGAAACAAAACGGGTCAGACATAAAGTCTGGCGAGTCCAGTAATTTTAACAAATAATAGGTAAGGTAAATGATCAAGACATAAATAGGCATCATGATATGGCTGTAACATAGATAAGGTAGATAGAAAGGATGGACAAGATGATTCCGTTCCTAAGTACTAAGACAATCCTACATCTTGGCTAAGCGAACAACCCTCCAAGTACTAACCAGAAGACCGAAGTCAACATCAGACTAGCACCCAAAGGACTATCCAACTCAACCAACATGTATTTCGTTACACCGCACTTTTGCTAAGTTACACCACATTACTTAATTACACCGCACATCTACTAGTCTCTATTTACTAAAGGTTGATCCCTTCCCACTAACTGTACCCACATGACAAACATGGTAGTTACTTGTACCTAGCTGCTATCGTAGGTGCCGGCTTGCTCCTACCACCGCTAAGGTACCCTTACACTACCCATTCGATCGGCTCCCGAAACACCGTAGGCACTCGTGTTGGACCCACAGTGGGGTGTATCACTCCCCAAAGTGGCAACCCCGATACCAACGTAAAAAATGCACGGACATACCTACACGATGCAACAACGTCTTACCTACCAGCCCGGACCCATGCACGCACATGAACCCGTTGGACTTGCGTTGCCACCGCTATTCACGTTTTGACCTCTTACATTCAAGTCCAGTAAGCGTGCCCCAACCCCGGCCTAGTACCGAGCCCAATAGATACTCAAACGGGTTACTTGTTGAAACGGGTCCCCATCCGACACAAACCTCCCACCTATGCTTGGTCCCCACTAGGTTTTTCTCCCACTTAACCATTTTAATTTTAATGTCCATGTTTTACACATGCTACGGTTAAGTCCATACTTACATGTCATAATTTACATGTCTTATCTTATTCCGATTAAGTCCATATTTACATGTCATAATTTACATGCCACCCCACTTAACCCTCTAACCATACCCATGTCTTATTATGGTTAGTATTCCTTAATTCATTCCTTATGACGAACGGTGCATGACCTCCCACATTAGACCGAACACTTTGTGGCCGCTGGATTTGCCGGGCGGTTCCGGGCAGTCTTACGCCACAAACCGGGTCTAACCTCGTGTCATTAATCGTTACGCCTACAATTCATTCCTTTGATCTCTCACATTAGACGTCCAATTGTGGCAGCTGGATTTGCCAGGCGGTTCCGGGAAGTCTTACGCCACAATTGCGCCTAACCTCGTGTCAAAGGTTTATTAATATTCGTATTTCACCCATACCCAATTTTCATGCCATGTATATCCAATTAAACATGTAATCATGTTTATAATATTGCCTATTCCAAATTGTCACTAATTACATATTAATTAGCCTCAATTACAAATTTACAATTATAGGCAATTTCATCAATTCCATGTAATTCATACCCAAATATGCCAATTTCACATATTATCCAATTATCCAATAATATCCAATTTTCCATATTTCACATGTTCCCATCGTTACCACGTATTCACATTCGCACGTATTTTTAACATAGGCTCGAAGGTAGCCTAGATCCAAAAATAAAAGGAATAGGGATAGGAAGAGAGAATCAAATCACAGAAAATTGGAATTAACACGACATCATGAAATAAAGGGGCATGTAAACTGGAATAGAGGCATAATGACAAATTCAACATGAATAAACTGATAAAAGGTATGAACTTTACATAGAAACATAGGCATATGATGACATGAATAAAAAAGGTGAAGACTTGGATGAGATTTAAATTACATACATACATAAGAATCCTCTTTACAACTTCATCATGTTAATTTTAATCCCATTATATTGTGAAAATCACCGAACTCACCTTTCGTGGTTAAAGAATACAATTATGCACTGAAATTGGTGTAGAAACGTTGCGGTGTTGCTGATTTATCTTCTTGAATTGTTGTAGAAGCTATATTCTTTAATTTGAGTTGAAGTTGAACACTTGAGATTTGATTTAGAGGCGGCGGCTAGGGTTTAAGAGAGAATTTGGCAGCATAATGGTGTCATAGATAATGTTTATGAGTTAGGGTTAGGTCTTAGGGTGTATATACAGGTGTAGGAAGTTATTTAGGCCTTAGGATTAAACCTAGAACTGATCTGGACCACTCAGGTGCCATATCAGCCCTTATGGTGAATCGGGCCACGGGTTGGCAGCCAAACACCCTGGATTGACCTCTAGTCGACCCAGCAAGGCTCGGGTCGACTCCAAAAATGGTGCAGTTCGGCTATTCACCCTCCCGATTCATTGTTTTGAACTTTTTTTGAATATTTGTTTATTTAATTTATATATATATATATATATATATATATTTCTCTCATATGCATACAAACCTCACGGCTTAATAACTTCTTCATAATTAACCATTTTCACACTAAACCACGTTTTGAACTGCGTTCACACTAAGCCACTTTTTAGCCATTCCCCTAAAACAAAAATATGGTGCTGGCGGGGATCGAGCTCTGTACCTCTTGTATGCAAGTCACATGTTCTAACCAAATGAGCTACTAAGACTTTTTCTTACAAACCTTAGAACAATGTAAACATCATTCTTTTCTCATTCCTCTTTTTCAAATAAATTATTCTTTAATTTGTTATTTTAATATTCTCAGAAAATACGGGATGTTACACGAACACCAGATTTTTTCCAAAGTATTTGAGTGTCACTGGTGCAGCAGGGATTAAAACTCATGCTTGCATGAGGGGAAGCACAAGCTCAAACCATTTGAGACAACACGAGTTTTGAAATAGAAATGCAGCGATCTTTACATCAACGTCCTGAACTGAATATCCAAGTACCAATAAAAGTGTCTTTTTGAAGAGATACGTATTTTCTATGGATGCTACTTTTCCCACGGAGATTCCTGAAGGATTGTGATTGCGCATTGACATCCAATCACTTTTATATAAATCTCACATCATCCCTAAATCGAAAACACAATTCTCTTATCCAAATCATTCTCATATTGCTTCTAACGCTCCAAATTCCATATTTATTTCAAAGCATATATTAGATCATTGCTACTTCACTCCACAAATATTCATGCTCTGTCAAAGTTCAGTTCCTAACCTCTACGCACTAAACTTGCATCATTATTGTTGAAGGTTGTAGAATTTGTACTACATTTGTGACTACTTCGTGTACTGGAGACACAATATATAGTCAATCATCTACTACTTTGTATTAAAAAATTTGGTAAGCTTATATCCCATTCAAATCAGATGGGTAAGCTTGTAGCCTGTTTAAATCAAGTAGTAGTAAGCTTGTGATTCATGAAATCAAGTGGAATTTGTAAACATGTTCCTTCGGGTGAAGTGAGAGTTATTTTAATAGTTAAAAGGCCGAAGAGGAGGTTTTGGATTGGACGTAGGATGGGAAGTCCGAACCAGTATAAATTGACTGTGTGATTTATAATTTCCATTGTTATTACAATTCTACTACTGCTGTGGTTACTGCACTTCAAATTCTACGTATATATTGGCCATCACTGATCCAGTGCATAGTGGCTATTCATTCGACGCCGCTACAAATTAACAATGACATGGCTTTAAACACAACTTTCCTTTTTTCTACAACTTAGATTCTTTCATACCCAAATTTACAAATTATTCGTGATCTTATTAAAATCACTTAACGCTTTATATTAAAAATATATTTTACACTTATATATTGATTATTAATTAATATTTTATATTTTCAATATTCATTTGAACCACCAAAATATTATATAGCAATAGTTTCACAAAATTGTCACATTTGGAAAAATAATTCATTAAACACATATTATAAGATTTTCCTAGCTTTGTTATCTCCATCTTATATTTATTTAGCAGCATAGCTTGAAATAAATTTACTTACATTATTTGAATTCAATTTATTTCAATCTAAACAATTTCTCATAAAATCTAAATTTTTTATTTTCTCAACTTACATAATTATACAAGCTTGACTTTTGAACTCGTATTTTATTCTTTTCAAAATTTAAATTTCCAAAAAAAATTATAAACAATCTGTCTTGGGTATCCGAAAACCCGGATGTTACAACTTATTACCATCTACTTCAAGTTTCTACTCTAGATTACCAAAAAATAACTTTAATTTCAATATGTAGCACTTTGCTAATATTTTTTTCATTATAGTATGTAGTAGATTGCTGATCATAACGAACATTGGCTAATTTAAATCGGATTTTTGCGACCCAAACCAAGTAAACGACAAGGAGCTGGATACATATGAATACTACTAGATGAGCTACTTCTGCCGATTCAGCTTATGGCATTCTCGGGTGAAGTAAATTATTGCGTATTTTGTGCATTTCAAATAAGAAATCGGTCAAACAAGTCTATAATCACTCAAATGTGTCGCTCCCCTAGCCATACTGGCCAGATGGGGTTAATGACGTGTCGCTAACCAAGCCTGGCTATTTGGTCAAGCAAGCAAATGAGAGGAATTTTACCCATTAGAGTCTGACGCATCAGACGTCAGGTTAAAATTCCACCCATTGGCTACAAATTTGTTTCCCCCCTCTCTTCCTACCTAATATACCTGAGGCTCCATTCCAAAATTCCTACTTTCAATTATTCCAGAGTCAATGGCATAATTTTTCGGGTATTTTATTTTACAATTATGCTTATTTTTAAGTTTTGCACAATATTTATTTTTTTTTCAATTTTTTTAGACATTCTTGAAAATTTGTCTTCTTACTGCTATATTGATTTAGATGATTATATATTCTGCAACTAAGACTTATAAGATGTGATTATTGTTGTAGTGTATCTACGTAGAAGAGGGAGGGAAATTTCCTGGGTGCATACATCAGAATACACCAGTCTAATGTGGGTGAAACAAAACTTGAATGATCATCATGCATGTTAACAACAACATTTTCAAATGAAAAGATTTTACTTTCTTTTGTTATGCGATAGACTGCAAAATTATGGTTTCGCTACAATGGAAGGCGGTGATGTACGAGAGTGATACCCATATTCATATATAGTATAGGCGTAGCGCTCTCAAATAGATAAACGTCGAAAAGATTTTAACGTTTAGGTAGCACAATTTCAAGTTATTTTCCTGCTATCTTAGATATTGTATAGTTACTTGTTTCACATTCAATAAATCCAGTAGACCCTCAATTTAGCACTATTCCTAATGAAATTAGATGTTCAAACCAAAACTATCTATATTTTCGAAATTGTTTGGTGCAATAGATAATACACATAATGATAAACCTACCACCAGATCGAGTTGTACCACATATTTGTTGAAAAAGATACTCAATAAAGAATATCTTATTCACATGCACTTTTGATTTACCGTTTACCTATGCTGTAGCTAGCTGGAAAGGTATGTCGCATGATAATAGGATTTTTAACTCAGTAGTACGTGATAGTAGATTAAATTTTCCTAATCCTCCAGTTGGATATTATTACATAGTTGACTCTAGGTTTTCATTTCAACTGAAATCTATTAATAAAAATTTTCATTTCCACTATTCAAATTTAAGAATGGAAATGAGTGAACATTTGGATACTAAAAGAAAAAGTTCGTCATTCTGAAAAATATGCCAACATATTCCTTCAAAACGCAAGTAAAAATTATCGTAGCTACACTGGCTATACATATTCAAGTGCTTAATAATATGATTAAGGGATGATTTAAGGACGCCGACCCGCTTACTCGGGTCTTGTATGGATTATATACGAATATGCAACATGAGTGATACAGATTTTAGAGTGTATGACGATGATCTTGATTTTATTCCATATGAGTACCTAAAATATCATTACAACATCAAAAATAGAGCAGACGTGACACGAAAATTGTAACACCCCACACTTTTCTGAGCCCAAATTTTAATAAATAGAAACTCGAACACATCCAAGCATGGTGCGTGTAAATTTGATACTTGCAAATAAATAAGCATAAGCATAATCAGAGTACGATAAGATAACTCACAGTGGAAACAAAATAGGATAAATTAGTATTAACTCAACCAATTACCTTAAAAGGAAAGTCACCATCATCAATACTGAGCATGAGAGAGAACAGGAACCGAAAAACAAACTAAAACACATGTGAGAATCTGAACTTCTTTAGAGAACCCGAAAGGTTGTAATAAGGAGGGTGTCAGAACAAAAAGATTCTGGTGAACAGAAAAAGTACAACACATATTACAATATATAGATGTATCTCGTTTGGTTAAACCAAAGATATATGCATGCCAACGTTAGTAATTCTAGCCTAACCTTGTAAACATTTACGCATGACCTAAACTACCCTTCCCGAGGTAGTATTCCCAAATATCGATACCGAGATAGAACGTTTATGCACATATTTATAAAGCCTTTAAACCGGAACTTAGTTGATTATTAAATTGAGAGTAGACTCTTAATTACGGAGTTTACTTAGTTACACGCACATCCTTATCTACTTAAGGCCTCAGATAGGGTGGATTCTTCTGATCGTTTAAGATCCTAGATGGACTTGTTAGTCACTCAATACTTCTCGATTATTTATTCAATGTTAATATAAACTAGAGGGCATAGCGATCACTCAATACCATACCAGGCATTTTAAATTTTCTAGATTTGGGTACGCCTTACGCACACGCCATTTAGACCCTTATATTGGAAGACCTACTCTCAGGTGGACTTCTCGACCCAAGCCACTTAAGACCAAAGGAAGCAGACTATACGCGAAGATTATGAAGTCCGTACCCAATTAGCCTTTAATGCCTCTTTTTATGGGAATAAAGTGGGCTACGTTATTAAGTTATTACCGTTTAGTTTCTCTTCATGGAAATACTATATGCACACGGTTAATTATCGTCACGGGTTCCTACGGTTAAGGATGCTTCACATCATTAACCAACCAAGTCCAACTCTAACTTTTAATTTATAAGTTTTGTATTAACAACTATAAGTAAGGAAAGTGATATCCTTCTTTTCTTAACCTAGGATATTTATTTATCTATTTAAATATTTGGACTTAGTAACTTAAAGGCAAGCAATACCCATTAATCCCCTTTTTATTTCATTATTCCCATTTAATATGGTTATTGCCATTTATGACCACAAAGGTCATATTTTCTTAAGCCAACAATTAATCTTTAATATACTTTTTATTCCCATTGATTATAATTAATGCTACTGATGAATCTAACGGTCATAATTCTTTAAGTCATTAATAATGGAATATCCTTATTTTATCAACCCCGAAATATTTATTTGTTGTACCCCAACATGCGTTACTAAATTTTATTTGTCTATTTATTGCTTGTTATATACATACATATATATACATATGAACCAAACATCTTACATTAAGCTAACCACTTGTGGATGTTGGATTTGCCGGGCGGTTCAGGGCAGGCTTCTACCACAAGTTGAACTTAACCTCATGTCTCAGTGGGATTATATTCTAAAATTCCCTAATTGGGGTTTCAACATTAATCTCAATGAATTTAGAAATTTGCATCCATTAGGCTTAATTACATAATTGAAATTTACTTTCCCCAAATCAGCGTTGGTTACAATAACTATTTATTTATTTGTGGCCCTATTTATAGAAATCAATTGCATTAATTGCTACAATTGTCACCACAAATATATTCATTTTATGTGATTACATTTACATGCATAATTATGAATACCGTTCAATCATTCAAAAATTCATCTATATATATTTCGTTGTTTTACGTAGATTCGAACGGATAATATATACATATTTATATTTATATTTTTGCGTGGTTAACAAGGTAAATTTTCTTTTATTATTATCATTAAGTTTAATAATTTAGTTTAACTAATAACCAAATGTTCCTCTTTGTATTCAATTCCGCCATAAGGTTATAAATCTTACAAAAAGTCCATTAACTATAGATATTGCAAATTATGCCTGATTATGGGGATGGACATATTTCAAATCACAAGGAGTTTATGTTTATGTATGTTTTGGAATGATTAATGTGCACTATGTACAAATACCTATATTTATATGTGAATTTACACATTTTTTCTCTTTTTCAATGTTTAACATATTCCTTATTGATTTGAAATAATGTCCTACATATTTTAAAAGAGGAAAATGGCATACTTACAACAACTAAGTCAAAAACCCAACAGAATTGAACATAAACCGGTTTATTTCTTTTTAATCAAAATTTCATAATTTACCAGTTAACGCTAAAACTAAAGATCTGGAATAATACTACATCTAAATAGTGTTTCATGGGACTGATTCCCAAATCAATAGTGTTTTGCAATAACCACAATATATTTTTTCAAAAATAATTGTAGGCAATATGTATAAACAATTAAGTAAGCCTACAAATAATATTATTCCTAACCATATATCTATACTTTTAGGTTTTTTTTCAACATTCATAAGCAGATCTGATAGGTTTCATTTCAAATTCAACAATATTATAAACAAATCTGATAATATTAGGCATATATTTTGAGATCTAATTCAAACAAGATAATTAAGCTATTATAATTTTATATGTAAATTTCTCACTCACCTGAATGCACCCAAATCTGAAACTCTAAATAATCTTTTAGGCCTACAATTCCCAAATTCTTGCTGATCTATAATTATTCTGGAAAGGGATGCTTTCAGATTTGTAGATTTTCAAGAAAATAGGAAAAGATTGGAGAATCTGATGAAGAATAGCTTATCCATCAATTCACATCCATTTTATTTGAATTGATTATCACTTTCAAATCTGAATAATCTATATTTGATTGATTGTATATGAATATATTTTTAATTAAGAAATTGATTGAAAGAGAAAGGGAATGATAGAGCTTCGTTGCTACCTACAGATTCGTGTGGAAAAGAATGAGGCTTTACCCCTTTATTTATAGCAGTGGAATTGTAACGACCCTGATTTTCGAACAAATTATTTTAAATATTTAATATGGTTTTAAATATTGAATTGATAATATAAATGAATTTTTATATTTAGTTATCGATTTCGATTTAATATCGAATATATTAAATTATCGTAATAAGAAATATATTGAAATCGAAGTTGAAAACTGAATCAAATCAATTCAGGTGACCGATATGAATTTTATTTGAGTCTAGCAGATAATAATAATAGTAATTTATTATCAAAGAATTTATTTGTGTTGAATTCAAATTATTTTATATCGATTTAATATGGTTATTTTATATATACGTTCAAATTAAATTTTATAGTCTATTATGTTGAGTCCAGAATAGTGTAATTACGTTGAAACGACGGTCGGTAGGTTAAAATAGCGGTTCATAATGTCGAGCAATAGACTCCGATATTATTTTAATGGATAAGCACGAGATCAAATCGATATCTGTTTAAAATAAAGTGAAAATCTCTTTAAATCAAATCGATATCCATTTTAATTAAATAAAAACCGCTTTATTTCTAATCAAATGAATTTTAGGTACTTAACCTATATAACCTACGTTGTACCCTTCGCAGCCTATTCCTTTGTTCCCAAGTTTTCTTCTTCTATAAATCGCGAATCCTCTCTTCATTTTGAAATCAAAACCGAAAGCTTCTGTAAACAAAGAAATAGAAATGGCCCCTGCTAAATTCAATCATTCGAACCCCTACCTCATTTCCTTATTAGTGAAGTTGTTTCCCTTTTTATTCATTTCCACCTTTTCCTATTTTTGAAAACCGCCTCTTCGATACTTCAGACAATCGAAAAAAAATGAAATAAATCGAAATCAAAATCGAGCGCCGTCTGGAGCACTCGCCAGCAAAGGAGGCGCGACGGAGTTCTAATGGGGAAATTTCGATCTCGGTTAAGCAATTTCGACAGTGATTTAAGGGTTGTTATTATTTTGTTGATAAGTGGATCCCCTTTTTATACCGCGATATCCTATCTTGAAGCAGGATTGTTATTATTTTTTTGACTAACATTTGTGGATGCAGGGAAAATAGGTTGGAGGGATCCAACTGGATTCCTCAAATTTAATTACCGTTGTTTACATATTTGTATATGTATGTGATGTGTGAATTGAATGGATGTTTTGTGTGTTAGATATTAGAATATCACTAGCCCTAGATATTTATATTTAAAATATTATAAAAGGGATTTTTTGTTTAAAAAGGGAAATTTTATATTTTGAAATAGAAATGGAATTTTGAATGGTGTGGAATATTAACTTGTTTTTAATAATAAAAACAAGTAACTGAAATTATAAACGATGTTTTTAATGGAAAGGAAAAATCATTATTTTGTTTTAAATTCAAATATGAAGTTTAAAAAGAAAAATTGTTTTCCAAAGTGGAAATTGGATTTCAAAGAGAATTTGAAATTGAAAACTTGTTTTAATATTTAAAACATGAAGTGTTATTTATAAACAAGGTTTACAAATAGAAAGTAATATTATCATTTGATAATATTAAATTTCAAATTTAAGTATGAATTTAAAATGGAAAACTTTATTTTTCGAAATGGAAATTAGATTTCAAATGGACTTTGAAATCGGAAGCTTGTTTTAATACTCAAAGCAAGAAGCGAAATTTATAAATGATATTTGTAAATAAGAGAAAAATATTATTGTTGGATAACTTGAAATTTTAATTCAAGTATGAACTTTAAAAGGTGATTTTGAAATCGTTTCAGAAAGAAACGATGGAATTTATTTCGACATTCGGAATGTAAACTTGATTTAAATATATACACGTGGAATTATTATTTGAATTCAGCGATGTCGAATTCGTATAAATAAAATTATTCTTTCAGAAAAGATATTGAATTTGTATAAAATTAAATGTAATATAAAATGGGTTATAGGTTTATATGTGTATATATATATATATGATAATGATAAAAATAATGAGAATGGAATTCAAGTGGAAGTTGTTTTAACAAATAAAATAAGGGGGTTAATTTATAAACAAATTTTATAAATGTGATGAAGAAATTTTCATCAGATAATTTAGAAAATGAATTTTTCCAAAGTGGATATGGCTTATGATACCATATTTGAATAGACTAGAAGCTGAGATTTTATCGAGTCTGTGTTTTACAAGCTGTTATCCATCTCTAGATAAGAACGTTGTCGATCAAGGTCTGAGAGGTAATTAGAATACCCCAACTTGAACGACATCACTATTATCAACGGATGATATTAGTTTGTAATGAAAATGGATATTGAATAAATTGATTTTTCCCATGAAGAATTTTATAATTGGAATTCGATTCTTTCGAATTTTATGAATAATTTAACTCCAAGTGGATTTGAAATGAATATAGAATTGGAGTTTGAATGAATTCATAGCCGAGTTATGAATGTGAAAGTAAATACTCGACAGTTTAAATGATCAGAATTGTTAAGTTAAATTTGGATAATGGGTTTGAATTATTTTAAATATTGAAATGGAGTTGAAATTTATTTATAAACAAAGTTTTAAACGTTATATAAAGCTTAATTAAAACGAACTTTCCGCGGCGTGGCAGTTCGTAATTTGACGATTCGAACTTCAATTGAGTATATAGAACCCAATATAAGTCGGAATTCGATGAAACAAGAAACGCCCAGACCGATTGAACGATAGTTTTCTAATGGAAAAGAAAAATCTAAATTCCATCGTATAGATTTTGAGTTATATTAAAATCAAATTTTCAGAAAAACAGCGCCATAATCGTTTTTAAACCATAACGATTTATTTAATAAATTAAAAGGAATTTAAGTGAATAATAATCCGATTTTTCATTAGAAAAATCCGGACTTGAGCTATAAAATAAATATGAACTCAAGTAAACTAAATGGATGGGTTTTTGGCATAAAAATCAGATTTTTAAATTAACGAATAAAGTTAACTAATTTTAATGGGAATTAGTTAATAAAGGTTTGGGCCGGATTTAATTTTGGTTAAATGATTTGAATTTGTCAATTGAAATTGGGAATTCAAATATGGGACGTGAATTAGAATTGGGAAGTGAGCAAGGAGTTGAGTTAATTTGTTTGTAAGAGAATACAAATATATTTGAACGCGATAGTTTCAAATTAAAGATAAATGAAACTAAGAAGCTAATTATAAATGAAATTAGCGAATAGAAAGCAAGTTATGTAAAAAGGGTTTAATTGATTGAAATGAATTGGAAATGGGCGTATATATGTCAAACAGGTATGGGATGGAGAAAATGAAGAGTGAAGATTTTAATTTAAGTGCCCGACAAAAAGGTACACATTTAAATTTCCATATGAGGTTTTATGCGCCGAATCGGCAAGCTGCTTGGCTTTTTGATTTTCTTTTTGAATGGAAAAGGCCTAGAGAGGCGAGTTGAGGTTCGAACTATTTGCCGGTATAAAGGAGGTTATGGCGATTTTTTTCGAAAATTTAAGGAGTTAGAATATTTTTTTAAGAAACTTTGATAATAGAAATCGATATAACGATATATATATATATAATTCGCTAAGAAAATGAATTTAATATAAAATTTTAGAAAAGGGCTAGTGATTGTGAAATTGTTTGATGGATGTTTATTTTTTTTCTTTGATAGCTAAAACACCGGCTATCAAAGATTTTTACCATCGTTGTCGATACGTAGAGACCGGTTGGATTTAATATCCGAAAACCACTCTGTATAGGCATAGGCATTGCGAATTAGATTATGCTGGAAATAATCGAAGATGGAGTGAAATTCAAGAGCTGTTGTGTTTTTCCAGTCCCAGGACAACTTGTATTGATGAATGTCTGACAGAGTATTCCTAACGGTCACATAAGACGATCTTTTCAAAGTATTACGTCTGGTGGCAGATAAATTCGTTTCTCTTAGCTTTTATACCAGTAATGTTTATGGGAAGATCAACTAGTGATTTGACGGGTTTGACGATGTGGCATTCAAAGTGTATGGTAGCCAGATAGACGTAGCCTCAAGCTTCACAACCGGGAAATGACAAAAATCGGGCAGGCAACATAGCTATGTAGGTTGCTCCCATTAGGGTGTATAATCACCTATCTAGAGAAATTCCTTTTACTTCTTTAATCTATTTGATACTGTCCCTTTTCGAGAAACGGTGGTTTGAGCCCAACCGTTGGTGATATACATTCGATACACTCAAGCGAAATGAGTGGTCGGTCATGTGTGGGCCGGGTTGCAAGACGTTCTTGTTGAACCCAGGTGTATTCGCCTCTAGCGATACATCATCAGAAGGTGGTCCCATACCTTGTCATAGTTGAAATCCAATCTCCAGTAAGCACCCTGCGGTTTTTTATTTTATACTATGTATGTAGAGCGTGAGATGCAAGTGTTCTACTATTTGGTTATTTATTTGATTAGACATTATGATAATATTACTGTATTTTGATATCAAAAATGTTTGGAATATAGTAAGGTAAAAACCGTCCGTGTTTATGTGTGGGCTGGTCTTACTATTCTCTCTTTCTTTCAAAAGGTTTTTGAAGTTAAACCATATGGTTGGAGTTTACTCACACTAGTCCCATGACTGACCCAGAGTTTATTTTGTTTTGTTTTTCCTAAACTCTTGGGTGCCCAAATTTGTACGGGCAGTCAAGTGTTTCAGGCTATTACAGATACATTTGGAGGAGTTGGAAGCAGGAGGCTTCACCGCTAGTTATTTTAGAGTTATTTCCGCTGTATCAAATATTGTATTGTTCTCTGATGATGGTATGTATGTATAAGACAAAATTTTGTATCTCAAAGCTTATGATATATAATATAGTTTATTCGTTCCGCTGTGAGGTTCTGTATTGTTATTTCTGTTCTTCTTCTATCTTTTCTATTTTCTTTAACCCTAATGACTCGTATTTCTGTATTATTTGAGTTGGACGTATGTTGTATTAGTCAGCTCAGATAGTATGGATTTGCGGGCCACTACAGGAATTGGCCATGAACCAGTAGATATTTAAATTAGCATCCGTCCATTTATATAACATTTTATATAGTCAAAACCCTAGCTGTCACTACTTGACTCAACCAAGTGGCCCCAGGCAGTGGTCGACCTGGAGGTGAGATGGTTAGGGGGATTATTAATTTCTCGTATTTCGTTCGTAACTTTTTCATATGGATTTTGTTCGTGAAACTCCAAACATGGAGGCTGAACAGAATTCCGAGGGGAACGAAACAGTTATAATTTTGTGTCCAACTCCATTATTTGCAGAAATTCCTATTTTTGAAATCTAATTAAATAAATAATCTATTGTCAAAATTTCCAGTTGTTACATTCTTTCCTCGTTAAAAGGAATTTTGTCATGAAATTCTGACATCTACCTATCCAATCCTATACAACCAATCCGTGTACAACCACTTTGCAACCATGTGCACATGTGCATAGTGTACGTAATGCATTCTAACCACAAAACATGTATTAAAGATGATCCTAAATCGGTTTGTCTACATGTATGCATTAAAATTTTTAAAACTTTTTAAACTATAATGCAGAACATCCTAAATATACTGGGGTCTATATGAATGCAAATTTTGAAAATCCATTTTCATCCATAACCCTCACATGATTAGTATAAAAGTGTGAAGCAACCAATTATTGCATCAAAATCTTAACATCCAAAACGTCACGCATCTAATCGCTTCCTATTTGTTTTCTCCTAAACTAAAAAAAGGAAATCAAAGCGAAGAACTTTAATGTTCCGTTCACTTTTAGACATTCCACTCCCAACTTATTATGGAAATTTCACCTCAGTTACCCAAAATACTCTGAAATTCCCATCTCTAAACTATAAAGGAGGCTTAAACAAGCTCTAAAACATAAAACGAGTTTATTAGTAACTCACGTGCATCGCTGACAAGGTATGGAAATAATGTTTCCAAGGCGAAAACAATCGTTTCCTTATTACCGTTAACATTTTTATCTCATTGTTGGTCCTATTGCACTGCTAAAGCGCACACACAAACCATTTAAAAAATCTTCCTTACACTGTCCATGTGACCAAAAATTGAAATTTTCCACAAAAATAAATTATCCATTTTAAACTCTTTTTTATAAATTTTTGAAAATTCCTTTTTCAATACTATTTTAATTTCAATAAGAGACCTGCATGAAAACAGTTAAAGTCTAGTGGTCAGTGGTTTACGAACACCATGAGTTGCTGCATGTAGTTTGCAGTTGCATAGGTTCGATCCCCAACGGCCATAATACCGAGACATAGTGCACGGCCACTCTAAAACCGGTCGAACCAAAGGGCATGATAGATATAGTCTTCGTGTCTCCGAAGTTTTTAGAAATAAAATGTACATCTTTGTAAACAACGATCGATTAATAACCGACCTCTCTCCTCAAAACACGCAACCCTCTGACTGCTTTTTAATTGATCCGCCCCCAGCCCTACTGCCTGAAATCGACCCGCCTCCAGCACCTCCTGACCCTTTGCCTCTTTCCATCAACCCTATCAACCTTTCCTCAAGCAATCCTTCTCTTTCTGTCAATCTCACGAGCTCATCACATGAAAACCCTTCTAATAAACCAACGCAAGAGACTCTAATCGACTATTAAGCGGCTAATCAACGAGTTTGTACTTCTTTTTTTACAGCGTTTTCCACGCAACGTTGGGAGGTACAAACCCGTTGATATGCAACCATCCTTCATTGGAGAAGCAATGAAACACACAAATGCAGTCGTTGATGCTGGCACGGCTGTCTGGAAAGACTTTCTGGTGGGATTCTTTCTTGACAAACCGCTTTCGTACACAGCCGTTGAGAGGAAATGTAGATCTGTATGGAAGCCTAAAGGTGACCTAAAAATCAAATCTAATGGAGTCCTGTTCTTGTTTCAATTTGCTTGGAAGAAGAAAAACAAAAAGCTATCATGGGCGAGCCGATTATAATACAAAGTAAGTTGTTTATCATTAAGATGTACGATCCCAATGTTAGCAATGTACGTGGTATGATAAAATCAATTCCTGTTTGGGTACACTTCTTTAACATTCCTCTATACTGTTGGTCACACAATCGAATTAATTGGCTAGCGTGTAGGCTCGGTAAACTAATTTGTTTAGACGAATCTACTGAACGGCTAGAAAGATTACATTACGCCAAATGTATAATCGAAATTAAACCTGACAAATTTGCAGTAAATGACTTCCTTGTTACACTGCCTAATGGGGGACACAGAGAGTCAAAGTCATATATCAATGGAAACCTAATCTATGCATCAAATGCTATGTTTTCGGACATAAAAATGAAGACTGTGATGCTAACAAGTCCAAGGATAATACACAAGGGAATAACTGCAAGGAACAAACGAATAAGGCAACCGAACAAGCTATCACCTCTGGTACTAACAAAGGCAAAGAGCAAACTAACTGTAACACCCTGAATTTTCTGTGAGTATTAAAAGAACAAATTATAGAATACTTAATTGTTAAAGCAAGAATTAAGGGAAACGGGTTATGCCATTGCGTTCGTCTCGAAATTTTGCTTGGAATAGAGTCCAAGTTTTCGTAAATCGGACTTTGTATGAGGAAGTTATGGCCCTCAAAAGTTTCAAAATTTTAAAATAAATTAAAAATAGTTCAGATTGAAATTCAAAATTCGAATTCAAAAGAAGAAGCGGGCTGGGCGGGATTTTTCCCGCCCCAGGCCAGGTCGACCTCCCCTATACTTGGGGGTCGGCCTACCCCCTCGGGCAGATCTGAACTGTGACGATTTTGACTTGTTGCTGAGTCTTTTCTGACTTGTTGCTGAGTCACTAGGGCATAGTGGCAATTCTGGATAACTTTATCTAGTCTGAATGGTTCTGATTTGCTCCTATGATAATCTAACGGTTTATATTGATTTAAACTTCTATTTAAGCACGCATAGACTCAATCTCTAAACCTAAACTAAATTAATCTCTTGGCCTCCATGCTGCTGTTAGAATAGTTCTTCTTCTTAAAGCTTAGGAATTGCAAGTCAGGATTCTAATACAAATGACAAACGAATTATTCTCTTCTCTAATCCGTCTTTGTGAGTACAATTTCTTTCACAAAATAATTAATAAATTAATTATGATGAGTTATAATTTGAGTTATAAGATTATGCCTATTGTATCATTGACCGATATGATATTGTCTATTTTGTGAATATACGCTAGTTGTTGTCTTATGTACATAGATTCATGATGTTGGTCCATATGTCTAAACAGTATGCTAGATTGGATTCATTTTGTGACATTAATTTACATGTCTAAATCATATGCAAGTTTGTATGAAAATCTTAGTTTACATGTCTAAATTATATATGCAAGTTTATATACAAGTTTGGATGTGAATCATATGCTAGTTTATATGTAAATTTGTATGCGAATCATATGTAAGTCTTAGTTTACATGTCTAAATTGCATATGCAAGTTTAACACAAGTTTATATGTAGATAATATGCAAGTTTATGTGAAAACCATGTTCATATATGCAAGTTCACCTTTATGTGTATAGATCTATATAAATCACATCTTATATAATTTGATCCATGCCAGTTTGTAGTTTATGCAAATTATGCTTATCGCCTATGAAAGTTATTGATTATGCAAATTTATGATTATATAAATTATAATCATGTAAGTTTTGATCCATGCTAGCCTATTCCTATTAGCAAGTTAGATCTACTTTAAATGTTATGCAAGTTGTGATGTTTCTTTTCTTTTTATGAGTTAGACTAATTGCGGGTCTAACATATTTCATATTAAACATACGAACGACGTGGGGGCAATGGGAAAATATTAAATATTAATATTATGAATTGGCAAATAATGGCTTTTAAAGCATGCAAGTAATTTGAGACATTAATTGGTATAATTTATATACCTGGAAAAATATTGCACATAATTTAAGTGGCAATTATGGACATGGATTAAAATTAGAAGTTATTGACAATTTGAAATAGGGATATTAATTCAAATTGGGGTTGAATAATAATGTGTAATAATAAATGCCTAAGACACGAGGTTAGACTTGTTTGCGGTATAAGACTGCCCGGACCCGCCCGGCAAATCCAGCAACCACAAACGGTAGTTTAATGTGAGAGGTCAAAGGCATAAACTAAATGCGTAATAAATGCCTAAGACATGAGGTTAGACTCGTTTGTGGCATAAGACTGCCCGGACCCGCCAGGCACATCCAACAACCGCAAACGACAGTCTAATGTGAGAGGTCATAAGCATAATTAAAAGATGCTTAGACATGAGGTTAAGTCTGGCTTATGGTGGAAGTCTGCCCGGAACTTCCCGGCATATCCAGCGGCCACAAGCAATCGACTTAATGTGAGAGGTCTGTGCATTAATAATTAATTAATGCTGATCAAAGATGAATATGAATGACAAACAGAAGTTTGGTTGAGTTGAGTAATTCTCTGAGTACTGTTAGATCCAAATATGGCTCTAACACCCAAACTAGTAATGATTCTAATGAAATGAAAGCTAAAACGAAGAGAACAAACAATTTATAGTGGTTCGGCGTTAAGTAGCCTACGTCCACTTTCTACTCTTCGAATTGATAATTCAAATGCAAGTACAATGATGATCTTCACTCTCTTCCACTTATACAATACATTAATTCACTCAATATTATCTAAAATATTGTTTGAAAGATGACTGTAGTCTGAAAAAGATGATAGAATTCGTATTACAAAGAAGTTTGAGTTCTGAAAATGCAAAAAGATCCTTCTGAATGCCTCTTGATGTTGTATTTATAGGAGGAAAATTCCCCTGGAGTGGTATCGGTTCGGATCCACATGGCATAAATCCTGCCACAATCGGGTTCGGATGGAATCTGATGATGACAACACACCAGGTTAGTGGCAAACGTGGGTAGATCGTGTGCATAACCGTCTCGAGTATTAAGGGAAACGTGGGGTTGAAGCTGCTGTGACTCTGGGATCGGACCAGATATGTTTGTGTATGGGGTTCAGATCTGTTCCATTCCTTCCGATCCGGTCCGACTTGTTTTCCTTCCCTTTTTGCTTTGTGTTGATCTGTCTCTGCCTAAGGAAACCCGATTCGATCCGATTATCTGGCAGGGTGCTCTTCATTGTTTGAGTCTTTAACTTTGTGTAGCCCAGTTCACAAAGTAGGCTAACATTTCCCCCCCTCAAGGGATGCTTCTATCGAAGATGGAGCGTGCCTTGACATCGTCTTTTCATTGTTCTTTGAATTTGAATCGTTAAATAGTCACCTCCGTTCGTTCACAGGGACGCGTTGCTTCATAAAACCGTGAATCTGGCCGTCTATATATACACCATGTCGCATATGAATTACCTTCCTCATTTTTAAACAAATTTAAGAACTCTTCTTGATGTCCAGCAGTTCCTCGAGGTAAACTTTTTCTTTATTTTCCTTCGAATTTGATTTACATACCACTTCGATGTGTAGGATTCCTTTCGGTTCGAATTCCGACCCGAACAGCTTCTGTCTTCGGTTCTGCTTAGTATCAGATCAACGGGCCAAAGCACATTCGTGGGCCTAAACTCCGGTCCAAAACGGGGTGAAAGGCTGGGAATACAAAGGGCCGCGATATATCTATATAAACTCGCTACCTCTTCTCTTTCTTTCTTTCATTTCTTTTACTGCCTTCACTTACTAGATTTTGGACCAAAACCCTAACTCTTAAAAACTCCAAAAATCCTTCTCGTTAATCTTCAAATCAAACTCTTAAATAGGTTTAAACCTTCGATTATCCTTGAAATAATCGATTTCAGCTAGTATTTGTGGTCAATTTGAACGGTTTGATTATGGCTTTTGCTCGGCTTCGACGCCATGGCCTCCCCCTCCCTCGCCGTCGTCGTTGTTGACTCCATTATCACCTCGAGGCGTTGGGAGATTTGATTAGGATCCATTATTGAATATTTGGGCACATAAGTGCTCGGTCTCAATCGGGGTTTTTGAGATGGAGTTGGGTCCGTTGTTGGTTGAGCGAGATGGAAAATGGAGAAGAAAAAGAGAAAGAGAGGAGCTGGGATCGGTTCGGGTGGAGAAAGGTTAGAGTGAAGGGAAGGGGAAGAGGTTCCTATGACTGGATCAGGTCGGAGTAAGAAACAAAGAGGAAGAGAGGCATGGATACTCAAGTCAATCCGGACCGCTCTGAATGCCTACTTCTGAACCGATCCGGTTTTGCTGGCTGGTTGCGAACGTTTGCTTCAGACCAAAACATGGCTCCCCCCCGATCCGATCCCAACACTTACATCCGAACCGAACCGAAGCAGTCCTACTCAATGCACAAGAATTTTTTCAACTGGCCAAATCAAAACTTGACATAACCTTCAATTTAAAGAACAGTTAGGATAGCGCCTTACGAACATAAATGAACATTAAGAACTATTCCGAACATTACTGCTTTATCAAACCTTAGCATTACGCTCTCATGTGTTTACTTTGCATCCTTTGCACACATAGCACACACTTTAGTTCACACACGTACACGGGGGGATACGGGCTATCTTACTTTAACTTAAGTTATTTCTTCTTCAGTAGTTTAGCAATCATGGCAGAGAGACGTTCATCTAGGTTAGCAGAAAAGAGAGAAGTTGCAGAAACTTCCGAGAGATTCACTCTTGATGACATGTCCTCTCCCCCAGACCCAAAATGGGATGACGAGGGCCCCGATTATCAAGCGGAAGCACACAATAGTGAAATATCTTCTGATAATGAACTTTCTCTTGGTGATGAAGAGGAAGGAGGGATAAGAGATAATCATGCTCCTAATGAGTTTGAATCTACCAATATTGGAGCTACCCAAAGATTCTGTTGAATCGACGATCGATGATGACAGACTCGTTCGAATATGTCTAAAGCATGGAATAATAAAAAGAGATAACCTGGTGCCATCGAAAACAGATCGCCCCCACAATCCGCCGGAAGGGTTTATGGCAGTTACCCGATTGATGTGTATGGTTGGGGCTATTCCACCGTTTCTGCCTTTTGTTGTCGATTTTCTGATACAGATGCGGATTACCCCCATGCAATTATATCCCGACTCTTATGCTTATTTATACACCTTGTATATAGCATACAAAGAGGTTTTAGGCATAGAGCCTACCTTTGATGAGGTCCACTTTTTTTAAAATTTCAAGCATCAGACTCAAGAGACTCCTTCCTTCTCATATTTTGAATCAGTCCCAAAAAGGAAAATTATTACAGTTCCATTTAGCAGCAAGGCTGGCGATTCTAAGCTTGAATGGTTTTATATCAGGCAGCAGCCAGTGTGCGCTAAGAGATGGACCAAATCAAGTAAAGCACTGACTTTCTAGATCTCAATTTTAAATGCTCATGCCAACACATTAACTTGCTTTCTTTTTCATTCGCAGTTGATAACCCAAAGCAAATATCGGATCAATTATACTTTGATCGTTTGCATCGGCTTCTCAATGGAGATCAAAAGTTCCTAACCATCGACGAAGTTCTTAAGGATGAGTATCTCCATCATCACGAGTTACTATCTATTACCCATAGTATAGGTCAAGGGACAGGTCCATATGTGTACATATCCCCGGTAGACATTATTCCTGAGACGGGCGAGGGCTCAAAAGGTCCGACAATACCTCTTCGGACTTCGTCTTTTCCATCTTCAACTCAGGACGATGAGTTAGCCAACATAGCTGAAAAGCACAGAGAAGGGTATACCACCCCTGACGATGTTATTTCTCCTGAGAAGTCAACATCCCCTAAAGAGCTTCCGACAGATGTTTCTCAAGGAGATGCTCCTACTACCGACAATTCCACATTTAAGGGTTTAGGAAATCTCCCCCTGCCTGAAACCATCTATACTTCAGAGGACTTTGGCACAAATCCTTTAACATTCACTTCTTCAGAGGAGACTACTCCCGTGAAGGCCAAAGAGGCCGCTAATGCTAGTCTAGCTTCAGACTCGGGTTTTTTGGGGGGAACACCACTTAGGATGCACATAACACATTAGCACCACACGTCACAGCACTCATGTCTTAGGTGTATATTGACTCTGAATTCCACTTATGTTGTTGTGCAGGTACAATGTCTCGCCCTTACTATGATGTCAGAAAAATGCGCCATATGTAACAACCCGTAAATGCGAGCCAGTTTAAATTTTTTATTTTGCCAATTTTAGCGAATTTTGATTATTTAAAATAAATTATTTTAAATAATACCGATGAGAAAATTATTTTGAATAGAATTCGAACGTATATATTATAAACGTCGTCGTTAGAATATAAATAATTATTTATAATTATAAAAGGAATTGAAAATGGCGCGGTAGTTCGATAATTCGATTTCAAACTTCAATTGAATGTACCGGGTGCAAAATAAACCGGATTTTAGCGAAACCAAAAATAATAAGATCTAATTGAGAATATCTTTCCAACGAATCATAAAAATCGAAATTTCATTGCGGGAATCAAAAGTTATGCCCAGTTGAAAATTCAGAATAGTCGCTATGTAAATTATACATGGCCCAAAAGGTCATATTTTGCATACGGAGGAATTTGGACTCGAACCCACTTCCATTGAGTTCAAAATGCCGTTTAGAACTCTGAAAAGTATAAGCTTCGATATATTCCGATATCCGGAATAGTTGCAATTGGCTGAAGCTTTTCGGTTAGCAATACATAGCCCTTAAAAAGTGAAATTTTGCATACGAGCTCATAATTCGACGAGATAAATTTTTATGGATTCATAATGACAAATTATTGTTGAGTTCCAAAGGGCGCGTCGAATGGATTCAATATGTGGCCGTGCGAGCTAAAACAGGTCAGGGTAAAACGAGCAGTCATTTTACAAAGGAACATTACTGATACGACCTCAGAATTTGATTCTACTTTTTTTTATGGATTCGTTTCATCTAATAATGGTTACATCCAAGAGGGCATGATTTTTGGAGTTAGTGTGTGAGCGTGCGAGAAGAAAAGATGCGCAAAAATCGCATTTTTAGAGCTTATCTGAGCATTTTTGTGATTTTTTTGGATGGTCAAACGAACTCGGAATTCGACGAAACTTGTTTCGTTGGACTCGTCTTCACGTCTACTATCTCGTGTCCGAAATCCGCAGCGATTGGAGATCGTTACCGTTCAGGCGATACGCGAGAAACTAGCATATAATCACTTTTTCTCCTTTTCTTCACTCACTTTTCTTTCTTCCTCCTTTCTTCCTCTTTCTTCATTAATGGGGACCTCAACCCCCATGCCACCGCTGCCACCCTCCTCCACCAGCCACCGCCGCCGGCCACCGCCACCACCTCCTCCTTCCTCCTCCTCCTCTCTCCTCCCTCCTCTCTTAATTAGCAACCCTAACCCCTAAATCACCAACCACCACCACCGCGGCCACCACGGGCCCCACCGCCACCACCAGCACCCTCCCCCACGTCCATCAGGCCGGCGCCCCCCTCAGTCCACCCCAAGTCCGGCCGTGGGCCCCCCCGTCTCCAAAAACCCATTTTCACCAAAATTCTCATTTTGCAAATAAGTCCCTGGACTGTTTTGGCCTATATCTCTCAAACGGTGCGTTTTTTGCCAAAGTCCCTCTAGACCAAAGTTGTAGTACACGAAATTCTCTTCGATTTGGCTATATGGAAGTCGTGTTTTGGAGTTCGGAGCTGCTCGAAAAACGCGTTCGAAGTTTGCTGTTCAAAAGCGGTAAAATTCGTGTACTTTCGCGAATTCTGGCGAATTGGAGCATTTTCGGCAAAAAGACCCTTAGGCAAAAGTTGTCCGGAATGGCGCGTTTAAGCTAGTAAAAAAGACGGTGTGAAGATTGAAGCTCGTTTGTAAATTCTGGAGCCAAAACAACAAATCCGGGCGATAGAAAATATGTGAGTTTTCTCCATTTTAAAGCTTCTATGGGTTTTGACATATGAAGTAAATAAAAATATAATTTTTATATTATAGAAAGGCTAAAAATATTATCTTTATATAGTAGAGATTATAAAAATACGATTTTTATATTATATAGATAATAAAAATTCGATCTTTATATAAGAAGTAGAAATATAGAAATATAATTTTTATATAGAATGAAGCGTTATAAATATATGAAGTTAAATAAAAATGTGAACTTTATTTTTATCATGAAGGAATGAAAATAAAAATGTGATTTTTATATATGTAGTGACTACGGGTAACGAAAGTGACAAAATGCGAGAATGGCGAAGACTTCTGCATAAGAAGAGTCGAAGCGTTTGGATTAGCAATCTGTGAGAACTTCTCACTCTAAATTTCTTTTTCTAGCCATATATATATATATATATATATATATATATACTAGGATGCAGACGGTGCTTAGCAGCACCCGACACCCGTCATCCACAGACCATGGATGGCTTGTTTGTTTGATTGATGTGTTGTGAAAATTGTTTGTGATGTTGATGTGAAATCGATAATAAATTGTAGATGGTTGAAATAAATTAATTATCGTTAAAAATATAATTTTTAACGTGAATATGAATATAGTGAAGGTGAATAAATGAATATTTATAAACAAATCGGCTGATTTGTTTATATACACTGATTTGACTGATATTGATTGGGATGATAAATTTTACACATCGCCCAACTGCACAAATAAAAATCTGTGTTTGTTGATTTGAAACCCCACATGGGTGTTGGGATGATATTTGGCGTACACTAATCCCAATTATTTAATTATATGTCGATCGATTGGTCGACAGACTATGTAAGCATTAATTATTTATATTTGATGCTTATGCAGTTGTGTGGTGCACTTTGGATGATGGTTGATTGTTTATCGTTGCTATTATATACATGTGTTGTATGGAATCCATATAATTAACGTTATATGGTAATTGATTGGGCCTCATTCCAATCGGGAAAATAATGAATATTATAAAAGAAAATTCATGTGTTGAATAGAATAAATATTCATTTGTTGAATAGATTAACGAATTTATTGAAATATATAAAGCCGTGTTGACTAGAGTTGCGCTATTTTGACGTGAACGATATTTATATCGATTTTATTAGGAAGTGATTTCAAATTATAATGTTTTGAAAATATTATCATTGATACAGTAATGATAAGAAATATCCAATTTTGATTTGAAATTGAATATAGAGTTGGAATGGTTTTGAAAACGAATTTAAAACGATTTGTAAAATACGTTTTAAAAGGAAATCGATGAAATATATATAATATATATATAAATATATTATATATAATGGCCTGAATAGAACGCGCCGCGCCGCGGCAGTTCGTGAATTTCGACCATTGACTTCGAATTGACGTTGCGGGAGATCCAACCGTCGGATTCTCCTAAAACCGGAACCGTTGGGTTCGTATTGAAAAAAGCTTTCCAATGAATATTAGAAATTTGAAATCTAATGGTTGGATTTGGAATATGTCCAAATAAAATTTGGAAAAGGTCGCTGTAAGTGCAGTTCGATGGCCATTGGTGGAAATCGACTGTACGGGCCTTGATAAAATTATTAAAAATATTAATAATTTATGTAAAATCATAATATGTGAATTGGAAAGAACTGGGGTGAAAAATTCCACATTTGAAAGGATAAAAATATATTTTTGTCAAAATGAACTAGTTTTGAACTAGAATTAAAATCAATTTATTTTTGAAATAAATAAATTGAATTTGAAAGTGATTTTAAAAATAATCGGAATTTCCAATAATTGATTTGGAAGTGATTTGAATCGAAATTGTCATTGGAATATTTCGATGTTGGATTACGTGACTATACAGATATTGTTATGGGAATTTGAAAGATATACTTTATATCATTATTTCCAATACGATATTTGTTGGTTTCAGGATTTGATGTTGAATATAAGCGGGTATATTTTCTATTCAGACCCTTGTATTTAATATCAAATGTGATTTGGGTTTATCGTGAATCGTGTTTTAGATGACATTGGTTCTTTAACCCAGTTGAAGACAGGATATTGATTTTTGAAAAGAATAAAACTAAGTGGAGTTTTAATGAATCTTTAATTAGGTTGAAATGTGAATTGATAATTTAAATTATCAAATCTGAAAGGTGATCGAGAATGGGGTACAACCAGTTTTGCTCCAAAGCGATAGTTAAATCTTTAATTAGATTTGAACGTGAAATGGTAATTAATTTTACTGATAGCACCGTGGTGTTAGATATGGAGTATTACCAGTTTTGCTCCATGGGATAAATAGGTTGGGATTGGGAAATAAAATAAATAATTACTGCGGTGTGGTTCGCTAATCCCGACTAGTTTGGAAAACCAAAATATGGTTTGATATGATATCCAAAGGAAGATTAAAGAATAAATTTAGAAGAATTTATCTTTGATAAAATTAATGGGAACCTTTCCCCTAAGAATGTGATTTTGTGAATAAAAGAATATTCTGAATTGGAATGAGGCGTTTGTTGTGTTTGCGTAACATTTGTTTATCATATACATGGATATGCGAGGAAAGTGCCTCCGGTTTCGTTCAGACCCAGGACGAACTTGTAAATGGATTGTGTGTCTGACATTGGATTTTATTCTGTGTTGATTGATCTCTATTAAATATACATCTGTTTGGCGGCGGAGAATTTATTCTCTTGCTTAACGCCCTTCTCTGAGACGTACGAGCTCAGAGGTTGTATATCGATGGACATCAGTCGCATGGAGTGAATTGCCAGTGTGGCACGCGTAAGTGGCAATTGATCAAGGCTTCTGTTGAAAAGAAAAGTCTTGTGGTTGATGATCAAAGCACGGCCTGTGTGGCGTAGCTTTGTGTATAACGTGAATTCGCGAGCCTCACACCTCGGTATGAGTCAAAAACGGGATACAGACCCAAGGAGTGCACGACGTTTCTTTCTAGCTATGGTGGTGTCAGTGACCTACCAGCCCTGACATTTATATACTTTTCACCTGTGTGGTTGTTGGATACGAGGCGCCTTAGATATAGGTCTGTAAGGACCGTGAAACGTGTGTTCAGGAATAATTAATCCTCAAAAGTAAGAGAGGACCGACCTTGGAGGGTCCAAAGGATCATAGTGGGGTCCTGAGGCATTTGCTAGAGTGTCTCGAATCGGAGAGGAGCTTGCCCCTTGCCTCGACTCATGATGGAATCCAATTTCCAATACGTGATATTGCGGTTTTAATTGTAGAACTAGTATGGCGACATGATAGATGGTACCCATGCCGCCTATGATTGATATTTATGATTTGAATTGTTTTGACACTATACACTTATTATAGTATCAAGTGATTTGTTTTAAACGTACCAAGCATGTTTGGCTATTATAAGGGAAAACCCTATCCTCCGGCTTGTGTTGCATTGTGTGATGGCACCTGGGTCTTATAATAGCTTCATTTTTTCAAAAAGCATTATGCTATTTTGTTATGTGCACTAGTATTCTTGGGAGGAAACCCGTTCCGTGTTATACGGCGTGGTCCCTTGAATCACTCTCTTTTAAAGTAAAGTTTTAAATAACTGTTTTAGTTCTCACACCTGTCACATGACTGACCTGGAGTTTATTGTTTTAACCTAAACTCTGGGTGCCCCTATTTCCTACACGGGCAGCTAGTAGTTTTGGTTTTGTAGATTTATATTCACAGGATCCTGATTTACAGCTGGAACGATGCTCGGAAAGCTCTGTATCCGTGCATTATTTCTAGTTGTTCTTTTGTATTATTTTCCGCTGCGATGTATTTAAATGTAATTTAAATCTCTGATATTATTCGAATGTATTTTATTCATTTATGCTCTGTATATTCTTATATCTGATGGAATTGTTGTAATAACAATGAAATGTTCTTCCGTCTGCGTTCTGATTTGTCCTATTCTCAAAGTGTCCGCTCTTTCCTTACCGGGGAAGTTACGGGTCCTTACACCATAGCATGTATAGACCTCCTTCCGATATCAAGCATGATCGCCGTGAGAGCCGGGGGAGAGATGACAGAAGGCCTCACGATTCTCATCGACCACACACCTCGCGCTCTCGTTCCCCTGTCCGATCTGGTCCAGAAAGGTATAAGGGCTACCGGAGTCGTCGAGGAGAAGACACGTCGCAATCCAAAGATCAAACTACTCCTCAAGACGAATATAGTCGGGGAAAAAGTCCACCGAAACATACCAATTCACGAGACAAACACAAAGTTTCCGAGAAGCGATCTGGAAAAGGTGATGCAGCCATCGTCCCGGCTAAGCGAAAACACGTTGAACTATCATACTGCAAGCCTCCACCACTGGATGCTGATTCCAAAATTAAGCTGGCATATCTGGAGAAACAGTTCCCAGATCACTACTTCGAGAGTTTAACTTTTTTACCTGCACTTGAGCCTATTTCTTCTAAGTGGGCAGATGAAGCTAAAGCAAAGATTGACGCAGTTGAGAAAAAAATACTCGACAATGTACAAATATTCATGCAATCTCTCCAGAATCATTCGGGCTTTAAATACAGACGTTGATTCAATGAAAAAGGCTGCGGATTCGGATGAGAATGCGTTGAAAAATTTGGAGAAGGACCTGGAAAACACACAGGCTCAACTCGTCATTGCTCAACGAGATGCCAACAACTTCAAACAGCAATTTGAGGAATTACAGAAGCCTTATCATGACTTGCTGGAATCTCATAGTCAAGAACGTTTGGAGTTAAAGAAACAAGCGGAAGACGCTAAGTCAGACAGTGTCAAAATGCAACTGGCTTACAACACTCTTGAGCAAGAAAAGGCCGAGTTAGCAAGGAAGAATGCTGAACTGGAGAAACGAAATGCCGACTTGGAGTCCAAGTTAATGGAAGCCGAGAATAGGGCTGCACTAGCTGAGGGGAATGTGGATAACGCCATTAAGTCTGCTGAAGAAACCCATAAACAGCTATTAGAGGCTCAGGAAGAATTGCACGGTTTTGGCGAACTATTGATTGAATTCTTTGCACACATGATTCGTCGCCGAAACATCTCTTGGATTGAAGACAATCCGACTACCTTAGTTCAGGTATGGAGTCAAATCATCGAATGGGAGAAAGAGGAACTTAAGGTAGACTTTGTTGATGAAGATAAACTTATGGAGAAGTATCTGAGAGATGATGAATCGACACGCCTGGCCGAGGGACGTCACCTCATTGCTGCTGCCATGGAGGAGGAGAAACGCCTGGCCAAACAAAAGAATATCCCTGAAGTTGGTTCTTCTTCTGCTACCGCTGAAACTACTGAAGTTGAGGGATATGATCCTAAGAATCCGGGAATTCCTAAAGCGTCTCTTTTATCTCCTATACCCGAATCAGCGTCAAAGACGGTAGCCGCCCTGTAACACCCCGTATTTTTAATATAATTAAAAATGTATATATATCCACAGATAAGATTAATATGGTGATGTATAATGAAAATTAATTAATATATGAAAGAAAGAAAGGATTGGTTGCATGCGATGTAAATATGTCGCATGCACTGATTTGCAAACATAATGCATTAACATTAAAAGAAAAAGATTCATGCATTGGTTTAATTTAAGTATTGTAACTAACATGAAAAAGAGAAGTAAGGAAAGAACAATAATTATCATTGTTCTAAGACTTATTAACAAAAGAATTTGTAGCTCAGTTGGTTAAGGCATTGGATATGTAACATGGAGGTCGGGGGTTCGAACCCCGGCGGCAGCATAATTTTTATCTCTCTTTTAAAGAGGGCCAACTGAACATGCAAATATATGTACATATACAAATTCAAAATTTGAAAGGATAAGAACGTACATATAAGGAAATAAAGAGAATATATGTATATACACGAGAATATATATATATATGCAGAAATATATGTATACGAATGATAAAATTTAAGATAAGGCTATAGTAAATGAAATATGGCAAGAATTAAATAACGGTGCAACATCGTTTGAATTTTGAAAATAAAATGAAAGTTGTGCGTATATATATACACGTAAAATGGTCGTTAAAGGAATTGTATACATATAAGAATATTTCATGTGAATAAAACAGTTAAATAAATTCCAGAAATTCAAACATTCAAAATTCAAATTTCTGCGCCAAAACAGCTTGTGGGACCCAATGCTGACTTAGCACTGCATGTAATAAGATTTGGCTAGATTCATCTGCGAACCTGGACTATTTTCTTAACTAGGTTCAATGCTGACTCAGCGCTGCGTGTACGATAAGGTCTTGAGCAACTATATAAACAGCCCTAGTCTCCTCCTCTATTCACAATTCTTCTCTACCCTTATGCTGCAAAGATTCTGAGTGAACATGGCTTCTTCTCCTCCTCTAAAATATATATATAAATAAATAATAAGTATAAAATAAAACAAGACGAGGAGATGTTGCTCAAAAGACTTTCAAGAAGAAGAGATTCAAACTTGGATTCAAAAGGAGGTTCAAACGACTTCAACGAATGATTTTCTACGAATCATAGCAACGCCATCTTTCTTTTCTAATCTAAATCTCTGTAAGTCAGTTATTTCTAGATTTGAACGTTTTTCTTTGTTCATGACATGAAATTAAAGGGATAAAAGAATATGCCAATTCTCTTTCTTTCTATTCGAATCTGTGCCTATCTCTTTGGACCTAATTAAGAACTGTCATGATTCAAAGACAAATAAGATCGTGACTATGAAACTATGGACCTAAAAACCATATGCCTAGGACTATGAACATTTGCCTATGACTATGGACATTGCCTATGACTATGGACACTGCCTATGACTATGAACATTGCCTATGATTGTGACTATGACTATGAGGATTACTTCCTTGACAAAACCTATGCCTTCGATTAACATAAACTATTGCCTATGACATAACAAGGACATCTGTGATTAAACCTCCATGATTCATGACTAGGAAAGTGTTGCTTAAGTTCTATGATTTTGAGATTGGGGCTAAACCCGATTATTTATTCTGCCTGTCCTTGGTTTTCTTTGGTTTTAGACTATGGGAATTTACCTATTAAGTTAGGTCTACCCATGTTCTTGAACCTACTCTGTCTATTCTTGGTTTTAGACCTTGAGAATTTACCTATTAAGTTAGGTCTACCCATGTTCTTGAACCTACGTCGTTGTTCAAAACCATTTTATGCCAGTTGTTATATCTATCCTTTTCCTAGCAATCTTTGGTTCATTCCCTATTTGCTACAAATCTAGATTTATCTATAATCTAGATTGAAACACGATTTTACGAACGGTGGGAATGCGATTTGGGGCAAAATATGAAATTTACTAAAACGTAGTTTAACTTGGAAATTGGCATAAATTGGGAACATGTATTATGGCATGTTCATAGAAATGCAAATTGGATAAATTTGACATGAATTATAAGATGTGTAACTTGAATCTTGTATTGACGTGTAAATCTAGCATTTACATGAATAGTGAACTAGAGTAATAAGTCTAGTTTGACGTGAATCAGAATGTAAATCAGAATTGGATTAGCTAATTTGGCTCGATAAGTATATTGGCATAAACTTGAAATTGGCCATAATTGGGGGTAATTGTCAGGATTAGCAGAATCATGGTTAGTGACACTTCATTTGGTATGGTTTACATACCAAAAAGCATAAACATGATATAGAGGGGAAAATGGGCCGTAAGAATAAATGTTGACTATTTACATTAAAAGAGAAATTGGGAAATAAGTAAATTAGGATTAATTTACTTATAGAATTTGCCCTAAATGAGGAAATATTGATCTAGACAAATCAAAGATTTATTAACGACATCTCTTTTAATGAAACACCAGAAAGTTCTAGGGTGACAGAGAGGATAGTGTCTAGGCTTGAGTTTGGAAAATACAAGTTTCCTGCTCTCCCTGGCTATCCTTAACTGATCCGACGGACGGGATGGTTACTTTCAAAACCTGATTTGAAAATTAATCAAAACCCTTTGAACTAGAAAACACGAATAGGCCTAACCCGAGGTTAGACTGAGTTGCGATGTAAACCTGCCCAGAACCAACCGGCATATCCAGTAATCGCAACAATATCTGTCTAATGTGAGTGGTCATGGCTTTAATTTATTTAATTAAAGCTAGGACAAGAATGCTATGGTTAAGTTAACTAAGACACTTAACCAAATCAACATGATAACAAGACTGGTAGGTGGGGTTAGGTTCATACAGTTAAGCTAGAATGGGAGGGTTAAGTCCATAGGAACACTTCACCAACTTAACACAGTTAAGCTAGAATGGGAGGGCTAAGTCCATAGGGACACTTAACCAAACTTAACATCGTAACAAGACAAGATTTGTAGGGGATAAGTAACTAAGAAAACACTTATCCAAATTAACATGTTAACTAGACTAGAAGGTGGGGTTAAGTAAAGTTAATACACTTATCCAAATTAACATGTTAAATGGACTAGAGGTTGGGGTTAAGTAAGATTTAATACACTTATCCAATTTGATATGTTAGCTGGGCTAGACCGTAGGGTTAAGTAAACTTGAACACTTAACCATCAGATTTTGATAAAGGAATAGGGTTAAGTCTAAAACATGAAGGGATAATACTTAACCGTTAATAATAGGTTAGTTAAAACAGACGGGCAAGGTTAAGTTAAAAAGGAACACTGAATCAATACAGGGTGAATGGGTAAGGTTAAGTAATAAGAAATACTTAACCAATATAAATTGGTTTGTGGTGGGTTAAGTCAACATGAATTACTGATAACACTTAACCAGTATAACAGGATGAATGAAGAGGGTTAAGTTTGCTTGAATTGACTAATGACACTTAACCAATCCAAATTGACGGGAAAGGGAACTAAGTAGTAATTCTTAGTATAACACGGGAAGGAGCGAATGTCCGTCTGAATAGAGAGAAGGCTCCAACGAATTGGGTTACGAAGCCCGAGGCTTCGAGGGGACGTGAGGGTAATCTTGGTATCCCTCTGTGAGGCTGCAGATGATGCGCCTGGGCCCACAGAGGTTAAGGTCTGCGTAGAAGAACCAGGGGTATGCCTTGGTTGCAATACATGGCAACCTAAAGACTAGGATGGACCGGCGTGATTCGGCGAGCAAACGGTAGCCCTGTGATAGCAACTCGTCGTCTACCATCCATCTTGATTCAATCGAGATACGTGAAGCGGAAAGGCGGAGAACTCCAAAAGACCATATACTTGCTATCTAGTTATGGTTGCAGATGGCCATAGGATAGTGGGGCACTGGGCGCCGGCGTATAGTTCTCATTTTACAAGGTGTGCCTTTCATTAGTTGAGGGACGGGTCAAGTGGGACCATAGCCACTGGAATAAAAACAGACCTTAGCATCTGCATCGGCAGATATCTGAAAGCTCCCGACCGAGTTCTGTATTCCTTGATTTGCCCTATCACAGGACTCGGACCGCACATTACAGGACATGTGCATCTAGACAAGCGATAACGATTCGCGATACATGCATAGGGAAGTATAGGAACATACACCACTCTAGGTGGTTTGTCCTAGACTTGGGGGCATCGTTCGACAGGTAGCGTAATCCCTAGTTGGACTAGGTGGCATAAACCCTGAACTCGAGAAGCGTTCAGTAGATAGCGCAAAACTCTAGTTAAACCTAGAAAGCACTTGATAGAAACCCTAGATTTGATCTAGGTAATAAATAATGAATGTATGCCAGAAGGCAATAGAAAATACAGGAATTGGGATCACGTTATCTTTACTAGATGGGACACTAGATAGGCGGTGTAGAGATATAGAAACCAGTACAACAAGGAAATAGCGAAGCGGCGAAAGTATTAGAGCATATCCAGTTTATCTTATCTTAGCATATCTTGTGACTACCTTATCTAATCTTGTTGACCCTATCGTCATGGTGTAATCTTGTATTCAGTTAATTCATGTCGTTTTGTTTTCCATGTTCACATGCTAGAAGTTACTGAACTTACTCAGGTTTTATGTCTGACTCTGTTTTTCTTTCGTCTTCTTTTCTTCCGTTCCCCCCCCCAAGGTAGTAGAGGAGGGAATAGTTTAACTCAGGTTAAGTTGGACTGCCACTCTTTCCCAGCTTGAAGATTTGTCGAAGTTTGCTTGGATTCTCTTTTCAGATGCTATGGCTGGCTCTTGCTAAAATCGGGGAATATAAATGATGTTTTTATGCTTCTATATTTTGTAAGACAGATGATACTCTGATATTGTAAAGAAATCATTGCACAAACTATTTTATCAATAAAGCAAAGTTTTATTTTCCGCTGTTTAATTTCTGTCTATCTTGTAATTTATCTACATCTTTTACCCTAAATGCTCCACAGAACTTAGTGCATTCCCTTTGTGAGGGACACTAACGGATGTGGGGTGTTACACGTGGTATCAGAGTTGAAGGTTACCAGATCAGATAAAGGATTTGAAAAATTATTTTCAAAACGGTTTTTAAAGAAGCATTTTTCAAGAGAAAAGATTTGTTTTAAAGACATATTCCCCAAATCCATACGCACCATCTTCTCTTCCTCTGTTTAAATTCTTATCTCCTTCTTTCTTGAGTCTCTGGGGCTCCTGGCTTTCTGGGAGGTAACCTCATCGAAGGGCAAAGTAGTGCCCGGCTTCCATCCATAGCCGTAGTTGTTTCATCTACGGGCAGTTTTCTTTCGAAGCTTATAGGGTTTTGCGGACGATGGAGGCAGTTTTCGAGAGATTTGTCAACATGACTACACACGGAAGGGGATGAGGAGTTTGGCTAAGGAGCATAATCCTAGGATGAGGAATTCATGGATGTAAACTTAGTACACGAAGGAGGAAGAAATTATAAAACCTAAGACAAGAGGAAGTATCTTTACTGGGGTATGATAAGGCATATACTTAAGGACAAGGGCAAGAACGAGGAACAAGATTTTGAGACGGACAAGTACATGCTTTCGCCACCAAGCGTACCTAGGAGAAAGGTAGTCCGGTTGGAAGAGTCTAGTTTTCTGTTCGTACTATTTCCTTAGGTTCTAGCGCTTCTCATTTGTTCGTATCCACTTCCATAGTTGGGTCTCTGCACCATAGTACCTGTATAGTAGAAAGATCCCACTAGAGTCTCAAATCCAATTGGTGGTCCGACCAGTTTATTTTTGGTTAGTAGGGATTTGAGAATAGCTATCGAGTTTGCTTATATCATCTCACGTAGATCGTCTAAATTCGGAGGATATATTCCTTGGGTGCTTGTCTGATATTGGTTTAGGCCTTTGGGGCTTGTACTTGAGGAATGTCGAGTTCGGTTTGGATGGTTTGCGTGAGAGATGAATAGTTGTGGCAGGCACTTCAAAGAGCACGTAGTGACCTTTCGACTTTTATAGTTATGGCATGGCGGATAAGAGGGAAATCTCTAATCATCTTAGTACGTATACCTGGTACCGTGATTGAAATCTGTTTATTTTGGAAATGGAGATCCGGAACTTCACAATCATGAAGTTAAATTAGTTAAGATACAGTGGAATAAAGCTCAAGAAGGCTAGATACTAGCATCATACCCTTTTCCTTGAGGGTGCATCCTTGATTTCTTTGTTTTAGGAGCTTTACGCATAATTGTTTCTCCCTTTCCAAAGTATATCACCTAGGTCGTATATTCGATCCTTAAGTAGAAGCCAATGGATGTAAACATGTATTTGAAACATGTTATGGTTGATGGTTGCAAGTGGTTGCTAATGGTTGCTTGTGAATGCATATGCATACGTATTGGGCACTAGAACAGTTCAGACGCTTTCATATTGCATTTACAGATATGTATTTGTTTGTAAATTGAACTTGATATGTTATCATATGGGTGTTGCATATGGATGAATGGCCGTGAACGCATATAGTATTTACATAACTAGGTATGCTTACATACATGGTTGGACGCATGGCACTGACATGACTCGCATTAAGGAGGTCGACTGAATCAGTAGACCGCCTGATTTAAAGACATATACACACACTATGCATATGAACATGAAAGCATTAGAAATCTTTTAAGGACAATGAATGCCTGTGATTGAATGGTTGAGTAGATGGGTGATTGGATGGTAGGACACATTCTTCCTAACTTGAAGATTTCGGGGACGAAATGCTTTTAAGTGGGGAGAATGTAACACCCCGTATTTTTAATATAATTAAAAATGTATATATATCCACAGATAAGATTAATATGGTGATGTATAATGAAAATTAATTAATATATGAAAGAAAGAAAGGATTGGTTGCATGCGATGTAAATATGTTGCATGCACTGATTTGCAAACATAATGCATTAACATTAAAAGAAAAAGATTCATGCATTGGTTTAATTTAAGTATTGTAACTAACATGAAAAAGAGAAGTAAGGAAAGAACAATAATTATCATTGTTCTAAGACTTATTAACAAAAGACTTTGTAGCTCAGTTGGTCAAGGCATTGGATTTGTAACATGGAGGTCGGGGGTTCGAACCCCGGCGGCAGCATAATTTTTATCTCTGTTTTAAAGAGGGCCAACTGAACATGCAAATATATGTACATATACAAATTCAAAATTTGAAAGGATAAGAACGTACATATAAGGAAATAAAGAAAATATATGTATATACATGAGAATATATATATATATGCAGAAATATATGTATACGAAAGATAAAATTTAAGATAAGGCTATAGTAAATGAAATATGGCAATAATTAAATAACGGTGCAACATCATTTGAATTTTGAAAATAAAATGAAAGTTGTGCGTATATATATATATATATATATATACGCGTAAAATGGTCGTTAAAGGGATTGTATACATATAAGAATATTTCATGTGAATAAAACAGTTAAATAAATTCCAGAAATTCAAACATTCAAAATTCAAATTTCTGCGCCAAAACAGCTTGTGGGACCCAATGCTGACTTAGCACTGCATGTACGATAAAATTTGGCTAGATTCATCTGCGAACCTAGACTATTTTCTTAACTAGGTTCAATGCTGACTCAGCGCTGCGTGTACGATAAGGTCTTGAGCGACTATATTAACAGCCCTAGTCTCCTCCTCTATTCACAATTCTTCTCTACCCTTATGCTGCAAAGATTCTGAGTGAACATGGCTTCTTCTCCTCCTCTAAAATATATATATAAATAAATAATATATATAAAATAAAACAAGACGAGGAGATGTTGCTCAAAAGACTTTCAAGAAGAAGAGATTCAAGCTAGGATTCAAAAGGAGGTTCAAACGACTTCAACGAATGATTTTCTACGAATCATAGCAACGCCATCTTTCTTTTCTAATCTAAATCTCTGTAAGTTAGTTATTTCTAGATTTGAACGTTTTTCTTTGTTTATGACATGAAATTATAGGGATAAAAGAATATGCCAATTCTCTTTCTTTCTATTCGAATCTATGCCTATCTCTTTGGACCTAATTAAGAACTGTCATGATTCAAAGACAAATAAGACCGTGACTATGAAACTATGGACCTAAATACCGTATGCCTATGACTATGAACATTTGCCTATGACTATGGACATTGCCTATGACTATGGACACTGCCTATGACTATGAACATTGCCTATGATTGTGACTATGACTATGAGGATTACTTCCTTGACAAAACCTATGCCTTTGATTAACATAAACTATTGCCTATGACATAACAAGGACATCTGTGATTAAACCTCCATGATTAATGACTAGGAAAGTGTTGCTTAAGTTCTGTGATTTTGAGATTGGGGCTAAACCCGATTATTTATTCTGCTTGTCCTTGGTTTTCTTTGGTTTTAGACTATGGGAATTTACCTATTAAGTTAGGTCTACCCATGTTCTTGAACCTACTCTGTCTATTCTTGGTTTTAGACCTTGGGAATTTACCTATTAAGTTAGGTCTACCCATGTTCTTGAACCTACGTCGTTGTTCAAAACCATTTTATGCCAGTTGTTATATCTATCCTTTTCCTAGCAATCTTTGGTTCATTCCCTATTTGCTACGAATCTAGATTTATCTATAATCTAGATTGAAACCCGATTTTACGAATGGTGGGAATGCGATTTGGGGCAAAATATGAAATTTACTAAAACGTAGTTTAACTTGGAAATTGGCATAAATTGGGAACATGTATTATGGCATATTCATAGAAATGCAAATTGGATAAATTTGACATGAATTATAAGATGTGTAACTTGAAACTTGTATTGACGTGTAAATCTAGCATTTACATGAATAGTGAACTAGAGTAATAAGTCTAGTTTGACGTGAATCAGAATGTAAATCAGAATTGGATCAGCTAATTTGGCTCGATAAGTATATTGGCATAAACTTGAAATCGGACATAATTGGGGGTAATTGTCAGGATTAGCAGAATCATGGTTAGTGACACTTCATTTGGTATGGTTTACATACCAAAAAGCATAAACATGATATAGAGGGGAAAATGGGCCGTAAGAATAAATGTTAAAAATTTACATTAAAAGAGAAATTGGGAAATAAGTAAATTAGGATTAATTTACTTATATAATTTGCCCTAAATGAGGAAATATTGATCTAGACAAATCAAAGATTTATTAACGACATCTCTTTTAATGAAACATCAGAAAGTTCTAGGGTGACAGAAATGATAGTGTCTAGGCTTGAGTTTGGAAAATACAAGTTTCCTGCTCTCCCTGGCTATCCCTAACTGATCCGATGGACGGGATGGTTACTTTCAAAACCTGATTTGAAAATTAATCAAAACCCTTTGAACTAGAAAACACGAATAGGCCTAACCCGAGGTTAGACTGAGTTGCGATGTAAACCTGCCCGGAACCAACCGGCACATCCAGTAATCGCAACAATATTTGTCTAATGTGAGTGGTCATGGCTTTAATTTATTTAGTTAAAGCTAGGACAAGAATGCTATGGTTAAGTTAACTAAGACACTTAACCAAATCAACATGATAACAAGACTGGTAGGTGGGGTTAGGTTCATACAGTTAAGCTAGAATGGGAGGGTTAAGTCCATAGGAACACTTAACCAACTTAACACAGTTAAGCTAGAATGGGAGGGCTAAGTCCATAGGGACACTTAACCAAACTTAACATCGTAACAAGACAAGATTTGTAGGGGATGAGTAACTAAGAAAACACTTATCCAAATTAACATGTTAACTAGACTAGAAGGTGGGGTTAAGTAAAGTTAATACACTTATCCAAATTAACATGTTAAATGGACTAGAGGTTGGGGTTAAGTAAGATTTAATACACTTAGCCAATTTGATATGTTAGCTGGGCTAGACCGTAGGGTTAAGTAAACTTGAACACTTAACCATCAGATTTTGATAAAGGAATAGGGTTAAGTCTAAAACATGAAGGGATAATACTTAACCGTTAATAATAGGTTAGTTAAAACAGACGGGCAAGGTTAAGTTAAAAAGGAACACTGAATCAATACAGGGTGAATGGGTAAGGTTAAGTAATAAGAAATACTTAACCAATATAACTTGGTTTGTGGTGGGTTAAGTCAACATGAATTACTGATAACACTTAACCAGTATAACAGGATGAATGAAGAGGGTTAAGTTGGCTTGAATTGACTAATGACACTTAACCAATCCAAATTGACGGGAAAGGGAACTAAGTAGTAATTCTTAGTATAACACGGGAAGGAGCGAATGTCCGTCTGAATAGAGAGAAGGCTCCAACGAATTGGGTTACGAAGACCGAGGCTTCGAGGGGACGTGAGGGTACTCTTGGTATCCCTCTGTGAGGCTGCAGATGATCCGCCTGGGCCCACAGAGGTTAAGGTCTGCGTAGAAGAACCAGGGGTATGCCTTGGTTGCAATACATGGCAACCTAAAGACTAGGATGGACCGGCGTGATTCGGCGAGCAAACGGTAGCCCTGTGATAGCAACTCGTCGTCTACCATCCATCTTGAGTCAATCGAGATACGTGAAGCAGAAAGGCGGAGAACTCCAAAAGACCATATACTTGCTATCTAGTTATGGTTGCGGATGGCCATAGGATAGTGGGGCACCAGGGGCCGGCGTATAGTTCTCATTTTACAAGGTGTGCCTTTCATTAGTTGAGGGAGGGATCAAGTGGGACCATAGCCACTGGAATAAAAACTGACCTTAGCATCTGCATCGGCAGATATCTGAAAGCTCCCGACCGAGTTCTGTATTCCTTGATTTGCCCTGTCACAGGACTCGGACCGCACATTACAGGACATTTGCATCTAGACAAGCGATAACGATTCGTGATACATGTGTAGGGAAGTATAGGAACATACACCACTCTAGGTGGTGTGTCCTAGACTTGGGGGCATCGTTCGACAGGTAGCGTAATCCCTAGTTGGACTAGGTGGCATAAACCCTAGACTCGAGAAGTGTAATAACCCAGAAAAATATGAGCCAATTTAAAAATTTTAAATTGGTGATTTCAAAGGAATTTGAATAATTGAAATAGAATATTTCAATAAAATATGGAATTAGAAATAGTGAGTCAGTTTGAAAATTTGAATTCAAACTTTGACAGGCTGTGCAGGGTGGAAAATATAACGGATTTTAGCGAAATCAAAAATATTTAAATCTGTTTATCAATACCTTTCTAAAGAATCTGAAAAATCGAAGTTTCATAACGGGAATCAAAAGTTATGGCCGAATGAATTTTCAGATAGGTCACTATATAGAATATATAGCCCTGGAAAAATTGATATTTTGCAAACGATCTCGGAATCCGACGAAACCACTTTTGTTGGGTCCGGGATGTCAAACTATTGCTAGGTTTCAAATTTCATAATTTTTGAAGCTAGTATGTGAGCGTGGCAAAAGAAAATGTGTTTAATCAATTTCTGTTAAATTGGATCGACCAGAAAATGGCCATTTTTCAAACAACCCTAGAATTCGACGAAACTAGTTTTGTTGGGACCGTAGCGTCAAAACATAGCTAGATTTATTTTTCTAGAATTTTTCGAATCAGTTCGTGGCCCTGGCAAATTGAAATGTACGTTCGGAGTTAAAAATTAAATGTTTTATACTTTAATTTGAAAAATAAATGACTGTAACAGTTGAATTGGCCTACGAAACATATCCCATTGTGTCCGGAATGGGGGTATTTAGCTAGGGGCGACAGTCGTTGGGTTTAAAAAGGAGTTCGTTTAAGAAAACACTATTTAAAAATTTAATATAGTCCTCGGCCAATCAGAATTCTCCATTCATAATTTTAAAAATAAAAAAAAGAAAATCCACAAAATCAACGGCGAAACCCGTTCGAGACCTTCTCTCCTCCGTCGCCGCCGCTACCGCCACCTACAGCCTTCGCCACCGCCACCATTCGAAGCGCCTCCGCATCCTCGTCAGATCCGACCCCAGCATCGCCACCCTCGTCACCTGTGCCGCCTGAATCGAAGCCAGGAAGTCATCGACTTCCCAGCGCCGCCGCCGCTCCGATCTGCCACCGCACCCCCTCAAACCACCAGCGTTGTGAAGCCCTCGCCGTCCTCTTCCATGTCAGCACCCCCGATCGTCCCCACGTGCCACTGATTTCGCGAAAACCATAACCCTAGCTTTGAAGCTTCATGAAAGGTGAGTTCTTTTTTATCTTTACACTTTGAAAAATCATATCTTTTTGGTGTGTTGACGAAATTCGATGAAACAGGAAACATCGGGACCGCAAGGAAGCTCTCTACCCAATAGAAGAAGCCACGGATTTTTCTGACATCGTATCAATTTTTAGCACTCCAAAAACCAAGGTGAGAAATCTAAATTAATGTGAAATTGAATGGAAAATGTCGTGTATAATTTATATTAGCGAAATATAAATTACATGCGTGTCGTATACCTCATGTACATGCGTAGTGTAAGCTATATAAGCAAAGTATGAATTTTACATGCATAGAATAATTGATAAATGTGTTGAAATGCAAGTGAAATATAGCAATTATATATATATATATATATATATATATATATATATATATATATATATACACTCCCCTCGTCCAGAAACCATGGACGATATTTATTGTTGTGAATGGGTGTGAAACATTGGATGAAAAATACGAATGGTTGAATAATTGTTTGTGGTCGACATTGTTTGGTCGTGGTTGAAAAATACCCATTGGTGATTGAAATGAATTGGAAATATTTGTGGAAATAAAAATAAACATGCCGCCTGCGTGCGAATTAGATGCATGAATCCCCATTGTCAAAAACCGCGAGGTTCTAAGGTAGAGCGAGGAGCCGTACTAGGGACGGTGCCGGTTTTAACTACCCTGCCGTTATGGTGCCGAAATTTTGAATAATCTTTGTGTGTTAGAATTATTTCCATATGTTGAAATTATTTTCATGCGTTGAAATTAAAGCCATATATTGAAACTATATCCATGTGTGGAAAAGTTTGTGTGTTGAAAAGTGTTGGGTGAAAATTAAATTCATTTGTGAATGAATGAAGTGTTTAAACAATAAAAATCACGTTTTTATATATATATGAAGTATGAAAAATATTCGCCTTATATAAATAGTTTCAACAATAAAAATCCCATCTTTCTAATATGAACAACATAAATAAAATGTCCATGTGAGGATATGCTCATTTGTTGAGAAGTGTATGTAGTGGAAAAGTTCATGTGTTGAATAAAAAGATCGAACAATAAAAATTACATTTTTATTGAAACTATGAAGTGTTGAAAACATCCATTTGTCGAATAAATATTTTGAACGATAAAAATATCATTTTTATCATATTTGTGATATGCTAAAGATATGCGGACGTTGAAATAAATATTTGTGAAAGAAATATTATTTTTAACATGCATAGGAACTAAATAAAATAGTCATGTGTTGAAATCCATTTTAGTTCGCCAAAATTATCATCTTTGAAAATGTGAAGTGTTAAAAATAGCCACTTGTTCAAATAAACGTGCATGAGTTGAAATATGCGTTAATTAGCTAATGATATGATTTAGCCTATGCATGCAACATTAGAATGAATGGTGTTTTTAAACCAAAGTAAATCAAATATGAAATTGAATGGAAAATGATAAGTGATAGAAATTGTATATATGTACATGCATATCTATTGAACAGGTTAAAGCAAAAGGGGCTAGAGAAGAGGAATAAAATTTTGTGCCCGACAAATAGGTACACATTTACTGCTTTGTTTGGGTGATGATTTTATGAGCCTGTTGGCTAGCCGCTTGGCTTTTTCTTTTTCTTTTTGATATAAGACGCCCGTGTGGCTATTTGGGAATTTTCCCAGACCCTGCCGAACAAAGGAGGTTATGGCGAAATTTTCCGAAATTTAAAGGCGTTAGTGAAATAATTGAAGTGGAAACGATATAGGAATTTTTGAATGAACTATATTTATATAAATATATAAATATAATAAAATTAAAACGAAACGTGGCCGTGCAGTTCGTGTTTTGAAACCGTGATTTCAAACGACTAGTGCGGGAAATCCGACCATTGGATTTTCCCGAAACCACAACCGTTGGGTTCGCCTTGGAAATATCTTTCCAATGGCACCAACTTTGTGAAGATCCGACGGTTGGATTGTCTGGAATGTTTAATTCAAATCTGAAGAAAAACAGCGCCAGAAACGATTATATTTATATATGTATATAAATATAATTAAAATTAAATCGAATAACGACGCTGTAGTTCGTAAATTGAAATCGTAACTTCAAATGGCTAGTGTGGAAGATCCGACCGTCGGATTTTTCCCAAAACTGAAACCGTTGGGTTCGCCTTGGAAATATCTTTCCAACGGCACCAAATTTGTGAAGATCCAACGGTTAGATTTTCAGATATGTGTAAAACAAAATTAGTGAAAAGCAGCGCCAGTGCATCTACACGACCTGAAACGTCGTTTAATTAAATATGGCCGTTTTAAATTAAAAAAAATGGCGATATATCGTTAGAAAATGCTATGGACGATATAGAGTGGAAATAAACCAATTTTGTTGTGTTTGCTTGATATGTGATGGTTGAATGTACTTGACATGAAAATTATAACTAAATAACTGAAAAGTGAATGTTGAATAGTCCAACCCTGTGATTAATTGATTTGAAAATCTAAATATACGTGGGTTATTTGAAAAGGCCGAGTTTATTTCACTTCAAATAATCGATCGACGTTGAGAAGTCGAAGAGTCGAAGACGGCTGAAGACCGACGATCTCCACATTGGATGGATGGGCACTACTGATGCTCGTGATTGGAGTAGCTACCATGAAGGAACTGAAGTAGTAGCCGTTCAAACATACTGTTGATGGTACGGATATGCGAGGAATTGGTGCCTCCGGTTTCGTTTAGACCCAGAACGGACTTGTAAATGGACTGTGTGTCTGACATTGGATTTTGTTCTGTGTTGATTGATCTCTGTTAAATATATATATCTGTTTGGCGGTGGAGAATTTATTCTCTTGCTTAACGCCCTTCTCTGAGACGTACGAGCTCAGAGGTTATGCATTGACAGAAAAAAGTCGCATGGAGTGGATTGCCTGTGTGGCACGCCTAAGTGGCATATGATCAAGGCTTCTGTTGCAAAGTAAAGTCTTGTGGTTGATGATCAAAGCATGGTCTGTGTGACGTAGCTTTGTGTATAACGTGAATTCGCGAGCCTCACACCTCGGTATGAGTCAAAAACGGGAGGAGAAGTCCCAGCTCAAGAAGGACCTTTGATACAACCTCCGGCAGCTCAATACTTCGAGCTAGACCGTGTAGCTAAGAGATATAAGAACTTAGGAGGCAAGACCTTCTCGGGTACTGGCACAGTAATAGAGGCCCTTGCATGGCTCAAAACATGCGAGAAAATTCTTGAAGGCCTAAGGCTTGGAGACGAAGACAAAGCTGTTATGGGCGCCTGGCTTATGCAGGAACAAGCTGAATTATGGTGGGAATCTCTTACCACCGGGAATAGAGAAGCTGGAAGAACATGGGATGGATTCAAAGAACTCTTCAAGGAGAAATATGTCCCCGAACAAGCTCTAGAAAGAATGCACGATGACTTCGCCAATCTCCAGCAGGGGGATCTTTCCGTGCAAGATTATCTGAATAAATTTACACTGTTGTCGCCCTATGCTCCGGAGCTCGTCGCCACTGCGAAATCCAAAAATAAGAGGTTTATCCTTGGTCTAAGACGACAATATCATGATAGAGCCATGGCCCATGTCAAGCTGGAATTCAATGAGCTGGTGGAAATGACATGCAACTACGAAGACCTTGATCAAAGCCATCTGGATCAGGATCGCTCTAGAAGCCAAGCCGGAAACAAGCGCAAGCCTGCTGTAAATCAAGGCGAGTCAAGCCAAGCAGCATCTTCAAAACCTCAGACTGGCAAGCCGCCAAGAGGGAATTGCTTTAACTGTGGTAAGCCGAGGCACTACTCAAACGTCTGCACAGCTCCGAAGAGGCAGAAAACAAATTCTCAAGGCTCGAGCCAAGGCTCTCAGAACCCTCGCTCGTGCTTCAATTGCCGCAAGACCGATCATCTGGTCAAAGACTGTCCCTTGCTGAAGAAAGCTACAGTAGCTCACGTCTATGACGGGTCGAGCCCGCCAGCTGCTTCCGATGGAGCAGGTAAACCTGATGTTTTGGGAGGTACCCTTACCATTAAAAATATTCCTGTTTCTGTATTGTTTGACACAGGTGCATCGCGTAGTTTTATTGCTAAGAACACAATGCACAAATTAAAGTTAAAACAGAGGAAGCTTAAAGAATCAGTGGAAGTTCATAACCCGATAGGGGGTCCTATTACTCTCGGTTCATATTGTAGAGTGCCAGTCTCTTATTCTTCCTACAAGTTTCCTTTCAATTTAATCGTTATGGATTTTCCCGAATTCGATATCATTCTCGGGCTAGATTGGTTAACGAAATACGAAGCTGAGGTAAAGTGTGCGGAAAGAATCGTTAAAATTCGAACGAAGCTTGGATATATTACGGTTCCCTGTCATGGTTCGAATCCGAATAGAGAAGAATTTTGGTTAGCATTGGAACTTATCCCCACTTCCATAGAAAAGATTCCGATTGTTAGAAACTATGCGGATGTGTTTGAAGAAGTTGAAAACTTACCTCCGCAAAGAGAAATAGAATTCCGAATCGATCTAATTCCCAATGTCAGACCAGTGGTACATCCAATTCGCAGAATGACTCCGAAAGAAAAAGAAGAATTAGGCGATCAAACTCGTCAACTGTTGTGGAAGGGTCTAATCAGACCAAGTTTTTCTAATTGGGGTGCAGCTGTTGTGTTTGTCCCAAAGTCAGACGGTACTCTTAGATTATGTGTTGATTACCGAGACCTCAACAAACAGACGCTTAAAAATAAATATCCATTACCCCGCATTGATGATTTGCTAGACCAATTGAATGGGGCGAAGGTATTTTCCTGAATGGACCTAGCTACAGGTTTTCATCAATTGAGAATAGCAGAAGAGTGTGTTCCTTTGACAGCTTTCAGAGGTCCAGGCATATTTTATGAATGGTTAGCAATGCCGTTTGGCCTATGCAACGCTCCAGCATACTTTGTCGATCTAATGAATAGAGTGTTCAGGGGAGTTCTGAATAAATTTGTCCTCGTCTTCATCGATGATATTTTAATCTACTCCAAATCAAAACCCGAGCATGAAAAACACTTAGAACAAGTATTGGAGATTCTAAGGAAGAACGTCTTTAAAGCCAAATTCTCTAAATGTGTCTTCTGGCAAGAAGAAGTCAAATTTCTTGGCCATGTCGTGTCAGAGAAAGGAATTTCTGTTGACCCAAGCAAAATAACAGCGATTCAAGACTGGAAACAACCCACGACCCCCACAGAAGTTAGAAGTTTTATGGGGTTGGCTAGTTATTATCGAAAGTTCGTTAAGGATTTTTTGAAGATATCCGGTCTGTTAACGAAGCTCACAAAGAAACATGAGAAGTTTAAGTGGACTTCCGACTGTGAAGAATCTTTCCAGGAATTGAAGTCGAAACTGACCACTGCTCCAGTGTTAACCATTATTGATGGCAATCAGGATTTAACGGTTTTACAGATGCTTCTATTAGAGGTCTTGGTGCAGTGTTAATGCAGAGAGGCCAAGTAGTCGCTTATGCAAGCCGCCAACTGAAACCGCATGAGAAGAATTCTGTGACTCATGATCTTGAGTTGCTAGCCATCGTTTTTGCCTTGAAAATCTGGAGGCATTATTTATTGGGCGAGAAATTTATACTGTACACAGATCATCAATCGTTGAAGTATTTATATACCCAGAAGGATCTGAATCTGAGACAGCAACGTTGGCTAGAATTTCTTGTAGCGTATGATCTTGATATCCTGTATACGTCGGGGAAAGCTAACGTAGTAGCGGATGCGCTTAGTAGGAAAACCGCAATCATTGCCAATCTTATAATTACACCTGGATTGATTGATAGGATTTCAGCCCTTCAAAAAGACGATGAATTCATTCAGAGAATCAGTCAGAGGGTCAAAGAGGGTGAAACCACGAGTTTTCGTACTGACGATAAGGGGGTTCTCAGGTTAAATAATAGGATTTGCATCCCAAATATTCCAGGCCTTCGAAGAGAAGTGCTGGATGAATGCCATAAATCCAAATTTTGCATCCATCCTGGGGTAAGTAAAATGTACAACGATATCAAACGCACTTTCTGGTGGAAGGCAATGAAAAGGGATATTTCTTTGTATGTTAGCAGATGCCTTACTTGTCAATTGGTCAAGAGTGACCAACAGAAGCTAGCTGGACTGTTGCAACCGTTGGAAGTCCCAGGCTGGAAATAGGAACAGATTTCCATGGATTTCATAGATGGTTTGCCGCGAACCAAGAAAGGTAATGACAGCATTTGGGTAATCGTAGATCGCTTCACGAAGACTGCCCATTTTATACCTGTCAGATCCAATAGAACTGCTCAAAGTCTAGCGCAGATACACTTCAAAGAAATTGTTAAGCTGCATGGAATTCCCATCAGCATAGTCAGTGATAGAGATCCCCTATTTACTAGCAAATTCTGGGAGGCTTTCCAGACAGAATTGGGAACAAAACTGAATATGAGCACCGCTTATCACCCTCAAACAGATGGCCAAACTGAGCGGGTGAATAGAATTCTAGAAGATTTATTGCGGGCTTGTATAATTGATTTTGGTGGGTCATGGGAAGATCACTTACATTTGGCAGAATTCTCATATAACAATAACTATCAAGCAAGTTTGGGAATGTCGCCATTTGAAGCATTATATGGCAGACCCTGCAGATCTCCAGCATGTTGGGTGGAACCTGGCAATAGACTTGTGTTAGGACCCGATATGATTAGAGAAGCATCTGATAAAGTCGACTTCATCAAGAAGCGATTGAAAACCGCACAAAGCCGACAGAAAAGTTATGCAGACTTTAGAATGAGAGATTTGACATTTGCTGTTGGCGATCATGTTTATTTGAAGGTTTCTCCGATGAGAGGAGTAATCAGATTTGGCAAGACCGGGAAGTTGGCACCGAGATTTATTGGTCCCATTCCTATACTTGAACGAATTGGAACTCTTGCTTATAGGGTTCAATTGCCAGATTGGTTGCCTGGAGTGCACAATGTATTTCACGTATCTCAACTTAGAAGACATGTGCATGATCCGGATCTTGTCATAGAAGAAGCAGCGCAACAGGATGTGGAGATAACTCCAGAATTATCACTCAGAAGAGAGCCATTAAAGATTGTTGGCAAAGAAACTAGAGAACTAAGAAGCAAAAAGGTTCATTTAGCTAAACTGCAGTGGAGCAGTGATCCTAGAGACTGTACTTGGGAAACTGAGGAAAGCATTAAGCAAGCTTACCCCAAATGCAGAGTGGATATCTCTGACTAACTCCGGTGCAAGGTACCTTTCCAATACTTTGCATTTACATTTTATTTCCTACTTTAATGTTGTTTCCTTTTCGAGGACGAAAAGTTTTAAGTGGGGGAGATTGTAATAAACCGGAAAATACGAGCCAATTTAAAATTTTTAAATTGGTGATTTCAAAGGAATTTGAATAATTGAAATAGAATATTTCAATAAAATATGGAATTAGAAATAGTGAGTCAGTTTGAAAATTTGAATTCAAACTTTGACTGACTGTGCAAAGTGGAAAATATAACGGATTTTAGCGAAACCAAAAATATTTAAATCTGTTTATCAATACCTTTCTAAAGAATCTGAAAAATCGAAGTTTCATAACGGGAATCAAAAGTTATGGCCGAATGAATTTTCAGATAGGCCGCTATATAGAATATATAGCCCTGGAAAAATTGATATTTTGCAAACGACCTCGGAATCCGACGAAACCACTTTTGTTGGGTCCGGGATGTCAAACTATTGCTAGGTTTCAAATTTCATAATTTTTGAAGCTAGTATGTGAGCGTGGCAAAAGAAAATGTGTTTAATCAATTTCTGTTAAATTGGATCGACCAGAAAATGGCCATTTTTCAAACAACCTCAGAATTCGACGAAACTAGTTTTGTTGGGACCGTAGCATCAAAACATAGCTAGATTTATTTTTCTAGAATTTTTCGAATTAGTTCGTGGCCCTGGCAAATTGAAATGTACGTTCGGAGTTAAAAATTAAATGTTTTATACTTTAATTTGAAAAATAACTGACTGTAACGGTCGAATTGGCCTACGAAACATATCCCATTGTGTCCGGAATGGGGGTATTTAGCTAGGGGCGACAGTCGTTGGGTTTAAAAAGGAGTTCGTTTAAGAAAACACTATTTAAAAATTTAATATAGTCCTCGGCCAATCAGAATTCTCCATTCATAATTTTAAAAATAAAAAAAATCCCCAAAATCAACGGCGAAACCCGTTCGAGACCTTCTCTCCTCCGTCGCCGCCGCTACCGCCACCTACAGCCTTCGCCACCGCCACCATTCGAAGCGCCTCCTCATCAGATCCGACCCCAGCATCGCCACCCTCGTCGCCTGTGCCGCCTGAATCGAAGCTAGGAAGTCATCGACTTCCCAGCGCCGCCGCCGCTCCGATCTGCCACCGCACCCCCTCAAACCACCAGCGCTGTGAAGCCCTCGCCGTCCTCTTCCACGTCAGCACCCCCGATCGTCCCCACGTGCCACTGATTTCGCGAAAACCGTAAACCTAGCTTTGAAGCTTCGTGAAAGGTGAGTTCTTTTTGATCTTTACACTTTGAAAAATAATATCTTTTTGGTGTGTTGACGAAATTCGATGAAACAGGAAACATCGGGACCGCAAAGAAGCTCTCTACCCAATAGAAGAAGCCGCGGATTTTTCTGACATCGTATCGATTTTTAGCACTCCAAAAACCAAGGTGAGAAATCTAAATTAACGTGAAATTGAATGGAAAATGTCGTGTATAATTTATGTTAGCGAAATATAAATTACATGTGTGTCGTATACCTCATGTACATGCGTAGTGTAAGCTATATAAGCAAAGTATGAATTTTACATGCATAGAATAATTGATATATGTGTTGAAATGCAAGTGAAATATAGCAATTATATATATATATATATACTCCCCTCGTCCACAAACCATGGACGATATTTATTGTTGTGAATGGGTGTGAAACATTGGATGAAAAATACGAATGGTTGAATAATTGTTTGTGGTTGACATTGTTTGGTCGTGGTTGAAAAATACCCATTGGTGATTGAAATGAATTGGAAATATTTGTGCAAATAAAAATAAACATGCCGCCTGCGTGCGAATTAGATGCATGAATCCCCATTGTCAAAAACCGCGAGGTTCTAAGGTAGAGCGAGGAGCCGTACTAGGGACGGTGCCGGTTTTAACTACCCTGCCGTTATGCTGCCGAAATTTTGAATAATCTTTGTGTGTTAGAATTATTTCCATATGTTGAAATTATTTTCATGCATTGAAATTAAAGCCATATATTGAAACTATATCCATGTGTGGAAAAGTTTGTGTGTTGAAAAGTGTTGGGTGAAAATTAAATTCATTTGTGAATGAATGAAGTGTTTAAACAATAAAAATCACATTTTTTTATATATATGAAGTATGAAAAATATTCGCCTGATATAAATAGTTTCAACAATAAAAATCCCATCTTTCTAATATGAACAACATAAATAAAATGTCCATGTGTGGATATGCTCATTTGTTGAGAAGTGTATGTAGTGGAAAAGTTCATGTGTTGAATAAAAAGATCGAACAATAAAAATTACATTTTTATTGAAACTATGAAGTGTTGAAAACATCCATTTGTCGAATAAATATTTTGAATGATAAAAATATCATTTTTATCATATTTGTGATATGCTAAAGATATGCGGACGTTGAAATAAATATTTGTGAAAGAAATATTATTTTTAACATGCATAGGAACTAAATAAAATAGTCATGTGTTGAAATCCATTTTAGTTCGCCAAAATTATCATCTTTGAAAATGTGAAGTGTTAAAAATAGCCACTTGTTCAAATAAACGTGCATGAGTTGAAATATGCGTTAATTAGCTAATGATATGATTTAGCCTATGCATGCAACATTAGAATGAATGGTGTTTTTAAACCAAAGTAAATCAAATATGAAATTGAATGGAAAATGATAAGTGATAGAAATTGTATATATGTACATGCATATCTATTGAACGGGTTATAGCAAAAGGGGCTAGAGAAGAGGAATAAAATTTTGTGCCAGACAAATAGGTACACATTTACTGCTTTGTTTGGGTGATGATTTTATGAGCCTGTTGGCTAACCGCTTGGCTTTTTCTTTTTCTTTTTGATATAAGACGCCCGTGTGGCTATTTGGGAATTTTCCAGGACCCTCCCGTACAAAGGAGGTTATGGCGAAATTTTCCGAAATTTAAAGGCGTTAGTGAAATAATAGAAGTGGAAACGATATAGGAATTTTTGAATGAACTATATTTATATAAATATATAAATATAAATTAAATTAAAACGAAACGTGGCCGTGCAGTTCGTGTTTTGAAACCGTGATTTCAAACGACTAGTGCGGGAAATCCGACCATTGGATTTTCCCGAAACCGCAACCGTTGGGTTCGTCTTGGAAATATCTTTCCAATGACACCAAGTTTATGAAGATCCGACGGTTGGATTGTCTGGAATGTTTAATTCAAATCTGAAGAAAAACAGCGCCAGAAACGATTATATTTATATATGTATATAAATATAATTAAAATTAAATCGAATAACGACGCTGCAGTTCGTAAATTGAAATGTAACTTCAAATGGCTAGTGTGGAAGATCCGACCGTCGGAATTTTCCCAAAACTGAAACCGTTGGGTTCGCCTTGGAAATATCTTTCCAACGGCACCAAATTTGTGAAGATCCAATGGTTAGATTTTCAGATATGTGTAAAACAAAATTAGTGAAAAGCAGTGCCAGTGCATCGACACGACCTGAAACGTCGTTTAATTAAATATGGACGTTTTGAATTAAATAAAAAAAATGGCGATATATCGTTAGAAAATGCTATGGACGATATAGAGTGGAAATAAACCAATTTTGTTGTGTTTGCTTGATATGTGATGGTTGAATGTACTTGACATGAAAATTATAACTAAATAACTGAAAAGTGAATGTTGAATAGTCCAACCATGTGATTAATTGATTTGAAAATCTAAATATACGTGGGTTATTTGAAAAGGCCGAGTTTATCTCATTTCAAATAATCGATTGACGTTGAGAAGTCGAAGAGTCGAAGACGGCTGAAGACCGACGATCTCCACATTGGATGGATGGGCACTACTAATGCTCGTGATTGGAGTAGCTACCATGAAGGAACTGAAGTAGTAGCCATTCAAACATACTGTTGATGGTACGGATATGCGAGGAATTGGTGCCTCCGGTTTCGTTCAGACCCAGAACGGACTTGTAAATGGACTGTGTGTCTGACATTGGATTTTGTTCTGTGTTGATTGATCTCTGTTAAATATATATCTGTTTGGCGGCGGAGAATTTATTCTCTTGCTTAACGCCCATCTCTGAGACGTACGAGCTCAGAGGTTATGCATTGACAGAAAAAAGTCGCATGGAGTGGATTGCCTGTGTGGCACGCCTAAGTGGCATATGATCAAGGCTTCTGTTGCAAAGTAAAGTCTTGTGGTTGATGATCAAAGCATGGTCTGTGTGACGTAGCTTTGTGTATAACGTGAATTCGCGAGCCTCACACCTCGGTATGAGTCAAAAACGGGAGAGTGACTGCAGGGAGAGCACGACGTTTCTTTCTAGCTAAAGTGGTGTCAGTGACCTACCAGCCCTGACATTATATATACTTTTCACCTGTGTGGTTGTTGGAAAGCGAGGCGCCTCGATATAGGTCTGTAAGGACCGGGAAACGTGTGTTCAGGAATAACTAATCCTCAAAAGTAAGAGAGGACCGGCCCTGAAGATCCAAGGATCATAGTGGGGTCCTGGGACATTTGCTAGAGTGTCTCGAATCGGAGAGGAGCTTGCCCCTTGCCTCGACTCATGAAGGAACCCAATTTCCAATACGAAATATGCGGACGTGATTGTATCACTAGTATGGCGACATAGTAGATGGTAGCTATGCCGCCTAGGATTTATATTTATGATTGGAATCACTTTTGAAACATATATGCACTAGTAATAATATCAAACACTTTTGTTTTGTTCGTATGAAGCATTTTTGGCCATTATAAGGTAAATACTCTATCCTCCGGCTTGCGTTGCATTGTGTGATGGGACCTGAGTCTTATAATGGCTTCATTTTATAAAAAGCATTGCGATGATTTAATCATTTACTTTATTTCATGCACTAGCACTCATTGGAGTAAACCCGTTCCGCGAAAGTGGCGTGGTCCTTTGATTTGCCTTATTATTGTTGTTAATAAGTTGAGTAGATTTCTCATACCAGTCTCATGACTGACTCATAGTTTGTTTCACCTTGCAAACTCGGGTGCCCTCATTTTCACACGGGCAGCCTAGTTACAGGTTTCTGACGCACCTTTTGGTTCATGGCGAGGCTTGACTACACCGTGTTGACTTGGATTTTCTCCGCCATTATTGTATCTATATTATGATTCCGCCATTGGCGATGTAGACTGATATTCCTTTTGTGTACTCCTTATGTATGATTTCGCCTCAGGCGATGGTGACTGATTATGTATCATTATGCACTAAGTTGTATCCTGTACTGTGCTTCTCTGATGTGATGATATCTATATGATTCCGCTGTCATATGTGTGTAAATTATTCTATTTTCTATTTATGCTATTATCTGTGATCTGCTAATAATGATTAATGTGTTATATTCCAATGATTATCCTTAACACCGTGTCACAGGGTTTTGGGATCGTCACAAGAAGCGTTCAGCAGATAACGCAAAACTCTAGTTAAACCTAGAAAGCACTTGATAGAAAACCCTAGATTTGATCTAGGTAATAAATAATGAATGTATGCCAGAAGGCAACAGAAAATACAGGAATTGGGATCACGTTATCGTTACTAGATGGGACACTAGATAGGCGGTGTAGAGATATAGAAACCAGTATAACAAGGAAATAGCGAAGCGGCGAAAGTATTAGAGCATATCCAGTTTATCTTATCTTAGCATATCTTGTGACTACCTTGTCTAATCTTGTTGACCTTATCGTCATGGTGTAATCTTGTATTCAGTTAATTCATGTCATTTTGTTTTCCATGTTCACATGCTAGAAGTTACTGAACTTACTCATGCTTTATGTCTGACTCTGTTTTTCTCTCGTCTTCTTTTCTTCCGTCCCCCCCAGGTAGTAAAGGAGGGAATAGTTTAGCTCAGGTTAAGTTGGACTGCCACTCTTTCCCAGCTTGAAGATTTGTCGAAGTTTGCTTGGATTCTCTTTTCAGATGCTATGGCTGGCTCTTGCTAAAATCGGGGAATATAAATGATGTTTTTATGCTTCTTTATTTTGTAAGACAGATGATACTCTGATATTGTAAAGAAATCATTGTACAAACTATTTTATCAATAAAGCAAAGTTTTATTTTCCGCTGTTTAATTTCTGTCTGTCTTGTAATTTATCTGCATCTTTTACCCTAAATGCTCCACAGAACTTAGTGCATTCCCTTTGTGAGTGACACTAACGGATGTGGGGTGTTACACGCCCGAATTGAGAAATCATCAGAAGGTATTTCTACCTTTTCACCTCAATTTGTCAAGGCCGTCTCCACCTTTCATCACATCATTGGGCAATCGATCGAGGATCCTTTATTTTTCCCTGAGTTGATAACTGTTGCTTCTCATTCTGTAGGTGCTGGACCAGCCGAGATGATTGATGAGCCTCGGGGAACCTCTAATGGAGAAGAATCCGTGAAAAAGGCTTAGGGAGGACAAGATAATGCTTCCATCGTCGAATTCGGAGGGGGAGCTGAACTGTCTAAGGTCGACACTTCTCATGATGACGAGATGATAGATGCCTTAAAAGACAACGGTGGTAATGAGGGGCATGAAGACGATCCTGATGTGGCTATAATTGGGGATTCAAAAAGTGCCGATGACGTTACTTTGGATGAAATGAAAGCCGAACAAGACAAGCGCATGCAACTGAAAGTTGAAGACTTGAACCTTGAAAGCCTTAAGCCCCTTGCAGTGGTGGATCCTAGATCAAGGTTAGTTGTTAAGTTTTCAACTAGGTCTATTACAGAAGAGCTTGCTAAAAAATCTTCTCTTGATTCCAGCATTTCGACTCCTGGGAAGAAATCCACCGATTCTGGTACTTCAACTACAGAGAAGAAAAGGCCAAAGCATCTCATGTCTGATGCTGAAAAAGAGGCTAGAAATGCTCTTAAGGCTGCCAAAAAAATCCAAGTCTACTCCAAATCCCAAGTGATGATGTGCTTTGTTTTGTTTTATTTTGATATTCCATTCGTCCGCTGTTGTTGTAGTGAGTGCAACCCTCGCGTCTTTTGCTTAGTCTTCCTGCATAAACTCACATATTTGTGAATAAAATGGTTTGTTCTCTGCAATGTCTGATATCCATAAATTTTAACATTTAGATAAAAATGCGAACGAACAACATGTCAAATCACAGTTATACAGTAAAGTCATTATTAAGGGAAACATGTGTTCATATATATGCCCCCAATCAATCTTGGATAACTGATGAAGACTTATTCAATATCGATTAAATTCAAAATTCAGTTGTCCCCCATTCTCTGATGGAGCCATATTCCTTTCGTCATTGATGCCTATTCTTTTTAGCATCTTTATACTCTCCTGTCTCATAACCAGGTTAGAGTGTTTCTGAGGCGGTCTCTTATAGGGGTGCACCTTCACGCCTCAAGGGACATCGTCTTCCCTTCCTTTATACTCTCTCTCGTTTCATGAGAGTTAGAGTTAGGAATGTCATCTTCCCATTCTTTGCATCTTATCACATAAATGGTCATTTTGTTTGTTCTTGCACATGGGTTGTCTCCAATTTTTCAAATTTAATTTTGTGTTTTGTGTTTCATCATCATGACAGAATAATGGTTAAGGATATAAATAATGCAGGAAAATAAATGACATGCGATATTTTTATAGTGGTTCAGCTAAGTCGTAGCCTACATCCACTTCATAATCCTTTGTTAATATAAACAAACTTTTTAAGGCAAGTCTTGCCTTTTTTACATAGCTTATAAAAACAAAAAGGAAGTCATTTCATATTTAGCTCAGATATCATCGTAAGTGCTGATCATTCCAAGCTCTGGGAATATCTTCACCATCCACGGTCGTTAGCTTGAATGCTCCTGTATCAAGCTTCCGTTGGATGGTGTATGGCCCTTCCCACTTTGGACCCAATTGGGTCGAGGGCGAGAAGACTCGTTTCAATACTAAGTCTCCAGGCTCGAAGGTTTTGAAACGAACCTTTCGGTCATAATAACGTGCCACTTGACGTCGATGTCTTGAGGCGCGTAAGTCTGCTTCGTCTCTTTTTTCTTCAACCATATCAAGAGACTCTAGGAGGAGTGTTCTATTCGTCATCGGGTCATAGTAGGTTACTCGATGAGAAGGGACTTCTAGTTCTACCGGGATCACTGCTTCTGATCCAAAGGAGAGTGAAAAAGGGTATGGCCCGTGGCCATCTTGAAGGTTGTCCTGTAGGCCCATAAAGCTAGTGGTAGCTCATCTACCCACTTGGCTTTGGCCTGCTCCAACCGCTTCTTCAGAATAGATTTAATGACCTTGTTTATTGCTTCGACTTGACCATTTGACTACTGGTGAGCTACAAATGTGTATCGCTTGTCAAACTTGTACTTCTGGTAGATGTTTCTGAATTCGATGTTGTCCGATTGTCTCCCATTATCAGTTATGGTGGTCTTCGGTATCCCAAATCGATAGATAATGTTTATGACCACAAAACTAATCACCTTTCTTGTCGTGATCGTTGTTAAAGGTTCAGCTTCCACCCATTTCGTGAAATAGTCCACGGTGACGATCGTGTACGTTGCTCCCCCTTTGGCTATAGGTAACACTCCAATAATATCAATTCCCCACATGGCAAACGACCATGGGCTTACCATCGACTTGAGCTGAGTCGGAGGTGCTCTGGAAATTTTGGCGAATCTTTGACATCTATCGCAACGTCGTGAATAATCAGCCGCGTATTTATTCACGGTAGGCCAGAAATATCCATACCGCAACACTTTCTTTGCCATGGTTTGGCCCCCGGTGTGATCCCCACACTCACCTTCGTGTACTTCTTACAGTACACATTTGATGTCGTCTTGTGCGATACACCATAGCAGGGGCAATGAAAACCCTTGGCGTTAAAGGACGTCGTCCTGTAAAACGTATCTTGCAGCCTAACGTCTTACATCTCATCTTTCGCTTTTCTTCAACGAGAGGGCTCCACTCTTGAGAAAATTCTTGATCGGTGTCATCCATGATTCTTTCTCTGGATCGACTTCTAAGGCTAGTTCCACCTCCATTATGTCGAAACACGGAGATTCCAAAATATTTATCGGAACTGTTTCAGTTTCTTTGGGGTTATCAAAGCTCGCTAGTTTTGCCAACCGATCTGCTTTCTTGTTCTCTGTCCTTGGGATATGCGTTATGGTGTACTGCACCAAATTGTCCAACAACTCCTTTATTTCTTGAGATAAGTAACTAGTCGAGGTCCTTTGGTGACGAAATCCTCTTTCACTTGGCATACCACTATCCTAGAGTCGCAATATATATCCAGTGTCTTTACTCCTAATTCTTCGGCAAGCTTCAGCCCGGCAATCAGGGCTTCATACTCAGAGTCATTATTGGTAGTAGCAAATTCTAATCGCAATGCATAGTAAATAGATCGTACTTCAGGAGTGATTAAAACAACTCCGGCGTCAGACCTTCGGTCATTTCTAGCTCTGTCCGTATATAACTTCCACGGACTAAGCTCCAATTCTTGGTCTAAGGTAACCACCTTGTCACCCACCGTCTCCTCTTCGGAAATTGTGAATTCAGCTATAAAGTCGGCCAATGCCTACCCCCTTATTGATCTTTGTGGCTGAAAATTTAAATCAAATTGACTCAGCTCGATGTTCCATTTAAGTAATCACCCTGATGCTTTGGGTTTTTGCAACACTTGTCTTAAAGGTTGATCAGTGTATACAACTATTGGGTGAGCCTGAAAGTAATGACGAAGCTTGCGGGAAGCAATCAGGAGGCTATAAGCAAGCTTTTCTATCTTCAGATAATCAACAGCAGCTAGCTTTTTGCTCACGTAGTATATAGGCCTCTGGACTTTACCCTCTTCAAGTACCAATGCTGTACTGACTGCGTGAGACGATACCGTTAGGTAGACAAACAAATCCTCATGTTCCACGGGTTTTGATAATATTGGAGGCTTTTCTAATAAGTCTAATAAATTCTAGAACGCCTCCACACAGTCGGGGGTCCACTCTAAATTTCGCTTTCCTCGTTTTATTAGATCGAAGAAAGGTACACACCTATCTGTAGCTTTGGAGATAAACCTGCTCAATGCAGCAACTTTTCCGACTAAGCTTTAAACATCTTTGATCTTTCGTGGTTCTTCAATATCCCTTATTGTTGCTATTTGACTAGGATTTATCTCAATTGCTCGAGAACTCACGATAAACCCAAGGAATTTTCCAGATGCGACCCTAAACGAGCATTTTAGGGGGTTTAACTTCATTCCATACCTTCGACGAATATCAAACATTTCAGCTAAGTCCCTTGTTTGGTCGGAAGATTGTTTAGACTTCACAAGCATGTCATCCATGTAGACCTCCATGGTTTTCCCGATTTGATTATATAACATGCGGTTGACCAAGCGCTGGTACGTAGCTCCTACATTCTTTAACCCAAATGGCATTACCACATAACAATATAACCCCAAGTCTGTGATGAAACTTGTATGCTCCTGATCTGGTATGTTCATGGGAATTTGATTGTACCCAGAATAGGCATCCATAAAGGATAAAAGCTCGTGCCCAACCGTCGAATCTACTAGCTGATCAATTCTGGGGAGAGGAAAGTTATCCTTTGGGCAAGCCTTGTTTAAATCAGAAAAGTCGATACATGTACGCCACTTTCCGTTAGAATTTTTGACCAGGACAGGATTTGATATCCAGTCGGGATATTTCGAATCCTTAATGAATCCATTATCTTTTAATTTCTCTACCTCTTCTTTCAAAGCTGCTGACTGCTCTGGGCCTAACATCCGTCTTTTCTATTTGACTCGTGGGTGCTTTGGATTAATACATAAAGAGTGGCTCATAATGGCAGGCAAAATACCATACATGTCAGCGTGAGTCCAGGAAAACACATCCAGATTTTCCCTCAAAAAATCAGCCAACTCCTTCGCTCGAACTGGATCTAGTTGCGAGCCGATCTTTAGTACTTTTGTCGAATCTGTCTCATCAATAGGTATATCTACCGTTATCTCGTTGGGAGTCGCCTTCCTATCCTAGGGTTCTTTATCCTCTCTGGGATCTATATCCTATAACACATCTGAGGGCGACTCTCTTGGTGCTGGACCCCTTAATTGCTATGCTGAGTTCTCTTTCGGAGGGGCAGAATCGTCCTTAGTTTCTATATTCAACCACTTCATTAGCATCTTCAACTCCGTCATGTAACAAGCTCGTCCTGTAGCTTGGTCGCCTCTCATCACCCCAATTCCTGCGTCAGTCTGGAATTTAAGCAACAAACACCAAGGTGCAATACATGCCCTAAACTCGGCAAGGGCCGGTCGGCCAAGGAAGGCATTGTAGGGCGACTCTACATCCAAAACTACAAATGGCAAGATCCTCACTCTCTAGCGATCTCCCTGCCCTAATGTCACTGGTAATTCTACGTAGCCCATCGGGCCCGTCGACGCCCCGTTCAAGCCACGTATCCATTCTTCGCAGGGCTTTAGATCTTTTGCTTCAAGTCTCATTTGTTCGAAAGCTTTCTTGAAGAGGATATTGATCGAGCTCCCGTTGTCCACCAACACTTTATGGACTAAAGCAGGGCCGATGGTCGTGGTGATTACCATTGGATCTTTAGTTGGGGATTGAATTCCGGAATCATCTCTACTACGGAATATGACGTCGTCTGACATCGTCTTTTGTTGTTTTACTGGAGTGATGTTTTCGAGGTTACTGCGTTCTCCTACCTCAAAATGCTTAGCGGCGTTGATGTACTGATCCATCGCTTTAAAACTACGACTAGCTAGGTGGGGTCCGCCTATAATGGTATTGATAATGATCCCCTTACCTTTTTGTTGTGCTGTGGGTTTTGAAGTAGGTTGGTTTTGGTCCGAGGCTTGTCCCCCTTGCCCCCTGTCCCTTTTGGCAACATTGTACTCGTCTAGCTTCCCTTCCCACAACAATATTTCAACTATATCTCTTAAATGACAGCATTCGTTGGTTGAATGACCGTGGGTTCCATGGAACAAAATTCGGGGATTACTTGTCTGGGAAACCGCCTCTTCTATCAAGGCCATCAGAATAGTGGGCTCATATGGGTCACTAACTTCGGTGACGGCCAGATTGAAGCGGTCTAAATATGACTTCAAAGATTCTCCTGGTGCCTGTTTAATCTGTGACAGCTCTATGATGCTCTTGGACTTTCGGGCGTGAAGTCGAAACTGGTTCATAAAGCGCTCACTCAATTCTGTGAAATTTGATATCGATCGAAGAGGGAGTCGGGTGAACCACATTAACGCCATGTCTTCAAGATAAATTGGAAAGGCTTTGCATTTTATAGCATCTGGAGCTGTTGCGGCATTCACGAACCATGCATACCTCATCAGATGCTGCCCTAGGTCAGTTCTTCCTGAATACTGATCCATCTGAGGCAATTTGAACCGCCAAGGGAACTGGAAATCCAATATATCATCTGTGAAGGGGGTATGACTTTGCTCAATACCCCAGTCCTCCTTAGTGTACCGCCAACTTTCGGACATAATCTGACGCACCATCGCCCATACATCAGCATTTGTTAATGTCTGCACCGGTTCTCTAAGTCTAATATTCGGATCACGCCTAGGCTCCTGATTAGGGGATAACCTCCTGTTTCTAACGGTGGCTGCTCTACATTGCTCCATATGCTCCCGGTCGATCTAAGGAGGGAGGGGATGAAGAAGTTGTTGTTGCGTAGGATTAGTAATGTTAGGATCCCTGGGTAGAACGTGGGATCCACTCATGGGCAACAGCATAGGCTCTTTCAAGCTTGGGTCATCAGGCCCTAACACACGAGCACATTTTTTGCTGGATCCTAAAGACCCAAAAGTTAGTTGATCAAGGTTCCGAGATCGCTCTAGCGGTCTTCTTTCACGAGGACGTCCCACATCTGAAGAAGATGAATCGTCTACAGCAAGGCGTCAAGTTGGGGAAGGTGTCTTTTGCCACCGGAGCTCTTGGAGTTCCCTACTCATAGTGATCATGTTTTCTTACATGCGAAGACTGTCACGCCTATGGGCTTACAATGCCTCCTTAGTACTCTGGAGAATGTCAAGGAAGCGTGAAAAATCTCCTTGGGTGATGGGTGCAGACGGGTCAAGCTGATCATTGGTCATAGCGGCTGGAATCGGAGCATGGGAGGGAGCTCGAGTAGAAGTTCCAGCTTCATTCTGGTTCGGATTGTAGCAACGTACTAGGACCGGACTGGTTCGGATGGGGGGAGCGATTGACCTCAACAGCTTTTGATTGGCTCGGATCGGAGTCACCTGCTCGGATCAGACCTTCCTGACTGGAGCGGCCTGCTCCAGAGTCTTGTCCACGCGACCTCGTCAATACCATGGCTTGTTGATTCTCTCTAGCATCGTTCTCCCTAGCGCCTTGCACTTGTTTTCCTTTCGTTTTGGCCATAGTGTTCAATTCTTCAATGGTTCACCAGAAGGTACTTAAAGATGTCAAAAAACGGAGGATTAACTTCTTCGAACTTTGATGGTCCGAATAGTAGAATGATAATCCCAAAAAGCGAGGAATTCAAAGATTTCTCAGTGAAAGCACCAAAATGTTAGATCCAAATATGGCTCTAACACCCAAACTAGTAATATTCTAATGAAATGAAAGCTAAAACGAAGAGAACACACAATTTATAGTGGTTCGGCGTTAAGTAGCCTACGTCAACTTTCTACTCTTCGAATTGATAATTCAATTGCAAGTACAATGATGATCTTCACTCTCTTCCACTTATACAATACATTAATTCACTCAAGATTATCTAAAATATTGTTTGAAAGATGATTGTAGTCTGAAAAAGATGATAGAATTCGGATTGAAAGAAGTTTGAGTTCTGAAAATGCCAAAAGATCTTTCCAAATGCCTCTTGATGTTGTATTTATAGGTGGAAAATCCCCCTGGAGTGGGATCGATTTGGATCCACGTGGCATCAATCCCGCCACAATCGGGTTCGGATGGAATCTGATGATGACAGCACACCAGGTTAGTGGCAAACGTGGGTAGATCGTGTGCGTAACCGTCTCGAGTATTAAGGAAAACGTGGGGTGGAAGCTGCTATGACTCTGGGATCGGATCAGATATGTTTGTGTATGGGGTTCGGATCGGCTCCATTACTTCCGATCCGGTCCGGCTTGTTTTCCTTCCCTTTTTGCTTTGTGTTGATCTGTCACTGCCCAAGGAAACCCGATCCAATCCGATTATCTGGCAGGGTGCTCTTCATTGTTTGAGTCTTTAAATTTGTGTAGCCTAGTTCACAAAGTAGGCTAACAAGTACCAATCTGATGTAGATTTCGGTCTTCGGGGTTGATACTTAGGGAGTTATTCTCTTAACCAATGTATCTGTGAACTAAGATGTAAGTAATCATAAATTAAGTAAAACATGTTATACTATATATATATATATACATAAAACATGATAAGTGGATAAGGTTAAGACAAGCTTAACCAATAATCTGATAAGTAGGTAGGGTTAAGACAAGCTTAACCAATAATATATAAATGGAGAGGGTTAAGACCAGCTTAACCAATAATCTGATAAGTAGGTAGGGTTAAGACCAGCTTAACCAATAATATATATTAATTTGATAAGTAGGTAGGGTTAAGACCAGCTTAACTAATAATATATATTAATCTGATAAGTGGATAGGGTTAAGACAAACTTAACCAATAATACATATTGATCTGATAAGTGGATAGGGTTAAGACCAACTTAGCTAATAATATATAAGTGGATAGGGTTAAGACCAACTTAACCAAGAATATATACGTGGATAGGGTTAAGACTAGCTTAACCAATAATATATATATATATATATATATTGATATGATAAGCGGATAGGGTTAAGAGAAGCTTAACCAATAACACATGTTGATAAGTGGGTATCATGGGTAACATGTTGGATATAATTATAAACACTTAACCAAGTTGAAACATGTAAGAAGACATGAATAAGAGGGGATTAAGTGGGAAATCCTTGTGGGGACCAAGCATAGGTGGAAAGCTTGTGTCAAGTGTGGGGACCCTTTTCAACCAGTAACCCATTTAGTATCTAAGTGATCTCGATCTAGATCGAGGACGGGACATGCTTACTGGGTTTGATTGTAAGAGGTCGAAACGGGTTAGCGGTGGCAACGCAAGTCCAACAGGGTCATGTGCCTGCGTAGGCCTGGGCTGGTAGGTAAGACGTTGTTGCATCGTGTAGGTATAAGTCGTGCATCTTTAGTCGTATCAGGTTGCCACTTTGGGGAGTGATACACCCCATTGTGGGACCAGCAAGGGTAGCTACAAGTTAGGGAGCCGATCAAATGGGGAAGGTAGTGGGTACGACTAGCGGAGATAGGAGCAGGCGGCATCTATGAAGACAGCTAGGAGTACAACTACCATATTATGAATAAATGTTGTAATTAGAATGGGGAGGGTAGTGGGTACAACTAGTGGAGATAGGAGCAGGCGGCACCTATGAAGACAGCTAGGGGTACCCGAAACTACCATTATGATTATTATGTTCAGTAGGCGGGATCAACTTTTAGGGTGACTAATAATGGTGCAGTATAGTAATTATCCTATAGTGACTAGGAGCGCGATTAACGCCAGCATATTCCTCTTACCCATTTGTTTCCTAATCATTCCTTGTTTTACTAGTTTATGCCATATCCTAATTACTTTAATAATTATATTATTAAAGTTATTGGACTCGCCAGACTTTATGTCTGACCCCCTTTGTTTTTGCCTCTTTTCTTCCTCCCTCCCTCCCCTCCCCCCGGTTCTTAGGGTGGGACTAGTGCTAGTGGAGCTTGATCTGGATCTCTTTCTCTCTCTTTTGGAAGTGCTTGGATTGCTGAAAGTAAAGTTCAGCTTATCTCTTTTATGGCAACTTATGTTGGGGTTATGTTTTTTACTTTATGTACTCAGAAAATAATTTGTCAAGATGGATATTAAGTGTACTTGGTTTTATTGTTGGTTTTTTATCTTGTTGTAACCAAACTATTTCTCCGCTGCAATAAAAGTTGTTTTAATTTTTCAAGTATCAATATATGTATCTGTCTTGTTATATTCTGTTCTATACACCAATAATACTCCATGAAAGTTAATGCATTCCCTTTGAGAGTGACATTAATGGACGTGGGGTGTTACACTAACACTACAGTGCAACAACCAGTGTATAAGAGGATCAATTAGAGAGGAACAAAAGCAAGGTTGGTTTTAAAACTCAACGTGTACCGTACAAAGTCAGAACATTCACTCCATATAAACCTCTCTATAAAAGAAAAGAAATCAGTTTGGCGGATTATATGCCAGAAGAAGGAGAGATTATAGAAAAGAGTACTCAAAATAATTATGCAGGCAAAACCATGGAAAAGCAAGCCAATGCACTTGACACTTTCTTAACCAAGAATAGCTTCAATGTTTTATGTAGTTCGACTACTGTTCATGTGACTGACAATGGCAATGAGGCAATTACCTGTCAACAGTCCCCAAGGAATATTGAACAAAATAGCAATCAAAATCAAAGCACTGTGTCTGCTAATCAAGTCACTCAAGGAATCCAGAGCAACGAAATAATTCGGAATGATGATGAAACTAATGCTGAAGAGGGTGAAATAAAAGAAACTAAGGAAGGCGAATTGGAAGAAACCCATGTAACAAATATACAAGATAAACATGACACATTCCAGAATGAATTAGAAACCGAGATTTCCAGCAGAGAAGTGACCCCAAATGTGCAAAGTGATTATGTATCTAATGACGAAGCGTAAATTATGACAAACCCATCTTTCAACGTTAGCTCCAATCTGCAATTCTTCAATACTTGCCATTATCCCTCACTAATTGATAACAACAAACTGAAAAACCTGTCGAATGGAAACGCAATTGCCTCCTACAAAGCTCTACCTGACAAAGCTTAGAATGCCGATGAAAACGTAGCGATTACCTCTGTCAAACTTTCGACCAACACAACAGGAACCATAACCAATGACCTCTCAACAATCAAATATGAACTGGCTTTGCAAACCCGTTTACCAGCCGACTGTGACTTTCGCCAACTTTTTGAAAAAATCGACAAAGAAGAAGAGCTTCAGAAGGTCTCGAATATATCTTCCAAACCCGCCCATGAAAATGCTGCTTCTGTCAATTTAATTGTGCAGAATCAAGCAAACAGTGGCTTAAACAAAGAGCAACCTTATGGAAAAATCACTCCTCCTCCAGGGTACAAACCGGCTAATGAATCACACATGTTCGATACCAACATAGCCAGCACCGATAAAAAAGGAAGCAGAGCGTCAAAATCTAGTAAAACAAGCAATATAGCCTCACCACTTGTAGCTTCCAGCCAAAATGGAGTAGATTCATCCGGCGTCACAACACGATCCAAAGCAATCAGCAAAAATATGAACCCAGAGTCTAATAATGTTACAAAACATTTGCGTTTGGAACATTAGAGGAGCACACCTGGATATCAAACTCGACAAATGTAAGAATCTCATAGGAAAATTCAACCTCTTTGCTCTTGCCATCCTTGAAACCAAACTGAACTATGCTTTAACGATGAGAGCTGCCAGGTACATCAATCCCAACTTGTTACTTATTCATAATTTAACAGATGCTGCTTATGGTAGAATTATGCTTATCTATGATCCTACTTTTTATAACTTCTCTGTTATTACCTCTTCTAAACAGCACATTCATTGTCATTGCACTCACGCTCCATCCTCGACCTCATTCTATATGACATTTGTTTATGCATTTAACTCGGTGAATGCCAGGAATCCGTTTTTTCTTGAATTGCTGCATTTTAGACAAAATTCTCATCCCTGGCTTGTTTGCGGTGATTTTAACTCACCTTTAAATGTTAATGATAGAACTGGCGGTACCCCCATTAGCCTAAATGAAATTAGACCTATCAATATAGCATAATCTAACTCTGATCTGCTGCCAATTACGTCCTACGGAGCTGAATTCTCCTAGAATAATAATGCTAGAGGTGGTATCTGTACTTTTTCAAAAATCAATCATGCTTTTTGCAACTCTGTTGCTCTTAAAAAATGGCCCACTCTTTACAATGACCTGCTCCTCCCATTATTATCGGATCATTCCCCTCAAGTTTTACATATTAGCAAATCTGAAATTAATAGGAACCTCAGTTTTAAAGTTTTCAATGTGTGGGCCGAAGACCCTGAGTTCCATACTACTGTAAACAATGTGTGGGTAACTCCATGTTACGGCAATCCCATGTTTGTCCTCCACAAGAAACTCAAATCGCTTAAAAACGCTCTTAAATCTTGGGCAAAAGCTAAATATGGTAATGGTAGTGAACAGTCCTCCCACTGGTTAAGACTACTGACACAAACACAATCACTTATGTTAACCAATACTACTAACCCTAATCTTGCTAGTATAGAAGTAGATTTTGCAATCAAATACAGGAATGCTCTAACACAAGAAGCCAATATGAGGAAGTAGAAGGCCAGAGTTAAATGGTTTGTTGATGGGGACAGGAACTCTGCTTACTTTCACGCAATGCTGAAAGCTAAGTATATTCGTGAAAACATTCACACAGTCACTGATCAGCATGGCCAGGTGCACAATTACTTTTATGCAATTCAAAATGTTTTTATATCAAACTTTTCTGATCTTTTTGGTAACACTGATGGTTTCTGTCCGCGTATTGATGATATGAACCCCATGATTCTCCTTGTCTTAAGCCCTAATCAAAAATAATTCCTTTGCACTACCATAAACGATAACGAAATCAAAGACGCAATGTTTTCTCTTAACAGAAATTCCGCCAGTGGCCCCGATAGTTATAATGCTTACTTCTATAAAAATTGCTAGGATATTGTTATGTACACTGTTCTCAAAGTTGTTCATCAATTTTTTAAAAGTGGTAAATTAATGAAATCTTTCAATAACCCCGTCATAGCCTTCATACCCAAAGTTACTAACGCAACTCATGTCAACGCTTTTAGACCTATTTCTTGCTGTAATACAATTTACAAATGCATTGCCAAAATAATTGCAAATAGAATCAACACCGTGCTACCCTCCATTATATCCGCAAATCAAACTGCCTATCTTCCTGCTAGGAATATTCTTGACAATGTCACTCTAGCTCATGAACTTTTGAAAGGTTATAGCACTACGAACATATCCCCTAGAGCTATGCTTAAATTCGACATTAGGAAAGCTTTTGACACCATTAAGTGGTCTTCCATAATCAGGTTACTTAGTTACATGAATTTCCCCCTGAGTTTCGCTGCTTGGATTTACGAATGCATTAGCATTGTAAACTTTTCGATTAATATGGAGTTTTTAACTAGGTTGCTCGACGAACTTGTATCAAATAATGAGTTCGACCTGCACCCTAAATGTAAAAAACCTAGAATAACCTCCCTCTTGTTTGCTGACGATCTCATAATTTTTTGCAAACCTAACACGAAAACGCTCACGAACATCATGAACACCCTGGACAAATTTTATTCTATGACTGGTCTATAAATTAATCATGATAAATCCAAGTTTATGGTTGCTGGAGTCAACCCTGAAACCATTTCCCTCATTCAAAATATCACTGGGCTTAATCACAATGCTAATACCATTAACTACCCTGGCCTACCTTTAGCTACTGCCAGAATTTCAACTCTTTAATGCCTCCTCTATTCAACAAAATCACCAACAAACTCCAGTGCTGGTCAGCTAGAATGCTTAGTCAACTGGAAGACTCACTCTCATTAAATCGATCGTTAGCGCAATGCAAGTGTACTGGGCTCACGCCTTCATTTTGCCTAAAAAATTACTTGCGATGATAAAAACGGCGTTTATGCGATACTTTTGGAAAGGCAACATTCATCAAAAGTATCTTGCGCATACCTCCTTCTTGAAACTTGAAAAGCCAATTAACAAAGGGGTTTAGGAATTATTAATACCAGTATTTGGAACCAAGCGGCTATGGGTGCTCTGATAAATGACATTTTGATTAAAAAACAAAAGTCTTTGGGTTGAATGGTCTAACAACTATATTATTAAGAATGTTAGCTATTGGACGATGAACACATTACAGTGGCATAGTTGGCTCTGGAAATCCCTCATCAAACTTCGATCTGTGATCCTCCCTCACTTCAAACTTGAGATCGATGCACACAGCAGTTCTAAATTTTGAACTGAACCATGGCTTGATCATGGTGTCATCCTAGCCAATGAGGTCTCTTTTCCAGACATTTTTCAATTTGGAATTCCAATGAACAACCGAGTATCTACTGTCTTCGATGGTAATGCTTTCATGTTGCCTCCTTCTTCAAATCAGAGAATCCGTGCTCTCTGGGAGAAGATCAATAACACCAATGTCTGCAATAATCACCATACGCATGGTTCCTGGAAGTGGAAAGGTAATTGTTTTTCTATTAAATTATTTTATAATGAACTGCTTGGTGCTTTACAAATGAATGATTGTAGATGGCACAAAATTATATGGAAGAGGGATAGCACTGCTAAAGATAATCTAAGCTTGTGGAAAATAATCAACAAAGCACTGCACACTAAAGACAAACTTGTGGCTCATGGCATATCAATTGATCAAACTTGATGCCTGTGTGATAAGGACAATGAGACTATTCAGCACTTGTTCTTCAGTTGTGAAGTATCTAAGAAACTGTGGGAGGAAGCCCAGATGCAGCTCACGTCAATCCTGCCTGCTCCTCCTCTATGTTTTGATTAGGAGCAAATCAGCAAATACTATAGAGGGAAAAATCACAAAGCAAGGCTCTACAACCATGTCCTTAAGAAGATAACTTCCGCCATATGGAAAGAGAGATGTCTGCGCATTTTTGAACCGTAAGCGCATCTTGAACTTCAGCCAATGGAAACTTCTTGTTTGGCGTGATATCCGAGCGAGCCTCAAGTTTTTGAATTTTACGTACGATCCCAGAATTTTAGGCTTGTAATTATATTCAACTTTATTCATTTTTCATTTTTTTTGTTAGCTTCCTTTAGGCATTGATATACTATGTCGTCTTTGTATTCTTTTGTCATTGTTTCTTCTTTGTTTCTATGTAATCTTCTTTTGGTATATCAATAAAGTGGAAGGGGGCTACTAAACCCCGCCGGCTTTGCCCAAAAAAAAATAAAGAAAAGAGACTTGCATGAAAACTAAAATTTTGGTAACGTGCGCTTTGCGTCGTTCAAACCATCTATTCTAAAGTAAAACAGATGTTTAAACACATGCAAACTGCATTACCAAAATTCTCCATTTTCACGCAAACAGTATGAAAGTAAATCAGTAAAAAAATTAAATTTTAAGAAGGATAAAAGTTCTTTTTTCTTTCAAACAGCGTCTTTCAAAAGTTTCAAAAATGTATTATGCGGAAACTAAAACGATTCAAGTCACATGGTGGCGAAAAAGAAAGTCAGTACACAAAAACACGAAAACTGAAACCACACACAAAAAGGACACAATAAATTCTATCTTAACATGGAACAAGTGATTAATTACACCTGTGAAGATAACAATGCAAAACCTGTCCTTTGCTAAAGTTTACCCAACATAGAATTCTGTTCTTTCCAGCTTTAGGACCACTATTAGTTAGATAAGAAAACAAGATTTCATTCAAATGAACATCGCAAATGACATAAATATTCTTAAACCTAGAAATCTCATTAACATAAGTCATGCGATTTAAACAACATTAACAGTTACAAACACTACAACAACAAAGATAAAAATGTTGGAATGGAAAACACATGATACAGGATACAATATGCACAAGGCATAAGCTAACAATGACTAAGCGCTGCGAGATTGTCGATCCCCATCGTTGGAACTCAATCCATTAATACATCCATGCAAGGAACGTAGTATGGCCGAGATGCAACCAATCTCTTGCGCTTGTAGACGCTGCTCCCTACGGACCTCTCTAAGCTCGGCCTGCATCTGACGGATGGCGATGAGCTTCGGGTTGTCCTGGCCAAGCCGCTGAGGCTGCTACTGAACGGGAGCGGCATGTGCTGGGATAGGAGCATCGGGCAGGTGAATGCCCATCTTATGGAGAGTGGCACGGCTAATGGCAATAGGTGTCTTCTTCACCGCCGTCTCCCCAGTGAGCCTCACCTGGAAGTGCCGGAAGACACGAGTGAGAAGATGACTATAAAGAAAGTGGTTCCATGGGGGTGCCGAGGAAAGGCACATGAAGATGGATCATAAGCATGCGCGCCCAATTGACGGCTATACCGCTAAGGATAGCATAAGTGGCGCGGCGCACAGATGGATAAAACTGCTCCAAGCTACCCATCTTTGGTATAATGTTGTGGTATATATTACACACAATTACACGGGAAATGGGCCACAGATTAGCGATGGTCCAAACACCAGGGCCACCAAGGAAGATACGCTAAAGAATATGAGGGTCCTCCCTCTCGATAGCATCAAGTTCGACACTGCCGAGGTACCCAAAATATGAGCCAAGTCATCGTCGGTGAACTCGATATGGGTGTCTATGACCTCAGATCGAATGGCGCAAGACTCATCATCGATCTCAGCGTCCATTTGGGCATCAAATAGACGGATGCAACGTTGGATACAGACCGTGCTCAAAGGTGTCAAAGCGCATGATCGGTGCTAGGCCTGCAGCGGCAAAAGGTCCTCCAAACCCAAAGTGGTGAAATCGGCGAACTTCACTGGTTGACTAAAATGAAAATCATAATTGGTCATGGCCAAGTAACGCTTAATCTTCTCCTCACTGTGGTCTAGCCTTGCGGCTTACTGAGGTGTAAGACCGGGGTGCTGAGAGACAACATTTCGAGGAGGTGCCATGGAGGAATCAACGAACTACCAAACGAAATTTCAGATCTGGAATACAATAGGGTATAGATCCGTACGAGAAGGATTTTGGTGGTAATTAAGGATGAAACGGAGTAAAGAATGCTTGGATTGGAGCTTGGAAATGGAGAAGTGTTTGGGTTTGCTGGAAATGGGGTTTGGGGATGGAGACGTCAGTTGGAACGATATATCGTTTCAGCCGAATCGGGCCGGGCACGGGCCACATCCCATAGGGGGAAGCGGTCGACCTAGCCCCTAGAGGGCGGTCAACCGCTTTCCCCAAATCGGGAGCAATCTGAACCTTGGCCCAACAACCCATATAAATTCTATAAAAGTTAAAATAAAATTCCTATTACGTTGAAACAACTTTCGAACCCAACTGAATTCTCATGTCGACTTCCACCACTTATCGATTCGAGAAATTTAGTTTCTAATACCTTTTTTCCTGCCTTCGAACAGTTATGACCACCAAATGAAAGAATGGATTTAAAATAGAAAATCAACTAGATCTCCGAAATATGAATTAAAATGTATTTTCTCTTTAACTAGCTAACGTAAAAAAAGGTTCGAAATCAAATACCCCAAAATCAGGACGAATGATTTTTCTTAGATTTTTCAAAAGAAAAATTAAAACATTTGAAAAATTGAATTTTTTATAAACTAATGGTTTCGTATTTATAAATCCAATTTATTATCAGTACTTTTATTATTTATATTCCTATTCGCATTAAAAACTGGAAAACCTTTTCGTGTTCAAAAATACTAGAACTTCAAAATATCAAGTTTTGATTGCGATAATTTCAATAAATCATCCAATATATAAAAAATGGATGCTATAAATCACAAGGAACGAGTATTAATTATTTTCAAATTTTGTGGCATATTCCTTGTTATTTCCACTTCCCTTCTTTCTACCAATTAGATTATTTTTATTAAAACCATGCAAAGCCCAACAATTCTGAAACACGAATAGATTAAAATTTTAAAAATCATATTTATATTTATTACTTATTTATTTCTAAAGCCATTTTCAGAATTGGAAATTTCAAAAAAATTCGAAATCCATTTTATTTTCCAAACAGTTTAAAAATACAATTTCCTCAAATATAAGGCCAAGAACTCAAATGAATATTTCAACAAAAAAATGTTCAGAAATTTTAATGAAGCATCGAATGGATTTACCTCATAATTATATTTCTGAATAGATACGACATACTAACGTGAATTTCTTTCCGATTCGGATCAAGCAAAGATCTTTAACCAGAACTAGCAATGAAACCAAACCAGAATTCGCGACTTTCTCAGTTGTAAATAGATTTTTGCCCAGTCTCCAAACTCGAACCAACGGACTCCACCATATGCCGTCATCATGCTTTTCATGATGAGATCACCAATGTACCATGGCGTAAGATAGAACTGGCTATAAACCCGAACTCAGCTTATTTCAACTCTTAGTTGTTTAAAGCCCATCTTATATAATAGGCCCTACACTACTTCACCATCGAAGTAAATAAAAGTCGAGTAAGAAAATGGAGAAAATAGAAAAGAAAATCGAATTACATTCTGTTGCAAGTCCTGATTTAACTAAGTCCTCTAATCGTCTAACCTAAGCTCTGATGCTAGATATAACACCCCACATTTTTTTTAACCCAAATTTCAACAAAAATCAAAACTCGAACACATCCAAGAATGGTGCGTGAAAATATGGTACCTGCAAATAAATGAGCAAGAGCATAATCCAAGTACGATAAGATAAGTCACAGCGGAAACAAATTAGGGTAGATTAGTATTAGCTCAAGCAACTATGTAACACCCGAATTTTCGAATAATCAGATTAACTAAATTTAAGAATACTTAATTTCAAATGTGGGAATTAAGGGAAACGGGTCGTTCCATTGCGTTCGTCTTGGAATACTGCTTGAGATAGTCCGAGTTTGCGTAAAATGGATACCGTATGAAGAAGATATGGACGAACGAAGTTTGAAAAAAAATGCATTGCCGCACTTGGGAAGTGCGCCAGTACAAATTTGCATTGGCACACTTCCCAAGTGCACTCAGGCCGAGAGAAAACCTACACAGCCATCTGGTTCGAACAGTGAGTCAGTGCTGAGTCATTTCTGACTAGTTAATGAGTCATTAGGGTTTCTGGGTAGCTCTAATCTGGACTGAATGGTTTTGATTAACCCTAAGAACATCCGACGGCTTAAATTAATTCAAAACTCTATAAAAAGACCCATAGACTCAAACCCTAAATTAGAATTAAAACTAAAACTATGGCCGTCATGCTGTTGTCTTGAACCCTAGAGCAGCCGCCACCAAATTAAAGAGGAAGAACAACAATCAAATCAGAACTACTCAACCCTAACAGCGAATCTTCATCAAAGGAGCGCTAATTCAACTGCAGAAATCAGAATTCAGAACTCAAGACTGCTTTTGAGTTGTGAGTTCGATAATTTTAACAAGATAATTAGTAATTTAATTGGATTAAGATATAATGCAGACTGTATTGATGTGATATGAAGTATTGATTGCATGTTGTGATTATGTTGTAGGATTATGATTGAAATCTCTATGACGTTATGTTGTGATGCTATCATTTATGATGTAAAGTTATGTTGCTATCATGCAAGTTGTAATTTTGGCTTATGCAAGTCTTATATATGATGTTATGCAAGTTTTATATATGATGTTATGCCAGTTTCACATATGATGTTATGTAAGTGTGGATCTAAAATATATGCTAGTAGTTCATGATGTTAACTTGTGTTAATGAATCCCTTTTTATAATCCAACCACCTAGGTTTATAACATCAGTTTTTATGCGAATATGGATGTGGAACATATGCTAGTTCATATAAGTATTATGTTCATATGCAAGTTTAAGTGATAATTTGGATTCATACAAGTTCACACCTTTAAAGTTTATTTCCATATTCAAGTTGACATTTTTATGTTGAATCTATGACATGCCTAGTTATGCAAGTTTACACCTTTATGTGGATCCATAGTTTACTCAAGTTAACATCTTTATTGGATCCATAGTTATGCAAGATGACACCTTTATGCTTAGGTTGACGACATACACAGTTTATGTAAGTTGGTGATAATTACCTAGGCTAGTTGGGTGTAAAACTATGTTCATACATGCAAGTTCACACTTTTTTTTAGATCTATGATTTTTGTATCCTTGTTAATACAAAGACTATGCGAGTATGTTGTAATTCTTAATTGCAAGTTAGATGCAAATTAGATCTATTATTGCGTGTATGTGACTTTGTGACGTTTATTCCCTTTTTTAAGTACTAGACTAATTGCTAGTCTAATATGAATATGTCATGTTAAGCGAACGAATAACGGGGGTACGAAGGGGATAATATTAAGAAGATTTAATTGGCATAAATGCCTTAAAAGGCATAAAATATAATTGTGGTGAAATTGGTATGATCTTACATAGCATAAATGGATGGACATAATTGAGTCAATTATGGACATTGCTAAATTTGGAATTGATTGATAATTTGAATAGGGAAAGTAATTCAAATTGGGGGATGATTAATTAGGTGTAATTAATCGTCTAAGACACCAGGTTAGGCTCTTTTGTGGTGTAAGGCTGCCCGGACCCGCCCGGCAAATCCAGCTGCCACAAATGTCAGTCTAATGTGAGAGGTCTTAGGCATAAACTAAATACGTAACAATTGTAAAGACACGAGGTTAGGCTCTTTTGTGGTGTAAGACTGCCCGGACCCGCCCGGCAAATCCAACTGCCACAAATCCAAGTCTAATGTGAGAGGTCTTTATGAGGTTACGGTCTTAATGAATTAAGAAACACTTAACCAGGTAAACATGTAGTGGGACATGAGGGGGTTAAGTGGGTGCCTTGGGTGGCATGTGGAATCTAGAGGGTGCCTTGGGTGGCATTTGAAATACGATTAGAAAGACTTAACCAAAATTGAAGCATGTAATTGAAACATGAAGAAGAAGTGGGTTAAGGGGGAAATACTAGAGGGGACCAAGCTTAGGTGGATAGCTTGTGTCAAATCATAGGGGGCCCGTTTCAACCAGTAACCCATAAGTATCTCCGTGGGCTCGACCTAAGTCAAGGACGGGACACACGTACTGGGCTTGACTGTAAGAGGCCAAAACTGGTGAGCGATGGCAACGCAAGTCCAACAGGTTCATGTGCATGTGTCGGCCCGGGCTGGTAGGTAAGACGTTGTTGCATCATGTAGGTATAAGCCGTGCATCTCTGATAATATCGGGTTGCCACTTTGGGGAGTGATACACCCCACTGTGGGACCAGCACGGGTATCTACGAGTTAGGGAGACGATCGCTTTGGGGTAGGAATTAGGGTAGACTTAGTTCTGTCTGTTTCTGTTGGTACCGTCTGTTTCTGTTGGGTGGCAACACCTGTCTGTTTCTGCGTGGTACCGTCTGTTGGGGTGGTAAAGGCCCATTAGTAGTGTACACCTAATTCTACATTATGTTTCCGTAGGGATTATTCTGTTTTCGTCTCTAATTCCGTTTCAGATTCTGTTTCCGTACCTTCTGTCTGTTGGGGTGGTAAAGGCCCATTAGTTGGGTGGTAAAGGCCCATTATTAGTATTCTACTTCTGTACCTTCTGTATGTTGGGGTGGTAAAGGCCCATTACTAGCATTCTATTTTTGTATAGATTATTCTGTTTCGATCCTATTTCAGTTTAAACATTAGGGTAACACCTAATCCTGTTATACTAGTGGTGGTGTAGTATAGTAATTGTCTTGTAGTGGTTTAGGTGTGCCTTTAACGTTATAGTTGTTTATCTTGTTTCCTTGTTTACTCTATCATACTCAATGGTTCATGGTCATTTCCTTACTTTCCAACTTATGCCTTAGCCTAGTTACTTTGTTAATTATATTGTTAGAGTTATCGCACTCACCAGACTTTATGTCTAACCCCCCTTTTTCCATCTCTTTCCTTCACCCCCCAGGTGCTCAGGTTGGAACTAGCACCAGTGGAGCTTGATTTTGGACTGCTTTTAGAAGATTGTTTGGATCACTGAAGTAAAGTTCAGCTTCTCTTTATTTATGGCAATTTTGATGATTGGGGGATTATGTCTTTCAGTTTATTTACTTTGTTTTATCAAGATGGATAAGATGTACTTGACTTTAGTTTATGGTTTTTGATGATGTGATCAAACATATGGGTTTATCCACTGCAATGAAATAAAGTTTTAAATTTTCAAGTACTGCTTATATCTGTCTTGTTGTGATTTTCTGTTCTATACTTACTTAAAACGCTCCATTGAAGTTAATGCATTCCCTTTGTGAGTGACATTAATGGACGTGGGGTGTTACAAACTACCTTATAAGGAAAGTCACCATCCGAAAACTAAACTAAAACACCTGTGAGAACCCGAACTTCTCTAGAGAACCAGGAAGGTTGTAATGAGGAGGGGGAAGAATAACAAGATTCTGGTGAGCAGGAAAAGTACAACATATATTACAATACACGGAAGTATCCTGTTTGGTTCAACTAAAGATATATGCCTGCTAAGGTTTGTAATTCTAGCCTAACCTTGTAAACATTTACGCACGACTCTAACTACACTTCCTAAGGTACTATTCCCAAATATTGATATCGAGATAGAACATTTATGCACATATTTATGAAGCCTTTAAACTAGAACTTAGCTGATTATTAAGTTGAGAGTGGGCTCCTAATAACGGAGTTTACTTATTCACACACACATCCTTAACTGCTTAATGCCTCAGATAGGGTGTATTCTCCTGATCGCTTAAGACCCTAGGTGGACCTGTTGGTTACTCAATACATCTCGCTGGTTTATTCAATGTTAATATAAACTAGAGGGCACTAGCTACGGGGCCCTACTGGTTAAGGCATCCATCATTCACGCATATAAACCATACCCCGTGTAAGGTGAGAGATGGTGTTACGTTTTACCATCTAGTTGACCTTATTAGATAACCTTATTAGTCACTAGATATTTCCCATAGGACAGGAAGTCCTATGGAATGACCATATCGAGAAATTTTAATTTTCCAAGTTTGGGTAGGCCTCTCACACACACCATTTAAGACCCCTATACAAGAAGACCTATTCTCAGGTGGACTTCTCGACCCAAGCTATTTATGACCCAAGGAAGGGGACTATACGCGAATATTATCAAGTTCGTATCCAAATAGCCTTTAGTGCCTCTTCTTATGGGAATAAAGCGAGATACATTATTTAGTTATTCCCATTTAGTTTCTCTTTACGGAAATATTATATGCACGCGGTTAATTATTGTCATGGGTTCCTTGTTGTATCTAACAATTCTATGATTTTTGTTTGATGATAACAAAATATATTTATTATTATAAATGTGTTTACAATTGTATTGTTCTACTACATCACAGACATAATTAAATATTTATATTTAAATAGAATACTACTGCATGAGAATTTAAATATTCAATCAGTATTTTGTTTAAATATAATATTTTATTTCCATATTGGAATAGTACAGATTTCATAACTCCACTATTTGTACATATCACTTATATTTTACAATTCAACTCCACATTTAGTTTCATTTGCTGCATAGCTCCTCACTACAACACTCTGTCACTCATTTACAGACTCAGTTGTACAAATATATTCAACTTCGCTTGCCCACTCACATACATTATATTCCACATACTTGTCTTCTTCACTTGCTTCACTGTCAGTCCAGTCTCCTGCTTACCTGTCATAGAAACACACACAGTAAACTGGAACAAATATATTTTATATTCTAGCAGATATAATTTTTATTTTAAAATTGTATTTACCTCAGAATTTTGGTGTGTTTCTCACCATATTTCATGACTTGATCAGATTTGTATATCCATCCATATATGTCTAGACAGCTTGTGATATTCATAGTGATTCACTGTAAATACCACAAGGTAGACATCCTTTGTAGTGCTCACATATATATATTCTGCACGTGCACTATACATGTATACACATACATGTGTATGTATATACGCATATTGTAAAAACCCGTAACTTCCGCGTAAAGGAAAGTGGCGGATAGTTCGAGAACAAGCCACAACAGAACGCATACACAAGAACATTTCATTGTATATTACAACAATGCATCAGATTACAAGAATATACAGAGTATAAATGAATAAATATTACACAGAAATATCAGAGATTTAAATTACATTTAAATACATAGCAGCGGAAAATAATACAATACACAACTAGAAGAGATATACAGATACAAAGCTTTCCGGATATCGTTCCAGCTGTAAACCAGGATCCTGTGAATATAAATCTGCAAAACCAAAACTACTAGCTGCCCGTGTCAAAATAAGGGCACCCAGAGTTTAGGTTAAAACAATAAACTCCAGGTCAGTCATATGACTGGTGTGAGAACTAAAAACATTTATTATTCTTTATTTTTAAAGTTAGGTAAATCAAGGGACCACGCCGTATAACACGGAATGGGTTTCCTCCCAAGAATACCAGTGCATAAAACAAACAGCGCAATGCTAAATAAAGAAAAATGAAGCTGTTATAAGACCCAGGTCCTATCACACAATGCAACGCAAGCCGGGGGATAGGGTTTTCCCTTATAACAGCCAAAGAATGCTTGATACGTTTAAAACAGATTATTTGATACTATTATAAGTGCATAGTGTATAAAACAACTTCAAATCATAAGTATCAATCATAGGCGGCATGGGTACCATATATCATGTCGCCATACTAGTTCTACAATTAAAACCGCAAATGTACCGTATTTGGAAATTGGATTTCCATCTATGAACCGAGGCAAAAGATAGTCCTCAACCGATTCGAGACTGTCTAGCCCGAGTCTCAGGATCAGAACGCATCGACCCTTGGAGCGACAGGGCCGGTCCACCGATGTGGATTAAACTTAAACCCTGAACATGCGTTTCGCCGCCCTTTGGGGCGTAAGTGAGCCAACTAAATGACTCCATCGGTTTGAGAACGATCGATCAATCCGAGGCGCCTCGCAACAGCAACAACCACATAAGTCAAACTCGTCAGGGCGTGTAAAACCACTGACGCCACTTTTTAGCTAGAAGGAAACGCATGCCCTCCCTGAGGTCCGTCTCCCGTTTTTGGTTCATACCGGGTGTGATACTCGCGAAGTAAACGTTACACAAAGCTACGCCACAAAGGCCGTGCTTTGATCATCACCACAAGACTTTGCTTTTCAACAGAAGCCTCGATCAATTGCCACTTAGGCATGCCACACAGGCAATTCACTCCATGCGTTTGATATCCATCAATATATAACCCCTGAGCTCATACGTCTCAGAGAAGGGCGTTAAGCAAGAGAATAAATTCTCCGCGCCAAACAGATATATATTTAATAGAGATCAATCACACGGACTAAAATCCAATGTCAGACACACAGTCCATTTACAAGTCCGTTCTGGGTCTGAACGAAACCGGAGGCACCTAGTACCCCGCATATCCATCGATCTCCAAGTACGTCTGGACGATCACTAACTGTTTCCATCTTCTTGGGTGTACAGCCCAATCAAGATCATCAGTAATTACCCAAATGACGTGAAGACCTCCGGTCTTCGACCATCGTCTTCATCTTCGACTTATCGTCGTATCAGTTATTCAGAATGGGATAAACCCGGTCTTTCCGAATAACTCGCGTATATTTTAAATAAGTGTTACACAAACACAACATACGCCTCATTCCAATTCATCAGTCACTAACCGTAAATTAATCAAGAGAATAATTCTCCAAATATTAACCCCGAAGGCCGAAACCAACATCAGATCAATATCCAGAAAACCATTCTGCTTGGCTAACCGACAGTTAGTTTCTAAATTTCACATTCATAGGGAAAGGTTCCCATTAATTTTATCCAAGATAAATTCTTTATATTTATTCTTTAATCTATCCTTTTGAATTTCGATTCAACTAGTCGGGATTAACGAAACTTACCGAAGTAATCATTTGTTTTAATTTCCCAATCCCAACCTATTTATCCCATGAAGTAAAACTGGTAATACTTCATCTCTAACACCACAGTGTTATCGGTAAATTCAATTACCATTTCACGTTCAAATCTAATTAAAGATTTAACTATCGCCTGGAGCAAAACTGGTGGTACTCAATTCTCGATCATTTCAATCTAGTTAAAGATTCATTAAAACTCCACTTAGTTTTAATCGTTAACTGGGTTAAAGAATCAGTGTCATTTAAAACACAGTTCACGATAAACCCAAAATCACATTCATTAATTATCGGGTTAAAGAACGAGTGTTATTTAAAACACTGTCCACGATAAACCCAAAAATCAATATCAATTCAATTCCGATTAAATATTATTTAATTGGTACACTTCATTAAATCTAAATAAAAAGATTTAATCTTTTCTCAACTGGGTTCAAGAACAGTGTTAGTGAAGACACCATTCACGACAAACCCAAATCACATTTGATATTCAATACAAGGCTTTGAATAGAAAATATATCGTCTTATATTCAATATCAAATTCTACGATTAACAAATGTCGTATTGGAAATAACGATATAAATATATATCTTTCAAATTTCCATAACAACATCTGTATAATCACGAATTCCAACATCGAAATATTCCGAAGACAATTTCGATTCAAATCCACTCCAATGCAATCATTGGAAATTCTGGTTATTTTTAAAACCCTTTTCAAATTCAATTTATTTATTTAAAAATAAATAGAATTATATTTCTAGTTCATAACTAGTTCATTTCGATAAAAATCTATTTTTATCTTTTCAAATATGGAGTTTTTCATCCCAAATCTTCACAAATCATTTCTTATGATTTTACACAAATTATTACTATTTTTAATAGTTTTATCAAGGCCCGTACAGTCGATTTCCATCAATGGCCATCGAACTGCACTTACAGCGACCTTTTTCGAATTTGATTTGGACGTAACTCCAAATCCAACCGTTAGATTTTGAATTTCTAATATTCGTTAGAAAGCTCTTTTCGATACGAACCCAACGGTTCCGGTTTTAGGAGAATCCGACGGTCGGATCTCCCGTAATGTCCGTTCGAAGTCAATGGTCGAAATTCGCGAACTGCCGCGGCGCGGCGCGTTCTATTCAGGCCATTATATTATATATATATATAATATATATAATATATATTTCGTCGATTACTATTCAAAACGAATTTTATAAATATTTTTTAAATTCGTTTCAAAATTCATTTCAACTTCCCTTTCAATTCAAATCAAAATTGAATTCTTCTTTATAAATTCGTTTTAAAATTCATTTCTATTCAATTCAAATTTCAATTCAATTTGAATTCATTTCAATTCGCATTCAATTTAATTTGAATTCGTTTTCAATTCAATTCGGTTTCAAAGTCATTTTCTATTCGATTCAATTCAAATTGGTTTTCTATTCAATTCATTTCGAAATCGTTTTCAATCCAATTCATTTCCATTTTCTATTTGAATCAAATTCATTATATATTCAATGGAAATCAAATTCGTTTTATAATCAATTCGAATTCAATTCGTTATATATTCAATTCGAATTCGTTTTCTATTCAATTTGATTCAAATTTCATTTCAAAACATGCGTTTTCGAAATCACTTTTCAATATTCATTATAAAATGAATAAAATCGATATAAATATCGTTCACGTCAAAATGGCGTCAATCTAATCAACACGGCTTCATATATTTCTATTTTCAAATATTCTATTCAATAAATGAATATTTATTTTTATCAACACACGACTAATCTCAACGAATGAGTACTGTCCACGTGTGACAATTTTTGTTAAATTATTTCGTTCAACACATGACTAATCTCAACGGATGAGTACAGTCAACACATGAACCTTTATTTTATATTGATAAAGATGTAAATTTTATTACTAAAATATTTCGTTCAACACATGACCAATCTCAATGTATGAGTACTGTCAACACATGAACCTTTATTTTATATTATTCTTTATTTTCTAAATTGGAATGAGGCCCAATCAATTACCATATAAAGTTAATCATATGGATTTTCACACATCACACGTACATAATAGCATAAAAAAAATAATCAACCATCAACCAAAGTGCACTACACTGTATAAGCATCAAATATAGATATCTAACGCTTATAACATCCTGTCAATCAATCGATCGACATATTAAATCAATCAGGATGAGTGAGCTTCAAATTTCATCCCCAACACCCGTGTGGGGTTTCAAACAACCAAACACATATTTTATTTGTGCAGTTGGGCGATGTGTAAAATTTATCATCCCAATCAATGTCATTCAAATAGGTGTACATAAACAAACCGTCCGGTTTGTAAATGAATATTTATTTATTCACATTCGCTATATTCATATTCACGTTAAAAATTATATATTTTTAACGGTAAAACATTTTATTTTAACATATGAATTTCTATTCAGTTCATTCTTTAAATAAAATGATATTTTTATTTTCTAACTTATTTTAGAAGATTTCGGCAGCATAACGGCACGATACTAGAAACGGTACAAGGCCTAGCCTTATCCCCGGTCTAGTGAAGGCCCACGCCATTCACACATCAATCAAATTCACCAAACAACCAAATTTCAACCAAATCATCTAACTAATTTTTTGCAATCAAACAAACAAGTCCATGGTCTGTGGACGGTTGTGTCGGGTGCTACTAAGCACCGTCTGCATCCTAGTATATATATATAACTAGAAAAAGAAATTGAAAGGTGTGAAGTTCTCACCGATAGCTATCCTAGCCCCACGGCACTTCATTGATAGAAATCTTCATCGCTATCGCCTTTTTTGTCACCTTCGTTGCCCATGGCCACTATATATATAAAAATCACATTTTTACTTCGCTATTCAATATATAAAAATCGAATTTTTACTATGCTATTCAATATATAAAAATCGAATTTTTACTATGCTATTCAATATATAAAAATCGAATTTTTATTTCGATGTTCAATATATAAAAATCATATTTTTACTTCGATGTTCAATACATAAAAATCATATTTTTACTTCGATGTTCAATACATAAAAAATCATATTTTTACTTCGATGTTCAATACATAAAAATAATATTTTTACTTCGATGTTCAATACATAAAAATCATATTTTTACTTCGATGTTCAATACATAAAAATCATATTTTTAGATCCACTTCATATATGAAAATTATATCTTTAACCTTTTTATAAATTAAAAACTGAATTTTTAAAAATAAAAATCTCCTCTTCCTTATAAATAAAAATCGAAACTTTCATTAATAAAAATCCGACCTTTCATAAATAAAATCCTTATCTTTTCATTAGTAAAAATTCAATCTTTCTCCTTATTTAAAAATCAAATCTTTTCTAATTTACTTTTAAAAATCCTAATCTGAAAAATAAATAATAAAGTAAATAAAGTAAATAAAATAAAAACAAAATTAAAAGGGAAACTTACAGTATTCGATACAGGGGGGGAAGGGGGTTTGCTGTCGCGGGTTCGGGACTGGGGGGGGGGGGGGGTCTGCGGTCAGCATCGGGATAGGGGAGGGGGTTTCTGGTCGAGGCTAAGGAGGAGGATGGGGGTGGGAGTATCGACTTCGCGGCGGCGCAGGGGAAAAGGGGGCGTGGGGCTCGATGTCACAGGCGAGGGGGGGTGATCGATGTCGCAGGCGAGGGGGAAGAGGGGGGGTCTCCGATGAGGCGCGGTGGCCCTTGGGGAGGGCGGCGGCTCCTCTGCGCCTTAGTCGCCTCCTTCATCTTTTTTTTTTGTATTTCTAAAATGAAACGAACGTGGGGGGGGGGGGGGGGGGGGCAGAAAAATAAAGGGAGGAGAGTTTTTTTTATTATTATTTAATTATTTAATTCAACCTAAAGTTGACTTTTTCATACGACCTCGAAACGAGGCCCACCGCCTGTCGTCCATAGCGTATTACCCCCATTCCGAACACAATGGGATATGTTGCGTAGGTTGATTCGATCGTTTGAATCAGTTTCCGTTGAATTTACATTTAAATCACTATATTGAATTTTAAACGTACATTTCAAATTACCGGGGTCACATACTGTCTCTAAAAATTCCAGAAAAATATTTTCTAGCTTCGTACTGACGATACGGTCCTAACAAAACTAGTTTCGTCAAATTCTGAGACCGTTTGAAAAATGGCTATTTTCCAGTCGATTAAAATCAACTGAAACCGGTCAAACGCGTTTTCCTTTGCCACGCTCACATATTGATTCGAAAAATTATGAAATTTGAAACCTAGCAATAACTTTACATCCCGGATCCAACAAAAGTGGTTTCGTCGAAATCAGAGGTCGCTTGCAAAATGTCTATTTTTAAGGGCCTGAATTCCATAGCGACTATTCAGAATTTTCAACTGGACATATCTTTTGATTCCCGCTATGAAATCTTGATTATTCGGATTCGTTGGAAAGATATTATCAATTAGATCCTAATGTTTTTGGTTTCACTAAAATCCGGATTGTTTTGCACCCGGTACATTCAATTGAAGTTTGAAATCGAATTATCGAACTACCGCGCCATTTTCAATTCTATTTATAATTATATATAAATATTTATATTCTAACGACGACGTATATAATATATACGTTCTAAATATATTCAAAGTAAATTTCTCGTCGATATTATTTAAAATATTTCATTTTAAATATCCAAAATTCGCTAAAATTGCCAAAATAAAAATTTTAAACTGGCCCCGATTTTCGGGTTATTACACATATTTTCTGTGCAGGGGCAATATGGTCATTCATTGTACTAGAAGGAACAAATATTTCAGTACGAAGTGTTCAGTGACACACATATATATACAAATTTGTGCATATATACAGGAATGTATATAGTGATATGTCAAGGCAAAGCTTAAAATGCATAAGTCAACAAGTGTGCAACATGATCAAACAACAATTACATGTCAAAGCATCAAGTGATAAGGCAAGCCCAAACATGTCGTGCATCATACAAATGAACCAGATTCAGGAATCAAGATAGTCCAAGATATACATATATATACACACATTTTTTTTGTATGTGCGTGTATATATGCATTCTTGCATATACATGTCATGAAAATGACAAGCCAGTGTAAACAGAAGCAGCTACAATCTGAAAATGCACAATTCAGAAGAAAGAATACAATAGTGAGCAAACACAAGAATATGGTGCATGTAATATATGCAAACAAATATATAAACACACTTATTTGTGTATGTAGACATGCATGCAAATAACATGGAAAGTGGACATACCAAAGAGAAGTATCAATTCAGCAATGATTAAGTCTGTTCAACTATTTATGAACAAGTCAAGACAAATCTCTCAACAGTTCAAGCCATGTACGACAGTGCACAAAAAAAATATATAGTGGTTCAAGTAAAGAATTCCAAGAAACAAGTGCAAGAATATAATGCAACATAGTGGAAAAACTCACGACTGTATGCTAGCATATATAAAAGGTTCAAGGTCAACAAATATAGGTAAGCAAGTCAGGATGAACAATGCAAAACATGCCAAGCCATAAGAGAAGACTTAATGCATGAAAGATCGAGTATGCATCAGGGAAACAAACTAACATCGACATAGTCATAACGCACAAAATCAATGTAGCACGGTCAAATAAGCATGCAGGTCAGCTCAGGCAACAAAGAGCAGCCAAGAACCAAGGGCAGAAAATAATAAGTGCAAGTATAATAAAATTGCCAACATAATGGTGCAAATGCAACATGCAAAAGCATTGCATACATCAATTTATGATTCAAATATTTTTAAGTAATACTCATGCATGTCAAAATCATGCATGCAATGACGCTGCATCATTTATGGATATACAGTAAAGAGGGACAGTTCTTTTTCTGGTTCGAATAAATGTTTTAAATTGGCATACAAGAATGTAATTAGTATGAAAATATTTTCCATAATTTCTGCAAGATTAATTCATAGCAAGAAATCAACAATGGATACACAACAATCAATCAAGTGGCCCAGAAATATCAAGCAATCATTCTTGGCCAAGATGTCAAACACTTGATTTTAATAAAATCTTTTAATTCAGAAAACATTTTTATGGATTAAAATTATTCAAATCTTCCCAAAAAAATTCACAGAGACATGTTAATGGTAACAGATTATATTTGGCAAGTGTATATTTGTAACGACCCGCGTTCTACGCATCATAGGATCGTAGGATATTTATTTCTTTCGCATACGAAGTCGTATGGTCATGTAACTTTAGGAGACGACTATTGGGGTCATTTCCCATGTTCGTGATTTTTCCCGATTTTTAAATGACCATTTTACCCCTGGTTGGCACTGTTTTGGCCATAACTTTTGACTGGAAAGGAATTTTGACCTGAAACCACTTCCATTGGCTTCGGATGATGGTTTCTCTTTCCGTAGAGTGGTTACATTAGCCAAACGGGCTTACCGTTTGGGGGATATGGCTGAAACAAGTTTCAGATGGAGAGAAACAGCTTAATTGGGCTTAACCGGGTAATTAGCAGCTAGGCCCAAGGGGAATTTCGGGTTTAGGGGTATATGGAGGCTGATTAGGGTTAGAAAACATTTCTTTAGACATTTTCCAGCCGCCACTTTCATTCCTCTTGATCTAGCCATGGCCTCCACTCTCTAAATCTCTCTAAAACACCCAAAAATCACTTCCTAATCAAGGATTAAGGCTTAGAGGCATCAAATTAAGAAGAAAAAGCACCAAAGCAAGGCTAGAGCTGCTGTTGGACATCAGTATTCGCCCAAATCAGAGGAGTTTCAGTTCTGAGAATTTTGTTTGTGGCCAAGGTGAGTGATTTGCATAGTTTTTGCACTAATTACGGTGATTAAGGGTAATTAGTGAAGATTAGCGAATTTATACGTAAATAAATTCTGGAAAAATTCTTAAAATTCTAAAATAATGTTTTAAGGCTCTGTTAGAAATTTGGGTTAATTTCGATGTGTTTTGCTAAGCATGTGCTTAAACATGATTAGGAAGGATTATAGGAAAATGTGAGGTTCTAGCCACTTTTGATCCCTTTTGATTCATTTGAATTGTTGTTTGCGGTTTGTGGTTGCTATTACATGTTGCTATGACCCTATGGTATGTTTCATGATTGATTAGAATAGTTAAATTGCTTGAAAATGTCGTCGAATGGCGTAGAAAGCTCGCTGGAAAGTTGCAGAAGTGTGCAGGTTCCGAACCGGTTCGGATCGGAGAAAGGGGTCGGATCGGATTGTGAACTGACCAAGGGGATCCGAACTGGATTGGAACTTGTCACTGGAGGAGGCTCGGCAAGAAGGAAGGCTTTTGCTTAGAGTTGGAGTGGACGAGGGGATCGGATCGGAAGAATAATTGGAGGCCAGATCGGATAGACTTGGAGATGCAGGGCTCGGATCGGAAGTAAACACTTGGGAGGACTAGCAAGAGGGAAGGCCACGCGGATCAGATGACAAGGAGGGATCGGATCGGAATACGTGAAGAAATAAGGGAGCGGATCGGAGCGTTGGAAGGAAGGACACCCGACCCGACTCGGAGGAGGACGCCGACCCGACCCGGGGTGAAGCACCCGACCCGAACCGAATGGAAGATGGCAAGGATGGAGGACCGACCCGAACCGACGCTACCGAACCGAACCGAGTTCTAGGACTGTTACCGCACGACAACTCTTCTGAAGACCCACTCCAATTCGACCAAACCCGAGATGCAAAGGAAGTCCAAATGAGAAGTTAGAGCTTAAGATTCAGATGGGAATCAACGAGTTCACTTCATGGTTGGGCTTTGCTGCGGGACGCGTGCTAAGGAGTCATCGACGTCTATAGCTTTGGACCACTATGGTAGGAGGTACGAAGGCGGATTCAGGGCCATTATGGCATTGGTAGAACCAAGGGCTATGACCAATGAAGTGGGTCATTGAAATGTTTGGTCATGACTCCAAGTGTTTGGCTTGGTCACAGCAGGGTTTCTACAAGTCGGGATTCGTCGTTACCTCAGTTTGTCTAGTGTTCCAAAGTGGTAGATGTCGTATACTTTACGCACTGAGTGAGAGATGTGAGGATGGTTGCTATGGATGATTTGCTTGCTATCATTGTGACATGCACACCCCACCCCCGTATTCTTACACTAATTATTTTGGCACCTTGGAGCATTGTACGGTATGTGGTACTAACTTTTTGGTTGCAGGTCCAGGTTCAGGTATGGTTTAGTATGCCTCTTATTATTCTGTTTAGATGCTTATCGCCCATACCAGGCTTTATGTCTGACCCAGAGTTTTATGTCTCCTCTTATTACTCTGGGTGCTCACACGAGCAGACTAGAGACAGGTTAGCTGGTGATGCACGGGTAGATGATCCGGAGACGAGCAGGAGGCTTCCACGTAATATACATAGTATTCTCCCTGTGTTGTTGAAGATCACTGCTTGGGCATTGTTGGTGTATCTTCTACTTCAGCTTTCTTTTGTTTAGAGACAGTAAATTTGGAAAATTGTAATAAGCTGTATTTGGATTTCCGCTGCTTTGATGATTGATGTTGATTCTAGTTATCAGCTTATGCACTGTCTCGCCTGTTTTGTGTCAAGTATGTTATTATTATATTTTATTCCATGCGCTGTGAGACATTCTACAGGTTTCTTGATTGGTTCATTCTCTTCTTTTCTTTCTTATGACGACCGTCTTGTGCTAGTCGGGCATGTGTACAGCGCACTTTTGGAGGAAATGCAGGCTGGTGCGGGGCGGGCCGTCTCACTTGGTATCGGAGCTCTAGGTTGCGTAGTTAACCTAGGGAAGTTATCAGGGAGAGATATTATACGTATACGAGAGAGCGTATTTGTGATTACTTTGGTTTTTAAAAGCTATATATATATACTATTACTAGTATAAGGATGAAGTCGTACTGCACTAGCACCACTATGGAGTCGTTAATCATTTCCTTTTTCAGATTGACGATGAGCCGATATACTAGAGGTGCCGGTAGGGGAGCCAATAATGGGAATGCTGCTGACATGAGGACGATGTTTACTGACCTCATGAGAGAGATGCTTAGAGAAGTACAGAGGGCAGCTCCCAATGGTGGAAATGGTGGTGGTCCAATAGTGCAGGCGCCAAGAGTCGACTTCGCCAAGCTGAATAAGGATTATACTAGCCTTGGTGGGAAGCCGTTCCACGGAACGGAGTCGGCTACGGATGTTCAAGATTGGTTGGATAGTTGCGAACGTATCTTCGAGGATTTGGGTATCGAGGATGCGATGAAGAGAAAGCTAGCGTCCCGTCAGCTGCAAGGGCGGGCAATGAATTGGTGGAATGCTATAAAGGCAGCTACTCCCGAAGATCAGATTACTTGGGAGCAGTTTAAGGCTCGCTTTAGTGAGAAGTTCATTCCAGCTGCTCAGAAGTCAATGTTGTTTAAGAAATTCTTGGAGCTCAAGAAGAATGGCAGGGCTGTCTCGGAGTATATTGCTGAATTTGACACTTTGTCAAAATATGGGTTATCTCTTATAGATACTGCCGAGAAAAAGAATGAGAAATTCATAACTGGTTTGGATCAATACTTGGGGGAAAAACTTATTAACCACATCGATGAGACGTTTGAATCGATTGTGGGGAAAGCGTTAAGGTCAGAAAGTCTCTACCCTAAGCCGAAGACTGAAGTTGCATCCGCAGATGAGCCAAAGCCACAAGCTAGTGGTGGAGGCAAAGGTGGTTCTCAGAATAAGAGAAAGCAAAATCAGGCTAAGGATGGCCAGAAGAAAAAGAATAAGCAAGATGTGGAGTGCTTCAGCTGTGGTAAGAAGGGCCATTATGCTAGTAATTGTCGGGCCAAGCCAGCGGATAGGAAGTGCTTCAATTGTGGCCAATTGGGACACCACAAGGACAAGTGTCCGCAACCCCCTAAGGAAAAGCAAATGGTGAAAGCATATGCTCTTAATGCTATTCCTTCTTCGTCGAATGCCCCAACTGCGGCGGAGAAGGGAAAGAATGTCGTCATTCAAGGTATGCTTTCTGTTTATGATGTTCCCGTTAGAGTTTTGTTTGATACCGGAGCTTCCAGTTCTTTCATATCTAGTGACCTGGTAGATAGGTTGGGATTGGAGCCCGAGATTGTCGATAGACCTTTAGTAGTGACGAACCCGATTGGTGGTTCGACTAGTCTTAGCATGATTTGTCGTAATGTGGTTCTATCGAGTCATGGATGCATGTTTGTTTGTGATTGCTTTGTTTTGGGCTTTACTGGGTTTGGCATTATTTTGGGAGTAGATTGGCTCCAAAGATACGGGGTGGTGGTAGACTGTGAGGGCTTGTTGGTGACAGCTAGAGCGGATGATGGGCGGAGGATAGTGTTTGGTGGTCTACCCAGTAAGGGGGTATTGGCTAGTTTTCTAAACTCCCTCGACATTCCGCATAGTGAGTTGTCAGGTTTGCCCGTGGTTGGCCAGTATCCGGATGTTTTCGAAGAAGTGACCGGACTTCCACCACACCGAGAGATTGAGTTTCGTATTGATTTGGTAAAAGATGCCAGACCTATAGTGATGCCACTTCGTCGTATGGCACCAAGAGAGCAGCGGGAGCTCGAGGTGCAAGTCAGCGATCTTTTGAAGAAGGGATTTATCAGAAGGAGTGTTTCTGAATGGGGAGCACCAGTTGTGTTTGCTACCAAGGCGGATGGTTCCCTTCGTTTGGGTGTAGACTACCGCGAGTTGAATAAAGTGACGAGGAAGAACAAGTATCCTCTACCGCGGATAGATGATTTGTTTGATCAGTTGAGTGGCGCGAGAATATTTTCTCAGTTGGATCTCGCGACAGGTTTTCATCAGCTTAGAGTGGGAGCTGAGAGTATAGCTAAAACGGCATTTCGAACGCCGTCTGGATTTTATGAATGGTTGGTTATGCCATTTGGGCTGACCAATGCCCCAGCATATTTTGTGGATCTTATGAATAGGGTATTCAGAGATCAGTTGAATAAGTCTGTCCTTGTGTTCGTTGATGATATTTTGGTCTATTCGAGGACAGAGGAAGAACACAAGGAACATTTAAGAGTAGCGATGGAGGTGTTAAGAAAACACCAATTGAAAGCAAAGTTTTCTAAGTGTCACTTCTGGAAGAGGGAAGTGAGGTTCTTGGGCCATGTTGTATCAGAGAGTGGTATTGCCGTGGACCCAGCAAAGGTGGCTACGGTACAAGATTGGCCTACGCCCAAGAATGCAACAGATGTAAGAAGTTTCTTGGGGTTAGCGGGATATTATCGTAAGTTTATCCAAAGTTTCTCCAAGATAGCAGCACCATTAACCCAGTTGACCAAGAAGAATCAAGCTTTTGTCTGGGATGAAAGGTGCGAGAATGCATTCAGAAGTCTAAAGGACAAGTTGACAAGCGCACCAGTGTTAGTCATTCATGAGGGGGATGAAGAGATGACGGTATACACGGATGCATGTGGTACTGGACTGGGTGCTGTATTGATGCAAGGCGGTAGAGTTGTAGCTTACGCAAGTCGGCAATTGAAACCGCACGAGAGAAGATACCCTACCCATGATTTAGAATTGGCAGCGATCGTGTTCGCGTTAAAGATGTGGAGACACTATCTCTTGGGAGAAAGATTTGAGCTGTTTACAGATCATAAGTCGTTGAAGTATCTGTTCTCCCAGAAGGATTTAAACCTCCGTCAGCAGAGATGGTTAGAGTTCTTAGCTTCCTATGATTTTGACATCGCATACACACCAGGAAAGGGCAATGCGGTGGCTGATGCATTGAGTAGAAGACATGCCAGCTTAGGGGCTATGTTCCTTGAATGGAAGCAACTGGAGTTTATCGCGGGGTTTGATTTCAGACCAAAGTGCGAATTGGATCCAGAAATGTTAGCGAGTTTGACAATCAGACCCACTTTGATTGAGCGGATCGGCTCTAGTCAGAGGGACGATCCTAACCTATTGGAAATCATCTCCAAGTTAGAGATGGGTATCGATGAGGAGGTGAACAAGTATGGGCTTGATCGAGATAGATGGCTTAGAAAGAATGGAAAGCTTGTTGTACCCAATGTCAATGGATTGAGGGATGAAGTGCTTAGAGAATGTCATCACTCAAAGCTAACTATACACCTCGGTGGTAATAAGATGTATCGAGATATGAAGCAGATCTACTACTGGGAAGGGATGAAAAGAGACGTTGGGAAGTTTATATCCAAGTGCATGAATTGCCAGCTAGTTAAAGTCGAGCAAAAGAAGCCTAGTGGGTTGTTGCAACCATTAGAAATTCCCGAATGGAAATGGGAGCAAGTCTCGATGGATTTCATCGATGGTTTACCAAGGACTAGATCGGGATATGACGGCATTTGGGTAATTGTAGATCGACTGACTAAAAGTGCAAGGTTTATACCAGTCAAATCGACCAGAACGGCAGCTAAGTTAGCAGAGTTGTATATGAAGTGGGTAGTGAGATTTCATGGAGTACCTAAAAGCATTGTGAGCGACCGAGACCCGTTGTTTACTAGTGGGTTTTGGAAGAGCTTACAAGAGGCTCTAGGGTCAGAGTTACATCTCAGTACCGCATATCATCCTCAGACCGACGGTCAGACGGAGAGGGTGAACCGTATTTTGGAAGATCTCTTGAGAGCATGTATATTGGATTTTGGAGGATCATGGGATGACCATTTGCATCTAGTAGAGTTTGCATATAATAATAGCTACCAATCCAGTATCGGTATGGCTCCGTTTGAAGCTTTGTACGGAAGGCCGTGTAACTCACCATCATGTTGGATAGAGACTGGCGAGAAGTTTATGCTTGGACCAGATGTGGTGAGGGAAACTTCAGATAAGATCAAGATCATTCAGCAACGAATGAAGGCAGCCCAAGATAGGCAGAAGAGTTATGCTGATAAGAGGCGAAGAGACTTAAAATTCTCCGTTGGTGACTTGGTGTTTGTCAAGATTTCCCCGTTGAAGAGCGTAATACGATTTGGCAGGAGGGGCAAGTTGGCACCAAGATTTGTTGGCCCATTCCCTGTTCTTGAACTAGTCGGGAATTTGGCATATAGGATTGACTTACCAGAGAAGATGGCGGGAGTTCATAACGTATTTCATGTTTCCCAACTAAGGAAGTTCGTTCACGACTCAGATATGACTATTTCACCTGATCAGTTAGAGGACTTCGAAGTAGAACCCGAGGCGGTTGGGAACCGCAAGCCGGCCCGTATTGTCGAGTACGACATGAAGCAACTTCGAAGGAAGGCGGTGAAGCTAGTCAAGGTACAGTGGAGCGAGGACGAGAGTGATTGTACTTGGGAAACAGAGGAGGACATAAGGAAGAAATATCCAGAACTCTTTGTCTGGTAAGATTTTGACTTCGATTTAGTTTTTCCGCATGCTAGGATAGGCTTGTTTGCTTGTTTTGCATATTTGATTGTTGTATATGGTTGTTAGGCATGCGGGATCCTTTGTATGTTTTGGGTTAAGGAATTTCGGGGGCGAAATTTCTTAAGGGGGGAAGAGTGTAACGACCCGCGTTCTACGCATCATAGGATCGTAGGATATTTATTTCTTTCGCATACGAAGTCGTATGGTCATGTAACTTTGGGAGACGACTATTGGGGTCATTTCCCATGTTCGTGATTTTTCCCGATTTTTAAATGACCATTTTACCCCTGGTTGGCACTGTTTTGGCCATAACTTTTGACTGGAAAGGAATTTTGACCTGAAACCACTTCCATTGGCTTCGGATGATGGTTTCTCTTTCCGTAGAGTGGTTACATTAGCCAAACGGGCTTACCGTTTGGGGGATATGGCTGAAACAAGTTTCAGATGGAGAAAAACAGCTTAATTGGGCTTAACCGGGTAATTAGCAGCTAGGCCCAAGGGGATTTTCGGGTTTAGGGGTATATGGAGGCTGATTAGGGTTAGAAAACATTTCTTTAGACATTTTCCAGCCGCCACTTTCATTCCTCTTGATCTAGCCATGGCCTCCACTCTCTAAATCTCTCTAAAACACCCAAAAATCACTTCCTAATCAAGGATTAAGGCTTAGAGGCATCAAATTAAGAAGAAAAAGCACCAAAGCAAGGTTAGAGCTGCTGTTGGACATCAGTATTCGCCCAAATCAGAGGAGTTTCAGTTCTGAGAATTTTGTTTGTGGCCAAGGTGAGTGATTTGCATAGTTTTTGCACTAATTACGGTGATTAAGGGTAATTAGTGAAGATTAGCGAATTTATACGTAAATAAATTCTGGAAAAATTCTTAAAATTCTAAAATAATGTTTTAAGGCTCTGTTAGAAATTTGGGTTAATTTCGATGTGTTTTGCTAAGCATGTGCTTAAACATGATTAGGAAAGATTATAGGAAAATGTGAGGTTCTAGCCACTTTTGATCCCTTTTGATTCATTTGAATTGTTGTTTGCGGTTTGTGGTTGCTATTACATGTTGCTATGACCCTATGGTATGTTTCATGATTGATTAGAATAGTTAAATTGCTTGAAAATGTCGTCGAATGGCGTAGAAAGCTCGCTGGAAAGTTGCAGAAGTGTGCAGGTTCCGAACCGGTTCGGATCGGAGAAAGGGGTCGGATCGGATTGTGAACTGACCAAGGGGATCCGAACTGGATTGGAACTTGTCACTGGAGGAGGCTCGGCAAGAAGGAAGGCTTTTGCTTAGAGTTGGAGTGGACGAGGGGATCGGATCGGAAGAATAATTGGAGGCCAGATCGGATAGACTTGGAGATGCAGGGCTCGGATCGGAAGTAAACACTTGGGAGGACTAGCAAGAGGGAAGGCCACGCGGATCAGATGACAAGGAGGGATCGGATCGGAATACGTGAAGAAATAAGGGAGCGGATCGGAGCGTTGGAAGGAAGGACACCCGACCCGACTCGGAGGAGGACGCCGACCCGACCCGGGGTGAAGCACCCGACCCGAACCGAATGGAAGATGGCAAGGATGGAGGACCGACCCGAACCGACGCTACCGAACCGAACCGAGTTCTAGGACTGTTACCGCACGACAACTCTTCTGAAGACCCACTCCAATTCGACCAAACCCGAGATGCAAAGGAAGTCCAAATGAGAAGTTAGAGCTTAAGATTCAGATGGGAATCAACGAGTTCACTTCATGGTTGGGCTTTGCTGCGGGACGCGTGCTAAGGAGTCATCGACGTCTATAGCTTTGGACCACTATGGTAGGAGGTACGAAGGCGGATTCAGGGCCATTATGGCATTGGTAGAACCAAGGGCTATGACCAATGAAGTGGGTCATTGAAATGTTTGGTCATGACTCCAAGTGTTTGGCTTGGTCACAGCAGGGTTTCTACAAGTCGGGATTCGTCGTTACCTCAGTTTGTCTAGTGTTCCAAAGTGGTAGATGTCGTATACTTTACGCACTGAGTGAGAGATGTGAGGATGGTTGCTATGGATGATTTGCTTGCTATCATTGTGACATGCACACCCCACCCCCGTATTCTTACACTAATTATTTTGGCACCTTGGAGCATTGTACGGTATGTGGTACTAACTCTTTGGTTGCAGGTCCAGGTTCAGGTATGGTTTAGTATGCCTGTTATTATTCTGTTTAGATGCTTATCGCCCATACCAGGCTTTATGTCTGACCCAGAGTTTTATGTCTCCTCTTATTACTCTGGGTGCTCACACGAGCAGACTAGAGACAGGTTAGCTGGTGATGCACGGGTAGATGATCCGGAGACGAGCAGGAGGCTTCCACGTAATATACATAGTATTCTCCCTGTGTTGTTGAAGATCACTGCTTGGGCATTGTTGGTGTATCTTCTACTTCAGCTTTCTTTTGTTTAGAGACAGTAAATTTGGAAAATTGTAATAAGCTGTATTTGGATTTCCGCTGCTTTGATGATTGATGTTGATTCTAGTTATCAGCTTATGCACTGTCTCGCCTGTTTTGTGTCAAGTATGTTATTATTATATTTTATTCCATGCGCTGTGAGACATTCTACAGGTTTCTTGATTGGTTCATTCTCTTCTTTTCTTTCTTATGACGACCGTCTTGTGCTAGTCGGGCATGTGTACAGCGCACTTTTGGAGGAAATGCAGGCTGGTGCGGGGCGGGCCGTCTCAATATTTGCCAAGAATACAACAGAGCAATCAAAGGCAATATTTTGGGCAAGATACAAACCATTTATTTCTAGAAAGTTCAAAGATTGATTCAGTTTTTTTTAAAACACTTCCTTGAATTTTCAAATGCACATTTTTGGGCATGTGTTCAACAAATCTTTCTGGTTTTCAATGAATTTGAACCAAGGCAACAAGTCACGACAATCATTTAATCAAAGAAACAAATCACGCAAGGCAACAGATACGGAAACAAATCAAAACTCATGAAATTCACAAAACAAATCAGATGAAATCATTTTGGTGAAATCAGAGAAAAATCAAGGTTTCTAACCCTATATATTGTAACTTATTCATCATAGGCAATCTATCGAAACCACAACAAGTTCAAGAGCAAAAAGAAATCAAAATCAGAAATACTCACTCACTATTTTGATCGCAAGAAGGAACAAATCAATCGAACAAAGCAACTAGGATTCTATGCTTCAGAGAATAAAATTCTAGAACAATCGGTCGCGATTTGATTTGGAAGAGGAAAACCATAAATTTGTGAAGTCGGTCGACATTATTTTCTGAAGACAAACTTAGCAAAGAAATAGACAAAGGGGCCGGTCTTATTTTAATTTGTTAAATGGGTTTTTCTTTTTCTACCTGTTTTATATTGTTTTATTTTTTATTTCGCAATTCTATTCATCCACTAGTTTTTTATTTTATCTGTAAAACTAGGGTTTTCTAGTTTGTCTGTAAATCTAGGGTTTTCTAGCTATAAGGCTTGTAGTTATGGTTTACGGATTACGGGTTTGTAATTCGGGAAAATCTGATCGTAGGGAAAAAGACCAGTCTAGGGTTTTGAGCATAGGATTAGAACAGCAGCATGTTTTGCGAGTGTACAAAACTGTATAGGCAGTTAGCGAGGCAGTCGCGATTTCATAGGTTTTCTATGATGGAATTTGTTTTAATTCTAGTAAAAATCCTTGGGGTTTGCAGCAGCAGGCAGGGCTTGCCGAAGCTAGGTCAAATCTGTGTTATTTACTTTCTGCATTTATTTTCTCTTCTATAATCTGTTCTTTGATATTTTTAATATCTTGTAAAAGTCTAATAAACCCTATTCACTGCCCCTCTAGGGTTAATCTAAGATTCAACAAATGGTATTAGAGTAGGTATTTTCTGTTAACTCTAGAGGAATGGAACTCACAGATAGTTGCTCTAGTTGTCATATTAGCGCGAGTTATCCCAATGACATTCCAATTATTTTCAACGGGAAAGACTTTTTGATTTGGAAATCGAACATCGATTTCTATTTAAAATCTGTTAATTTTGAATATTGGAATATTATTGAAAATATAGGATATGCTCGATAAGAGTAATAAGGTTTTCAATGCTCATGCTATGCATATTATTTATTCCTATCTTACTAATGATCAATTAAAAATTTTCTCTCATTGTTTAACAGCGCAAGATATCTGGAAAAATCTTGACTCGTTATATGGAAAAGATGACAACTATTCAAAAACCCAGAATGTCAAATCAAACTCATATTTGTGTTTAACATGAGTTACTGATGGAGATTCAAATAGATCAAACATTGGAAAATCAATAGACGATGAGACAGGAAATTAGTCATATGAAGATTTAGTTTATATGTGCGCTGATTTGACTAAATCTGTTGATAACTCCAATGGAAAAATAAAACTCTTAAATCTAAAAATCTTGAGTTGACTAGCAAAAACAATGGTTTGGAATTAAAGTTTGAAAACGTCAAAAAGTATGAAAATTCTAATTGTAAAAATTGTTTGAATTTAGTAAACAATCTTGTTCATCTCAATAAAAATATTCAAAAAACATGAAAATGAAATTCTAATCTTAGAAGAGAATAAGATTGAGTTAATAAGTTTAAATAATTTTCTGCAAAAGGAATGGGATAATTTTAAGACATATGAAACTTCCAAACTTGAAATTTTGAAAAAGAAAATTTGCTGAAAACTGAATCTATTTTGAATGAGCTTGAAAAAGAGATTGAGAAACTCAAAACTTTTGAAAAACTTAAATTCTAAATGCAAAAACAGTTTGAACTTGAAATCTCTTAGTCCGAAGCCAAAATTAAATCACTTGAAAAAGGAAATTTGGTTTTGAAACAATATAATGCTGAAAGGAAGATCACTAATAATCGTTGTTCTGATTTAATAAAAGAAAATGGTGATCTCAAATCCAAATTTCAATGACTTGAATCAACTTTGGATAAATTTTCTAATGAGGAAAAATCGTTGAATATGTTGTTGCAAAACCAAGTTTCTGTTTAAAATAAATATAGTCTTGCCTTTAGGAAAATCAATGGGTTTGAAAAGCTGGATTCTAATGATTTTAGAAATCCTTCAAATTGCTTTGTAAATGTTCGTTTTGAGAATTTGAATTCAAATAATTTCAAAGGATTTTTAAAACATAATCGATATGATAACTTGTTTTGTAACAATCCAACTAAACATCTTTGGATCCCAAAAGGAAATAAAACAAATTTGGTTAAATTTAAACAGATTTGGGCCCCTAAAAGCACTTTGGTAAATTTTGATGGATTGTTATACAAACAGGTTTGGGTACCTAAAGTCATGAACACATTTCATAGTGGTTTTACAAATTTTGTTAGACCACTCGATCCCCTAAACAGTTAGATACCAAATGTGGCTGAGGAACTGCTTTGCAAACGAGAAATTGAATTCAAGCCATTCCATATTTCTGTATCACTTAGAGTTTCTTAGCTAAGATTGTTGAGTTGGAGATCACAACGTTTACTGTAAATCTGGTATGGTCTCTAAACCCATTTCTGTTAATATTCTTTGTTTTATTCTTCTTTGTTTATTCCTCCTTCTTCCCCTTCTATTTTTTTTCTTTTGATTATTCTGATTTGATTTATCACTGCTATATTTTTTTAGCTTTCTTAACTTTAAATTTCAGAATTCATGGTTTTCTAGAAATTTTCTTCAATTGTATAAAACTCTCATATTTTAATGATTTCCATATCATGAATTTTAAAACTATATATTTCTATAATTATTTTTGAAGTTTGTTTTTGTTTATTGATTTCTGAATTCCTAACAGTGCCAAGCATTCTTATCATGTCTTGAACACTGTTAATTTGAATTCTAAAATTTTTAAGATCTGAAAAATTAATGAGATTTCACACACCTTTGTTGTTTTAAGTTTCTTCTAATTCATTTTGGAAAGACTTGAAAATTATACTCATTACAATACACTACTATTTTTCAGTTGTGATAATTTCATTGGTTTTTAGATTGGCTTGAATATTTTCGAAGTGAAAAACATTTGACTTGAATCAATCATTGTGTTACATCTTGAATTTCATTTTTTATTCATGATCATTTGGGTTGGATACTTGATCTGTTTGAATTTGAATTTGTTGATCTCGTGGATCCTACATACATCTTGGATTTAAAATTAATAATCTTATGTGATTGATTCATTGAATCCTGTAATTTACACATCCATTCAAGCAATTTCAAGTAAACTGTCTTTTTAATCTTGGATCGTGAATCATCTCTTGTACTTGTTAGAAATGATTCTGAAAATTCTCTTGTCCATCTCTAATCTAAAATTTTCTGCTGCTCTGATAAAATGGTCTGAATTGGATCATGATTTGCCTTCTTGGACTTGCTGTAATTTTTTTGAAAACTTTCTTGTGAAACTTATTCTGAATCTGACTTGCTAATCTGATAAAAAGAATCATTTTTGAGAATGTTTTGATAACTTCTTGTTTTTTGGTAAATATTGTTTGCTGCTCTGATAAATGGAATTGATTTGTTAGATTTAACTGCTTAGGCTTAGTGATTGGATATTGTTGTCTGAGATACATTTGTTAGCCACTGGGGTGATCAAATTCCTCGTCAATGGAGATAATAAGTGGTATTAGTACTAGAAGTGCTTGATTTCTTTTTTTCACGTTCATCATTTTTTGATTGATCTTTTAAACTGATTTTCAAACTGCATAGATCTATCAAATACCTCTTGTAATTGATTTTCAATTTTAAAATCATTTATTGATTATTTATTCAGAAATTGAAATCAATAACGAAATTGAACTCTATTTTGAATTCATCAAAATTATTATCAGAAATTTGATATTGTGATGAATTGAGACTACACAACAAGATGAAATTTTATTTAATTTTTCATGATGATTGGACAGTTTTTATAATATCTTCGAATTAATGCTTATTTCATGACCATTTCTATTTCTATCATAGATCATGATTTTATATTAATGTGGAGAGTTTAAATTTTTTTTGTAATCATCTTAAACTTATAGCTTCAAATTTGTGGTGGAAATGTGACTATATTATTTTTCAGAAATAGAGATAATTGATAATTTTCAAAGATCCCAATATAGTTGAGCATATTTCATAATATGATTTTTAGAAATTTATTTCATAATCATTTCTATACCTACCATATTTATATAATCCAAATTGGTTTTATATACTGAGGAGATTTTTTTTAAAAGGGAAATGATAAATATATAATATACATAAGTGTTTCTCTAACCTCATTTAAAAATCCAAGCTCTGGCCTGCATGGTTAAGAGATTACTTATATTTAAGCTATAACTGACCTCATTTAAAATTTCAAGATCTGGTTATGCATGGTCAGTGTGCTATTAAATTAAAAGAAAAAGAAAAGAAAATAAATTGAAATAAATAAAAATTTATATGAAATTCTCCTAAGTGTGTAAAAACCAGTATATCAATCCATTTTTTGAAAATCACTGAAAATCATGTGTTTTAAAACTCTCTCCTTTTTTATAAATTATATCGTAAATACATCATTCTGCAATGTGAAATTTGTCACTAGTTCATAGAATATTATGATTTTAGTTTGATTGATTGAGATTTATAATGAATATTCTTCCTCTTAAGCTGATGTTATATTTTTAGTCAATTTTTCATCATTGTTTTAATTTTTGTATCCTTTTGATGATAACAAAAGCGGGAGAATGGGTTAAGATTTTGATCTGTGAGTGGATATGCCATAAATATTTTAATATTGAAATTTCACTTGATTTATTATTTTCCTTCATGCACATATATAAAGGGAGTTCTGTTGTGGGGGGGACATCCATATAGGGGGAGTTCAAACATTCACTGTTAAACACATTTATTATATTCAAAATCTTATCACATGTTTGTCATCATCAAAAGGGGAGACTGTTGTATCTAACAATTCTATGATTTTTGTTTGATAATATCAAACATATATTTATTATTATAAATGTGTTTACAATTGTACTGTTCTACTACATCACAGACAGAATTAAATATTTATATTAAAATAGAATACTGCTACACAAGAATTTAAATATTCAATCAGTATTTTATTTAAATATAATATTTTATTTCCACATTTGGATAGTACAGATTTCATAACTCCACTATTTGTACATTTCACTGATATTTTACAATTCAATTCCACATTCAGTTTCATTTGTTACATGGCTCCTCACTACAACACTTTGTCACTCATTTACTGACTCACTTGTACAAATATATTCAACTTCGCTCACTCACTCACATACATTATATTCCACTTGTCTTCTTCACTGCTTCACTATCAGTCCAGTCTCATGCTTACCTGTCATAGAAACACATACAGTAAACTAGAACAAAAATATTTTTACATAGCAGATATAATTTTTATTTTAAAATTTTATTTGCCTCAGAATTTTGATGTGTTTCACATCATATTTCATGACTTGATCAGATTTGTATATCCATCCATCTATGTCTAGACAACTTGTTATATTAACAGTGATTCGCTATAAATACCACAAGGTAGACATCGTCTGTAGTGATCACAAACACACACACACACATCTATATATATATATATTCTGCACATGCACGATACAGGTATACACATACATGTGTATGTATATACACATATTTTCTATGTAGGGGCAATATGGTCATTCATTGTATCAGAAGGGACAAATATTTCATTATGAAATGTTCAGTGAACACACACACACACACACACACACATATATATATATATACACACACACAAAACTCATTAATGGCGATAGGAGAATTTCTCTTGATTTCGCTATGCGTGAGTTTCCTCGATCTCTAATTTCAGTTTCTTTTCTAATCATTTTCTTTTTGGTAACCTTCAACATGAATACAATTCGTAATCCATTGATAAGACATATGTTTTCATTCCTACTTTTACGATAATAAAGTTGGTTCTAGAGTTTCATTGCTTCCGATCTGAAGCAGATCTAGTTTCTATTTCAAGCGATCTTCAGGCCTATGTTCAAATCTATGCATCGCTGTGTAAAAGCAACAGATCCGAGTTGCTTTTGATCTGGAAAACCAAATCTATGCTACTAATTCAACTGCGAAACTGTATTTATTGCCAGATTTATTCAAGATCCATGTGTTGATGTGTCCTTCTCAGCCTTTTTGGCTCAAATTTGCTCGATTATGGACTATTAAGCCATTGTGAAATAGGGTTTTGGCATTGTCGGCGCAGCTGAAGCTTCAGTTCCTATTTCTCCAACCGATTTCCCATCTTGTTGAGCTTGTTTGATCTCAGATTGTATTGGTTAAGTTTATTATGGTTTTGGTCTTGAGTTTTGGTTATTGGATACTCAGTTTTGTGGTTGATATTCGTGGGGTATCTGGCTTGTTAATGAGGAAGGTAGCTTACTGGAATCTGGTGCAAGCACGACTCATCCCGTTTGAGTTTGTACTGAAACAAGCTGAAAATTGAGTGTAGTATTGGTGTTTTCTCCATGACCTCTCATCAGTTTGTTTATGCATCTTATGGGTATTTGGTTCTTCTTCAATAAGTTTGGCATCATAGTTTCAAAGTTACATACTCATTCTTCGTTCTAATGAGGATGATGTTCCCCCATAGTTCATATACTCCAACACTTTATTTGTCCCTGTTGAATGGAATTTTATTAGATCTAAAAATATGAGATGTGGTTTCATGTGATGCAGAAAGGTGTTGAATTAATTTAAATTGGGTAGTTTATATAGAAGATAGAATGACAGTATGCTAATTTTACTTGTTAATGGGAAATGTGAAATTTGGCTTAAGAGGATCAAATGGTCAGGAATTCACCTGTTATGATGTATTCGGTTTACATTGGATCAATATGAATGGTGTTCAAAGTTTATTGTAGAAGCAGACTTGCTCTTTCTTTGTTGCTGGTCTTGTTGAATCTTGAATACTGGAGTTGTGTCATTTTTGCTAGGTGGCATGGCCGGTTTGTTTTTCATATGCAGTATAAAGGATTTACTCATTAATGATAGTTTGGGTCTCCATATTGTTCATGTATTCAATGGGTATAACTACATAAGGTCGTATGTTGTCTAGTTTATAAATCAACCTTGCTACATTTGGTAGGCAGATGTAACACCCCACGTCCATTAATGTCACTCACAAAGGGAATGCATTAACTTCCATGGAGGTTTTAAGTGAATATAGAACAGAAAAATTACAACAAGACAGATAATAAGTAGTACTTGGAAATCTAAAACTTCATTTTATTGCAGCGGAAATTAAACATGTTTGTTACATCATAAAGCCGTAAATCAGAGTCAAGTACAATATCCATCTTCATAAAACAAAATACATAATCCCGTTACACAAATAGCCATTAAAGAAGATAACAAGCTGGACTTTACTTCAGCGGTCCAAGATTTCCAAAGAGAGATGAAGCAATCCAATCAAACTCCACTAGAGATGGGTCCAACCTAAGGACCTGTGTAACACCCCACATCTGTTAAGGTCGCTCACAAAGGGAATGCCTTAACTTCAATGGAGTATTATGGGTACTGGAACAGAAATATTACAAGACAGACATATATAAAACAGCGGAAAATAAAGTGGAAGTACTTCAAATCATTTATTAAATATAAATGTTTACAAAAAAAGCCCATCAACTCCCAATACCCAATTTCATAGTTAAGATATCTGTCTTCCTCAAAAACAAAGAAGCATAAAAACAAACTGCAGTATTCCCCAATAAGCAAAGCAAGCCATAGCCAAGAGAAATCCAAGCCATACATGAAAGAGCCTTGGAGCTTGGTAAGATCCGAACTAAGTTGAATTCCCAACCTGTGAACCTGGGGGGGAAACGGAAGAAAAAGAGGCGAAACAAAACGGGTCAGTCATAAAGACTGAGTAAGTCCTAGTGACTTTCAGCATAAAAATAGATAAAGATAACATGGCATGAATAAACTGAAAGTAAACATAAGCATGATGACAAGGTAGGCAAGATAAACTAAGACAACAAGATAAACTATGATAACAAGGTAAACTAAGGTAACAAGATAAACTTCGGGCACAATGAAACAAGTATAACATCCTATAATTCTTATCAAGTATCCCACCGCATGGTTTCAATCAAGAATAACATCACAAGGTTTCTAAGCTTTACCATTAAAACAATATCTATTTGCTCTGCACCACCTAACTAGCATCCTCATAAGTGTCTTACATGGAATGATCCGTATTCCTACTAGTGTCCCAACTAGTGTCCTATGTAACAAGGATCTGTACCCCCTACTAGTGTCCCAACTAGTAGCCCGTATTACACAATAATTACAACGTGATCCCTATCCCCGTAATTATGGTAGTTTTCAGGTGTACATCGATTATGAGGATTCCACCTCGATCACCCCAATGGCCATGTATATATTCGATGCACCCTTACTACCTTATCGATCGGCTCCCAACTTGACCTAGTTCTCGTTTGTGCCACGCGGCCCCCTACTTGTAGATACCTGTGCTGGTCCCACCATGGGGTGTATCAAGTCCCATGGTGGCAACCCTGACACAATCAAGATGCACAGCTTTATACCTACTAATGCCCAGTGGCTAAATTTTCTGCGCCGAAGTGTGTGCACGCCCGCACACCGTTATAACCTGCACTGCTGCACCAACCGCCGCTAATTTGACCTCTTATAATCAGCCCAGTAATTGTGCCCCACCTTGCCTAGCTCAGGGTTCCGTTGATACCTAATGTGGGTTACTGCTGAAATGGGTCCCCGTTACTAGGTTTTTCTAATGGTTAAGTCTGTGGGCCTATATTCTCTGATATTACCCACCAACCCTGATGTGCACTTAACCCCGCTACTGATTCAAGCATGTGTATTTAATGGTTAAGTGTATGTGAGCCTATATTTACTAATATTACCCACCAACCCGATATGTACTTAACCCTTCTACTCGTTATGTTACCATGGTTAAGTGTTTACCTTAGTTAACTTAACCTTTCTCGCTTATTATTTTTGATTGGTTAAGTGTGGTTTATTAACTTAACCCCGTTCGTCTATCTGGTTACATTGGTTAAGAATTTTCTTGTTAACTTAACCCCATGTGTTACTTAACCCTACCACGCATCACATCAGATTGGTTAAGTGCATGTTAACTTAACCCCATCCACTAGTCATATTATAATGGTTAAGTGTTATCAACTTATTCAAGTTAACTTAACCCACCCGCTTGTCCTTTTATGTTGGTTAAGTGTTACTACTTAACCGCAACCACTTGTCTAATTAACCCATTGTATTAGTTAAGTGTTCTCATTAACTTAACCTCACTCTCTAGTCCAGTTTAATCATGTTATAATGGTTAAACATTTGCTTAACCTTACCCACTCCCGTAGTCAACATATTAAATTGGTTAAGTGTCCAGATTAACCTAATCATATTACTTAACCCACCCATTTATATCATATTGGTTAAGTGTTCTTATTTACTTAACCCTACCCACTGGTCTAATTACCATGTTACGTTGGTAAGTATTACTATTCGTATTTCCACATGTCACCCACTTAACCCCCATGTCCCACCACATGTTTATCTGGTTAAGTATTTCTTAATTCATTAAGGCCGTAACCTTATAAAGACCTCTCACATTAGACTGACATTTATGGCAGCTGGATTTGTCGGGCGGGTCCGGGCAGTCTTACACCATAAAAGAGTCTAACCTTGTGTCTTTACAACTGTTACGCTTTTAATTTGGGCCTAGGACCTCTCACATTGGGCTGACATTTGTGACTACTGGATTCGCCGGGCAGTTCCGGGCAGGTTTACGTCACAAATGAGTCCAACCTCGTGTCCTAAGCATTGATTATTACTTATAATCTTTTACCCCAATTTGAATTTATTTCCCCTATTCAAATTATCAATTTATTCCTAATTTAACGATGTCCATAATTGACTCAATTATGTCCATCAATTATTGGTATGCAAAATCATTCCAATTTTACCACAATTTATCTTAGGCCATTAAAGGCAACTTATCTCAATTTATATTTATCCCTCTTTTAAGGCTATTACATGCCAACTAATATATGTACCCAATTCTAGTCAGTTTACATATATACCAAGTTTCATGCCTTTTTACATATGTCAAGATCTAGCTAAAATTACATGTATCAAGTTTTATACCCAATAAACCCAAATCCGATGATTCATGATGTAGTTATCCCAAACTATAATCTTTTTATTTAATACATGTCAGTTGCCCAAGTTCATAATACATGTTTATGCCAATTATAAAGTTTACAATCGCTTTCATGCTCAAATTTCCAAGACTACACATGCCTAATTAACATAAGCCCAATCTTTTGATTTAATTTACATAGGCTCCAAGACTCATAATTTTATTTTACATGCCAAATTACATACATGTTATATATACCAAATTTCATGTTACATTACATAGATCCAATTGGTGTCGAATTCCATGTATATAATATTTATGCAAATTTTATCATAACAGGATTATACCAAAATTTACAGATCTACCCCAAACTTGCAAATAAAATGATAACATCCAATTTCATGTTGACAATTATTAATCATATTCTTATAGGCAATAATCCCATTATTCCCCGGTATACATCTCGTATGCGAATCGTGATTTTAGGCCAAGGTCCGAAGTTGACCAAGGTTCATCAAAAGAAAATAAACAGGGGAAGGTGGAAATTTGCATAATAAATAGATCAGAGAGAAAACAACATCATGATAGGCATAAAGATTACAACTTGATGATAACATCATTATGAATCAAAGAAACTGCTGAATAAATCACAAACTTGTCATGAGAATAAAGGTAGACAAGTCACAAAGCTAAAGATTCAAAAAGCAACAGAAATAGATCATACTTAATCCAATTCCACTTTAATTCATGGCCACATTATAATTAAATATTTAAATCAGAAAGCAACTAGAACTTACAGAGAACGGCTAATGAATTAGGGGGTGAATTTGTCGTAGAAAGTTGCAGTGTCATTGATCTATCCTCTTGAATTTGTTGTAGAAGCATTGATCTTTGATTTGATTTGGGTTTGAACGCTTAAGCTTTAATTTGGAGACGGCGGCCATGCCTCAAGAGAGATTCCAGCAGCATTTAGGTGTAAGAATGATTTGTTATGAATTAGGTTAGGTCTAGGTTTATTTTATAGGTGTAGGAAACTCATTTAGGCCATTAGATCAACCCTAGAGTCAATCCGGACCATCAAAACTCATCCCGGGCCTCAAAAATGGGTTCCGGACCACCCCAGGCCGACCAGGTCGACCTGTACAGAGGGGGGGTCGACACTATAGTCGACCTGGGGGGGGGGGGGGGGGGCAGGTCGACTATAGTGTCGACACTATGGTCGACCTAGGTCAGTCTGCCAGAAAGTCTGCTGAAATCTTGTTTTGGCCATATCTTGGTCATACGGACTCCGATTTTCGAAAACTCGGACTCTATTTCGCGTATTTTTATGAGAGGAACGCAATGGTGATGTCCATTTTACCTATTTCCTGATTCTTGAATTAGTTATCCTTATTTTACTATTTTTCCGTTACATACGCCGTTATCGAACTAATTTTTCTTCTCTTCCATGTATTAATTAATTCTCCTTATGCATCACCATTATTTACCTATCATAAGCATGTTTTCATATATTTTATTTCATTTTTAATTATATTAAAAATACGGGGTGTTACATTCTCCCCTCCTTAAACGATTTCGTCCCCGAAATCTTCAAGTTAAGAAGATTGTGTCCTACCATCCATCATCCATCTACTCAATCATCAATCACAGGCATTCATTGTCCTTAAGAGATTTCTAATGCTATATGAACATATGAAAGAAGTGTGTGTATATGTTCCTTGTCTAATGCAAATGATCAGGCTTGATTGATCTTCTAGATGCAAAATATGTTTAGTGCCATGAGTCCAACAAGTATGCAAATAATCCTAGTCACATAAAGACTATATGTGTGCACAAACATCCATCCATATGCAACATCCACATGATAACACATTCAATTTCATCCACAAACAGGTGTAAACACTCATGCATATGCAATATGAAAGGTGATTGAGCCGATCTAGTGCCTAATGTGTAAATGCATCCACGAGCAACCACTAGCAACCACTTGCACCCACTTGCAACCAGCAATCATAACATGTATCAAACACATGTTTACACCCAATTGTTCCTATCTAAAGGTATAGTCGAATGATAGAAGCAAGTAAAAACTTTGTGCCCATTAGGCAATGTCAAAACTGGAAATCTATGCCACATATATATTGATTAGGAGAAGAACTCTCTAACCATCAGCCCCAAAGACCGAAATCAACATCAGACTGACACCCAAAGAATTACTAAACCCAACCACTATATACGATTCTAGGAAACTAAGCATGATGGACTCCTTTTAGGTCACAAGGGAATCCAAAACCCAAAAAAGTTTAGTCCACCCGACGGACATCCTCAAGCCCTAACATATATTACTAACAGACGAGTCATACTCCCTATGGGGTTCGCAATAGAAATAGGATTGGGAATAGGACCGAGAGGATATACACAAAAGATAGCATGTGAGAAAGCTCTATAGGAAAAGAGAGATCATGGATATACTCTTAAAAAGAGATATGATGCGTGAATCTAGTCTTCAATCTTCTAAGTCGCATTTCCTTGAGCTTAACTCCATTGTGCTTTGACCGTCTTTAACTACACAATTCCATAGCTTCTTAATTCTTGTTTCCAAAACATGAGTTGGAACCCATTTCACTTTTGCCTCTCGTTCCACTTTCACTTATTCTCCCCCTAGTATACTCGGCTCAAACATAACTGCGTACTCATGGTTTCATGCAAGCTCTCCAAAATTCACTAGCGAATCTTGGATCTCGTCCACTTACTATCAGGTATTCCACGCAGAAGAACTATCTCTTGGAAATAAATACCAACCATGTTGCCAAATGTACTTACTAAGGTGATTCTCTACAACTCATGCATAAGCGAAATGACCCATCCGTCTTAGTGGCGAACACTACTCGATCGGATTGCAAATTACCAATAAATGTGTCAAGAGATTCTAGGAAACAAATCATGATAGAACCCTAAAGGTTACATGCGACTTCGAGGGTATTACCGAGGCAAGTCAAGAGTCCAACTACCCTCTTTTCAAAACCGAGAAGGTTACCCTTACTGGATAACCACTCCATCGCTAGAATCAACCCATAGCCCAAAACATAAACATTACTTCTAGACTCAACACTTAGCATAGACATTCTCAAATCCAAACAAGTCATGAATAAATGAGCCGATTTCCCCAACAGGATTTGAGACAAAAATGGGATCCTCTACTATGCTAGTACTAAGGTGCAGAGACTCAACTATCGAAGCAGAATTAAAAGGATGCGATGTACAAAAACAAAGTTCTAGCGGGATGATAGAAAAGAAAAGCTGAACCTTTAACAGAAACGTTACCACTCTCTTAGGTACGCTAGTAGTGAGAGCATACAATTGCCCTCTCGACGATCTTGTCCCTTGCCCTTGTCCTATAATACTTAACTACATGTCCCTTCTCACTAAAGATACTCTCTCTTGTCATGGGTTTTACTATTCTTTCACTTTGGCCTCTTTCCTCCCACCTTTTTCCTCCTTCGTGGATTAAGCTATAACAACTAGTTTCTTGTTCTTACTGTCCTTGTATAGTTTGTAAACAAGTCTCTCGAAGCTACCTCCAACGCACGACACTCTACCCAACTTGAAATAAGATTAGACGCAGATGGGACTACCACGGCTACAGACGGAGGTTGGGCACTCCTTTGCCCTCCGACATGTGTCGGATGCCTACGAAACTATGGTGAAAAGAGTGAGAAGAGATTTCAAGAGAGAATCAAAAGATAGCGCATATGGCTTTGGGGAATATGCCTTTTAATTAAAACAAAATTTTCTTGAAAATTTGCTTCTTTGTAAATGTTTTGAAAATAATTTCAGAAGGTTTTTTTTTTGAAAACTTTTGCCCGGTCTGGTAACCTTCTGCTCTGATACCAAATGTAACACCCCACATCTGTTAACGTCACTCACAAAGGGAATGCCTTAACTTCAATGGAGTATTATGGGTACTGGAACAGAAATATTACAAGACAAACATATATAAAAAACAGCGGAAAATAACGTGGAAGTACTTCAAATCATTTATTAAATATAAATGTTTACAAGAAAAGCCCATCAACTCCCAATACCCAATTTCATAGTTAAGATATCTGTCTTGCTCAAAAACAAAGAAGCATAAAAAAAACTGCAGCATTCCCCAATAAGCAAAGCAAGCCATAGCCAAGAGAAATCCAAGCCATACATGAAAGAGCCTTGGAGCTTGGTAAGATCCGAACTAAGCTGAATTCCCACCCTGTGAACCTGGGGGGGTGGGAGGGGGGGGGAAACGGAAGAAAAAGAGGCGAAACAAAAACGGGTCAGTCATAAAGACTGAGTAAGTCCTAGTGACTTTCAGCATAAAAATAGATAAAGATAACATGGCATGAATAAACTGAAAGTAAACATAAGCATGATGACAAGGCATGCAAGATAAACTAAGACAACAAGATAAACTATGATAACAAGGTAAACTAAGGTAACAAGATAAACTTCGGGCACGATGAAACAAGTATAACGTCCTATAATTCTTATCAAGTATCCCACCGCATGGTTTCTATCAAGAATAACATCGCAAGGTTTCTACGCTTTACCATTAAAACGATATCTATTTGCTCTGCACCACCTAACTAGCATCCTCATAAGTGTCTTACATGGAATGATCCGTATTCCTACTAGTGTCCCAACTAGTGTCCTGTGTAACAAGGATCCGTACCCCCTACTAGTGTCCCAACTAGTAGCCCGTGTTATATAATAATTACAACGTGATTCCAATCCCTGCAATTATGGTAGTTTTCAGGTGTACATCGATTATGAGGATTCCACCTCGATCACCCCAATGGCCATGTATATATTTGATGCACCCTTACTACCTTATCGATCGGCTCCCTACTTGACCTAGTTCTCGTTTGTGTCACGCGGCCCCCTACTTGTAGATACCTGTGCTGGTCCCACCATGGGGTGTATCAAGTCCCATGGTGGCAACCCTGACACAATCAAGATGCACAGCTTTATACCTACTGATGCCCAGTGGCTAAATTTTCTACACCGAAGTGTGTGCATGCCCGCACTCCGTTAGAACCTGCACTGCTGCACCAACCACCGCTAATTTGACCTCTTATAATCAGCCCAGTAATCGTGCCCCACCCAGCCTAGCTCAGGGTTCCGTTGATACCTAATGTGGGTTACTGCTGAAATGGATCCCCGTTACTAGGTTTTTCTAATGGTTAAGTCTGTGGGCCTATATTCTCTGATATTACCCACCAACCCTGATGTGCACTTAACCCCGCTACTGATTCAAGCATGTGTATTTAATGGTTAAGTGTATGTGAGCCTATATTTACTAATATTACCCACCAACCCGATATGTACTTAACCCTTCTACTCGTTATGTTACCATGGTTAAGTGTTTACCTTAGTTAACTTAACCTTTCTCGCTTATTATTTTTGATTGGTTAAGTGTGGTTTATTAACTTAACCCCGTTCGTCTATCTGGTTACATTGGTTAAGAATTTTCTTGTTAACTTAACCCCATGTGTTACTTAACCCTACCACGCATCACATCAGATTGGTTAAGTGCATGTTAACTTAACCACATCCACTAGTCATATTATAATGGTTAAGTGTTATCAACTTATTCAAGTTAATTTAACCCACCCGCTTGTCCTTTTATGTTGGTTAAGTGTTACTACTTAACCGCAACCACTTGTCTAATTAACCCATTGTATTAGTTAAGTGTTCTCATTAACTTAACCTCACTCTCTAGTCCAGTTTAATCATGTTATAATGGTTAAACATTTGCTTAACCTTACCCACTCCCGTAGTCAACATATCAAATTGGTTAAGTGTCCAGATTAACCTAATCATATTACTTAACCCACCCATTTATATCATATTGGTTAAGTGTTCTTATTTACTTAACCCTACCCACTGGTCTAATTACCATGTTACGTTGGTAAGTATTACTATTCATATTTCCACATGTCACCCACTTAACCCCCATGTCCCACCACATGTTTATCTGGTTAAGTATTTCTTAATTCATTAAGGCCGTAACCTTATAAAGACCTCTCACATTAGACTGACATTTATGGCAGCTGGATTTGTCGGGTGGGTCCGGGCAGTCTTACACCGTAAAAGAGTCTAACCTCATGTCTTTACAACTGTTACGCTTTTAATTTGGGCCTAGGACCTCTCACATTGGGCTGACATTTGTTACTACTGGATTCGCCGGGCGGTTCCGGGCAGGTTTACGTCACAAATGAGTCCAACCTCGTGTCCTAAGCATTGATTATTACTTATAATCTTTTACCCCAATTTGAATTTATTTCCCTGTTCAAATTATCAATTTATTCCTAATTTAACGATGTCCATAATTGACTCAATTATGTCCATCAATTAATGGTATGCAAAATCATACCAATTTTACCACAATTTATCTTAGGCCATTAAAGGCAACTTATCTCAATTTATATTTCTCCCTCTTTTAAGGCTATTACATGCCAACTAATATATGTACCCAATTCTAGTCAGTTTACATATATACCAAGTTTCATGCCTTTTTACATATGTCAAGATCTAGCTAAAATTACATGTATCAAGTTTTATACCCAATAAACCCAAATCCGATGATTCATGATGTAGTTATCCCAAACTATAATCTTTTTATTTTAATACATGCCAGTTGCCCAAGTTCATAATACATGTTTATGCCAATTATAAAGTTTACAATAGCTTTCATGCTCAAATTTCCAAGTCTACACATGCCTAATTAACATAAGCCCAATATTTTGATTTAATTTACATAGGCTCCAAGACTCATAATTTTATTTTACATGCCAAATTACATACATGTTATATATACCAAATTTCATGTTACATTACATAGATCCAATTGGTGTCGAATTCCATGTATATAATATTTATGCAAATTTTATCATAACAGGATTATACCAAAATTTACAAATCTACCCCAAACTTGCAAATAAAATGATAACATCCAATTTCATGTTGCCAATTATTAATCATATTCTTATAGGCAATAATCCCATTATTCCCCCGTATACATCTCGTATGCGAATCGCGATTTTAGGCCAAGGTCCGAAGTTGACCAAGGTCAAAAGAAAATAAATATGGGAAGGTAGAAATTTGCATAATAAATAGATCAGAGAGAAAACAACATCATGATAGGCATAAAGATTACAACTTGATGATAACATCATTACGAATCAAGGAAACTGCTGAATAAATCACAAACTTGTCATGAGAATAAAGTAGACAAGTCTCAAAGCTAAAGATTCAAAAAGCAACAGGAATAGATCATACTTAATCCAATTCCACTTTAATTCATGGCCACATTATAATTAAATATTTAAATCGGAAAGCAACTAGAACTTACAGAGAACGGCTAATGAATTAGGGAGTGAATTTGTCGTAGAAAGTTGCACTGTCATTGATCTATCCTCTTGAATTTGTTGTAGAAGCATTGATCTTTGATTTGATTTGGGTTTGAACGCTTAAGCTTTAATTTGGCGACGGCGGCCATGGCTCAAGAGAGATTCCAGCAGCATTTAGGTGTAAGAATGATTTGTTATGAATTAGGTTAGGTCTAGGTGTTATTTTATAGGTGTAGGAAACTCATTTAGGCCATTAGATCAACCCTAGAGTCAATCCAGACCATCAAAACTCATCCCGGGCCTCAAAAATGGGTTCCGGGCCACCCCAGGCCGACCAGGTCGACCTGTACAGAGGGGGTGGGGTCGACACTATAGTCGAGCTGGGGGGGGGGGGGGGGGCAGGTCGACTATAGTGTCGACACTATGGTCGACCTGGGTCAGTCTGCCAGAAAGTCTGCTGAAATCTTGTTTTGGCCATATCTTGGTCATACGGACTCCGATTTTCGAAAACTCGGACTCTATTTCGCGTATTTTTCTGAGAGGAACGCAATGGTGATGCCCATTTTACCTAATTCCTGATTCTTGAATTAGTTATCCTTATTCTACTATCTTTTCCGTTGCATACGCCGTAATCGAACTAATTTTTCTTCTCTTCCATGTATTAATTAATTCTCCTTATGCATCACCATTATTTACCTATCATAAGCTTATTTTCATATATTTTATTTTATTTCATTTTTAATTATATTAAAAATATGGGGTGTTACAACCTGGAGGGGGGGAAAAGGATAGAAATGGAGGGTGTCAGACATAAAGTCTGGCGAGTATGATAATTCTAACAATACTATTATCAAAATAACAAGACTAAGGCATACGCTGGAAAACAAGGAAATGCCTATGAACTATTAGGTATGGAAAGCAGATAAAGATAACGTTAAAGGTAACGTTAAAGGCATACCTAATTACTAACGAATATTTACTACACTGCACCGCACATTACTACACTGCACCGCACCAGTCACCCTAAAGGTTGATCCCACTTGTTTCACACAGAAACTATATAAATAGCCTTACGTACCCCTAACGGACTACATAGGTGTCGTCTGCCCTTATCTCCACTAGGTGTACCCCAGTACCCACTTGCGATCGGCTCCCTACTCGTAGATACCCGTGCTGGCCCCACAATGGGGTGTATCACTCCCCTAAAGTGGCAACCCGATACAACTTTAGAATGCACGGCTTATACCTACACGATGCAACAACGTCTTACCTACCAGCCCGGGTCCACACATGCATATGAAACCTGTTGGACTTGCGTTGCCACCGCTCCCCGTTTTGGCCTCTTATATTCAAACCCAGTATGCGTGTCCCGTCCTCGACTTGGGTCGAGCCCACAAAGATACGTTTGGGATACTGGTTGAAATGGGCCCCCACAAGCTACCCACCTAAGATTGTCCACTAGTACATCCCACTTAACCCTCTTAGTCATGTTCATTTGCATGTGTGTTTGCTTAAGTCTTACTAATCGTATTTCACATGTCACTAAGGGCACCCACTAGATTCCTCATGCCACCCAAGGCACCTACTTAACCACCATGTCCCACCTTACATGTTTACCTAGTTAAGTATTTCTTAATTCATTCAGGCCATAACCTCATAAAGACCTCTCACATTAGACTGGCATTTATGGCAGCTGGATTTGTCGGGCGGGTCCGGGCAGTCTTACACCATAAAAGAGTCTAACCTCATGTCTTTACAACTGTTATGCTTTAATTTAGGCCTAGGACCTCTCACATTGGGCTGACATTTGGGACCACTGGATTTGTCGGGCAGGTCCGGGCAGGTTTACGTCACAAACGAGTCCAACCTCTTGTCCTAAGCATTGATTATCACTTATAATCTTTTACCCCAGTTTTAATAATTCCCTATCCAAAATATTAATTAAGTCCACTTTTATTGATGTCCATAATTGACTCAATTATGGCCATCCACTCATGGCATGCAAAATCATATCAATTGCACCCCAACTTCTTATTATTGAATCCTTAATATTACCCCTACTCCACGTTTATACGTTCGGTTATTCAACGCAGAATATATGTTAGACTCGAATAGTCTAACTCATAGTACAAAAATAAATTATCACAACATATAGGCAATTAAAATGAATCTAATCATAATAGGGGTGAAACTTGCATAAACTACACAGGTTAAGGATCTAAAGGTGTCAACTTGTTAAATGTCACAATTTACATGATATGATCATAACCCAAATTTGTGTATATACTTGCATATGGGGTTTTAGACAACATAATGATGGTGTGAACTGGCATAGAATTTCACATATGTCATAACATAATTCTAGGTGTCATAATTATAGCTCTAAAGAGATGTCGTGGCATATGTTCATAATCTTTACTAATCAATCTAACTTGCATACATGGTTTGTCATATAGATCAACATAGCCCAAACATGATGATTTGATTAACATGAACTAACTAGCATAGATAATAACATCATGACTTTAACATGTATGATTCATCACAATTTAGCATAGAAAACTACAACTTATACAATATCATCATAGCATGATTTGCAACATATAGGATATCATCATCACATAGCATAGGATTTATGACATACATGGTAGCATAAGGTTTACAACAACATATGTGATAATCCACATCATTTACTTATAATCCATTCATGAATTAATCGAATTAGTTTAACAGTAATCTTGCTAAGATTATCATACTCACTATTTAGAGAAGAAAAGAGAGTCTTGATTTGCTTTAGAATTGAGTAGAGTTAGAATTTGATTAGCTTTTCTTCCTTCTTAGTTGGCGGCGGCTCCACTGAGTTCCATAGCGACGGTATGACGGTAGCTATTCTATTTTTCATATGAATTAGGGTGAGAGACTACCTAGGTATTTATAGAGTTTAGGGTTTATTTAGACCGTCAGATAAACGCAGAACTAAACTGAACCGTTTAATTTGCCAACTCAGCCCTAAAGACACATCAGTAGCTCAAGATTGGGCTCAGTCAAAACCCTAGCCGACTGACCAGGTCGACACCCAGGTCGACACTATAGTCGACCTGGGGGGGTAGGTCGACACTAGTGTCGACCCCCCAGTCGACCTGCCTAGGCGGGAATTTTCCCGCCCAGCCTGCTTCTGCACTTCCAGTTTGAATTTTAAATTTCCTGCGAGCTGTTTTAAATTTTCTGAAACTTCCGATGGCCATAACTTCTTCATACGAAGTCCAATTCTCGCAAACTCGGACTCTATTTCAACCAGAATTCCGAGATGAACAAATGGCGCAACCCATTTCCCACAATTCTCACGTCTGAGATTAGTTATTCTTTAATTTGTGAATATTAATATTAACAGAATTACGGGGTGTTACATTCTCCCCTCCTTAAAGGATTTCGTCCCCGAAATCTTCAAGTTAAGAAGAATGTATATCCTAACATCCAAACGTCCATCTACTCAACCATCAATCACAGGCATCCATTGTCCTTATAGACTTCTAATGCTTTCATGTTTAAATGCACAGTGTGTGTATATGTCCATATCTAATGCAAAATCAGGCGGTCCACTGATTCAGTTGACCTCCTTAATACAAATCATGATAGTGCCATGCGTCCATTATGTATGCAAAAGTTCCTTAATGCTACATATTATCTCTATATGCGTGTACAATCATCATCCGAATGCAACATCCATATGATAAAAACAATCATCATACATCCATTTTACTAAATACAGCCATTTATATGCAATATGCAATATGAAGTGACTGAGCCGATCTAGTGCCTAATACTGTGTGTATATGCTTCCACGAGCAACCACTAGCAAACACTTGCATCCATCATCCATAACATGTCTCAAACACATGTTTCAACCATAGGATGATCCTAACTAAAGGTCAAGGATACTAGCGAGAGGATATACTAAAGATAAGATAAGTACAAGCTAAGCGATAAAGGAGAAATTAAAAGACATACCCTCAAAAAGAAAAGGGTACAACGAACGCATCTTCTCTTCCGTCTCCCAAGTAGCGTTGCTCTCATCATCTCCCCATTGTACTTTGACTAGGTTGACCTCTCGATTTCTCAGCTTCTTAATCTCTGACCCAAGAATGCGCGTAGGAGCTCGTCGAATCGTCGCATAACGCTCTATCTCCACCTCTCTAAGCAAGTTCGGCTCTACCACCTCCGCGGTCTCGTGCAAGCACTTCCTCAATTGTGACACATGGAATACATCGTGTACACCACTGTGTCTTTCAGGCAACTCCACTCTATACGCCATCTGTCCAATCCTTTCCTTAATAGGAAACAGCCCTACAAACCTTGGTGCTAACTTCCCAATGGACCCAAAGTGAACAACGTTCCGTAATGGAGATACTTTGACAAAGACCATGTCCCCAACATCAAAATCAAGGTCTGTCCTCCTCTTGTCCGCATAAGATTTCTGCCTATCTTGCGCTGCTTTCATCCTCCTTCGAATCAAGTCGATCTTCTCCGAAGTCTCCCTAATCATATCGGGCCCAAGTAAGATCTTATCCGTAGATTCCCACCAACATGTAGGTGAACGACAAGGTAGGATACATAGCCTCAAAAGATCCTCTAGAATGCGATTCACCCTCTCAGTTTGGCCGTCCGTCTGAGGATGATATGCGGTGCTCAAACATAACTGAGTCCCTACCGCCTCTTGCAAGCTTCTCCAAAATTCGCTCGTGAAAATAGGATCGCGGTCGCTCACTATGCTAGAAGGAACACCATGCAAACGAACTATTTCTCGGACGTATACAGAAGCTAACCACGGAGCAGTTCTCTTACTCTTCACAGGAATGAAATGGGCGCTCTTAGTAAGTCTATCTACTATAACCCAAATCCCCGTATTACCCTTCATTGATCTTGGTAATCCATCCACAAAGTCCATCGAGACACTTTCCCACTTCCATAGTGGAACCTCCAATGGGTGAAGCAACCCACCGGGTTTCTTTTGCTCCTCTTTTACTTGTTGGCACACCAAGCATCTAGCGACATACTCGGCCACGACCCTCTTCATACCGGCCCAAAAGAAAACTCTCTTCATGTCTTTGTACGTCTTATCCCATCCGAGATGAATGGTCATCTTCGAACGATGTGCTTCGTCAAGAATAGTCTTCCTTAGGTCATCATCTTTTGGAACACAAAGTCTACCGTCCCTACGTAACCAACCCTTATCATCTAGGGTATACCTACGGAGATGGCTTGATGACTCCCCTCCTTTGAGCTTTTCTACTAACTCAACCAACTGTGGGTCGTCTCGCTGTGCCTCGCCAATCCGTCCCAAAAGCATAGGTCTGACCTCCAAGGATGCTAGCAAACCGGGTACAAAGTCAACGGAAGGTCTAAAATCAAACATAGAGATGAACTCTAAACTTCTCCGCTCAACAAACAAAGGACTTAAGGATAACCTTTTTCTACTTAAGGCATCTGCCACTACGTTACCCTTGCCAGGGGTATATGCTATCTCGAAGTCGTAGGATGCTAAGAACTCCATCCACCTTTGCTGCCTTAAGTTCAAGTCCTTTTGAGAGAATAAGTATTTTAGCGATTTGTGGTCAGTGAATAATTCTAATTTCTCGCCAAGAAGATAATGACGCCAAGACTTAAGCGCAAAAACAATAGCGGCTAACTCTAGGTCATGTGTGGGGTAATTTTTCTCATGCGCTCTCAACTGCCTTCCACCATAGGCTATTACCCTACCCTCTTGCATTAAGACTACGCCTAGACCTGTCCCACAAGCGTCAGTATAAACAGTAAACGGCTTACTCCCGTCTGGCAGCACTAAGACTGGGGCTGAAGTCAAAGCTCTCTTCAAACGTTGGAACGCATCATCGCAATCTATGTCCCATGTGAAAACTAGGTTCTTCTTCGTCAGGTGTGTTAATGGAGCTGATATCTTTGCGAAGTCTTTGATAAACTTCCTATAGTAGCCAGCCAACCTCAAGAAACTTCTCACTTCGGAAGCATTTTTAGGGACCTTCCAATCTTGGATGGCCACCACCTTCGCGGGATCCACGGCTATCCCTTATTTGGAAACCATGTGCCCTAGGAATCGTACTTCCTTCCTCCAGAAGTGACACTTAGAAAATTTTGCTTTAAGATTATGCGCTCGTAGGGTCTCCAACACTTCCCTAAGATGTTGGGCATGCTCTTCTTCATCCTTAGAAAAGATCAGGATGTCGTCTACAAAGACCACCATGAATTTGTTAAGGTACTCCCTAAACACCCTACTCATCAAATCAACAAAGTATGCGGGGGCGTTTGTCAAACCGAAGGGCATCACTATCCATTCATAGAAACCGTCCGGAGTCCTAAAGGCAGTCTTGTTTATGCTATCCTCAGCCACCCTCAACTGATGGAATCCAGTGGCTAAGTCCAACTGCGAAAACACTGAGGCGCCAACTAACTGATCAAAGAGATCGTCAATCCTCGGCAGTGTGTGTCTGTTTTTCTTAGTAAGCTTATTAAGTTCTCTATAGTCCACACAAAGTCTAAGGGACCCATCTGCCTTCGTGGCAAATACTACTGGAGCACCCCACTCCGATATACTTCGTCTTATGAACCACTTCTCAAGCAACTCCTTCACTTGCTTATCGAGTTCCCTCCTTTCACGTGGAGCCATGTGGAGAACTGGCAAAGATACTGGTTTCACATTATCCACAAGATATATTCGAAAATCTATTTCCCACTTCGGAGGCAAGCCCTTCGCCTCCTCAAATACATCCGAATATTCTCGGACCACTCTAACAGATCGTAGATTTTCCACCGACGCGTCAAGCGATTCTAAATAACTTAGCATAACAGAATCTATGGGATTACAAAAGATTTCGAGAGTGTTGCCAAGGCGAGTCATGAGACTAACTACTCTCCTTTCACAATCAAGAACGGCCCCATTTCTGGATAACCAATCCATTCCTAAAATTAGCCCATAGCCCGTGAAGCCTAACACATAAGAATCACATCAAAACTCAACGCTAAGTATAGAAATTTTCAAATCCAAACACATCATGGACAAATAAGCTGAGCCCCCTATTGGATTCGAAAAAACTAAGGGATCATCTACTAAACTGGTGTTTAAGTGCAGTGATTCAACTAATGATGAAGAGATAAACGAATGCAATGCGCCTGAATCAAATAAGGTACGGACAGGATGATCAAACAGAAAAACTAAGCTTTCAACAGAAATGGTTCTACCTCGTTCTTGCAGCGGTGGGACCGCGAGAGCCTGAACTTGTCCCCTTGCCTGCCCTGGTGCCATAAGAGCCTGCACCTGTCCTCCCGAGGTAGTCCCTTCCCTCTGCCCCTTCTTTGGGCAGTCCTTCACTAGATGACCCGCTTCACCACAATGAAAACAGCCAGTCTTCTTTTTCTTTCGGCAATCCTTACTGAGATGGCCTGGGGTCCCACAGTTAAAGCATTTCTTCTTTCCCTTGCCATTATTGTCCTTACCACCCTTCTTGTTCTACTGTTGTGGTTTCTTCTGATCCCCTTTCTTCTTGGGTGCCTTATCAGCTTTAGCGCCTTTCTCCTCATGCATGAGTGCCATGTCTACTAGCTTCTCAAAGGTGGCCCCCATAGGGATGTGGGTCATAGCCAACCCTTGCAATGGTTCATTCAATCCATTTACGAACCTCAGCGCCTTCTTCTCCGACGTGTTCACTAAGTCCAAGCCAAACCTTGCTAATTGATTAAATTTGTTGACATATTCTTTCACTGATGAGCTTCCTTGCTTCAATGTCAAGAACCTTTCCATATATAAATTCTCTTCCTCCCTTGAGAGAAACTTCGCCTCAAACCTACGTCTGAAATCAGCCCAAGAATCAACAGAACGCCCCCCAATAGTGACCTCCCACCAAAACGAGGCCTCTCCCTTCATTAACCAAGCTGCTAATTTAACTCTCCTCCCTTCTTCCACTTCAAAGATTTCTAGCAATTCTTCCACCTCCTTAAGCCAATCTTTAGCTTCCACGAAGGTTTCTGACCCTTGAAAGGGTTTTCAACCCATAGCCTTAAATTCCTTGCACGTTTTCGCAAAAGTATCTATGCGAGGAGGAGGAGGAGGAACGGGTGCAACTGGTGGTGGAGGAACATTGGCTGGACCTGCGGCGGCCCTAGCCTCTAATAACCTCCAATGCAATCCTGGTATCGTCACACCATCCGGAAGGTTAAGATCTTCAGCCATGCTGAAACGAAAAAGGAAAGATTCAAGATGGAGAATTCGAAAGATAAAAATATATGGCTATTGGGGACTATGTTTTCTTAAAAACTTTCCTCTTTAAATTTCTCATTAAAACATGTTTTTGAAAACACTTCTTCCAAAAATACTTTAGAAAAATAGTTTTTCTAAAAAAAAATATTTGTTCTGGTAACGTTAAGCTCTGATACCACGTGTAACACCCCACGTCCATTAATGTCACTCACAAAGGGAAAGCATTAACTTCCATGGAGGTTTTAAGTGAATATAGAACAGAAAAATAACAACAAGACAGATAATAAGTAGTACTTGGAAATCTAAAACTTCATTTTATTGCAGCGGAAATTAAACATGTTTGTTACATCATAAAACCGTAAATCAGAGTCAAGTACAATATCCATCTTCATAAAACAAAATACATAATCCCGTTACACAAATAGACATTAAAGAAGATAACAAGCTGGACTTTACTTCAGCGGTCCAAGCTTTCCAAAGAGAGATGAAGCAATCCAATCAAACTCCACTAGAGCTGGGTCCAACCTGAGGACCTAGAGGGGGGAAAAAGGATAGAAATGGAGGGTGTCAGACATAAAGTCTGGCGAGCATGATAATTCTAAAAATACTATTTTCAAAATAACTAGACTAAGGCATAAGCTGTAAAACAAGGAAACGCCTATGAACTATTAGGTATGGAAAGCAGATAAAGATAACGTTAAAGATAACGTTAAAGGCATACCTAATTACTAACGAATATTTACTACACTGCACCGCACATTACTACACTGCACCGCACCAGTCACCCTAAAGGTTGATCCCACTTGTTTCACACAGAAACTATATAAATAGCCTTACGTACCCCTAGCTGACTACATAGGTGTCGTCTGCCCCTATCTCCACTAGGTGTACCCCAGTACCCACTTGCGATCGGCTCCCTACTAGTAGATACCCGTACTGGCCCCATAGTGGGGTGTATCACTCCCTCAAAGTGGCAACCCGATACAACTTGAGAATGCATGGCTTATACTGACACGATGCAACAACGTCTTACCTACCAGCCCGGGTCCACACACGCATATGAAACCCATTGGACTTGCGTTGCCACCGCTCCCCGTTTTGGCCTCTTATAGTCAAACCCAGTATGCGTGTCCCGTCCTCGACTTGGGTCGAGCCTACAAAGATACGTTTGGGATACTAGTTGAAATGGGCCCCCACAAGCTACCCACCTAAGCTTGTCCACTAGTACATCCCACTTAACCCTCTTAGTCATGTTCATTTACATGTGTGTTTGGTTAAGTCTTACTAATCGTATTTCACATGCCACTAAGGGCACCCACTAGATTCCTCATGCCACCCAAGGCACCTACTTAACCCCCATGTCCCGCCTTACATGTTTATCTGGTTAAGTATTTCTTAATTCATTCAGGCCATAACCTCATAAAGACCTCTCACATTAGACTGGCATTTATGGCAGCTGGATTTGTCGGGCGGGTCCGGGCAGTCTTACACCATAAAAGTGTCTAACCTCGTGTCTTTACAACTGTTATGCTTTAATTTAGGCCTAGGACCTCTCACATTGGGCTGACATTTGTGACCACTGGATTTGCCGGGCGGGTCCGGCAGGTTTACGTCACAAACGAGTCCAACCTCGTGTCCTAAGCATTGATTATCACTTATAATCTTTTACCCCAGTTTTAATAATTCCCTATCCAAATTATTAATTAAGTCCACTTTTATTGATGTCCATAATTGACTCAATTATGGCCATCCACTCATGGCATGCAAAATCATATCAATTGCACCCCAACTTCTTATTATTGAATCCTTAATATTACCCCTACCCCACGTTTATACGTTCGCTTATTCAACGCAGAATATATGTTAGACTCGAATAGTCTAACTCATAGCACAAAAATAAATTATCACAACATATAGGCAATTAAAATGAATCTAATCATAATAGGGGTGAAACTTGCATAAACTACACAGGTTAAGGATCTAAAGGTGTCAACTTGTTAAATGTCACAATTTACATGATATTATCATAACCCAAATTTGTGTATATACTTGCATATGGGGTTTTAGACAACATAATGATGGTGTGAACTGGCATGGAATTTCACATATGTCATAGCATAATTCTAGGTGTCATAATTATAGCTCTAAAGAGATGTCGTGGCATATGTTCATAATATTTACTAATCAATCTAACTTGCATACATGGTTTGTCATATAGATCAACATAGCCCAAACATGATGATTTGATTAACATGAACGAACTAGCATAGAAAATAACATCATGACTTTAACATGTATGATTCCTCACAATTTAGCATAGAAAACTACAACTTATACAATATCATCATAGCATGATTTACAACATATAGGATATCATCATCACATAGCATAGGATTTATGACATACATGATAGCATAAGGTTTACAGCAACATATGTGATAATCCACATCATTTACTTATAATCCATTCATGACTTAATCGAATTAGTTTAACAGTAATCTTGCTAAGATTATCATACTCACTATTTAGAGAAGAAAAGAGAGTCTTGATTTGCTTTAGAATTGAGTAGAGTTAGAATTTGATTAGCTTTTCTTCCTTCTTAGTTGGCGGCGGCTCCACTGAGTTCCATGGCGACGGTATGACGGTAGCTATTCTATTTTTCATATGAATTAGGGTGAGAGACTACCTAGGTATTTATAGAGTTTAGGGTTTATTTAGACCGTCAGATCAACTCAGAACTAAACTGAACCGTTTAATTTGCCAACTCAGCCCTAAAGACACATCAGCAGCTCAAGATTGGGCTCAGTCAAAACCCTAGCCGACTGACGAGGTCGACACCCAGGTCGACACTATAGTCGACCTAGGGGGGTAGGTCGATACTAGTGTCGACCCCCAAGTCGACCTGCTTGGGCGGGAATTTTCACGCCCAGCCCGCTTCTGCACTTCCAGTTTGAATTTTAAATTTTCCTGCGAGCTGTTTTAAATTTTCTGAAACTTCCGATGGCCATAACTTCTTCATACGAAGTCCAATTCACGCAAACTTGGACTCTATTTCAACCAGAATTCCGAGACGAACACAATGGTGCAACCCGTTTCCTAAAATTCTCACTTCTGAGATTAGTTATTCTTTAATGTTTGAATATTAATATTAACATAATTACGGGGTGTTGCAGTAGATGCCAGTAGTTTTGATCTCCAATAGTTCATTTTTGTGGCTTTCTTTCTTGTATTTGGAACTGATAGCTGTTATGAGTTCCAGTTCTTAAAGTCTTAGCGTTTATATGGGAGCTACCGGTTGGAGTTTGGTAAACTAATAAGAAATATTCTGCTTTGGTTTAAATGTTATCAAGTTCATCCGGATCCATGATTTGTTATAGCCCTTATATAGAAATTAACACTTTGATTCTCTGTGGTATAATGACATTTCAGGTATTAAGATAGATTCACACTGTTGTGAATCATCAACCTAACCTAGTGCTTGGAATTGTAGTTTTGGGATTTAAGTGCAGCATTTGTTTAAGGGCTATTTTATTACTGGTCTTCTTTATGCTTTCTATGAAAACATGTGTACCCGTTTATGTTTTCATATGGATTTTGAAGTTGATTAGTTTATGATGATTACTTGGTTGATGGTTCTGGATGAAATGGGGTGATCTGCTGAGAGTTTGGTTCGGAACTGAAGACGTGATGCTGATTCTTATATTGAAGTAAATTGATATGTTGGATTGTATCTTCTATATGAGATGAGTGAGTGGTGATCATGCTCATGAGGAGTTTTGGCTCCTGTGATGTGCGGTGAGTTGCACACTAGAGGGATTGTGGCCTCATCATGGGCCGATATATTTTAGTTTAGGTTTTAGTTTACTTGTATTTTCAGACTTTTTTCGCTTTCGATTATGTAATGATTAGTATGCTAACCTTTCTTTTGTATGATTTTAGTAGATAATAAAGCGAACCAATTTTCAAAAAAAATATACACACACACGCGCATTTGTGTATATATACATGAATGTATACAGTGACATACCAAGACAGAGCTCAAAATGCTTAAGTCAACAAGTGTGCAACAAGATCGAACAACAATTACATGTCAAAGCATCAAGAGATAAAGCATGCCCAAACATGTCGTGCATCACACACATGAGCCAGATTTAGCAATCAGGATAGTCTAAGATATATGTATATACACACATTTTTGTATATATAAATATATATATGTACGTAGTATGCATTCTTGCATATACATGTCATGAAAATGACAAGCCAATGTAAAACAGTACTGTCATAATATCAAAATGCACAAGCCAGAAGAAAGAACACAACAATGAGCAAATACAAGAATATTGTGCATGCAATATATGCAAACACATATATAAACACACTTATTTGTGTATGTAGACATGCACGCAAATAACATGGAAAGTGGACATACCAAAGAAAAGTTTCAATTCAAAAATGATCAAGTCTGTTCAACTATTTATGAACAAGTCAAAGTGAAGCTATAAACAGTTCAAGCCATGTACAACGGTGCACAAACACAACAACATGGTTGTTCAAGTAAAGAATTCCAAGAAACAAGTGCAAGAAAGTCAGGGTGAACATGTCAAGCCATAAGAAAAAACTAAATGAATGCAAACTCGAGTATACATCAGGGAAACAAACTAACATCGGCATAGTCATGGTACACAAAATCAATGCAGCAAGGTCGAACAAGCATGCAAGTCAGCTCAGGCAACAAAGAGAAGCCAAGAACCAAGGATAGAAAATAATAAGTGCAAGTACAATATAATTGCCAATGCAATGGTGCAAATGTAATATGCACAAACATTGCATGCATCAATTTGCAATTCATATATTTGTTCAGTAATACTCATGCATGTCAAAGTCGTGCATGCATTGATGCTTCATCATTCATGATTATACAGTAAAGAGGGATAGTTCTTTTTCTAGTTCGAATAAATATTTTAAATTGGCATACAAGAATGAAATTAGTATGAAATTATTTTCTAGAATTTCAGCAAGATCGATTCAAGGCAAGAAATCAACAACGGATACACAACGATCAATCAAGTGGCCTAGAAATATCAAGCAATCAGTCTTGGGCAAGATATCAAACTCTCGATTTCAATCAAATCATTTAATTCCATAAAACATTTTGTAGATTAAAATTATTCAAATCTTCCCAAAAAAATTCACAAGTGCATGTCAATGGTAACAGACTATATTCGACAAGTGTATATTTGCCAAGAATAGGCAAGATACAAACCATTTATTTCCATAAAATTCAAAGATTGATTCACGGTTTTTTAAAACACTTTCATGAATTTTCGCATGCACATTTTTGGGCATGTGTTCAACAAATCTTTCTAGTTTTCAATGAATTCAAACCAAGGCAACAAAACACATAAGACAACAGTCACATCAACAAATCAAAATTCACGCAACAAATCAGATGAAATAATTTTGGCGATATCAGAGAAAAATCAGGGTTTCTAACCCTATATATTATCACTAATTCATCATAGGCAAGCTATCGAAGCCGCAACAAATTCAGGAGCAAAAAAAATCCAAATCAGAAATACTCACTTATGTTTTCAACTGCAAGAAGGAAAAAATTAATCGTCAAACAAAACAACTAGGATTCAAAGCTTTAGAGAATAAAATTCTAGAACAATCAATCGCGATTTGATTTGGAAGAGGAAAACCCTAAATTTGTGAAGTCGGCCGACATTGTTTTCTGAAGACAAACTTAACAAAGAAATAGACAAAGGGGCCGGTCTTATTTTATTTTATTAAAGGGTGTTTTCATGTTTGAGTTGTTTTATATTGTTTTGTTTTTTTTATTTTGCAATTATTTTCATCCACAAGTTTTCGTTTGTAAAACTAGGGTTTTCTAGTTTATCTGTAAAACAAGGGTTTACTAGCTATAGGTTTTATAGTTACGGTTTACGGATTACGGGTTTGTAATTCGGGGAAAATCCGATCGTGGGGATAAAGACCAATCTAGGACTTTGAGCGTAGGATTAGAACAGCAGCAGGTTTTGCAAGTGTACAAGACTGTATAGGCGGTTAACGAGGCAGTAGCTAGTTTATAGGTTTTTGTAGGCGGAAGTTCGTTTTAATTATAGTAAAAAACCTTGGGGAATGCAGCAGTAGGCAAGGTTTGCTAAAGCTAAATAAAATCTGTGTTATTTACTTTCTGCGTTTATTTTCTCTACTGCAATCTGTGCTATGATATTTTTAATATCATGTAAAAATCCAAAAACTCTATTCATCGCCCTCTAGGGTTAATCTAAGATCCAACATTCTGATGGTTAAGGATGCTTCACATCATTAACCTACCATGTCCAACTCTAACTTTTTATTTATAAGTTATGTATTAACTAGTATAAGTGAGAAAAGTGATATCCTTCTTTTCTTAACCTAGGATATTTATTTAACTATTTTCCTATTTGGACTAAGTAACTTGAACGGCAAGCAATATCCATTAATTCCTTATTTGTTTCATTATTCTCATTTAATAGAGTTATTTCCATTTATGACCATAACGGTCATATTTTTCCTAAGACAACAATTAATCTTTCATTTCCTTTCCATTCCCATTGATTATTATTAGTGCTGATGATGAACCTAACAGTCATAGTTCCCTAAGTCATTAATAATGGGATATCATTATTTTATCAGTCCTGAAATATCTATTTGTTGTACCCCAACAGGAACTACTAAATTTTATTTGTATATTAATTGCTTGTTATTTTTTTATTTTGGTTCACTTTATTATGTCAAAACTTTGAGCCCTCTAAACTAAATGGGTGCGACACCAAAGAAAAAGAGTACATATATAATCCATATATTCACATTACAATCAAATTTTCAATAAATTGTAAAATAACGATGAAAGCATATGTAAAAACAATAAGAACCATTACACCCAGTAACAAAAACCCTCTCCTCTGCAACTTCAACCAGTGTCTATCAACTCAATGCCCCATCTACGCAAGAAAGCCTCATTCACCATAGATCTGGATGACCTGCTTCCATTGTCTTTAACCAGAATTTTTTTCCTTTTCTATCATCTTCAACTGAATCTCTTTAGAAATAAAGTGATTACTAAATTGACGTGTATTTCGCTTCAACCGTACATGATAAACTGAAATAAGTAAGGCAGCACAAGCAATATCGTTCATCTGATTCTTTCCATGAAACATGTGTAATAAGACATTTGCTTCTTCCAATGATCCCACTACATTCATATTCAAACCAAAATTTTCTTTAAGAGAACACCAAATGAACTTCGAGTACTCACATCTAAAAAATAAACGGCACACTGTTTCCTCATGAATAGCACATAAAATGCAATTATTTTCACTAATCACACCATGTTTCATCAACCTATCTTTCATACTCAGTCTATCAATCGTAGCCAAGTATGTTATCAAAGCCATCCTCTTCAAGTTCTTTGCATGCCATACTACTTTAGACCAATGCTTAACAGGATATTTCTCTCTTGCTTTTTCCAAGGCTTTATTAAATGTAAACTCTCCCCCATCAGTCAACTAATAAAAATATTTTTGTAAATTATGATTCAACATCACACTATCAACATGTTGCTGAACTTCTCTTGTCGTTGCATGCAATCTACTAGAGATCCTTCCATCTTGTATTATAGAAGCTACAACCTCATTTTGATTACCCAATGCCTAAAATCTAGAAACCCCAATCAAATCCACCAAACTTCTGCTATTGATCCATGGTTCGAACCATAACATTGTTGATACCGCTAAAGAAATGACTTTATTAAATAGTTGTTTCCCATTGGTTCTTAATCTCAAAATTGCCTTCCATGTACATGATGCATTGTAATCCATACTCATACTCCAAAACAATTTATTTCTTGTGACGACCCCAAATCCCGTACTGACGGCGACAAGGGTAATCTTTGGAATATAACACAGAAACTGATAACAGCAGAACAGAAATAAATAACACCAGATAATGCACAACAGAATATACTGGATAAACGTAATCATCAGAGTTACACAGTATACAGGATCATACTTAGTACAAATACAGTTCAGCTATACATAAATGTCTACAGCGGAAAACAAACATAATATGTACAATAGGAGCTGAACAACATAAAAAGAAATAAATGAAGAATCCATCTTCAGCTCCAGCTATCCAGAAAGATCCTGCTAAAACCTGAATAAAAGGCTGCCTGTGTAGAAAAAGGGGGCACCCGAGTTTGCAAGTGAAACAAACTACGAGTCAGTCATGGGACTGGTATGAGAAATCTACTTGACACATTTTACAATATGGTAATCACAGGACCACGCCACTTTCGTGGAACGGGTTTACTCCATTGGATTGCCAGTGCCTTAAAACAAATCATTCTTTTAAACATCGCAATGCTTTTTACAAAAATGAAGCCCTTTTAAGACTAAGTTCCCATCACACAATGCAACGCAAACCAGAGGATAGAGTTTTTACCTTATAATGGCCAAAATATGCTTGATACGAATAAAACAAAAGCATTTGATATTATAACTAGTGTTTATATGTTTCAACAACAATTTCAAATCATAACTATCAATCACAGACGACATGAGCGTCCCATGCCACTATGTCGCCAAATATAGGTGTACAATCAAAACCGCACAGTCACGTATTTGGAAACTGGATTTCCGTCATGAACCAAGGCAAAAGATAGTCCTTACCGAATTCGAGACAATCTAGCCCCTGTCTCAGGCACAGCCGCAACCGTACATTGGATCGTCAGGGCCGGTCCACACGAAGTGGATTATAAAGCCTGAACAATGCATCCCTCCGCCCTTTGGGGCGTAAATGAGCCAACGAATGACTCCATCGGACCCGGATCGTCCGATCTAACCGAGGCGCCTCGCAACAGTAACAACCACATAAGTCAAACTCGTCAGGGCGTGTAAAACCACTGACGCCACTTCTAGCTAGAAAGAAAACGCACGTCCCCCCTGAGTTCCTCTCCCGTTTCTGGTTCATACCGGGGTGTGAGGCTCGCGATTTTATGTTATACACAAAGCTACGCCTCACAGGCGGTGCTTTGATCATCACCACAAGACTTTGCTTTTCAACAGAAGCCTTGATCACTGCATCTTAGCATGCCACACAGGAAATTCACACCGTGCAACTGATAGTTATCAATCACACAGAATAAATTCCAATGTCAGACACACTGTCCATTTGCAAGTCCGTTCTGGGTCTGAATGAAACCGGAGGCACTATATACCTCGCAAACCCATCGACCTCCACGTACGTCTGGACGATCACCACTCATTATCCATATTTCGGGATGCCTCCCAATCAGGACATCGGTTACCATCCAAACGGGGTGAAGATCTCCGGTCTTCGACCACCGTCTACATCTTCGATTTCTTATCGTCGATTCAGTTATTCAGAATGGGATAAACCCGGTCTTTCTGAGCAACTCGCGTATATGATAAACAAGTGCAACATAAATACACATACGCATCATTTCAATTCATTAGTCGCTAACCGTAAATCAGTAAGAGGACAATTTCCCAAATATTAACCCCGAAGGCCGAAACCAACATCAGATCAACACCCAGGAAACCATTCGACTTAGCCAACCTTCAGTTAGTTTCTAAATTTCACATCCATATCGTTCATAATATTTTAAAATGATTTATCGCCATTTTTATTTATTTTAAAATAGCCAATTTATTCAAACGACGCTTCGGGCCATAACGCAGCTGTGGCGCTGTTTTTCTTCAGATTTGTTTTACACATATATGAAAATCTAACCGTTGGATCTTCAAAAAATTTACATCATTAGAAAGATCTTTTCAAAACAAATCCAACGGTTCCAGTTTTGGAAAAATCCGACGGTCGGATCTCTTGGTACAATCGTTTGAAGTTTCGATTTCAAAATATGAACTGCAGCGTCGTTATTCGATTTAATTTAATTATATATATATATATAATCGATTCTGGCACTGTTTTTCTTCAGATTTGAATTAAACATTCCAGACAATCCAACCGTTGGATTTTTACAAAGTTGGTGCCGTTGGAAAGATATTTCCAAAAGCGAACCCAACGGTTGCGGTTTCGGGAAAATCCGATGGTCGGATCTCCCGCACTAATCGTTTGAAATCACGGTTTCAAAATACGAACTGCAGCTTCGTTATTCGATATATTTCAAATCTATTTATATATATATATATATATATATATCATTTCTTCGATTTCAAAGCTATATTCTTTTCATATATTTGATAAAATGATATTTTTATCCAACAAACATTCACTTCGACATTTCACTATTTTTAACAACACATGTGTATAGTAGAAAGGTGATTTTTATTGTAAAACAATTCATTTCAAAACGCGATTATTTTATATAGTTCATATAGGTAATAAAAATAAGATTTTTATTATAAAACAATTTATTTCAAAACAAGAGTATTTTATATAGTTCATATTGATGATAAACATAGGATTTTTATTATAAAACAATTTATTTCAAAATATGAATACCATTCAACACATGAATTTCAATTCAACGAATGAATTTCAAATCAACACATGAAGGTTTTCTATAGTTTATATATATAGATAAAAAGGTGATTTTTTTTTATATTTAAAACACGAATACCATTCAACACATGAATTCTATTCAACGAATGAATTTCAATTCAACACATGAAGGTTTTCTATAGTTTATATATATAGGTAAAAAGGTGATTTTTATATTTAAAACACGAATACCATTCAACACATGAATTCTATTCAACGAATGAATTTCAATTCAACACATGAAGGTTTTCTATAGTTTATATATATAAAGTAATAAAAATGTGATTTTTATTGCAAAACAATTTATTTAAAACATGTATGTCGTTCTATAGATGAATTTCTATTCAACACACGAATATAGTTTCAACACATGAAAATAATTCTAACACATGAATATTATTCAAAATTTCGGCAGCATAACGGCAGGGTAGTTAAAACCGGGGCCGTCCCTAGTACGGCTCCTCGCTCTACCTTAAAGCCTCGCAGCTTTTGACAATGGGGAATCATGCATCTCGTTCGCACGCAGGCGGCATGTATATATTTTTCATTTCCGCAAACTAATCCTATGTGGTTTCAACCAAATATTTCTCAACCACAAACGGGTATTTTTCAACCACAATCAATCAATTTCAACCACAACAATTACAATCAACCATTCGCTATCAACCAATTTTCACACCAATCACAATCAATAAATATCATCCATGGTTTGTGGACGAGGGGCGTGTATATATATATATATATATATATTATAAGCATTTCACTTCTATTTCAACACATATATAATCTTTACAACGCATATATAACTTATACATCGAACGTACAACCTATACAACGCTTATACATGAGGTGTACAACGCTTATATAAGTCATACATCGACTATATAATTTATACATCGTCATTTTCCATATCGTTTATAAATTAGAAATCTCACATTGGGTTCCACTCCACCAAAAATAGCAGGAGGCTCAGAAAAATATGTGGTCTCTTCTAGAATGTAGAAGACGTCCACGCAAGTCCATTGTCTCTTGTTTCACTGAATTTCGTCAAGAAATGAAAAAGATATGATTTTTACAGTGAAAACAAAAACCGTAGCACTTTAAACTGCTATAATATAGTTGAAATTAATATTAGTCGTTACCTTCTGAAATGATTCCAAACTAGGTTTGGATTTTTCGATCGGTCCGTGTAACGGTTCCACGATCGGGTTGCGCAAGGTCGAAGGGGGAGGAGAGGCGCGGGTTCGCCAGTGGCGCGGTGGTCTTCGGTGGCCGGAGCAACTCGCGGCGGCGCCAGAAACAGTCGGACTTTCGAGCCCGATATCTACCCAAAAACTCCATGAAAAAATCTGCAGCAGGTATGGATCTGAAGCTTTGAAGAATCTCTACAAAAACCTTAACTGAAGCAGGTGATTTTATTGAGCGGATTAGAAGAAATCGAGGAGAGAAGGAAAGAAGACCTTACGTCGTTCACGACCTGGTATCGGGGAGAGAGAAAATATCTTGGCCAATGAAATATTTTTATTTATTTATATATTTTAAAATCTCTAAAATACCCTCTTCCACACATGAACACCAATTCAAACCCAACGACTGTCGTCTCTAGCGTTTTACCCCCATTCCGAACACAATGGGATATGTTTCGTAGGCCCATTCGACTGTTTCAGTCAGTTTTCCTTCAAATTAAAATATAAACATTCAATATTTAATTTGAACGTACATTTCAATTTGCCAGGGCCACAAACTGATTTGAAAAATTCCAGAAAAATAAATCTGGCTATGCTTTGACGATACGGTCCCAACAAAACTAGTTTCATCGAATTCTAAGACCATTTGCAAAAAGGCCCATTTCTGGTCGATCCAATTTAACTATAATTGACCAAAACACGTTTTCCTTTACCACGCTCACAAACTAGCTTCAAAAATTATGAAATTTGAAACCTATCAATAACATCACATCCCGGATCCAACAAAAGTGGTTTCGTCGAATTCAGAGGTAGTATGCAAAATGGCCATTTTCACGGGCTATATAAATTCCATAACGACCTTCCTGAAAATTCATTTGGCCATAACTTTTGCTTTCCGCTACGAAACTTCGATTTTTCAGATTCGTTAGAAAGATATTCACTAACAAATTTAAATATTTTTTGTTTCACTCAAATCTGCTTTGTTTTGCACCCGGTATAGTAAGTCAAAGTTTGAATTCAATTTTTGAAACTACCGTGCCATTTCAGGCCTTGTTTATAATTAGAATTAATCATATTCGTTTTTAAATGTCAATTCAAACTTATTTTTCATCGATACTATTTAAAATATTTATTTTAAATATTTAAAATTCACTCAAATAGCCAATTTAAAAATTTTAAGTTGGTTCAGATTTTCCGGGTCGTTACATTTCTACAATATTTCATAGCAATCCATCTACTCTATAGGGAAGAATCAACTAAGAATTTCCACATTAACTTCATACTTGCCACTTTCTCTAGATCTTTAAATGATTTTAAATTAATACCTCCTTTACTCTTTGGAGAGCATAATATTTCCCACTTGACTTTATTTTTCGAACCACCACATAAAAAATATGAACACATCCTATTTAACTTTTCAATAGTATACACAGGTAATTGACAAACACAAAGCCAGTATAAAACCATTGGATTAATCACTGATTTGATCAACTCTGCTCTTCCCTTAAAGCTGAGAAATTTTGCATCCCATGATTGAAGTTTTTCTTGAACTCTATGCATCAATTCTTGGCAATCTTGATAATGGATATAATTTGTAGATAGAGGGAGCTTACTGATAATCCACTAAATTCCTCTAGTTTATCAAAGACCGATTTCAAAGAAGCAGCATAAGAAGTTAAACATCTCTCAAAAACCATTAGATCATCCTCATATAATAAGTGGGTGACTATAAGTTCAAAATTATGAACTGGAAGGAAGGACTTCATCAATAAAGCTTCATTCATGCAAAAGGTTAAAAAAAATCCATTTCAATAAAAATCAAGGTGAAATGGGTCACCTTGTCTTATACCTCTATTAGATGATGTAAAACCCGTTAGCACCCCTTAAATCATTATAGAAAACATTGGAGTAGAAATGCATTCGTAGACGATATTTATTAAATGAATAGATAACCCCATACACTGCATGATATGGCATATAAATTCACAGTTAATCCTATCATAAGCTTTGTGTAAATCTACTTTTAGACAAAACTTATTTACACCAGGCCTTTTAAAGTCTCTAATTTTACTCGTGTGCTAACAAAATATTATCACCAATATAGCATGAAGGGATAAACGCACATTGGTTGGGTGATATAAGGTGAGGAAGAAGCCATTTGATTATATTACAAAAGATTTTACTGAAAATCTTATAGTATAAGTTCCAACACGAGATAGAACGATAGTGTGAAATCTCATTAGGCTTTTCAACTTTAGGAATTAACATAATAAATGAATGATTTCAACCTTTGGGTAGCATTGCATAGTTGAACATGCCCTGAACAATGGCTAACAGTTCCATTTTCACATCCTCCCAATGTAGCTTAAAGAACTTTGAATTAAAACCTATGGACTTGGACTGGTATCTTCATAAATAGAGAATACTGCTTTCTTAACTTGTTCTAATGAGATTGATTGAAGTAAATCCTGTTGCCCTTGATGATTAATAACATAAGCAGATTGAAAGAATGGAAAATCTGTTCCATTTGAAACATTGAACATAGAAGTAAATAATCGATAGCTTCACCAGCAACCCCCTTTAACTTATATAAAAGTTCACCTTCATAATTAATCAATGCCTTTAGATTATTGCAGTGTCTCCGAGAAGATATTTTAGAATGAAAGAATTTAGAATTAGTATCACCCTCTTAAAGACAAGAGACTTTCGTTTTTTGCATACAGTTCCAAATTTTAATTTCCTTTTCTATCATAAGTTGATGCTTACCTCCAAGCATAACTTCATATAAATCCACATTTTCAGGGTCTAAATCCAAAGCAGCCTCTCTCTCATTAAATCTGTTTTCAGCTTCAAATAGCAGAGCATCGTCTCTTGGTCTCAATTTATTCCATAATTTCAATTCTCTTTTGCATGCTTGTAATTTCTATTGAAATTTATAACTAACAAAACCCCACATGTTATCATTTAAACCCCTTCCAATACAATCCGTATACCCAAGTTTATAACTCCAATCATTCGCATATCTAAAAGGAAAACCCTTGACTGTAAAGTAAGAATAAAATCCACTAACAATGGATTATGGTCCCTGGATAACTGGGATAATGATAATGCCTTTATATCATTATACTTATGCAAACAAGAGTGATTCAAAAAAATCTTATCAATATGGTTAGCAATACCTCGTCTCCTCCAAGTATAATTGAAACCAATAGGTTTAATTCCAATTAATCTAGATTGAGATAAACAGTTGTTAATTGCTCTTAATTGCTGAAAAGGAATTGGCAGACCTCATTTTTTATAAATAGATGAAGTGGCATTATTAAAATCACCCATTAAAATCCAATCCCCATTAACCAATTCTGACCCCTGTACAATCTGTCTCCATAACTCCTGTCTATCATAAAAGCTATTACTCGCATAAACCATAGAAATAACCACAAACATTCCACCAGTGTTACTAGCGTTTACTGTCACATGTTGTTTATAGGATGAGAGAATACACATTGACCATACATCAGCATTCCAAATAATAAGAATTTTATCTGAAAAAACATCAGTTTAATGAGTTATGAAATCCCAATTAGCAGGTAAAAGTTTCCTAAAGCATCATAAATTATGCACACTAAGCTTATTCTCCATCGAACCAACAATAGTTGGTTTGAATTTTGTCAACAGGGATAAAACTTCTTGCATACGAAATGAAGAATTCATCCCTCTGACGTTCCAACTCATAATTGTCATTTAATCATCACAAAGCTCCTTAAATTTCTTTTAGGAGGAGCTGTGGAGGTTGAAGTAGCAGTCTCTTTGCCTTTAACATGAGCAAGATATGCATTATTCTTATTAACACTAGCTGAAACATCATAGTTCTCTTCTTCTATAGTAGCCTTATTCAAACTATCTACCACAAGGTTTAAGTCATCAGGTAATATGTCATGAGGTAAATCAGAATTTAAGAAATCTAAATCCCTTTTTCAATTAAGATTTCCAAATGAAGAAGCATCAACTTGAATATTAGAATCTGCATTAACCTCTGAAGAAGAAGCATTAACCTTATCCTTAGCAACCCATGCTAGATCTTTCTCAATTCATGTACTACTGTTTGATGACCAAACACCATGCATTTATCACATCGGGGAGGTATATGTTGTATATGACATAGTTGTATACACAATCATATGATCTTTATTTGATGATAACAACCAAATAAATATTATTTTAAATGTGTTTGTTACTGTACTGTTTTATATATACACTACACACATGAATATAATATTTATATTTAAATAGAATACGACAGTACTTGAATTAAAATATTCAACAATATTTTATTTAAATATAATATTTTATTTCAATATTCAAAACAGTACAGATTTACAACTCCACTATTTGTACAACACACTATAATTCACTGAAATACATTTCATTTCACATTCAAATTCATATACGCAGCTCCTCACTACAACCCTGTCAATATACATTCACATTGATTCATATACAGACACTCAACTCTTTATACAGTCACATATACATTCATTTATACAGACTCATATATATATATATATACACATTTACTAACACATGTTATCTTCTTTCTTCTGTCTTCATTCTTCTGTCTTCACAGCATCTTCACTGTCAGTCCAGTCTTCATACCTGTCATATACAGAAACACACACACAGTATCTGGAATAGAAATAATTTCATATTCAAGCAGATATAATTTTTTTTATTTGCCTCTATTCTCTGATGTGTTTTCTCATTATTTTTCATGACTCGATCTGATTTATCAATTTATCTGGCTGTGTCTAGACAGCTTGTGATATTCTCAGTGATACACTATAAATACCACAAAGTAGTAAGTTTATATACAAAATATTTCGGTGCAGGGACAAGAATTTTTTCTGATAGCTGCATATACACACGTGTATAGATATACACATGTGCACTGCCTCGCCAATCAGTGTGCAACTGTGGAGTAGCCACGTGGACAATCTCGACTCAGTGCATATGTATATGGTCATCAACATCAATAGCCGAGCACTTATCCATGCAACTCAAACAAGGAGCAAATGTCAAATGGTTCTGCACAAGCACAGTGCAACAACATGAATGGTCAGTGAACTCTTGCCATACATAGTCAAGCATGTACAAGCATAACAGTAGCAATATGAATGGTGAAATCAATGGGACAAATGCATATCAACAGTTCAACACACAAGAATAGAATATAGTGTATAAGTCGAAGCAGCTCGGTCTTCATGCACAAGTCAAAGAAGCTAAAGTGGCAGCTATAATATGCAAGCACTGCATAAACGTGTGCATTGTTATGGCATGAATACACAAATGTGGTGCATACATTCAATCACCACAGAAAAGGGGCATATACAATGGTACAGTGAAATAGACCATGTGTACACACAACAAGTAAAATATGGTGACACAAAACAACACTTCAGCATTATCAAGTATATAAGGCTCATGCATTGACCACACTAATCATGGTCAACTCAATATGCAAGTATATATGTGAACAAGTGTGAACAAGTGCAAAGAAATGGGATGGTAAAATTGGTGATATACACAGTAGCTTAATGGGACAGTGGTGTGCAACTTTCATGTGCACAAATGGACACGATCAAAGTAAACTCCAAACATCAACTCTCTCTCTCACACACACACACATAAGGATGGCCAAAGTGGTGTACACAGCATGGACAAAAGATGAAGAGAAACAATGCACTGGTGTACATTACAAATTGGCAGGGCAGCAGACAATTGAAACAAGGTACACAAACATGCATGGAAATAGCAATATACAGCAGCACATGTTTTACATGAAGTAGCCAATTACAACAATGATGTATACAAAGGTGCAGTTTTTTTTCTTTCCAAATGCAAAAAACTTAGCACAAATGAAGCATGGCAAGTGAAATGGTGTATGGGAGAAAACAACTCAGATATATCAAATGATCAAGCACTTCACAAATACACTAAGCAGTTTTAAACAATGGACAAGCAAGAAAGTTCAGCAAACAAGGTTGATGTCTTCAGCTATATAGTGAAGCAAAAACATAGGAACAGAGCACATTTGCCACAGGTATTTGATACAAGTTTGGTACAATAGCAAAAGGAAACAAATCAGTGGCAAAAAGTATTTTTTTTTTGCTTCCAGACTTTCCAGAAATAAGATTTCACAAAAGAATCATTTTTTGGCAAGTTGCAAATCAACTCACAAACCCAAGAAGTTTGTTTCTGTTTTTTGAACAATTCATTGTTGGCAAGAAATTCGAAATCAATCAATTGTTCACGTGGAAAAAGAATTTTATTCCAGATTTAAACAAATCAGTGTCATTTTCTGGCAAGAAATCAAGTGGTGCCTTATGGGATCAATCAAGCAATTCAGCGAACAATTTTTTTTAGGCAAGACAATCAAATTATCTTTGATCAAGTTATTTCAAAAATACGTAGAATAACAAAAGGGGCATGTTTTCATTTTTTTGGCAAATATTAATTTTGGAAATAGAATTACGTTTGCCATTGTTCAACGTGGTTTATAAAATCACGTCCAGATTCAATTCATCAATTCAAGCTGAGAAACAAAAGGGGCAAAATCAATCAAAGCTGAGAATTCAAAAGGGGAAGCCAACGCAAATCAATCAAGCCATCACGTGAAATCAGAGTGTCGATTTAGGGTATCCTAAATCCTACTATATTTACACCCTTTACATCACAGGCAATCGGGTATCGAAAAACCAACCCAACAAAATCGAGAGCAATCAGAGAAATAAAATTCGAATACACACAATTTATTTTTGATCGCTATCCAATTCAATCAACGAAAGAGAGAAGCCCCAAATCATTGATCATAGAGAAACAACGTGAAGAAGAGCATCAAAGATTACAACTTCGAATTATCCAGCAGCGATTCGAATTGGGAAATCAAATGAAACCCTAGAAATTTGTTCTGCCGCCGCCATTCTTTTTCCCTTTCCGAAAGGAAGCAAAGTGATCGGGTGTAACCAAAGGAAATGGACCGGCCGACATTTCAAGCGGAAAAGGGGATGACCCCTTATCTTTTAAACTCCTTTATTTTTTAGGGTTTCATTTGTTTTGGTTTAAATTTTGTTGAAAATTTCTTTTATAAACCGACAAATCAGTTTCTAGTGTCCGTAAAATACTAAGGAGTTCTGTCAGGGTGTTGAATAACAGTTGACCGAGTCTGTAAAATCTGGGTTACTGGTTACGGGGTCGTAATCAGGGGAAATCAGATCTAGGGGATTAGATTAGTCTAGGGTTTTGATCGTAGAGTTAGAATAGGAGCGAGGGGTTCGCGAGTGTACATGGTCTTGTATGCATGAACTATTCTATCATCTAGTAGAAACGTTAGGAATGCAGCAGTAGGCAGAATTTTGCCGAAGCTGGGTATATCGTTTGTCATTTACTTACTGTGAAGACCCGTAACTTCCCCGTAAAGGAAACAGCGGATACTTTGAGGACAAGACGAATCAGAACGCAAACATAAGAACATTTCATTGTATTACAACAATTCCATCAGAATACAAGAATATACAGAGTATAAATCAATATTACACATTATAAAATATCAGAAATTACAATACATTACATAGCAGCGGAAAATAATACAAAACACAACTGAAGGAGATATACGATACAGAGCTTTCCGGATATCATTCCAGCTGTAAATCAGGATCCTGTGAATATAAATCTGCAAAACCCAAAACTAATAGCTACCCGTGTCAAAATAAGGGCACCCAAAGTTTAGGTTAAAAACAATAAACTCCAGGTCAGTCATAGGACTGGTGTGAGAACTAAAACAGTTATTAATCTTTATTTTAAACTTAGGTAAATCAAGGGACCACGCCGTATAACACGGAACTGGTTTCCTCCCAAGAGTACCAGTGCATAAAACAAACAGCGCAATGCTAAATAAAGAAGAATGAAGCTATTATAAGACCCAGGTCCCATCACACAATGCAACACAAGCCGGAGGATAGGGTTTTACCTTATAATAGCCAAAGAATGCTTGATATGCTAAATTTCATCTTTTATTACTATAAGTGTATAGTGTCAAAACAATTTCAATCATAAATATCAATCATAGACGGCATGGGTACCATATATTTAATTCCATAGCGACTATTTTGAATATTCAACTGGCCATAACTTTTTATTCCCGCTATGAAATTTCAATTTTTTAGATTCGTTAGAAAGATATAGTTCAACAGATTTAAATATTTCTTGTTTCGCCAAAATCTGATATATTTTGAATCCTATACATTCAGTCAAAGTTTAAAGTCGAATTTTAAAACTACTGCACCATCTCAGGCTCGTTATATAATTAAAATAAATTTATTCGTTTTAACTTCGTTGAAAATAAATTTTTCGTCGTTATTATTTAAAATATACCAATTTAAATCTTAAAATTCACTAAATTTGCCAAAATAAAAAAAAAATTAAATTGGTTGGGATTTTCGGGTTATTACAATCTCCCCCACTTAAAACTTTTCGTCCCCAAAAAGGAACGAAGCCGAAAGTTGTTTTACAAATCAGCTCAACTTCCATTATTTTCATCAAGGCTTAAGTTCTTCAACTTCACATTCAATTTCTATTTTTCAGCTCTGATACCAAGCTGTTACGACCCAAAATCCCCCTTACGGGAAATCACGGATTGAGTTGAGAACAAGCCACATCGGAACGCAAACAGAAGAACATTTCATTGTATATTACAACAATCCCATCAAAATACAAGAATATACAGAGTATGAATAAATATTACACAGAAAATATCAGAGATTTAAATTACATTACATAGTAGCGGAAAAATAATACAATACACAACTGAAAGAGATAAAGGGATACAGAGCTTTCCGGATATCGTTCCAGCTGTAAATCGGGATCCTGTGAATATAAATCTGCAAAACCAAAACTACTAGCTGCCCGTGTCAAAATAATGGCACCTAGAGTTTAGGTTAAAACAATAAACTCCAGGTCAGTCATGTGAGTGGTGTGAGAACTAAAACTATTATTTATCTTTATTTTAAAGTTAGGTAAATCAAGGGACCACGCCGTATAACACGGAACGGGTATCCTCCCAAGACTACCAGTGCATAAAACAACAGCGCAATGCTAAATAAAGAAAAAAGAAGCTATTATAAGAACCAGGTCCCATCACACAATGCAACGCAAGCCGGAGGATAAGGTTTTTACCTTATAATAGCCAAAGAATGCTTGATACGCTAAAAACAAATCATTTTATACTATTATAAGTGCATAGTATATAAAACGATTTCAATCATAAGTATCAATCATAGATGGCATGACTGCCCCTTCCCACTATGTTGCCATACTAGGCTCTACAAATAAAACCGCAAAGTCACGTATTGAAAGTTGGATTTCCATCTGTGAACCGAGGCAAAAGATAGTCCTCTACCGATTCGAGACTGTCTATTCCGAGCCTCAGGATCAGAGCTCGAGTGACCCTTGGATCGTTAGGGCCGGTCCACCGATGTGGATTAAAATGCCTGAACACTGCGTTTCCCCGCCCTTTGGGGCGTAAATGAGCCAAATGAATCCATCGGCTCCACACAGTCACCGCTAAATCTGAGGCGCCTCGCAATAGCAACAACCACACAGGTGAAAATAATATAAATGTTAGGGCTGGTAGGTCACTGACACCACCCTGACTAGAAAGAAACGCATGTCCTCCCTGAGGTCCTCTCCCGTTTTTGGTTCACAACCGGGGTGTGAGGCTCGCGAATCAACGCTACACAAAGCCTTGCCACACAAACCGTGCTTTGATCATCAACCACAAGACTTTGCTTTTCAACAAAAGCCTTGATCAATTGCCACTTAGGCATGCCACATAGGCAATTCACTCCATACGATTGATATCCACCAATATATAACCCCTGAGCTCGTACGTCTCAGAGAAGGGCGTTAAGCAAGAGAATAAATTCTCCGCCTCCAAACAGATATATATTTAATAGAAATTAATCACACAGAATAAAATCCAATGTCAGACACACAGTCCATTTACAAGTTCGTTCTAGGTCTGAACGAAACCGGAAGCACCGTGTACCTCGCATATCCATCGATCTCTAAGTACGTCTGGACGATCACCAACTGATTCCCTCCTCTTGGGTGTACAGCCCAATCAAGATCATCAGCAATCACCCAAACGAAGTGAAGACCTTTGGTCTTCAACCGCCGTCTTCATCCTCGACACCACGTCGAATCAGTTATTCAGAATGGGATAAAATCGGTCTTTCTGAATAACTCGCATATATAATAAACAAGTGTTACACAAACACAACATATGCCTCATTCCAATTCAGAATATTCTTTTATTCAAATATTCTTATACTTTGGGAAAGGTTCCCATTAATTTTATCAAAGAAAAATTCTTTAAATTTATTCTTTAATCTTCCTTTGAATATCAATTCAAATTAGTCAGGATTAGCGAACCACACCGCAGTAATCATTTATTTTATTTCCCAATCCTAACCTATTCATCCCATGAAGTAAAACTGGTCATACTTCATATCTAACACCATGGTGTTATCGGTAAATTTAATTACCATTTCACGTTCAAATCTAATTAAAGATTTAACAATCGCCTGGAGCAAAACTGGTGATACTCCATTCTCGATCACTTCAATCTAATTAAAGATTCATTAAAACTCCACTTAGTTTTAATCTTCTGCAAAATCAATATCCTGTCTTTAACTGGGTTAAAGAACCAATTTCATTTAAAACACGGTTCACTATAAACCCAAAATCACATTCCATTAATTATCGGGTTAAAGAACAAGTGTTATTTAAAACACCGTTCATGATAAACCCAAAAATCAATTCAAATTCAATTCCAATTAAATACTATTTAATTGGTACACTTCATTAAATATAAATAAAAAGATTTAATCTTTTTCTCAACTGGGTTTAAAAACAGTGTTAATGAAGACACCATTTACGACAAACCCAAATCTCATTTGATATTAAATACAAGGCTCTAAATAGAAAATATACGGCTTATATTCAATATCAAATTCGTCGACCAACAAATATCGTATTGGAAATAACGATATAAATATATCTTACAAATTTCCATAACAATTTTTGAATTGAAAATTTAAATCAATTATACGTATTTGATTATTTATTTTATATTGAATTTGGACAATCCAGTATATATAGATTTCCTGCATATGAAGATTCGTGGTGTTTGGTTTAGCTTATCGGTGAGAACTCCTCACTTTTATTTTAATTTCTAGTTGAAATATATACAAGAAATTGAAAATGGCGCGGTAGTTCGATAATTCGATTTCAAAGTTCAAATGAATGTACAGGATTCAAAATAAACCAGATTTTAGCGAAACCAAAAATAATAGATTCAATTTGAAAATATTCATGTGTTGAATGAAAATAAATTCATGTGTTGAATAGAAAATAAATTCATGTGTTGAATAGAAAATAAATTGATGTGTTGAATTGAAGATAAATTCATGTGTTGAATTGAAAAATATTTATGTGTTGAATAGAATAAACATTCGTGTGTTGAATAAAAGCCGTGTTGATTAGATTGACGCCATTTTGACGTGAACGATATTTATATCGATTTTATTCATTTTTATAATGAATATAGAAAATGAAGTGATTTCAAAATATAATGTTCTGAAAATATTATCATTTTTATATCGATGATGTGGAAGATTCAATTTTGATTAGAAATTGAATATGAAGTTGAAATCGTTTTGAAAACGAATTTAAAACGATTTATAAAATACGTTTTAAAAGGAAATTGACGAAATATATAGTATATATATATTATATATAATGGCCTGAATAGAACGCGCCGCGCCCCTGCAGTTCGCGAATTTTGACCATTGACTTCGAATGGACGTTACGAGAGATCCGACCGTCGAATTCTCCTAAAACCGGAACTGTTGGGTTCGTATCGAAAAGAGATTTCTAGAATATTAGAAATTAGAAATCTAACGGTTGGATTTGGAATTATGTCCAAATCAAATATGGAAAAGGTCGATGTAAGTGCGGTTCGATGGCCGTTGATGGAAATCGACTGTACGGGCCTTGATAAAATTATTAAAAATATCAATAATTTGTGTAAAATCATAAGAAATGATTTGTGAAGAATTGGGATTAAAAATCCCAAATTTGAAAAGATAAAAATAGATTTTTATCGAAATGAACTAGTTTTGAACTAGAATTATAAACCATTTATCTTTGAAATAAATAAAGTGGATTTGAAATGGTTTTGAAAATAACCAGAATTTCCAATAATGGAATTGGAATGGACAACTGTGAATATAAATCTGCAAAACCAAAACTACTAGCTGCCCGTGTCAAAATAAGGGCACTCATAGTTTAGATTAATAACAATAAACTCCAGGTCATTCATAGGACTAGTGTGAGAACTAAAACAGTTATTAATCTTTAATTCAAAGTTAGGTAAATCAAGGGACCACACCGTATAACACGGAACGGGTTTCCTCCCAAGAGTACCAGTGAATAAAAAAAACAGCACAATGCTAAATAAAGAAGAATGAAGCTATTATAAGACCCAGGTCCCATTACATAATGCAACACAAGCCGGAGGATAGGGTTTTACCATATAATAGCCAAAGAATGCTTGATATGCTAAATTTCATCTTTTATTACTATAAGTGTATAGTGTCAAAACAATTTCAATCATAAATTTCAATCATAGACGGCATGGGTACCATATATCATGTCGCCATACTAGTTCTACAATTAAAACCGCAAAGTCACGTATTGGAAGTTGGGTTTCCATCTATGAACCGAGGCAAAAGATAGTCCTCACCGAATTCGAGACGCTCTAGTCCATGTCTCAGGCTACAGCCGCAACTGCACCTAGGAGCCACAGGGCCAGTCCACTCGATGTGGATTAAATAAAACCCTGAACACAACGTCTCCCCGCCCTATGGGGCGTAGATGAGCCAAATGACTCCATCTGCTCCACACAGTCACCGATATATCCGAGGTGCGTCGCTACAGCAACAACCACACAGGTGAAAATAATATAAATGTCAGGGCTGGTAGGTCACTGACACCATCTCTAACTGGAAAGAGACGCACGTTCTCCCTATATCCTCTCCCCTTTCTGGTTCACAACCGGGGTGTAAGGCTCGCGAATTCACGTTACACAATGCTATGCCATACAGGCGGTGCTTTGATCATCAACCACAAGACTTTTCTTTTCAACAGAAGCCTCGATTAATTGCCACTTAGGCATGCCACAATGGAAATTCACTCCATGCGATTGATATCCATCAATATATAACCCCTGAGCTCGTATGTCTCAGAGAAGGGCATTAAGCAAAAGAATAAATTCTCTGCCGCCAAAAAGATATATATTTAATAGAAATCAAACACACAGACTAAAATCCAATGTCAGACACACAGTCCATTTACAAGTTAGTTCTGGGTCCGAACAAAACCGGAGGCACATTGTACCTCGCATATCCATCGATCTCCAAGTACGTCTGGACGATCACCATATGATTCCTTCTTGGGTGTACAGCCCAATCAAGATCATCAGTAATCATCCAAATGATGTGAAGACCTTCGGTCTTCGACCACCGTCTTCATCCTCGACACCACGTCGAATCAGTTATTCAAAATGGGATAAACCCGGTCTTTCTGAATAACTCGCATATATAATAAACAAGTGTTACACAAACACAACATACGCCTCATTCCAATTCAGAATATTCTTTTACTCCAATATTCTTATACTTTGGGAAAGGTTCCCATTAATTTATCAAAGATAAATTCTTTAAATTTATTCTTTAATCTTCTTTTAAATATCAATTCAAACTAGTCGGGATTAGCGAACCACACCGAAGTAATCATATATTTTATTTCCCAATCCCAACCTATTCATCTCATGAAGCGAAACGGATCATACTTCATATCTAACACCACGATGTTATCGGTAAATTCAATTACCATTTCACGTTCAAATCTAATTAAAGATTTAACTATCGCCTGGAGCAAAACTGGTGATACCCCATTCTAATAAATAAAAATCATATTTTTATTTCTACTTCATATATTTTTACAACTCTTCTTTCTATAATTAAGAATCGAATCTTTCTATGTAAAGATCGCATTTTTACAGTGCTATTATATATATAAAGATTGTATTTTTATTCCCGCTATGAAATTTCAATTTTTCAGATTCGTTAGAAAGATATAGTTCAACAGATTTAAATATTTCTTATTTATTACAACAATTATTTATTTTAAAAATAAATGGAATTATAATTCTGGTATCACAGATAGTAACCCGTAACTCCCCCGTGAAGGAAAGCCCGGGTTGCTTTGAGGACAAGACGAATCAGAACACAAACAGAAGAACATTTCACTGCTTATTACAACAATTCCATCAGAGTACAAGAATATACAGAGCATGAATAAATTTTACACATTTGACAAATATCAGAGATTTAAATTACATTTAAATACATAGCCATGGAAAAATAATACAACACACAACTGAAAGAAATACACGGATGTAGAGCTTTACGAGTATTGTTCCTGCTGTAAACCAGGATCCTGTGAATATAAATCTGCAAAACCAAAACTACTAACTGCCCGTGTGGAAAATAGGGGCACCCAGAGTTTAGGTTAAACCAATAAACTCCAGGTCAGTCATGTGACTGGTGTGAGAACTAAAACAGTTATTAATCTTTATTTTAAAGTTAGGTAAATCAAGAGACCACGCCGTATAACACGGAACGGGTTTCCTCCCAAGAATACCAGTGCATAAAACAAATAGCGCAATGCTAAATAAAGGAAAATGAAGCTATTATAAGACCCAGGTCTCATCACACAATTCAACGCAAGCTGGAGGATAGGGCTTTACTTTATAATAGCCAAAGAATGCTTGATACGTTTAAAAACACATTATTTTGATATTACTATAAGTGTATACTGTCAAAACAATTTCAATCATAAGTATCAATCATAGACGGCATAACTACCATCTACTATGTCGCAATCTTAGGTTCTACAAATAAAACTGAAAGTCACGTATTGGAAATTGGATTCCATCATTAGTCGAGGCAAGGGGCAAGCTCCTCTCTGATTCGAGACACTCTAGCAAATGTTTCAGGACCACACACAGCGATCCCTTGGAACCTCCAAGGCCGGTCCTCTCTTACCTTTGAGGATTAGTTATTCCTGAACACACGTTTCCCAGTCCTATAGGACCTATGTAATGGTCTGTACGTCGGCTCACATAGTGCCAGTTATCGACCATATATTCGAGGCGCCTCGCATTCCAACAACCACACAGGTGAAAAGTATATAAATTTCAGCCAGTTTAAGCACTGACACCACTACTAGCTAGAAAGAAACGTCGTGTACTCCTTGGATCCTTATCCCGTTTATGACTCATATCGAGTGTGAGGCTTGCGAATTCACGCTATACACAAAGCTGTGCCACATAGGCTGTGCTTTGATCATCAACCACAAGACTTTGCTTTTCAACAGAAGCCTTGATCATTTGCTACTTAGGCATGCCATACAGGCAATTCACTCCACGCGACTGATGTCCATCGATATACAACCTCTGAGCTCGTACGTCTCAGAGAAGGGCGTTAAGCAAGAGAATAAATTCTCCACCGCCAAACAGATGTATATTTAATAGAGATCAATCAACACAGAATGAAATCCAATGTCAGACACACAATCCATTTACAAGTTCGTTCTGGGTTTGAACGAAATCGGAGGCACTTTCCTTGCATATCCATCGATCTCAAACTACGTCTGAACGATCACCAACTGATTCCCTCCTCTTGGGTGTATAGCTCAATCAAGATCATCAATAATCATCCAAACGATGTGAAGACTTCCGGTCTTCAACCACCGTCTTCATCTTCGACTTATCGTCGAATCGGTTATTCAGAATGGGTATAAACCCGGCCTTTCCGAATAGCCCGCGTATATAATAAACAATGTTACCCAAACACAACATACACCTCATTCCAATTCAGAATATTCTTTTATTCAAATTTTCACATTCTTAGGGAAAGGTTCCCATTAATTTTATCAAAGATAAATTTTTCTAAATTTATTCTTTAATCTTCCTTTGGATATCTTTTCAAACATGTTATGGCTTTCCACACTAGTCGGGATTAGCGAACCACACCGAAGTAATTATTTATTTTATTTCCCAATCCAAACCTATTTATCCCATGGAGCAAAACTGGTAATACTCCATATCTATTACCACGGTGTTATCGGTAAAATTAATTACCATTTCACGTTCAAATCTAATTAAAGATTTAACTATCGCTCTGGAGCAAAACTGGTGATACTCCATGTTCGATCATTTCAATCTAATTAAAGATTCATTAAAACCCCACTTAGTTTTAATCTTCCCACTAATCAATATCCAGTCTTTAACTAGGTTAAAGAACCAATGTCATCTAAAACTCGATTCACGATAAACCAAAAATCACTTCCCATTGTTAATCGGGTTAAAGAACAGGTGTTATTCAAAACACCGCTCATGATAAACCCAAAAACCAGTTTAAATTCAACTCCAATTAATATTATTTAATTGGTACACTTCATTAAATCTAAATAGAAAGATTTAATCTTTTTCTTAACTGGGCTTAAGAACAGTGTTAATGAAGACACCATTCACGACAAACCCAAATCACATTTGATATTAAATACAAGGCTCTGAATAGAAAATATATCATCTTATATTCAATATCAAATTCTACGACCAATAAATATCGCATTGGAAATAACGATATAAATATATCTTTCAAATTCCCATAACAATATCTGTATAATCACGAAATCCAACATCGAAATATTCCAAAGACAATTTCGATTCAAATCCATTTCCACCTTATATATATTGGAAATTCTGGTTATTTTCTAAACCATTTCAAATCCACCTTATTTATTCGAAAATATATAGATTTTAATTCTAGTTCAAAACTAGTTCATTTCGATAAAATCTATTTTTATCTTTACAAATGTGGAATTTTTCATCCCAATTCTTCACACATCATTTCTTATGATTTTACACAAATTATTACTATTCTTAATAATTTTATCATGGCCCGTACAGTCGATTTCCATCAACGGCCATCGAACTGCACTTACAACGACCTTTTCCAAATTTGATTTAGACATAATTCCAAATCCAACCATTAGATTTCAGATTTCTAATATTCATTGGAAAGCTCTTTTCGACACGAACCCAATGGTTCCGGTTTTAGGAGAATCCGACAGTCGGATCTCCCGCAACGTCAATTCGAAGTCAATGGTCGAAATTCACGAACTGCCGCGGCGCGGCGCGTTCTATTCTGGCCATTAATATATATAATATATATTATATATATTTCGTCGATTTCAATTCAAAACGTATTTTATAAATTGTTTTAAATTCGTTTCAAAACAATTTCAACTCCATATTCAATTTCAAATCAAAATTGAATATTTCATATCATTACTATATAAATGATAATATTTTCAAAACGTTATATTTTGAAATCACTTCCTTTCTATATTCATTGTAAAAACGAATATAATCGATATAAATATCGTTCATGTCAAAATGGTGCATCTCTAATCAACACGGCTTTATATATTTCAATAACTTCGTTATTTTATTCATTAAATGAATATTTTCTTCAACATATATATTTCCTTCAACACTCAACACATGAGCATCGTCAACACATAACTATTTATGTTATTTAATATATTTTATAAAATTATGATAAAGATGTGAATTTTATTGTTTAAAATATTTTACTCAACACATGAATATATATTTTATCCAACACATGAATATTCTTTATTTTATTCAACACATGAATATATCTTTTATAATATTCTTTATTTTCCCGATGGGAATGAGGCCCAATCAATTACCATATAATGTTAATTATATGGATTCCATATAACACATGTATCTAATAGCAACGATAAATAATCAACCATCATCCGAAGTGCACCACACAACTGCATAAGCATTAAATATAAATAATTAACGCTCATACAGTCTGTCAACCACACGATCGACATACCACTAAACAATTGGGATTAGTGTACGTCAAATATCATCCCAACACCCGTGTGGGGTTTCAATCCACAAACACTGAATATTATATGCTCAGTTGGGCGACGTGTAAAAATTTTCGTCCCAAACAATATCCTTCAAATAGGTGTTCATAAGAATGTTTTTCAACACATGAATGTTTTATTATTCATTTCACATCAACATCACAAACAAACTTCACAACACATCAAACAAGCATACAAGTCGTCCATGGTCTGTGGACGACGGGTGTTGGGTGCTGCTAAACATCGTCTGCATCCTAGTATATAATTTTAACTAGAAAACAAGAGTTAGAGTGAGAAGTTCTCACCGACTAGCTAAACCAATACACCGCGACTCTTCATATGTAGATATCTTCGTCGTGCTCGCCTTTTGTCAATTTCATTGTCCGTAGCCACTACATATATAAAAATCACACTTTTATATTGTTGCCATGTATATAAAAATCACATTTTTATAATCACTCTATATGGATTAAAATTCTATTTTTACACCGCTACTATATAGATAAAAATTCTATTTTTATCTCGCTAGTAATATAGTAAAAATCATATTTTTATTACTCTACATAAGTAAAAATCATATTTTTATTCTTCCTAGGATATAAAAATCATATTTTTAATCTCTACATCATATAAAAATTATATTTTTATTCTCTATGTCTTCATATATAAAAATCTCATTTTTACTTCACCGTTTCAACTATATAAAGATTTCGCCTTTTTAAATATAAAGATTTCACCTTTTTAAATATAAAGATTTCTCCTTTTTAAATATAAAGATTTCGCCTTTTAAAATATAAAGATTTCGCATTTTTAAATATAAAGATTTCTCCTTTTTAAATATAAAGATTTCACCTTTTTAAATAGAAAGATTTCGCCTTTTTTATATGCTTCATATATTTAAAACTGAAAATAATCGATGTTATCTATTTAAAACAAAACTGATTTTATATGATTTTATTCAATTTCAGAATTTAAATGAACTACTAAAAAAAGAATAAGACAAAAATAAATAAAAACAAGGAAACTTACAGTAATTGAAGAGGAGGAGGGGAGAAAGCGCAGTCGAGGTCTAGTCGAAAAGGGGGGGTGCTCGCGCGGGGCGCTCAGGCGCTGGGTGGGAGGGGCTCGGAGGTGGCTGGATCGAGCGGAGAGGTGGCGGTTGCTGCTGCGTCGTCGGGTTTGGGTGAGGTAGGAGGAGCGTGTGTTTAGAGGAAGGGGGAGAGAACGAGGGGGAAGAGGGGAAGACGCGGCAGGAGGAGGAGGATCGGGGAAGAAGGTGGGCGCCACGCGCCGGCGGTGCGCTGTGCTGCTCGGAGGAGCGGCGATGGCTCCTCCCCGTTCCCTTTTTTATTATTTTGTTTTCAATTTTGAAAATAGACCGGGGGGGCCTGAGAGGGTATAGGAGATGAAAGGGAATTTTTTTTATTTAATTATTTAATTTCAAAAAGCAACTTTTTATTTCGACCTCGAAATCGAACCCACCGACTGTCGTCCGTAGCTAATTACCTCCATTCCGAACACAATGGGATAGGTATCGCAGGCTGATTCGACTGTTTCGATCATTTTCCGCCAAAATCAAAATATAACTCTATATATTGAATTTGAACGCACATTTCAATTTACCGGGGCCACATATGAACTCTAAAAATTCCCAAAAAATATTTTCTAGCTTCGTATTAACGATACAGTTCTAACAAAACTAATTTCTTCGAATTCTGTGACCATTTGAAAAATGGCCATTTTCCAGTCGATTAAAATCAACTGAAACTGGTCAAATGCGTTTTCTTTTGCCACGCTCACATATTGATTCAGAAAATTACGAATTTTGAAACCTAGCAATAACTTGACATCACGGATCCAACAAAAGTGGTTTCGTTGAAAACTGAGGTCGTTTTCAAAATTTCCATTTTTAAGGGCTAGAATTCCATAGCGACTATTCTGAATTCTCAACTAGACATAACTTTTGATTCCCGCTACGAAATTTTAATTTTTCGGATTTGCTGGAAAGATATTCTCAAATAGATTCTAATATTTTTGGTTTTGCTTAAATCCAGTTTATTTTGAATCATGTACATTCATTTGAACTTTGAAATCGAATTTTCAAACTACCGCGCCATTTTCAATTCCTTTTATAATTATAAATAATTATTTATTTTCTAACGACGATCTAAATAAATATATACATTCGAATTCTATTCAAAATAAATTTTTCGTCGTTATTATTTAAAATAATCATTTTAAATATTAAAAATTCATCAAAATTGCCAAAATAAAAATTTTAAATTGGCTCAGAATTTCCGTGTTGTTACAATTTACTTTTTTGCATTTCTATTTCTGCTATATTCTAGATCTGTGAATGTTTTAATATCCCGTAATATTTGAACTCTGCGATAATTTGCAATAAACCCTATTCACCCCCCCTCTAGGGTTAATCTAGATCCAACAAGTGGTACTAAGGCGGGTATTTTTAACTCTAGAGTCATGAGTAACCCTTGTTGTCAGTCCATAGAGAGTCAGTCCAGTTCATTTCCAACTATTTTCGATGGAACAGATTTTTCAAACTGGAAATCTAAAACGGAATTTTATTTAAAATCTGTTAATATTAAATGTTGGGATGTTGTTATCTATGGGTTTAATAGTGTAGATATTACTTTCAATACTCGTGCAACGAAAATTATATTTGATTATCTTAGTACTGAACAGTTTAATCTTATCTATCATTGTTTATCTGCACAGGAAATTTGGAATACTCTCAATACAAAGTATGGACAAATTGACAACTTCCGCTCAAAATCCCAGAAAGTCAACTCAGCTTCAAATCTATGCTTAACAGGTCATGTAGATGAAACTTTAGATGGATCAGATGATGGACAATCAACAAATGCTGAAACAGAAAATTTGTCATATGAAAATCTAGTTTACATGTGTCTTGATTTAACGAAATCTGTTGATAAAATCCAACTAAAAACTAAGTCTCTGAAATCTAAGAATTTTGAGTTGACCTGCAAAATTGATGATTTGGAATCACAAATTGAATATGTTAAAAATTCTTCAAATTCTGTTTGCAAAAATTGTTTGAAATTGAAAATCAATCTTGTTAATCTCAATAGGAATATTCAAAAAAATTAAAATGAAATTTTGATCTTAAATGAGAACAAGACTGAGTTATCAAATTAGAATAACTTTCTCCAAAAGGAATTTGAAAATTTTAAAACAGATATAAATTTCAAATTTGAAATTGCTGAAAAGGAGAACTTGTTGAAATCAAATTTGATTTTAGAAGAACTTGAAAATGAGATTGAAAAATCCAAAATGTTTCAGACTGAAAAGCAAAAATGATTATAATTTGAAATCTCAGAGTGCCAAGCCAAAATTAATTTTCTTAAAAATGAAATTTGGTTTCGAAATCTGATTTTAAAAGATGTAAGATCTGAAACACCCCACCTCCGTTAAGGTCACTCACAAAGGGAATGCCTTAACTTTGGTGGAGGGTTATGGGTACAAGACACAGAAAAATTTACAAGACAGATAAATTTAAGCAGCGGAAATTCAAATATTTATTGCATACGTAGTTCAATACAAAAGCATTACATCAAATTGTCTCAAAATAACTTCAGAAACATTACACCATAATTTCTGTCTTGATTATTTAACAAAGAAGCATAAACCAAAAGTAAAAGTGCACAAATCCCCAAGGATAATGTCCAAGAGCCATAGCCAAGGTGAGGGAGAGCCCAAATCATACATCTACTTTCTTGAAGCTTGCAAAGAGTCTGACTAAGCTGCGGTATTCCCTCCCTGTGGACCTGGGGGGAACGGAAGAAAAGAAGACGAGAGAAAATGGGACAGACAATAAGTCTGGTAAGTTCAGTGATTACTAGTATTTAAACAAGGAAACGGATCATGACAGTGATAACAGAACATAGGACAATACCATAGTATAAGATAAGAGGAACATGTGATCACACCCATTACTATAGTCTCTGCACCTAGTTAACCATGGGTTCGACCAGCCCCACGTGTTTACAACAAACGATCCCCTTAATGATCGGCTCCTACTCGCATGCATTCATGTCCTGTGTCATTCGGCCCCGCTTGACTGTAGCTACCTGTGCTGGTCCGACCATGGGGTGTATCAGTCCCTCTGGTGGCAACCCGACACGATTCAAGATGCACAGTGTACACTACTGATGCCCAGTGCCTGATTTTTCCACTCCGGAGTACGTGCACGCCCATACTCCATCGGAACCTACACTGGCCCACCAACCGCCGACGTTTTGACCGCTTATAATTCAGCCCAGTAATCGTGCCCCACCCTACCTAGTTTCAGGGTACCATGATACATCTATGTGGGTTACTGCTGAAATGGGTCCCCGTTACTAGGGTTTTCTAATCAACATGTTTATTTGGTTAAGTATCCAAGTTTACCTAACCTCGCCCATTCGTTTAGTTAACATGTTGAATCGGTTTTCCTAATTTACTTAACTCTACCAATCCTAACTTAGCTTTAATTTATTAAAGCACCAACCACTCACATTTGACAGGTCTTGTTGTGGTCACTGGATGTGCCGGTCAGTTCCGGCCAGATTTACACCACAACTCAGTCTAACCTCGGGTTCTTTTTGGGCTTGATGCACTAACCACCCACATTAGACAGGTCTTGTTGTGGTCACTAGATAAGTCGGTCGGTTCCGGGCAGATTTACACCACAACTCAGTCTAACCTCGGGTTAGGCATATTCGTCTTTTCTAAATTCATATTTTTCTATATATGTCAAATTTCTTTATGTAAATTAATTTTAATTTACTCATGCCATGATTATCTTTTCAAATATTGCTCATAATAAATGGTATATCAAATATACCATTTTATGAACAAACCTATGCCATGAATTTTCATGTTTTCCCATCGTTATCCTTGTAGAACGTACGTATGAATCACATAAAATGTTGGGCTAGCAAATTAGACCAAACCCCAAAAACAAAAAAGGGGTAATAAACAAGGAACATGAAATAAACATAAAATAGCATTCATTTAACTTATCACATGTAACTTGGCATAGATGTATCATTATCTTAACTAAACAGGTAAAGGTGAACTTGTGACTGAGTTGGATCTAATTTTCATGTAAACTTGACAAAGGTCTAGCATGGAAGTTTAACATATAATCACAGTTTCAACCTACAACTTAGCATATAGTCTTATGTATGTCAAAACATAAGAAAGCTACTATAATCATTTTTAATCACAATTTAGCATGATGTTAACAACATAAGAGGACTACAATTCCACTTTTACAACATAATTAGATTCATCCTAACATGAGTATACATGTGTGTTGATCTAACATATAAGCATGTTTTTTAGATCACAAACTTGCAAATAACCAGTAATTCATAACATGACATGTTTTACCATTTAATTGGCAAAATAAATCCATTACCCAAATCATAATAGATTTCAATAACATACAATATATTCATCACCACAAGCATATAGACATGATTAATATACAACATGTTCATCGCCACAAGCATATAGACATGATTAATTACAACAATACTTTAGGATAAACGAGAATCAAATCTTATACATAAGCATCATTCTATATCCCAATTACAACATGTCATGATTCAATCGAAAGAATGTTTAAATCTGCGTAATAACTAACTTACAAACTAAAAGGAATTCTTGCGTTCTAAAATCTGAATTCTGAAATTGGAGATGCGCGCCTTTGATGAAGATCGTTGAATTAGACTAGTTCTAATTTGATTTTTGATGTAAGCTTTTAACTCGTCTCTGAATTGAATATGGTGATGGCTACTCCAAGTTCTCTACTGACGGCATTTCAGTTCTAGGATTATTTTTCTATGTGTTTTTAGGTTGAGCATTGAGTTGTTTATATAGAATTCCAGTTTTATTATAGCCGTCGGATGAACCTAGGGTTAATCACAGCCACTCAGACCATATCAGGACAATCCAGAAACCCTAGTGACTCAGCAGCCAGTCATCAGTCTTTCAAAATTCAGATCTGGCCGGGAGCCAGGTCGACCCCCAGGTCGACCTCTAGGTGGGAGGTCAACACTAGGGTCGACCCCCGGGTCGACCTACCTGGGCGGGAATTTTCCACCCAGCCCGCTTCTTACTTCTGTTTGAATTTGAACTTGTTTTTCAGGCTGTTTGAATTTATTTGAATTTTCTGGAAATTTTTGACACCCATAACTTCTTCATACGAAGTCCAATTTACGCAAACTCGGACTCTATCTCAACCAGAATTCCGAGGCGAACACAATGGCATAACTCGTTTCCCTTGATTCTCACATTTTAAATTAAGTATTCTTGGATTCATTATTATAACGTTAATAGAAAATACGGGGTGTTACATTCTCCCCTCCTTTTAGGATTTCGTCCACGAAATCTCCAAGTCGAGAAGAATTTATATCCTACCATCCAAACACCCATCTACTCAACCATCAAACACAGGCGTCCATTGTCCTTAAAATATTTCTAATGCTTCATGATCATATACATTGTGTGTGTATATGTCCTTATCTAATGCAAAATCAGGCGGTCTACTGATTCAGTTGACCTCCTTAATGCAAATTATGTCAGTGCCATGAGTCCATTATGAATGCAATTTTTCCTACACAAAATTTCTTACATGAGTGCACAACCATTCGTACAAATGCAACGTCCATATGATAACACATCAAGTTTTAATCCATAAACCAATACATATATGCATATGCAATATGGAAGTGACTGAGCCGATCTAATACCTAATGTATGTGTATATGAATCCACTAGCAACCACTAGCAACCATTTTCAACCACTTGCAACCATCAATCATTACACGTTTCAATTACATGTTTACATCCAAATCGGTTACCACCTAAGGATAAAGGATAGGATCGAGGAGATATACCTAAAAAGATAGATACCAGCATAAACTTGAGGAAAAATAAATTTAAGACGTACCCTCATAAAGAAAAGGGTAGGTTGCGTGTATTATGTCCTCAGTTTCCCAAGTCGCGTCTTCCTAGGTGTCGGTCCATTGAACTTTGACGAGCTTAACTTCACGGTTGCATAGCTTTTTGACTTCTGTTCCCAAGATACGAGTTGGAACTCTCCTCATAGTTGCTTCTCGTTCATCTTCAACTTCCTCTAGCATACTTGGTTCTACCACTTCCGCAGACTCGTGTAAGCATTTCCGCAGGTGAGAGACAAGAAAGACATTATGAATCCCGGCAATCTTTCGGGCAGTTGTACCCTATAAGCCATCTTTCCAATCTTCTCGATGATAGGGAACGACCCTACAAATCTTGGTGCTAACTTTCCTGCGGATCCAAAGCGAACGACGTTCCTCAAAGGAGATACTTTAAGGAACACCTTGTCTCCAACTTCGAACTCAAGGTCAGTTCTTCTTTTGTCTGCGTAGGACTTCTGTCTATCTTGGGAAGTCTTCATTCTTCTTCGTATCAAGTCAACTTTCTCTGAAGTCTCCCTAATCATGTCTGGTCCAAGTATGAGCTTGTCTGTGGACTCCCACCAGCAAGTTGGTGACCTGCACGGTCTTCCATATAAAGATTCGAAAGGTGCCATGCCTATGGTGGCTTGGTAGCTATTGTTGTAAGTGAATTCCACAAAAGGTAGATGATCCTCTCATGTTCCTCCGAAGTCAATAATGCATAACCTCAACAGGTCTTCTAATACTCTATTGACTCTTTCCGTTTGGCCATCGGTTTGAGGGTGATAGGCCGTGCTTAAGCATAACTGCATGCCTACAGCCTCTTGTAAACTCTTCCAAAACTCGCTCGTGAAGATAGGGTCTCGATCACTCACTATGTTGAAGGGTATCCCATGGAGTCGAACTATCTCCTTAAGATATATGGATGCTAGAGATGAGGCAGTCCTTCTACTCTTGACGGGTATAAAGTGGGCGCTTTTTGTGAGCCTATCCACTATTACCCAAGTGCTGGTATTGCCCCTTCTTGACCTAGGCAACCCATCTATAAAGTCCATCGAGATGCTATCCCATTTCCATTGTGGGACCTCCAGAGGATGGCGCAGACCACCTGGCTTCTTCTGCTCCGCCTTAACTTGTTGGCATACTAAACACTTAGAAACAAATTCAGCTACATCTTTCTTCATGCCATTCCAAAAGAAAACTCTTTTGACATTTTTATACATTTTGTCTCCACCTGGGTGTATAGTCAGCTTGGAATGGTGTGCCTCTTCTAGAACCGTCTTTACCAAACCCCTTACTTGTGGGACACATAGTCTTCCATCTCGTCTCAACCAGCCCTTGGCATCCATGGAGTATCTATTGAGGTGACTGGAAGTCTCACCCCTAATTAACTTGTTCATCACTTCGGCTAGCTGAGGGTCTTCTCTTTGCGCGGCTCCGATTGAGTCTAATAGGGTTGGTTGCACTTCTAACGTTGCTAGCAAGCCAGATACAAAGTCAGTGGAGGGTCTTAAGTTAAAGCTTGCTATGAACTCCAAGCTTTGCCTTTCCACAAAGAGAGGGCTTACGGCCAGTTTCTTTCTACTCAAGGCATCTGCTACTGCATTGCCCTTGCCAGGAGTGTAGGAAATCTCAAAATCATACGAGGCAAGAAACTCCATCCACCTTTGTTGCCTCAAGTTGAGATCTTTCTGCGAGAATAGGTATTTCAACAATTTATGGTCAGTATACAGTTCAAGTTTCTCACCTAGGAGATAATGGCGCCAAGACATAAGCACAAAAACGATGGTTGCCAACTCTAGGTCGTGGGTTGGGTAGTTTTTCTCATGTGCTTTCAACTGCCTTCCACCATAAGCCATTACCTTCCCTTCTTGCATCAGAACAGCGCCTAGTCCCATTCCACATGCATCTGTGTATACTGCAAGCATCTTGCTTCGATCAGGCAATGTCAGAACTGGGCTGTTGTTAGAGCCCTTTTCAAACGTTGGAAAGCAATATCGCAATCCAAATCCCAATTGAAAGCTAGGTTCTTCTTTGTCAATCTTGTTAGTGGAGCTGAGATTTTTGCAAAATCTTTGATGAACTTTCGATAAAATCCTGCTAGCCCAAGAAAGCTTCTGACTTTGGTTGCGTTTCGAGGAACCTTCCAATCTTGCACAGCAACCACTTTCGCGGGGTCCACAGCTATCCCCTCTTTGGGCACCATGTGCCCAAGGAACCTAATTTTTTCTCTCTAGAAATGGCATTTAGAGAATTTCGCCTTCAACTGATGTGCACGGAGAGTATCCATGACTTCCTTTAGATGTTGAGCATGCTCTTCCTCATTCTTTGAGAAGACCAAAATATCGTCTACGAAGACCACCACAAACTTGTTGAGGAACTCTCAGAACACCCTGCTCATTAAATCAATGAAGTAAGCGGGTGCGTGTGTCAAGCCGAAGGGGTTGACAAGCCACTCGAAGAAAGCATCGGGAGTTCTGAACGCGGTCTTATCAATGTTGTCTTCAGCCACTCTTAGCTGATGAAACCCGGTAGCTAAATCTAATTGGGAGAAAACCGACGCACCTACAAGTTGATCGAACAAATCATCTATTCTTGGGAGTGGGTGTCTATTCTTCTTAGTCAACTTGTTTAGCTCCCTATAATCAACGCACAGGCGAAGCGAACCATCAGCTTTGGTTGCGAACACTACTGAAGCACCCCATTCAGAAATACTCCGTTTTATGAACCCCATTTCAAGCAGCTCTTTGATTTGCTTACTGAGCTCCTTTCTCTCCCTTGGGGCCATGTGCCTAACGGGTAAAGCAACGGGCTTTGCATTATCAACGAGGTATATGCAGAATTCTATCTCCCGCTTCGGAGGTAAGCCTTTTACCTCTTTAAACACATCCGAGTATTCACGGACTACCCTTACGTACTGCAAGTTCTCAACAGACGCATCAAGTGATTCTAGATAACTAAGCATGACGGAGTTCATGGGATTACAAGAAATTTCGAGAGTGTTACCAAGGCGAGTCATGAGTCTAACCACTCTCTTTTCACAATCGAGGACGACACCATTACTGGATAGCCAATCCATGCCAAGAATCAACCCATAGCCCGTGAAGCCAAAAACAAAGGCATTACATCTAAACTCAACGCTTAGTATAGACATTTTCAAATCCAAACAAACCATTGAAAAATAGGCTGAGCCCCTAATTGGATTTGAAACAACCAAGGGATCCTCTACTATGCTGGTGTCTAGGTGCAGATATTCCACTAAAGCAGTAGATATAAAAGAGTGCGATGCACCAGAATCAAATAATGTACGAACAGGATGATCAAAAAGATAGACTAAACTTTTGACAGAAATATTTCTACCTCTTTCTTGCGGAGGTGCCGTGAGAGCGTGAACTTGTCCTCCAGAAGAAGGTCCAGCTCCCTGCCCTTGCTTCCTTGGGCATGCCCTAGCCATGTGTCCTCTCTCACCACAGTGGAAACAGCCACCCATCTTCCTTTTCTTCTTCTTGCAGTCTTTGATCAGATGCCTGGGAATGCCACAGAAATTATACTTTCTCTTTTCACGGGTTTTTTCTTCTTCTAGCCTTTCTTTGAATCAGCCTTCTTGTTCTGCGACCCTTCCCCCTTCTTATCTTGAGGCACTTCCTCTTTTGCCTCATTCTTGCCCTTGTCTTCCTCATATAAGAGTGTCATGTCCACTAACCTCTCGTAAGTAGCCCCCATGGGTATATGGGTCATAGCTAAGCTGTGAAGTGGCTCTTTCAATCCCTTGACAAAACGGAGAGCCTTCTTATGAGGAGTATTCACTATGTCCAGTCCAAATCGGGCCAGCTGATTGAATTGATTGACGTACTCCTTGACCGTTATACTTCCTTGCTTAAGAGATAAGAACTTTTCCAGCTGTAAACTTCATTCAGCTTGTGAGAGGAATTTCATCTCAAACCTTATCCTGAAATCCATCCATGTGTCAACTGGTCTTTCAGCGTTAGTGACTTACCACCAATAGGAAGCTTCGTCTTTGAGCAACTATACAGCCAACTGTATCTTTTGCCTATCGTCCACCCCGAAGATAACGAATAGATCCTCTGTTTCTTTGAGCTAGTTTCTCGCTTCTACGAATGATTCAGTTCCCTTGAAATCCTTTCCACCCATGGCCCTAAAGTCTCTACAAATCTTTGACAAAGCATTTGCACGAGGAGGAGGAGGAAGTGTTGCAGCTAGAGGGGGAATATCTGTTGGGCCTGCGTTATTGGCCCTAGCCTCTAAGTACCTCCTGAACCAGCCAGGTATCGGTACACCCTCTGGAAGGTTAAGATTCCCAAACATGCTGAAACGAAAACGAAAAGATTCAAAACGAAGGATAGAAAGATAGTGCATATGGCTTTGGGGATTATGCCTTTTTAAATTTAAAACAACACTTTTCCTTATAAAATGCTTCTTTATATTTCTTTTTGAAAAATAGTTTTCAAAACTCTTATCTGATCTGGTAAACCTTTTGCTCTGATACCAAGTGAAACACCCCACCTCCGTTACGGTCACTCGCAAAGGGAATGCCTTAACTTTGGTGGAGGGTTACGGGTACAAGACATAGAAAAATTTACAAGACAGATAAATTTAAGCAGCAGAAATTCAAATATTTATTGCATACGTAGTTCAATACAAGAGCATTACGTCAAATTGTCTCGAAATAACTTTCAAAACATTACACCATAATTTCTGTCTTGATTATTTAACAAAGAACCATAAACCAAAAGTAAAAGTGCACAAATCCCCAAGGATAATGTCCAAGAGCCATAGCCAAGGTGAGAGAGTGTCAAAATCATACATCTACTTTCTTGAAGCTAGCAAAGAGTCTGACTATGCTGCGGTATTCCCTCCCTGTGGACCTTGGGGGGGGGGGGGACGGAAGAAAAGAAGACGAGAGAAAATGGGTCAGACAATAAGTCTGGTAAGTTCAGTGATTACTAGTATTTAAACAAGGAAAGGGATCATAACAGTGATAACAGAACATAGGACAATACCCTAGTATAAGATAAGAGGAACATGTGATCGCATCCATTACTATAGTCTCTGCACCTACTTAACCATTGGTTCAACCAGCCCCACATGTTTATAAAAAACGATCCCCTTAATGATCGGCTCCTACTCGCATGCATTTATGTCCTGTGTCATTCGGCCCTGCTTGACAGTAGCTACCGGTGCTGGTCCCACCATGGGGTGTATCAGTCCCTCTGGTGGCAACCCAACACGATTCAAGATGCACAGTGTACACTACTAATTCCCAGTGCCTGATTTTTCCACTCCGTAGTACGTGCACGCCCATACTCCGTTGGAGCCTACACTGGCCCACCAACTGCTGAAATGGATCCCTGTTACTAGGGTTTTCTAATCAACATGTTTATTTGCTTAAGTGTCCAAGTTTACCTAACCTCGCCCATTCGTTTAGTTAACATGTTGAATCGGTTAAGTGTTTTCCTAATTTACTTAACCCTACCAATCATGACTTAGCTTTAATTTATTAAAGCACCAACTTCTCACATTAGACAGGTCTTGTTGTGGTCACTGGATGTGCCGGTCGGTTCCGGGCAGATTTACACCACAACTCAGTCTAACCTCGGGTTCTTTTTGGGCTTGATGTACTAACCACCCACATTAGACAGGTCTTGTTGTGGTCACTAGATAAGTCGGTCGGTTCCGGGCAGATTTACAACACAACTCAGTCTGACCTCGGGTTAGGCATAATCGTCTTTTCTAAATTCATATTTTTCTATATATGTCAAATTTCTTTATGTAAATTAATTCTAATTTACTCATGCCATGATTATCTTTTCATATATTGCTCATAATAAATGGTATATCAAATATATCATTTCATGAACAAACCTATGCCATGAATTTTCATGTTTTCCCATCGTTATCCCCGCAGAACGTACGAATGAATCACATAAAAGGTTGGGCTAGCAAACTAGCCCAAACCCATAAACAAAAAGGGGTAATAAACAAGGAACATAAAATAGCATTCATTTAACTTATCACATGTAACATGGCATAAATGTATCATTATCTTAACTAAACAGGTAAAGGTGAACTTGTGACTAAGTTGGATCTAATTTTCATGTAAACTTGACAAAGGTCTAGCATGGAAGTTTAACATATAATCATAGTTTCAACCCACAACTTAACATATAATCTTATGTATGTCAAAACATAAGAAAGCTATTATAATCATTTTTAATCACAATTTAGCATGATGTTAACAACATAAGAGGACTACAATTCCACTTTTACAACATAATTAGATTCATCCTAACATGAGTATACGTGTGTGTTGATCTAACATATAAGCATGTGTTTTAGATCACAAACTTGCAAATAACCACCAATTCATAACATGACATGTTTTACCATTTAATTGGCAAAATAAATCCATTACCCAAATCATAATAGATTTCAATAACATACAATATGTTCATCACCACAAGCATATAGACATGATTAATATACAACATGTTCATCGCCACAAGCATATAGACATGATTAATTACAACGATACTTTAGGATAAACGAGAATCAAATCTTATACATAAGCATCATTTTATATCCCAATTACAACATGTCATGATTCGATTGAAAGAATGTTTAAATCTGCGTAATAACTAACTTACAAACTAAAAGGAATTCTTGCGTTCTTAAATCTGAATTCTGAAATTGGAGATGCGCGCCTTTGATTAAGATCGTTGAATTAGACAAGTTCTAATTTGATTTTTGATGTAAGCTTTTAACTCGTCTTTGAATTGAATATGGTGACGGCTGCTCCAAGTTCTCTACTTACGACATTTCAGTTCTAGGATTATTTTTCTGTGTGTTTTTAGGTTGAGCATTGAGTTGTTTATATAGAATTCCAGTTTTATTATAGTCGTCGGATGAACCTAGGGTTAATCACAGCCACTCAGACCAGATCAGGACCATCCAGAAACCCTAGTGACTCAGCAGCCAGTCATCAGTCGTTCAAAATTCAGATCTGGCTTGGGGCCAGGTCGACCCTAAGGTCGACCCTCAGCCTCTAGGGGAGAGGTCGACACTAGGGTCGACACCCTGGTCGACCTGCATGGGCGGGAATTTTCCCGCCCAGCCCGCTTCTGACTTCTGTTTGAATTTGAACTTGTTTTTCAAGCTGTTTGAATTTATTTGAATTTTATGGAAACTTCTAACAGCCATAACTTCTTCATATGAAGTCCAATTTACGCAAACTTGGACTCTATCTCAACCAGAATTCCGAGACGAACACAATGGCGCAACCAGTTTCCCTTAATTCTCACATTTTAAATTAAGTAATCTTGGATTCATTATTATAACGTTAATAGAAAATACGGGGTGTTACAAGATCACTAAAGATTGTTGTTCAGATTTAATGAAAGAAAACGGTGATCTTAGAACTGAAATTCAACGACTTGAAACAACGTTGACTAAATTTTCTAACGGTGAAAAATCTTTAAATATGTTGTTGAAAAATCAGTTTTCATCAGGAAATAATAGTGGTATCGGCTTTGTAAAAATTGATAAGTTTGAAAAGAGAACAAATAATTTTGAAAATCCCTCAAATCTCTTTGCAAATGTTTTCTTTGAAATTTTAAACTCTGAAAATTTCAAAGGTTTTTCAAATCACAATCGAGATGAGAATTTGTTTTATAACAATCCATTTGTACATTCTTGGATCCCAAAAGGAAATAAAACGGTTTTGTTAAATTCAAACGGATTTGGGTTCCTAAGGGTACAAAACTTAATTCTAATGGTTTGTTATATAAACAAGTCTGGATACCAAAACATATGAATATAGCTGTGAGTGTTTTTACAAACTTTGTTAAACCACTCGATTCTACAAACTATTGGGTACTGGTGGAAGCTGAGGAACTGCTGTGAAAAAGGAATTTTGGAATCAAGTTGGTTTATACTTCTGTATCATTCATGGTTCCTCCAGCCAGGATTTGATGAGTTAGAGATTCTGGTTTACATTGATTTCAGGTATGATCCCTAAACTCATCTTTGTAAAAAAAAAATTGTTTATTCCTCCTTCTTCCCTTCTATTTATTTTTCTTTGATATTTTCTTTTTTGCTTTATCACTACCATATTTTCTTCTTCTGGGCTTCCTTAACTTCAAACTGCAGTACTCATGATCTTCTGGAGATTTGCTTTATTTAAATAGAACTCTGATGTTATAATCTTTTTAGATCTTGAATTTTAACTTTGTAAATATCTGCAATTGTTGTGAAGTTTATTTTCTGATTTTTAAATTCATAACAGTGTTGATGTAGTCTTGTCATATCTTGAACACTATTGTTTTTAATTCTAAATGTTTGAAGATCTGAATAATTATTGAAACTTCACACAAATCTGCTGTTTTGAGTTCTTTCTAATTTATTTTAGAAAAGCTTGAAATAATATACCTATTACAACACTCTACTATTCATTAGATGTGATCATTTCATTATTTTCAGATTGGCTTGAATATTTTTTTAAATGCTTTGAAATCAGTGATACATCTAGAATCTCATCTTCATTTATGATCATTTTTGTTGAAAATTATTTGTTTGAAATCATTTGAAATCCTTGATATTTTGAATATCACACACTTCTTAAATTTGAAATTATCAATCTTGTGTGATTAATTCATTATATCTCAAAACTTAACATTTATTCAAGTGATTTCAAATAAATTTTCTTGATCATGAATATCCTTCAAATTAGATGTAAATGATCTGAATATTCTTTATACTTGTCAAAAATATTTGTGAAAATTCTTTTGAAAATATGGTCATAAATATCACTGTTATTTCATGATTATTTGATTTGAATATATGTTTGTTTAAAATCATTTGAAATTATTGATTTATTGAATCTCACACATAATTTTGAATCTGAAATATAACCTGGTGTGATTGATTCGTTAAATCCTAATACTTTCACATTTCTTCAAATGATTTAAAATAAAGTATTTTTTTAATCTGGGATCATGAATTTTTTTTTTGTGACCATCATCTTGTCTTGTCTGCTTGGAAACTATCTTTGTACTGCTCTGATACTGTTCTTATATAACTGCTTATTTTTGATCTGTCTGCTGCTCTATGCTAAATTTGTCTGCTTGGGCTTTAAATTTCTGTTGTCTGTAATGTCCTTGGTCATCTCCAGTGTCGTGTTAAAATCATCATAAATAGAGATACCAATTGGTATCAGATGTGCTGAATTTTTTTGTATATATTTTAATCCCTCTTTTCGTGTATAGCTCTTCATATTTCTCTTGTAATTGATTTTCAATTTTAAGATTATTTATTGATTATTCATTCAGAAATTGAAATCAATATCCAAATTGAACTGCATTTATAATTCATCAAAATTATTATTAGAATTTGAAATTGTGATGAATTGTGACTGCATTATATTTCACAACAAGAGGAGATTTTATTTAGATTTTCATGATTGTTGAATAATTATTATAATATTTTTGAATTAGCAATTATTTCACGACCATCTCCTTTATCTATCATCATTCTGCCATCCATGACAACTTTATATAAATGTGGAGAGTTAATATGTTTTAAAATCTTTTTGAATAAACAGTGAAAATATTTGTGATAGAAATGGGACTATGTTATTTTTAGAATTAATGACAATTGAAAATTTTCAATGATCCCAGTACAATCGAGCATGATTCATAATATAATTAATTTAGAAATTTATTTCACAGTCCATTTCTGCACTAACCACATTTCTGTCATTCATATTGGCTTTATACACTGAGGAGTTTTTCTTTTGAAGCTAAAAATAATAAATATAATTTATACATAAGTGCTTCTCTAACCTCATTTAAAAATCGAAGCTCTGGTTATGAATAGTTATGAGATTACTTATATTTAAGCTGCAACTGATCTCATTTAAAAATCCAAGCTCTGGTTATGCGTGGTCAGTGTGCTCTAAAATAAATAAATAAAAGAATGAAATAATATGCTAAATTGAAATTAATCTGAAATCCTCCTTTGTGTATAAAAACCAGCCTATCAATCCATCTTTCTAATCTGTGAAATGTGTTGAAATCTTATGATGTATTATGATTTGTTGATTGATAGCTATTGGGATTTGAGATTATACGATTTTATCCCTTAAATTGAATGATTAATTATAGTCCAAATCCATCACTATGTTTGTGCTTTAATTTTATAAAATTATTTTGAAAATAATTGAAATTCATATATTTTTTAACTCTCTCCATTTTATATAAAATTCATCGTAAATCCATCATTCTCTACAATGTTAAATATGCCACCTGTTCTCAGAATATTATGATTTTTGTTTGATTGATTGAGATTTATGATGACCGTTCTTCCTCTTAAGCTGAAATTATATTTTTAGTCATTTATCGTCTGTATTTTAAAATCTGTATCATTTTGATGATAACAAAAGGGGGAGAATGGGTTGAGATTTTGATTTATGAGTGAATAGTTTATAAATATTTTAATTTTGAAAATTCTAATTCAGTTTTCACATTCTTTTCACTCATGCACAGTTATAGGGGGAGTTGTCTGTTGTAGGAAAGCTAATAAATAGGGGGAGTTCAATATTCATTGTCAAACACATTTATTGTGCTCAAAATCTTTTATTTGCTTGTCATCATCAAAAGGGGGAGATTGTTGTATATGACGTAGTTGTATACACAATCATATGAGTTTTATTTGATGATAACAACCAAATAAATATTATTTTAAATGTGTTTGTTACTGTACTGTTTTATATATACATTACAGACAGGAATATAATATATATATTTAAATAGAATACGACAATACTCGGATTAAAATATTCAACAGTATTGTATTTAAATATAATATTTTATTTCAATATTCAAAACATTACAGATTTACAACTCCACTATTTGTACAACACACTGTAATTCACTGGAATACATTTTATTTCACATTCAAACTCATATATGCAGCTCCTCACTACAACCCTGTCAATATACATTCACAATGATTCATATACATACACTCAACTCTTTATACAGCCACACATACATTCATTTATATAGACTCATATATATATATATACACACATTTACTGACACATGTTGTCTTCTTTCTTCTGTCTTCATTCTTCTCTCTTCACAGCATCTTCACTGTCAGTCTAGTCTTCATACCTATCATATACAGAAACACACACACGGTATCTGGAATAGAAATAATTTCATATTCAAGCAGATATAATTTTTATTTTATTTTATTTTTATTTTCCTCAGTTCTCTGGTGTGTTTTCTCATCATTTTTCATGACTCGATTTGATTTATCAATTTATCTGGCTATGTCTAGATAGCTTGTGATATTCACAGTGATACACTGTAAATACCACAAAGCAGTCAGTGTATATACAAAATATTTCGGTGTAGGGACAAGAATTTTTTCTGATGGCTGCATATACACACGTGTATAGATATACACGTGTGTACTGCCTCGCCAATCAGTGTGAAACTGAGGAGTAGCCGCGTGGACCATCTCGACTCAGTGCATATGTATATGGTCATCAACATCAATGGCCGAGCACTTATCCATGCAACTCAAACAAGGAGCAAATGTCAAATGGTTCAGCACAAGAACAGTGCAACAACAATAATGGTCAGTGAACTCTTGCCAAGCATGTACAAGAATAACAGTAGCAATATGAATGGTGAAATCAATGGGACAAATGCATATCAACAGTTCAACACACAAGAATAGAATAGAGTGTACAAGTCGAAGCAGCTCAGTCTTCATGCACAAGTCAAAGAAGCTAAAGTGGCAACTATAATATGCAAGCACAACATAAACATGTGCATTGTTATGGCATGAATACACAAATGTGGTGTATGCATTCAATCACCACAGAAAAGGGGCATATACAATGGTACAGTGAAATAGAACATGTGTACACACAACAAGTAAAATATGGTGACACAAAACAACACTTCAGCATTATCAAGTATACAAGGCACATGCATTGACCAAACTAATCATGGTCAACTCAATATGCAAGTATATATGTGAACAAGTGTGAAAAATTGCAAAGAAATCGGATGGTAAAATAGGTGATATGCACAGTAGCTTAATGGGACAGTGGTGTGCAACTTTCAAGTGCACAAATGGACACGATCAAAGAAAACTCCAAACATCAATTCTCTCTCTCTCTCACACACACACAAGGACGGCCAAAGTGGTGTACACAACATGGACAAAAAATGAAGAGAAACAATGCACTGGTGTACACTACAAATTGGCAAGGCAGCACACAATTGAAACAAGGTACACAAACATGCATGTAAATTGCAATGTACAGCAGCACATGTTTTACATGAAGTAGCCAAGCACAACAATGGTGTATACAAAGGTGCAGTTTTTTTTTTCCAAATGCAATCAGCTCAGCACAAATGAAGCATGGCAAGTGCAATGGTGTATGGGAGAAAACAACTCAGATATATCAAATGATCAAGCACTTCACAAATACACTAAGAAGTTTTAAACAATGGACAAGCATGAAAGTTCAGTAAACAAGGTTGATGTCTTCAGCTATATAGTGAAGCAACAACATAGGGACAGAGCATATTTGTCACAGGTATTTGATACAAGTTTGGTACAATAGCAAAAATAAACAAATCAATGGGAAAAAGTATTTTTTTTCTTCCAGACTTTCCAGAAATAAGATTTCACAAAAGGATCATTTTTTGGCAAGTTGCAAATCAACGCACAAACCCAAGAAGTTTGTTTCTGTTTTTTGAACAATTCATTATTGGCAAGAAATTCGAAATCGATCAATTGTTCACATGGAAAAAGAATTTTTATTCCAGATTTAAACAAATCAGTGTTATTTTCTGGTAAGAAATCAAGTGGTGCCTTAAGGGATCAATCAAGCAATTCAGGGAACAATTTTTTTTGGCAAGACAATCAAATTATCTTTGATCAAGTTATTTCAAAAATACACAGAATAACAAAAGGGGCATGTTTTCATTTTTTGGCAAATATTAATTGTGGAAATAGAATTACGTTTTCCATAGTTCCACATGGCTTCTAAAATCACGTCCAGATTCGATTCATCAATTCAAGCGGAGAAACAAAAGGGGCAAAATCAATCAAAGCCGAGAATTAAAAAGGGGAAGCCAACGCAATTCAGTCAAGCCATCACGTTAAATCAGAGTGTCGATTTAGGGTTTCCTAAATCCTACTATATTTACACCCTTTACATCACAGGCAATCGGGTATCGAAAAACCATCCCAACAAAATCGAGAGCAATCAGAGAAATAAAATTCGAATACTCACAATTTATTTTCGATCGCCATCCAATTCAATCGAGAAAAGAGAGAAGACCCAAATCATTAATCATAGAGAAACAACGTGAAGAAGAGCATCAAAGATTACAACTTCGAATTAACCAGCAGCGATTCGATTTGGGAAATCAAAAGAAACCCTAGAAATTTGTTCTGCCGCCGCCATTCTTTTTCCCTTTTCAAAAGGAAGCAAAGTGATCGGGTGTAACCAAAGGAAATGGACCGGCCGACATTTCAAGTGAAAAAGGGGATGACCCCTTATCTTTTAAACTCCTTTATTTTTAGGGTTTCATTTGTTTTGGTTTAAATTTTGTGGTAAATTTCTTTTATAAACTGACAAATCAGTTTCTTGTGTCTGTAAAATACTAAGGAGTTCAGTCAGGGTGTTGACTAACAGTTGACAGAGTCTGCAAAATCTGGGTTACTAGTTACGGGGTCGTAATCAGGGGAAATCGGATCTAGGGGATTAGATCAATCTAGGGTTTTGATCGTAGAGTTAGAACATGAGCGAGGGGTTCGCGAGTGTACATGGTCTTGTATGCGGGATATATTCTATCCTCTAGTAGAAACCTTAGGAATGTAGCAGTAGGCAGGATTTTGCCGAAGCTGGGTATATCTTGTGTCATTTACTTTTCTGCATTTCTATTTCTGCTATATTCTGTGATCTGTGAATGTTTTAATATCCCGTAATATTTGAACTTTGCGATAATTTGCAATAAACCCTATTCACCCCCTCCGCCCCTCTAGGGTTAATCTAGATCCAACAATATATACTCATATTCAACTCTAATATCCTTTTTGATACCATTATGGAATTGAATAGGAATTTTATCAAACAGTTTGGATGCTAAATGGATTTCCACAAGCACTTTGACAAACCTAGTAATCTTCTTATTTGCAGTGTTTTCATCAATACATGTTGGTTCCCCTATGAAGCTGGAAATCCTAGACAAAGCATTATTAGACCACAACTCCATATCTAGATTATACAGCTTAATCCAAATCTGGACTTTGTCTACTGTAAATTTATCAAAATCATATCCAGGGTACCATTTACCAATCATCAGCAAATATTCGAAATAAGAGTAAGTAGAAGATTTCACTACTGAAGCAAAATCCATAGCATCTTCAAACTGGATAGTAAATTGAAATCCAAATATGATGTGAACTATGAAATTACCTTTAGGCTTCCATACCTTACTAATATATTCCTTAAGTTTCGTGACTGATAATCTGAACTTAATAGGATGTAGCGCAATTGTATCATTCCATACTACAGCCGATTGATTGAAAATATCCTCCGGAATATAAACATGATTTACCATAGGTTTTACATATTGTAATGAATTCAAATCTATTTCTAGAGTTGAAATTTTCACAGCTTCTGAAGAATTAGCATCCGATTTAACTTGAGATGTATTTCAATTTGAATTTGAGGAAGATTTGGGTGGGAGAAACAAAGTAGATGATGAATTTAGCGCGTCCGCCATGTAAAAGTGAAAAGGATGTAAAAAAAAATTACTGACCACTTGTGGATGCTGGATTTGCTGGGCGGTTCCAGGCTGACTTCTACTACAAGTTGTTAACCTCGTGTCTTAGTGTGGTTATATTCTAAAATTTCCTAATCGAGGTCTCAACATTAATCCTAATAATTTAGAAATTTGCAACCATTAGGCTTAATTACTTAATCAAAGTTTACTTTCCCAAATCAACGTTGGATACAATAGCTATTTATTTATTTGTGGCCTATTTTTAACAATCAATAGCATTAATTTCTAAAATAGTCACCACAAATATATTCATTTAATATGGATTACATTTTCTTGCATAATTCCATAAAATGAATACCTTTCAATAATTCAAACATTCATCAATATATATTTCATTGTTTATGTAGATTCAGACGGATAATGTATACATATTTATACTTATATTTTTGTGTGGTTATCATAGTAAAATTTCTTTTATTATTATCGTTAAGTTTAATAATTTGGTTTAACTAATAACCAAACATTCGTTTTTGCATTCAATTCCACTATGAGGTTCTAAATCTTACAAAAAGACCATTAATTATAGTTATTGCAAATTATGCTTGATTAAGGGGATAGACATATTTCAAACCACAAGGAATTTATGTTTATGTATGTTTTGGAATGGTTGATGTATACTACGTACAAATACCTATATTTATATTTATAGGTGAATTTATACAACTTTTTCCTTTTTCAATATATGACATATTCCTTATTGATTTCAAATAATGTCCTTTTTATTTTAAAAGAGGAAAAGGACATATTTACAACCACTAAGTCAAAAACCCAATAGATTTGAACACAAACAAATTTATGTCTTTTCAATCAAAATTTCATAATTTATCGTTTAACACTGAAACTAAAGATCTGGAATAATACTACATCTAAACGGTGTTTAATGGGACTGATTTCCAGATCTACAGTGTTATGCAATAACCATAATATATTTTTCAAACATAATTGTAGGCAATATGAATAATCAATTAAGTAAGCCTACAAGTAATATTATCCCTAACCACAAATCTATACTTTCAGATTTTTATCAACATTCATAAGAAGATCTGATAAGTATCATTTCAGATTTAACAATGTTATAGACAAATCTGATGATATTAGACATATTTTTTGATCTAATTCAAACGAGATAAATAAGCTATTATAACTTTGTATGCAAATTCCTGACTCACCTGAAAGCATCCAAATCTGAAAATATGAAAAATGTTTAAGGCATACATTCCCAAATTCTTACATATCTACAACTATTCTGAAAAGGAGATATTTTCAGATTTGTAGATTTGCAAGAAAATAGGAAAAGAGGGGAGAATCAGATGAAGAATATCTTAACCGTCAATTCACATCTTTTCCCGTTTGAATTTTGATTATCCCTTTCAAATCTGAATAATTTATATTTGATTGATTGTGTATGAATATATTTTGAATTAAAAAATTAACTGGAAGAGAAAGGGGAATGGCAGAGCTTTGTTGATGCCTATAGATTTTTGTGGAAAAGAACGAGGCCTTACCCCTTAAATTATAGGAGTGTAATTAGCCATGAACCATTAGATTTATTTATGTTAACATCCTCCCATTTATATAACATTTTATATAGCCAAAACCCTAGCTGTCATTGTTTGGGTCGACCAAGCTATCGACCGCCCCAGTCGACTGCTTGGTCGATCGACTGCTTGGTCGACCAGGAAGTGAGGTGGCTAGGGGGATTACTAATTTCTATATATATATATAATATTTCGTTTTATTCATTTCTGTCCATTTACTGTATTTCTTCCGTAAATTTTTCATATAGATTTCGTTCACGAAACTCCAAACATGAAAGTTGACTAGAATTCCGAAGCGAACGTAATTGTTAAATTTTTGTGGTCAAATTCCACTATTTGCAAAAAAATCTATTTTTGAAATCTTATTAAATAACTAATCTACTATCAAAATTCCAGGTTGTTACAAAAAGGGTTCAACGATATAGGAACACCAAAATGACAAATGTCTAAGATAACATAAAAGATGAAATAGTTACAAAAGGGTGCAATGATTGGTTGTATTATTTAATTTGTATTTTCTAATATTGTATAATTATATGCATTATTTCAGTTTTTGTTTGTTTGATTAGTTTTGAATCATTTCAAATGACCCACAACAAACCTGATAAGTGGGAAAGGCATCCAAGATTGTTTAAAAAAGGAAAAATTTCAGACTTAACCATGTTTTGAAGTTTATTTTCAAATTAAACTTGTTTGGAAATAATTACAAGAATAGACCTGTTTTGGTAATACGAAGGCGAATTATGGAAATTCGCCCATTGGTGAGCTCTCAAAATTTGCTAATGCATTTTCTTACTAAATTCCATAACAACTTTCTGAAAATTTGATTTGGACGAAACTCAAAATCTGTAATAAGAAATATCCATTTTTCTGTTCCATTATAAAAATATTGTTCAATAGATTCGAATGCTTCTTGTTTCAATGAAATCCGACTTATAATGAATCCTATATGCTCAATTGAAGTTCAAAACGTAAAACTACGTACTACCGCGACATTACGAGCTTGTTTTTAGTTATATTTAAATTATACATCCAAATAACATCCATAGCCTAACCAAACAACATAAACCAAATGACATATTCAAATATCCGAAAATTAGAGATACAAAGTCCGATACATGACACATAAAGTCAAAACATAAAAAATACAGATACACTAAATTCAATACAATGACATCTCATCAACACACAAACATCTCCATTTTTTATTACTGAAGTACTCCCCTTTATGTTATGGCCCTGTGATCCACATTTGCTACACCTGTTTATTTTAGGCGTTTGATGCTCGCCCATAACATTTGTTATTCTTGTAGATTTAGGTCGTTCGGGTTTTCTTCTTGTAGGCAGAGATAATATATGTGGACCGTTGTATGATGCCCAGTATTTCTTATCACGGATATGATGAAACTCTAACATGTAGGGAGCTTTATAAATTTGGACGGAGTACCACTCTGAAGCAAAATCATGATGTGCTCTATTTATACCAAAATCTTGTGTTGAACAAGCCGCCATCACACGAGCACACGTTATCTTCTACAGAAGTGGGATGTTGCATGTACAAGAACAATGAGAACCTTCGATCTTAACTTTATATTCATCTCTATAATAATGAATCACTTACCATTTAGATCCACCAAATCGAACAAGTCTACGATAACGTGCTTCAATAGCACGAGCTTCAATTTTAGCTTTCCATTTTGGAGTAAGTTTTGTCTTTAGAGCCTCCCCTTTTCCTCTCCTCTTATAGAAATATTCAACTGAACGAAAGAACGTCCTTGCGACCAACTCCTTTATAGGCAACATTTTGGTGCCTTTTAGCACTCCATTAAAACTTTCAGATGCGTTTGTTGTCATAACATGGAAACGTCCACCATCATCTCTGCAAAATGCCCAATTTTCTTCAGAATTCCTAGGCTTCGTTCAATCCAATCATGTGCCCGCGGATTAGTCACCTTGATTTCTTCTCTAATTTTAGTGTAATCAGCTACTTCTGATGCACATGCAGCAGCATAAAACAAGCCTATTAGCCGCTTCTCTCTAAAACCCACGACTTGAAAATTGGCTTTTAGATGTCTTGCAAAGAATCTATGTTTGTGCAGTTCTTGCCATATTTCCTGCAAGGCTTTTGGGATCTCTTTCATTCTATTAGATATAAAAGTAATGCGACGATTTCATACACTGTGAATGAACTCACGCATGCATGAAAAGAACCGGGCCCAACTATCATAAGATTTAGATTCCACAATCGCATAAGCTAATGGAAAAAGGCAGTTGTCGGCATCTACAGCAGTAGCAACAAGCAGTGTTCCCTTGTACTTAACGTACAAATGTGTCCCATCAATGCATAGAAATGGACGTCAATGTAGAAAACCTATAATGAAAGGACCAAATGCCCAAAAAGCACGATCAAGTACCCTAACATCATCGTATGTTATATGTCCAACTGTACCCGGATTGCTTCTCTTTATTTCTACGATTCAGCCCAATCACCATACATTTTTTCCAATGCTTTATTCACCGTTCGCCAAGTTTTCATGTAATTGATTTTGATGAAGAGTTGGTTGCCGACAAGCACCTGTACCGTACTAGTTGAGATATCCAAATCGGCCTTCATAAAAGACATGATTTTGGATACAAGAAAACTGAAAGTGACTTGCTTGTGGTTGGAATTAATCATAAGCTGACACGGTTATATTCATGAGATAGCTTTCTGATTTCCCACAATCCAATTTGAAATTTCTTAGACACTATAGCATGTATTTTGCCATGGACAGGTAGCATCAACATTACATACAATAGTATATATCGTTTTATTTGACTAGATTGGCTTGTACGAAACATCGTTCAGAATAGACCACTCTGTTAGTTGGTGTAGAAACTTTCTTTACATTGAAATACCATAACAATAGCAAAACTATTTTGTATGCAAGCAGTCGAGAATTTTTCACCTGAAAACTCTAGATTGGCCACTACCGATCTTACCATCATTTGTGCTGTATAGAGACCATCGTCCAACGGTACTTCCATTTGAACCTCAGCACCATCATCTTTGGGATCTTCCATGTTTGGAAAGTCATAGTCCAATGGTTCATTGTTGATTTTCATTCGTTGCATCCATCTTGTCTCATCGGTAGTTGTCGTGACAACCACCATGTTATCAATAAGGTTATTTACTTCGACATCTATATCTGCATTTAGATCATTTGTCGGCTCTGAAGGTCCTGCACCCCTAATTCGGATTCTTAAGTCAATCTATTAATAAATGTGTAACGACCTGCCTTTTTGCCCGAATCTGGTCGATAATTAAACCAACTTATATCGTTCATAAAGACGGATTGTTATCGGTACAAACACATTTAAACATAAAGAACAGAACTTTTCATTTCATTTCAAAATTTATACATTAGAGTTACAAAAAATATCAGAGTATACCATAGCTCAGCGGAAACATTTTCTCTCAGCGGAAGAAATTAGACCAAAACCAAAGCTCTAGCTCCAAACTGAATCCAACTCTGAATCTAATCCTGCAAACTAAACTACTAGCTTCCCGTGTAAAATATGGGCACCCAGAGTTTAGGTAGAGAACAATAAACTCCAAGTCAGTCGTGGGACTGGTGTGAGAACTCAAAACAGTTATTATTTTGGGTTTATTTTAAAGTTGGGAAAATTCACCGGACCACACCGCTAGTGCGAAATGGGTTTACTCCAAGTGAATTCTCGTGCATAGAAATCCGCGATGACTTTGGAAAATGAAGCTATCATAAGCTCGTCCCACAACACACAATGCAAACGCACACTAGATGGGCGAGTTTTGTCTTATGATAACCAAAAATGCTTTAATACGTAAAATCCTCTTTTAATATTATCATTAGTACATAGTGTTGAAAAATAATTTCGCAAATAAATATATAATCATAGCCCCCATAACCCCAATTGGTTATATTGATGTAATAACCCGAAAATCCGAGCCAATTTAAAATTTTTATTTTGGCAATTTTAGCGAATTTTGATTATTTGAAATGAATTATTTTAAATAATAACGACGAGAATTTTATTTTGAATAGAATTAGAACGTATATATATAGATCGTCGCTAGAAAATAAATATTTTATTATATATATAAAAGGAATTGAAAATGGCGCGGTAGTTCGATAATTCGATTTCAAATTTTAAATGAATGTACAGGATTCAAAATAAACCGGATTTTAGCGAAACCAAAAATATTTGAATCTATTTGAGAACATATTTCCAACGAATCCGAAAAATTGAAATTTCATAGCGGGAATCAAAAGTTACGTCCAGTTGAAAATTCAGAATAGTCGCTATGGAAATCTGGCCCTTAAAAATGGAAATTTTGCAAATGACCTCGGTTTTCGACGAAACCACTTTTGTTGGATCCATGATGTCAAGTTATTGCTAGGTCTCAAAATTCGTAATTTTCTAAACCAATATGTTAGCGTGGCAAAGGAAAACGCGTTTGACCAGTTTTAGTTGATTTTAATCGACTGGAAAATGGCCATTTTTCAAACGGTCTCAGAATTCAATGAAATTAGTTTTGTTAGGACCGTATCATCAATACGAAGCTATAAAATATTTTTCGGGAATTTTTAGAGTCCGTATGTGGCCTCGGTAAATTGAAATGCGCATTCAAATTCAATATATAGAGTTATATTTTGATTTTGACGAAAACTGATCGAAACGATTGAATTAGCTTACGATACATATCCCATTGCATTCGGAATGGGGGTAATTAGCTATGGACGACAGGCGGTGGGTCCCGTTTCGAGTTCGAAATAAAAAGTTACTTTTCGATGGATTAAAATAAAATTAAATATTTATAATATATACACCTCTCCCTCTCCTCTCTCTTCAGACCGAGATTTAGAAATAGAAAAAAAATTAAAAAAATGGCAGCCTCTCTCGAATCGCTCCTCCTCTCAATGCCACAGCACCGGACTCCCCTTTCCCCTGACGCCGCCGCCCCTCCAGTTGAGACCCCCTCCGTCCTCCGCTTCACTCTCTCCAACCCCCTCCCTTCTCCTCGAATCCACCACGAGACCGCGAGTCCCCCCATCGCGCAGCCCTTCGCCCCTTTTCCCGATCACCTGAAACCCCCCTCGCCTTCAACGAGAGCGCAGACCCCTCCCCTCGCTCCGACGCTACAACGCCCCCCCCCCCCCCCCGTGCCCTCCTCCGACCGCTTCCACCAATTGTGGCCCCCCTCCATTTGGTAAAGACGCTGTAAGTTTTTTATTATTATTATTATTTACTTCTTTTAATTTATTTTCAATTTTCAGTTAAGTTAAAAGGAAAATAGGATTTTTAAGCTAAGAAAAATAGAAAGATGAAGATTAGATTTTTAATAAAGAAAAAGATTAGATTTTTATGGTTTATAAAGTTTAGATCTTTATATGATTGAAATCATTTTCGAGGTTCGATTTTTATATAAGTGAAAGTAGAATAAAAGATGCTATTTTTAAACGCATGAATATTATCATAAAAATTGGAATTTTATATGTATAACATTACAATAAAAATTTGATTTTTATAAACATAGCGTTGTGATAAAGATTTGATTTTTATCATGTATGTAGCGTCATAAAAATGCGATTTTTATGTATATGGTTTCAAAATAAAAATACGATTTTGTTGTACATGTAGCGTTAGTAGTAAAAAGATGATTGTAACGACCCGAAAATCTGGGCCAGTTTAAAATTTTTATTTTGGCAATTTTAGCGAATTTTGATTATTTAAAATGAATTATTTTAAATAAAAACGACAAGAAATTTCTTTTGAATAAAATTCAATGGTATATAGTTATATAGATCGGTGATAGAATATAAATATTTATTTATATTTATAAATAGAATTGAAAATGGCGCGGTAGTTCGATAATTCGATTTCAAACTTCAATTGAATGTACCGGGTGCAAAACAATTCGGATTTTAGTGAAACCAAAAATAATGGGATCTAATTGATAATATCTTTCCAACAAATCCGAAAAATCAAAATTTCATAGCGGGAATCAAAAGAATGTTCAGTTGAAAATTCTGAATAGTCGCTATGGAATTCAGGCCCTTAAAAATAGGCATTTTGCAAATGACCTCGAATTTCGACGAAACCAGTTTTGTTGGGTCCGTGGTGTCAAGTTATTGTTAGGTTTCAAATTTCATAATTTTTCGAATCAATATGTGAGCGTGGCAAAGGAAAACGCGTTTGACCAGTTTCAGTTGATTTTAATCGACTGGAAAATGGCTATTTTTCAAACGGTCTCAGAATTCGACGAAACTAGTTTTGTTAGGACCGTATCGTCAATACGAAGCTAGAAAATATTTTTCGAGAATTTTTAGAGTTAGTATGTGACCCCGGTAAATTGAAATGTACGTTTAAAATTCAATATAGTGATTTAAATGTAAATTTAACGGAAACTGATTGTAACAGCTGAATCAACCTACGATATATATCCCATTGTGTTCGGAATGGGGGTAATTAGCTATGGACGACAGGCGGCAGGCCTCGTTTAGAGGTCGTATGAAAAAGTCAGCTTTTTATAAATTAAATTAATCAAATATAAATAAATAGTCAACCCCTTCCTCCCTTTATCTCTCTCCACGTTCACAACCCATCGTTCATTCAGAAATTAAATAAAAAAAAGGGGGGGGAGACTCATCGCTGCCACGAACGGAACCGCCGCCGCCTCGAGGCGTTCGCCGCCGCCAACCCCCGCCCTCGCACCACCACCCTAGCTCCGGCGCCGCCCTGCGCCACTGCCCTCCTCCGTTTAGACCCTTTTCCACCCCAAAACCCTAGGCCTCCTCGAATAGAAGCCGCCGCCACCCCCTTTTTCTTTGACCATCAGACCGCCGATCGCTCTGCTCTCCGACCACCATGAACCCCCAACACCTTCCCCATCAGTAAACGCCGACTGTAAGTGTTTTAATTGGATTTTTATGTATTTTTGTTGGTTAAACCCATAATTTCTGAATGATAGGTCATAGGATTTTTATCATAGTAAAAATTGGATTTTTATAGTATAGTCTTCGAAGTAAAAATGTGATTTTTATATATTGAACATCGAAGTAAAAATGTGATTTTTATATATTGAACATCGAAGTAAAAATGTGATTTTTATATATTGAACATCGAAGTAAAAATGTGATTTTTATATATTGAACATCGAAGTAAAAATGTGATATTTATATATTGAACATCGAAGTAAAAATATGATTTTTATATATTGAACATCGAAGTAAAAATGTGATTTTTATATATTGAACATTGAAGTAAAAATATGATTTTTATATATTGAATAACAAAGAAAAATTCGATTTTTATATATGTAGCGACTACGGGCAACGAAAGTGACGAAAGGCGAGAATGGCGAGGATTTCTCTAAAAGAAGAGTCAAGATGATTGGATAGCTTTGGTGAGAATTTCTCACCTTTCAATTTCTTTTTCTAGTTATATATATATACTAGGATGCAGACGGTGCTTAGTAGCACCCGACACAATCGTCCACAGACCATGGACTTGTTTGTTTGGTTGCATAGATTAGTTAGATGATTTGATTTGAAATTGAATTGTTTGGTGAAATGAAATGGATTTGATTGATGTGTGAATGGCGTGGGCCTTCACTAGACCGGGGATAAGGCTAGGCCTCGTCCCGTTTCTAGTATCGTGCCGTTATGCCGCCAAAATTTTCTAAAAATAAGTTAGAAAAATAAAGATAACATTTTATTTAATAAATGAACCGAATAGAATATTCATAGGTTGAATAAAATAGTTTGATCGTTAAAAATATAATTTTTAACGTGAATGTGAATAAATAAATATTCATTTACAAACCGGACGGTTTGTTTATGTACACCTATTTGAAGGACATTGATTGGGACGATAAATTTTACACACCGCCCAACTGCACGAATAAAAATTTGTGTTTGATTGCTTGAAACCCCACACGTGTATTGGGATAATATTTGACGTACATTAATCCCGATTGTTCTGTTGTATGTCGATCGATTGATTGACAGGCTGTTATAAGCGTTGAATATTTATATTTGATGCTTATACAGTGTAGAATGCACTTTGGATGATGGTTGATTATTCATCGTTGTTGATATATACATGTGTTGTAGAAAATCCATATAATTAACATTATATGGTAATTGATTGGGCCTCATTCCAGTTTTAAAATAGAAATATTTGAAAAAGAAATATTTGAAATAGAATATTTGAAAATAGGAATACATGAAGCCGTATTGATTAGGTTGACGCCATTTTGACGTGAACGATATTTATATCGATTTTATTCATTTTATAATGAACATCGAAAGTGATTTCAAAATCTGATATTTTGAAAAGAATTGAATAGAAATGAATTCGAATTGAAATGGAATAGAAATGAATTCGAATTGAAATTGAATTGAATTGAAAACGAACTGAAATTGAATTAGAAATCAATTTGAATTGAAATCAATTTGAAATGAATTTAAACCGAATTTAAAAGGGAATATTCAATTTTGATTTGAAATTGAATATGAAGTTGAAACCGTTTTGAAAATGAATTTAAAACGATTTATAAAGCACGTTTTGAATTGAAATCGACGAAGTATATATATTATATATATTATATATATAATATAATGGCCTGAATAGAATGCGCCGCACCGCGGTAGTTCGCGAATTTCGACCATTGACTTCGAACGGATATTACGGGAGATCCGACCGTCAGATTCTCCTGAAACCGGAACCGTTGGGTTCGTATCGAAAAGAGCTTTCTAAAGAATATTGGAAATTTGAAATCTAACGGTTGGATTTGGAGATACGTCCAAATCAAATTTGAAAAAGGTCGCTGTAAGTGCAGTTCGATGGCCATTGATGGAAATCGACTGTACGGGCCTTGATAAAATTATTAAAAATAGTAATAATTTGTGTAAAATCATAAGAAATGATTTAGAAAGAATTGGGATGAAAAACTCGATATTTGAAAAGATAAAAATAGATTTTTATCGAAATAAACTAGTTTTGAACTAGAATTATAATTCTATTTATTTTTAAATGAATAAATTGAATTTGAAATGGTTTTGAAAATAACCAGAATTTCCAATGATTGCATTGGAGTGGATTTGAATCGAAATTGTCTTCGGAATATTTCGATGTTGGAATTCGTGATTATACAGATGTTGTTATGGAAATTTGAAAGATATATATTTATTTCGTTATTTCCAATACTACATTTGTTAGTCGTAGAATTTGATATTGAATATAAGCCGATATATTTTCTATTCAGAGCCTTGTATTGAATATCAAATGTGATTTGGGTTTGTCGTGAGTGGTGTCTTCACTAACACTGTTCTTAAACCCAGTCGAGAAAAGATTAAATCTTTTTATTTGGATTTAATGAAGTGTACCAATTAAACAATATTTAATTTAATTGATATTGATTTTTGGGTTTATCGTGGACAGTGTTTTAAATAACACTCGTTCTTTAACCCGATAATTAATGGAATGTGATTTTGGGTTTACCGTGAACCGTGTTTTAAATGACACTGATTCTTTAACCCAGTCAAATATTAAAACTAAGTGGAGTTTTAATGAATCTTTAATTAGATTGAAATAATCGAAATGGAGTATCACCAGTTTTGCTCCAGGCGATAGTTAAATCTTTAATTAGATTTGAACGTGAAATGGTAATTGAATTTACCGATAACACTGTGGTGTTAGATATGAAGTATTACCAGTTTTACTTCATGGGATAAATAGGTTGGGATTGGGAAATTAAAACAAATGATTACTTCGGTAAGGTTCGCTAATCCCGACTAGTTTGAATTGATATTCAAAAATAGATTAAAGGATAAATTCAAGAAATTTATCTTGGATAAAATTAATGGGAACCTTTCCCTATGAATGTGAAATTTAGAAACTAACTGTCGGTTAGCTAAGCAGAATGGTTTTCTGGATATTGATCTGATGTTGGTTTCGGCCTTCGGGGTTAATATTTGGGGAATTATTCTCTTGATTAATTTACGGTTAGTGACTGATGAATTGGAATGAGGCGTATGTTGTGTTTGTGTAACACTTATTTAAAATATACGCGAGTTATTCGGAAAGACCGGGTTTATCCCATTCTGAATAACTGATACGACGATAAGTCGAAGATGAAGACGATGGTCGAAGACCGGAGGTCTTCACGTCGTTTGGGTGATTACTGATGATCTTGATTGGGCTGTACACCCAAGAAGATGGAAACAGTTGGTGATCGTCCAGACGTACTTGGAGATCGATGGATATGCGGGGTACTAGGTGCCTCCGGTTTCGTTCAGACCCAGAACGGACTTGTAAATGGACTGTGTGTCTGACATTGGATTTTAGTCCGTGTGATTGATCTCTATTAAATATATATCTGTTTGGCGACGGAGAATTTATTCTCTTGCTTAACGCCCTTCTCTGAGACGTACGAGCTCAGGGGTTATATATTGATGGATATCAATCGCATGGAGTGAATTGCCTGTGTGGCATGCTAAGATGCAAATGATCAAGGCTTCTGTTGAAAAGCAAAGTCTTGTGGTTGATGATCGAAGCACGGCCTTTGTGGCGTAGCTTTGTGTAACGTTGATTCGCGAGTATCACACCCGGTATGAATCAAAAACGGGAGACGGACATCAGGGAGGACATGCGTTTCTTTCTAGTTAGGAGTGGCGTCAGTGCTTGAACTGGCTGACGAGTTTGACTCATGTGGATGTTGCTTATTATTACTTGCTGAAAAGCGAGGCGCCTCGTGATATCGGTTTCGGCCGATGCTTCTGGTTGGCTGACGGGCCAGGCTTACGCCCCAAAGGGCGGGGAAACGCAGTGTTCAGGAATTTTAATCCACATCGGTGGACCGGCCCTGACGATCCAAGGGTCGATGCGCTCTGACCCTGAGGCTCGGACTAGACAGTCTCGAATCGGTTGAGGATCTTGCCCCTAGCCTCGGTTCATACCATAAATGATAACCCAACTTCCAATACGACCTTTGCGGTTTTAATTGTAGAACTAGTATGGCGACATGATATATGGTACCCATGCCGCCTATGATTGATACTTATGATTTGAAGTTGTTTTATACACTATGCACTTATAATAGTATCAAACGATTTGTTTTAAACGTATCAAGCATTCTTTGGCTGTTATAAGGGAAAACCCTATCCCCCGGCTTGCGTTGCATTGTGTGATAGGACCTAGGTCTTATAACAGCTTCATTTTTCTTTATTAAGCATTGCGCTGTTTGTTTTATGCACTGGTATTCTTGGGAGGAAACCCGTTCCGTGTTATACGGCGTGGTCCCTTGATTTACCTAACTTTAAAATAAAGATTTATAACTGTTTTTAGTTCTCACACCAGTCCCATGACTGACCTGGAGTTTATTGTTTTAACCTAAACTCTGGGTGCCCCTATTTTGACACGGGCAGCTAGTAGTTTTGGTTTTGCAGATTTATATTCACAGGATCCTGGTTTACAGCTGGAATGATATCCGGAAAGCTTTGTATCCGTATATCTCCTTCAGTTGTGTATTGTATTATTTTCCGCTGCGATGTATTTAAATGTAATCTAAATCTCTGATATTTCTGTGTAATATTCATTTATACTCTGTATATTCTTGTAATCTGATGCATTGTTGTAATATACAATGAAATGTTCTTTTGTATGCGTTTTGTTGTGGTTTGTTCTCGAACTATCCGCTCTTTCCTTTACGGGGAAGTTGCGGGTTCTTACAGTGATTTTTATCTTAATGTAAAGCGTTGTAAAAATATGATTTTTATTTATAATTATAGATAATAAAAATATAATTTTTATATAAGTACGATAATAAAAATATGATTTTTATATTGTAAAAAGAATAAAAATGTGATTTTTATATAGTAGGAATAATAAAAATATGATTTTTATAATATATAATTTTTACATATAAAGTGCCATTATAAAAACATGATTTGTAAAATGAACATCATATTAAAAATATGATTTGTACTATAAACAGCGTGAAAAGAAGTGAGATGGAACGGATTGAAATCAAAGAGGAATTCAGACCGTTCAGAAATAGAGAATGGAGGAGTGGAACCCTCGGTGAGAACTTCTCAATTTAAATTTTATTTTCTAGTTATAAAAATATATATTAGGATGCAGACGGTGCTTAGCAGCACCCGACACCCGTCATCCACAGACCATGGATGGCTTGTATGTTTGATTGTTTGTTGTGGTGAAAATTGATTGTGTGATGTGAAATGAAATAAAATATTTATATAGTCAAAAATATTTTATCGTTAAAAATATAATTTTTAACGTGAATGTGAATAAATATTTATAAACAAATCGGAGATTTGTTTATATACACTAATTTGATTGATATTGATTGGGACGATAAATTTTACACATCGCCCAACTGCACAAATAAAAATTGTGTTTGATTGTTTGAAACCCCACACGGGTATTGGGATGATATATGACATACACTAATCCCAATAATTAGTTGTATGTTGATCGATTGATTGAAAGACTGTTATAAGCGTTAAATATTTAATGCTTGTACAGTGTAGAACGCACTTTGGATGATGGTTGATGATTTATCGTGCTGTTATATACGTGTGTTGTAGAAAATCCATATAATTAACATTATATGGTAATTGATTGGGCCTCATTCCAGTTCTGAAATAGAAATATTTGAAATAGAATATTTGAAATAGAAATATTTGAGAAAGAAATATTTGAAATAGAAATATTTGAAAAAGAAATATTTGAAATAGAATATTTGAAAATAGAAATATATGAAGCTGTGTTGATTAGATCGACGCCATTTTGACGTGTACGATATTTATATCGATTTTATTCATTTTTTTAATGTATATTGAAAGTGATTTCGAAATTTGAATTATATTGAAAATAATTGAAATTCGAATTAAATTGAAAAGAATTGAAATTCGAATTAAACTGAAATTGAATTCGAATTTAAATTGAGTAGAAATGAATTCGAATTGAAATTAAATTGAATTGAAACGAATTAGAATTCGAATTGAAAATAAAATGAATTCGAATCGAATTGAAATTGAATGGAAATCATTTTGAAATGAATTCGAATTGAAATTGAATAGAATTGAATTTAAATTGAATAGAAATGAATTCGAATTTAAATTGAATAGAAAAGAATTCAAATTCAAATTGAATTGAATTGAAAACGAACTGAAATTGAATTAAAAATCGATTTGAATTGAAATCAATTTGAAATGAATTTAAAACGAATTTATATTGGAAAGATTCAATTTTGATTTGAATTTGAGATGGAAGTTGAAATCGTTTTGAAAACGATTTATAAAATTCGTTTTAAAAGGAAATCGATGAAGTATATTATATATATATATATATAATATAATGGCCTGAATAGAATGCGCCGCGCCGCGGCAGTTCGTGAATTTCGACCATTGACTTCGAACGGATATTATGGGAGATCCGACCGTCGGATTCTCCTAAAACCGGAACTGTTGGGTTCGTATCGAAAAGAGCTTTCTAACGAATATTAGAAATTAGAAATCTAACGGTTGGATTTGGAATTATCTCCAAATCAAATTTGGAAAAGGTCGCTGTAAGTGCTGTTCGTTGGCCAATGATGGAAATCGACTGTATGGGCCTTGATAAAATTACTACAAATTGTAATAATTTGTGTAAAATCATAAGAAATGATTTGGGAAGAATTGGGATGAAAAACTCCATATTTGAAAAGATAAAAAAAAAATTTTTATCGAAATGAACTAGTTTTGAACTAGAATAATAATTTATTTATTCTTAAAATAAATAAATTGGATTTGAAATGGTTTTGAAAATAACCAGAATTTCCAATAATTGAATTGGAATGGATTTGAATCGAAATTGTCTGTGGAATATTTCGATGTTGGATTTAGTGATTATACAGATGTTGTTATGGAAATTTGAAAGATATATATATATACATATCGTTATCTCCAATATGATATTTGTTGGTCGTAGAATTTAATATTGAATATAAGCCAATATATTTTCTATTCAGAGCCTTGTATTTAATATCAAATGTGATTTGGGTTTGTCGCTAATGGTGTCTTCATTAACACTGTTCTTAAGCCCAGTTGAGAAAAAGATTAAATCTTTTTATTTAGATTTAATGAAGTGTACCAATCAAATAATATTTAATTGGAATTGAATTGGTGTTGATTCTTGGGTTTACCGTGAACCGTGTTTTAAATAACACTGATTCTTTAACCCAATTAAAGATTAAAACTAAGTGAAGTTTTAATGAATCTTTAATTAGATTGAAAAGATCGAGAATGGAGTATCACCAGTTTTACTCCAGGCGATAGTTAAATCTTTAATTAGATTTGAACGTGAAATGGTAATTGAATTTACCGATAATACCGTGGTGTTAGATATGAAGTATTATCAGTTTTACTTCATGGGATGAATAGGTTGGGATTGAGAAATAAAATAAATGATTACTTCGGTGTGGTTCGCTAATCCCGACTAGTTTGAATTGATATTCAAAAAGGAGATTAAAGAATAAATTTAAAGAATTTATCTTTGATGAAATTAATTGGAACCTTTCCCAAAATATAAGAATATTTGAATAAAAGAATATTATGAATTGGAATGAAGCGTATGTTGTGTTTGTGTAACACTTGTTTATTATATACACGAGTTATTCAGAAAGACCGGGTTTATCCCATTCTGAATAACTGATTCAACGTGGTGTCGAAGATGAAGACGGTGATTGAAGACCGGAGGTCTTCACGTCGTTTGGATAATTACTGATGATCTTGATTGGGCCGTACACCCAAGAGGAGGGAATCATTTGGTGGTCGTCTAGACGTACATGGAGATCGATGGATATGCGGGGGGTACTAGGTGCCTCCGGTTTCGTTCAGACCTAGAACGAACTTGTAAATGGACTGTGTGTCTGACATTGGATTTTAGTCTGTGTGATTGATTTCTATTAAATATATATCTGTTTGGCAGCGGAGAATTTATTCTCTTGCTTAACGCCCTTCTTTGATACGTTCGAGCTCAGGGGTTATATATTGATGGATATCAAACGCATGGAGTGAATTGCCTGTGTGGCATGCCTAAGTGGCAGATGATCAAGGCTTTTGTTGAAAAGCAGAGTCTTGTGGTTGATGATCAAAGCACGGCCTTTGTGGCCTAGCTTTGTGTAGCGTTAATTCGCGAGCCTCACACCCCGGTGTGAACCAAAAACTGGAGAAGGACCTCAGGGAGGGAATGCGTTTCTTTCTAGTTAGGAGTGGCATCAGTGCTTGAACTGGCTGACGAGTTTGACTCATGTGGTTGTTGGAATTGGAGGCGCCTCAGTTATATCGGTCGATCCGGGACCGATGGAGTATTCGTTGGCTCATTTACGCCCCCAAAGGGCGGGGAAACGCAGTGTTCAGGAATTTTAATCCACATCGGTGGACCGGCCCTGACGATCCAAAGGTCACTCGAGCTCTGACCTGAGGGGCGGACTAGAGCGTCTCGAATCGGTAGAGGACTATCTTTTGCCTCGGTTCACAGATGGAAATCCAACTTCTAAATACGTGACATTTGCGGTTTTGACTGTAGAGCCTAGTATGGAGACATGATATATGGTACCCATGCCGTCTATGATTGATATTTATGATTGAAATTGTTTTTAAACACTATACACTTATTATAGTATCAAATGACTTGTTTTAAAACGTATCAAGCATGCTTTGGCTATTATAAGGGAAAACCCTATCCCCCGGCTTGCGTTGCATTGTGTGATAGGACCTGGGTCTTATAATAGCTTCATTTTTCTTTATTTAGCATTGCATTGTTTGTTTTATGCACTAGTATTCTTGGGAGGAAACCCGTTCCGTGTTATACGGCGTGGTCCCTTGATTTACCGAACTTTAAAATAAAGATTAATAATTGTTTTAGTACTCACACTAGTCCCATGAGTGACCTGGAGTTTATTGTTTTAACCTAAACTCTGGGTGCCCTTATTTTGACATGGGCAGCTAGTAGTTTTGGTTTTGCAGATTTATATTCATAGGATCCTGATTTACAGCTGGAACGATACTCGGAAAGCTTTGTATCCGTGTATTACTTCTAGTTGTGTATTGTATTATTTTCCGCTGCTATGTAATGTATTGTAATCTCTAATATTTATCGAATTTATATTATTTGTTTATACCCTGTATATTCTTGTATTCTGATGGAATTGTTGTAATATACAATGAAATGTTCTTCTGTCTGCGTTCTTTTGTGGCTTGTTCTCGAACTATCCACGCTTTCCTTACCGGGGAAGTTACGAGTTTTTACAATTGACATACATGTATATAATCAAAATCGCATGGGCTTGTATTAGAGATTGGATTTCCAACATGATGGTTCCTGATATGAAAGATCATTGGAGGACACAAAGCTAAGTATCTCCCAGTTAACATCCAGACAACGGACACCGAATACATAGCACAAAAGTATATATCCCAGATAACATCCAGACATCGGACACCATATATACTTTATTCCCTCAGGTTTCAAGGTAGATCTACCGCCGCAGCTTTCGAATTTCACAAGAGATTATGTATACAACCTAATCGCTAGTTTACCATCAATCCAGGGTGTGAGGTTCGACGATGTCACGATATACACAAAGTTATGCTTCAATAAGCCGTGCTTTGATCATCACTAGCCCGTTTCATAACTTGAGTATGCCACATTGACAATTCACGACATGTTATTGATTTCGATCAATGCATACCATTTAAGTTCATATGACTTAGAGACGAGGATAATATATTGCCACAAATCTGATATATATTAACAGAAATCAGTGCTATGCGGTCAATTTCAATGTCAAACACACAATCCATACGAGTACGTTCTGGGTCTGAATGGAACAACAACCCGATAATATTCAAATATATTCAGATTTCATGCCACTTATAACCTTGTATTGGGTGTATGGCCCGATCCGAGACATCAGCAGTCCACCCAAACAATTCGAATATACTCGATCTTCACTTATTGATTTTCTAGTCCTCAGTTTCTTTGTAACGTCGTATTATTATTTGGAATGGTTTTCGGACCTATATCCGATCCCAGACTTTCCAAATAACAAGCGTACTTTAAAAATAGTAGCTATGGACTATATAAGTTTCTCAATTCAAATCTCCTTTCCAAATGTTATCACTTTACTTCGAATTAAGGTTGGACTTGTTTAATTCCCGAAAACCACGTTATCATCTCATCCCTTTTCTTGATGTTCAATATTCATTTCCATCCTTAAATTTCAAAGACAAATTTCATTTGCTCGTCGATATCTCGAAACTTCCAAATCTGTATTTGGATTTGAATTTCCATTTAAATAATTTATATTTTCAAATATAAGTTTAAATAGAGTTTAATCGACTTATATTTGATATTAATTCACAAGCTCGGGCAAATATCATCGGAATCTGGATATGAATACGTTTTAATATTTCCGATAGTATTCGTCCGCTCCTAGAATTCCATATCGAATATGCGAAGACCAACTCTATCCATTTCGGAATTAGTTGAGTTGAATGGATTTCTAGGTATCGATCTGATGTTGGTTTCGGCCTTTGGGGTTTATACTTAGGAAGTTGTTCTCTTACTAGTTTACAATTAGAGACTGATAGAGGTGGAAAGATATTGATGTGTGAATTAGAAATGGAAACGTTTTCCAAAGTTAATAACATATATTTTCTAATTTTAGAAAATAAGGAATTTATGAAAATATGGAAATGATAAATTGGAAATTGGGAAATGAAATGATGATTGATCTGTAAGATTTCCATTTCGGAATACGACCGTTGTTTGTACACATGTTTTCCTTTGATAGTTAAATCACCGACTATCAAAGATTTTGACCATTTCCGTTGTTAATCCGGAGAGACAAGATCAGATATATTATCTGAAAACCACTCCGTATGGCATTAGCATTGCAAATCAAATATGATGAAGATAACTAAAGACGGAGTTATGCAAGGGCTTTTCAGTAAATCCTAGGTAGAAATTGCCTAAGATGGATTTACATAATAGTGCCTTCGGTCTGTCCAGTCCCAGGACGACCTGTATGGAAGAATGTCTGACAAAGTATATTTAATAGATCGCGTAAGTTGATCTCTTCAAACGTATTTACGTTTGGTGGTGGAGGAATTTGTTTCTCTTAGCTATATGCCTGTGGTATTTTTGGGGAAATCAATTTGTGATTTGGCGGGTATGACGATGTGACATTCAAAGTGAAGAAAGGCATGGTTTGTAAAAGGATACATTATGGCCTCTAGCCTCACAACCAGAAAATGGTATAAAATTGGGTAGGTTGCATGGCTAAGTGGTTAGCTGCCAATTAGGGTGTATTGTCACATGATCTAGAGAAATTCCATTTACTTCTATAATTTATTTTAATGTTGTCCCTTTCGGGAAATGGTTGCTGATCCCAACCGTTAGTGATAATACACTCGGTACACTCAAGTGAAATGAGCGACCTGTCTTGTTTAGCCTGGGTTTCAAGATGTTCTTGTTGAACCCGGTGTTTTCCTCTCTAGAGATACACTGTCGGAAGGTGGTCCGATACCTTGCCAGTTGGAATTCATTAACTAATATGTGCCCATGGTTTTTGATTATATATTATGTATATGGAACGTGAGATGAAAGCGTTTTGCAAGATGATTATTATATTATGTTGATAGACACTATTGTAATATCCAAAGAGTTTTGATATAAAGATTATCGTTTCTTTCAAAAAGTTTTTGAATGTTGGACCAAGTGTTTTGGATTCTCATAAGGGAAAAACCCGTTCCGTTATACGGCGTGGTCTTATGAGATATCATTTAATTGCTCAAACTGTTTTAAATGGTTTTACTCCTACCAGTCCCATGACTGACCCGAAGTTTATTTTGTTTTGTTTTCCCTAAACTATTGGGTGCCTAATTTTGTACGGGCAGTCAAGTTGTCAGGAATTTACAGATACACTAGAAGGAGCTTGGAGCAGGAGGCTTTAGCATCATTTTATAGCTATTATTTATTTCCGCTGTGTTGTAAGTGTTGTAAACTGATAATGTTATTGTATATATATATATTGTTTTATTTCAAAGTTATGTTATATTTTATTCATTCCGCTGTGAGATTCGTGTTACTCTAATGTGTTGTATGTTCTTTTTCTTGTGTTCTAATTTTCTGTCTTATCTATTCTCAGCCTCTAACTTCTTTCATTAACTATCTGGTATTTCCGATGCTTGTGTAGTCGACATTGAGTTTATGTCGATAATCAAGGTCGTGAAAACCCGGGTCGTTACAGTGGTACCAGAGTTGAAGGTTAAGTAATTACCTTGGCTATGTGGCGTGACTCAGTAGAGATGGGGTTAGTAATACCGTAGATTGTGTTGAGTGTATATATATATATGAGTGAACGTATTTGTAGATTTTATAAAAATTGCTTTATATTGTGGAGATTTATTAATTTAGTTGTTTATGAGTTCTGGTCGATCAGTTTGATCCACTGTACCGGTAAAGACCCGCACCCACTCAAGGGCGAGAGACGCTTTCAGAACATAATGCATAATAATAACAGCATTAAAAGAAAAACATAATATATATTACATCAGAGTTAAATATCCCAAGGATCTTTATATTACATCACAGCAGAATCAAAAACATAATATACATGGATGATAAAGATTAAGGATAAAGGATAGAGGTAAGCCCAACTACCGGAGTCTTCTAGATCAGTAGATCCAGAGCAATCCAAATCCAGCTCTAACTCCAAACCAAAAGCACTAGCAGCTAACCCAAAAAGATAACTAGATAACCTGCTAATCAACCTGCCAGTGTGGGAAGGGTGGGCACCTGAGGTTGCAAGGGAAAAACAACATCGGGTCAGTCATGGGACTGGTGTGAGAAAACTTTATTAACTAATCTTATACTTAGCCTTATTTTGAATAAGGTATCTCGAGGCCACGCCGAATGTTGCGGAACGGATTTTCTCCCAAGGATACGTGCATATCCATAGAAACCATAACTAAACATAGCAACCATGAACCAGATCTTGAAAACATGAATTTTAGAAAAATGAACGATTAAAAGCCCCAAGTCCCATCACACAATGCAAGCGCACACCAGAGGATGGGGTTTGCCTTATAATCGCAAAACATGCTTGATATAATTCAATACAAAAGCATTTGATATTATTATAATGACTTCGGTGTGAAAAATCCTTTCGAAAATAAACTTATGAATCTTAGCTCGCATAGTACCCCATCCCACTATGTTGGCTACATAGGTATACAATCGAAGATCATAAAAAAGTTTCGAATTGGAAGTTGGATTTCCATCAATGGGCCTGGGCTAAGGATCTTCCCAATCCGATTCGGAACCTCCAGCTAGGTTTCAGGATCCCATCCAGCTCCTTTAGAGCGGCAGGGTCGGTCCACCCTACTTCGTGGATTAAAGTAAACAGCCTGAACATAACGTCCCTCAGTGTGTGTGTATAGTGACATCTAGGTATATTGACATATTCCGAGGCGCCTCATCCAACAAACCACATAAGTAAATGCCTAGGCTCCGAACCACTGCGTTACCTTTTGTTAGATGGAAAATTGAGTCCCTACCTCTGCGGTCTATAATCCTGTTGCGACTCAATTCGGGTTGTGAGGTCCGCGAGGTCACGTCATACACAAAGCTACGCATTTAAGCCATGCTTTGGCCTTCCACCACAAGGCCCTGCTTTTCAACAAAAGTCTTGATCATTTACCTTATCATGCCACACTGTCATTCCTTAAAACACAAATTGCTATTCACCCACATACACCCTTTGAGCTCGTACGTCTCAAAGAAGGGTGTTAAGCAAGAGAATAAATTCTTCGCCACCAAACAGATATATGTTTAGTAAATGTCTGTCTGTATTTATAAAATACAGTGCCAGACACGAAATCCATCGACAAGTCCATTCCGGGAATAGGTACAAAACCGAAGGCACTTTATTCCACGTCCCCGCCTGGGAGTGCAAGTCCTTGCAAACCAAATCGCTTCAAGTACGGTCAGATTGGCCGCTACTTTAACCTGGGTGGTCGCCCAAGGCATCAATAGGCCATCCATCCGATGTGAAGAAATCTGGGTCTTCCACCATTATCTTTGATATCTTGACCTCAGCATCACATCGTATAATTATTCGGAAGGGGTAAAAACCCGGTCTTTCCAAATAACCAGCGTATCTTTAAAATCGATAGGTATACAGGATTTCATGAACCTCATTCCATTTCAGAATATTCCTTTATTCAAATATTCATTGAATTGGGAATTATTACCACAAATCTTATCTAAGATTTAATTCAATTAAATCTCTTGTTTATATCTTTCTTTGGAAACCATTGCAACAGATTTATGATATCTTTCCACCTAGTTTTAATCTCAAAAATTGTTACTTAATGATTATTCAATCTTAGGAAATTAATTCGTCTTTAACTGGGTTAAAGAACCAATGATACTTAAAACATAGTTCACACTAAACCCAAAATCATCTTCCATTAAAATGGAATCTTCACGGAAATCATATCTGCTTACAATTGATATTAGTCTCCGTATCCAACCAACATTATAAGCAGAATATAGGCTGGCGCCTTTTAAATTCCTCGAATAGTCTAAGTCTTCATCTATGGAGGCTTATCTCAACGGTTAACCAATACGGTTTCCATTTACTTCCAATTTAATTTAATTAATTGAAAAACTCCACTTTTTCACTTATCTTCAATTCAGATTCATTAAACAAAGATGAATATCTTCCTTACATTTAACGTTTAATAAATTGTTAAATGAACATCCGAGCTTTCCTTTCGATACATTCCGATCCTCGCCCAGATCAATAAACATTAGCCAGGTAAGTTCAGCGCACTGGTTGCAACATCCCTTACCTTGTTAAACACCCTTCTTATCTTTCTGGATCTCACAATCGGGACAGACTTACTCGTGGTTTCCGCATATTCAACCAAAATAGGTGTTTATTATTCAAACCATTATGCATTCATCCAAAATACTTTCATTTTTTCTTGATTATTTTATTATTAAAATAATCATTTAAAATCAAATTTCTGGAATGAGACTCATTCAACTCCCATATAACCCGAGAATCTGGGTATATACAAACATTCAACAAGCATAAACAAGATGTCATGTGTCTAACGAGTTGTAACTAAACTCGTTAGTTATTTAAGATCAGATGTCGGTGTCAAAATTGGGTTCCACTTTATTAATTAACAACTAAATGGTGTTCATAGCCATTGATCAATCAAAAACATCTAAATCAAATCAACCTCATCCAACAACTTCCAAACATGAATATAGCTAGAGATTAACAGCTCAACATAAGCATGACATAGCACTCAAAACCATGTTATAAGTTTCTGATGTTCATTACCCTAGCTGTCAACCTAAGTATTTATCACATGAGGTTCAACTTCATGAATTTAAATAAAAGGTCGAGGTTTCCTTTATATAATGGTGAATTCATAACCAAAATCACATTTTATGTGAATTAATCCATAAAGAATGAACCTTTAGGAGTTTATCATCATTTTCTAACCTAACATATTACCAAAATTAAATCAAGTCATATATTTTTATGATATTCCATAAAGGTGCAACTTTGTGAACTTAACATAAATGTTTTTACTTCCAAATCCCAACAAATTGCCATTTTTACTACATAAACCTATTTAGAAATTTTTAGCAATCATATACCATCAAATCATCCATGAATTCACTACCAAAACTCAAAGAAACATTTCAACAAACAGCTTATATGCAATCATACAATAAAGCAACAAAAACCCTTTAAAGGTTTAGTTTTTCTCAGCTAAAAGCTTCCAGAACTTCGCCTAGGATATATAGATCCTTCTCCTAGCTTTTCTTCCTTCTTTCTTCTTTATTTTCTTGAAAAAATTATTTTTTTAATTTATTTTAAGGGAAAAACGTGGGAAATTCATGGAGAGGGGAGGAAGAATAAAATTTTCAAGGAAAGAAAAGAAATGAAATGGTAAAGAAGATAAGGGTAGAGGGTATTTATAAGGAAGCTTAATTTTATGGATGGACGACACGTGTTATTGTAGATAAGTATGAAAAATGAGTAGCCACAATTCATCCTTATCCTTTTAAATAGTAAAATGTGTTTTCTCACACACTTTCCAGCCTTGAATCAGAGTATTAAACGATAACGGTTTTCAGAAATTCTTTCATCATATCGTATGGTTTCTTAAGTACTTCAATCCTATGTGTTCAGATCCAAAATCGGATGGAAAATGAATGGATATAATTCCTCCTTATCCATTCAAATAGTAAATTGTGTTTTCTCAAGCACCTTCTGGCCTCACGTTGGAGTATTAAATGATAATGGTTTTCAGAAATTCTTTCACCGTATCGTTTGGTGTCTTAAGTACTTCAATCCTATGTGTTCAAATCCAAAATCGGAGTTCGTTTGTATTTTCAAATAATTTATTTTAATTTTGTTTTCATAATAACTTTATATAACCATTATAGGATTTTCCTAGACTTCATACATAGTTAATATTCTAAGTTCTAAAATTTTTTGGATAGGTCTCAGTTTCCAGTTTTTCCATTAGGATAATCAAATTCCAATTACTGTCAAATTTTAATTCAAATTTTGGCCTTTTTTTTCACATACGGATGCCGTTTTGCGTGAAACTTCCCTTAGTACTAAAATTCACTATTCCGAATCCAACGGAGGTAGTCTCACGATCTAACGGTTTTTCATTCTCAAGATATCCTCAAAATCTTCTATTTTTAATTCAAAATTTGAATATTTTGCAAATTTAACATATATAATGGTTGCCCTATTTGAAACAACTTGGTAGGCTACCTAATTTCATCATTCCGGATCTAATGAAACTTATTTCGTCGAATTCTGAGTTCGATAACTACCACTTCCTTAAGGAACTACTATTTCTTAAGAGAAATATATATTAAATTGGTTCTGAAATTTTCTGGGTCGTTACATTCACCCCCCTTAAGAAAATCGTCCCTAAAATTTAGATGCAAGTAAAAGCTGAATGGAATAGAGAAAGAGATAAATTACCTCACTCATGAATCACCCAGGGATTTCCACTCTACACTGGGGGTAAGCCTTTTTGAAACTATCCTTTGTTTCCCAAGTGCAATCTCTAGGATCTTCACTCCATCTAACCTTGATAAGGTTGGTTTTTTTGTTCCTCAATTCGCGGACTTCCTTGCCAATAATAGCCCGTGGCTCTCTTCGAATAGATAGATTTGGTGCAACTTCCAAATCTTTTTGCGCTGCTTCTTCAATAATTAAACCTTTATCTTCATTCCTTATAGCTTTACGAATTTGAGACACATGGAATACATTATGAATCCCTGACAACCATTTAGATAGCTCGAGTTTATAAGCCACAAGACCAATTTGTGCCACCACTGGAAATGGGCCAATATATCTTGGCGATAACTTCCCTGTCTTCCCAAACCGAAGAACTCCTCTGAGTGGGGATACGTTCAAATAAACCATATCACCAATTTCAAACTCCAGAGGTCTTTTCTTTGAGTCTGCATAACTCTTTTGTCTACTTTGGGTCGCTTCCATCTTCTTCTTAATAAAATCTACTTTATCTGATGCTTCCCTGATCATATCCAGACCTAGAACTAGTCGATCCCCAGATTCAATCCAACATGCGGGAGATCTGCATGGTCTACCATACAATGCCTCAAATTAGGACATACCGATACTAGCCTGATAACTATTATTATAAGAAAACTCCACCAAATGTAGGTTGTCTTCCCAAGAGCCTCCAAAGTCCATAATACATGCTCGAAGCAAATCTTCGAGAATCCTATTCACCCTTTCTGTCTATCCATCTGTCTGTGGATGGTCTGTTGTGCTGAGATTTAGCTTTGTTCCCAACGCAGTTTGAAATGCCTTCCAGAATTTTCTTGTGAAAATTGGAACCCTATCGCTTACAATTCTGCTAGGCACACCATGAAATCAGACTATTTCCTTAACATAAAATTGAGCTAAGCTGTCCGCTGTCCGGTTTTTCTTTGACCGGAATAAAATGCACACACTTGGTCAATCGATCTACTATCACCCATATAGCCTTATTTCCCTTACTGGTTTGAGGCAACTCATCTATAAAGTCCATGGAAACCTGATCCCATTTCCATTCGGGAATCTCCAATGGCTGTAATAATCCTGTCACCTTCTGCTGATCGCTTTTCACATATTAGCATGTTTGGCACCTGCTAACATATATGGAAATATCCCTTTTCATAGCCTTCCACCAGAACGTACATTTAAGATCTTTGTTCATCTTGGGGACCCCAGGATGGATGCTTATCTTTGACTTATGGCATTCATCCATAACTTCTCTTTTAAGCTCCAGATTGTTTGGAACACAAATACGTCCTTTCAGTCTCAGAACTTCATTTTCATCTTCTTCAAAGTCCGTAATTTCACCCTCTTTGATTCTCCTACACATCTTCTGAATGAAATCATCATCCTTTTGTTGGTCAGAAATCTTCTGAATTAGAGAGGGAGTGATGATCAGATTAGCAACTATGGCATGCTTCCTACTGAGGGCATCCGCCACCACGTTGGCTTTACCTGGAGTATATAGAATATCTAGGTCATAGGCTGCTAAAAACTCCAGCCACCTCTGTTGTCTTAAGTTCAGATCCTTTTGGGTGAATAAATACTTCAACGACTTGTGATCTGAACAAAGCTCGAACTTTTCGCCCAAAAGGTAATGCCTCCAAATCTTCAGTGCAAATACAACCGCTAATAACCTAAGATCATGAGTTGCGTAATTTTTCTTATGCGGTTACAGTTGCATGCTTGCATAGGCTACCACTTTCCCTCTTTGCATCAATACTGCTCCCAGCCCATCTCTTGAAGCATCAGTATAAACAACCAGATCTTGATTACTGTCAATAATTGTCAAAACTGGAGCAGAGGTCAATCTCTTCTTTAACTCTTCTAATGACTCTTCATACTTGGGAGTCCAAATGAATCTGGTATCCTTCTTGGTCAACTTTGTCAGAGCACAAGCTATCTTTGAGAAATCTTTGACGAATTTTCGATAGTAGCCAACCAATCCGAGAAAGCTTCTAACCTTCGTCGGTGTCTTGGGATGCTTCCATTCTTGAATCACAGAGAATTTGCTTGGATCTACCGAGATTTCTTCTTTCGTCACTACATTCCCAAGAAACATCACTTCACTTCTCCAAAAATGGCACTTGGTAAATTTGGCCTTTAACTCGTTCTTTCTCAGAATCTCCAGAACGGCTTCCAAATGCTTCGCATGTTCTTCCTCTGGCTTGGAGTAAATAAGGATGTCATCAATAAAAATTAGCACAAACTTATTATTTACCTCCAAGAAGACTCTATTCACCAAATCAACAAAATATGCTGGAGCGTTGCATAATCCGAAGGGCATAACTAGCTATTCGTAAAATAGATTTGGCCCTCTGAAAGCTGTAAGAGGGATGCATTCTTCTGCCACTCTTAACTGATGGAATCCAGTAGCTAGATCCGTCTTGGAGAACACCTGAGCCCCATTCAAATTATCAAGAAGATCATCGATACAGGGGAGAGGATATTTATTCTTCAGAGTTTGTTTGTTCAGATCACGATAATTCATAAACAACCTGAGTGTACCATCAGACTTTGGAACAAACACTACTGCTGCTCCCCATAGTGAAAAACTAGGCCTAATCAAACCCTTCCACAACAACTATTTATTTTGATTTTCCAACTCCTCTCTTTCCTTTGGTGCCATCCTACAAATAGGGTGCACTACAGGTTTTGCATTTGGAACTAATTCAATTCGAAAATCTAAATCCCTTTGTGGAGGAAGTTTAACTACTTCTCCAAACACATCAGTATACTTATTGACTACTGGAATGTCCTCAATAGGGGTGAAGGAAACATCTAGAGAATACCAAAACTCATCTCTATTTTGAGTTTAGCCTTCGCATGGTATTTTTATGTTGATTTTAGTTTTCACTCTAACTATCCTCTTCTTACAATCAAGAGACGCTTCATATTTAGTCAACCAATCTAACTCGAGAATGACATCGAACTCTGTAAAATCCAAAACAACGAACTCTATAAAATCCAATACAACCATTATTAAGGAAAACTGATAGTGAGAATATGGGACGTGTACTTTACAAAGCATAGAAAGATTAACTAAACCCCCTATTGGATTTCTACCGCAAATCGGACTTTCAATGGTTTTATATTTTAACTTTAACCTTTCCATTATTTGGTATGATAAGAAACTACGAGAAGCACCAGTGTCAAACAAAACTTTTATTGGAATGTTCTTAATATTAAGCGTACCTTCAAGAAAATCACCGCCCTGCTTCTCTGGCATGAAGACTGGAGCTTCCTCCAAGTTGTACACATTAGCTACTGCAGCCTTCCTCTTCAGTTGACAATCTTTAGCCAGATGGCCTGGATGATGGCACTGATAGCAATTCCCAGATCCATCCTTCTTCTGATTCTTAGGAGTTGTACAATGTGTTGAATAATGTCCTGTCTGACCATAATTGAAACACTTGACATTCTTCAATTTGTCAGTCTTTGACTTGCTTTCATTCTTCCTACCTTCCTGACCTTGCTCAGCTTTCTTCGGAGCCTTACACTCCTGTTTACAATGCCCAAACTTCCCACAATTAAAACAAGCTCCCTTCTTCTTCTTCTTAGCATCACCACTAATTTCAGACTTCTCCTCATCCCGATTTCTCTTCTAGCCTGAAATCTTCTTTGATTGACCTTTGCTTGCAGCAGCACGTAGTTGATCATTGTATTCATATCTATATGCAAAATCCACCATCTCAATGAATGGGAGCATAATGTGACTTGTCATTCGGTTCCGATATCTTGGATGTAAACCTAGAATAAATCTTTCATTCTTTCTTTTTGGATCTTGAACCAACTCAGGGGCGAATAGAGAAAGTTCATTAAATCTGTTCAAGTACTCTTCTATGGATATCTCACCTTGCTGTAAATTGGAGAATTCTTGGTAAAGTCGAGTGATTCCTTCAGTAGGTAAGAACCTATCCTCAAACACCCTCTGAAAATGCTCCCAAGAGAAGTTATCTTCATCCTCGTGCATGGTCAAGGTATCCCACCATACCGATGCTTCTCCCTTCAACAACCATGAAGCTAAATTGCGCTTCCTTTCACCACATAGATTCAAGCCTCTGAATATCTTATTGCAATCTCTAAGCCACACCTGGGCTTCAAGTAAGGTCTCTTTCCCGGTAAATGTCTTCCCGCCCAAATTTTTATGCTTCTTAGCGATAACATCTAGATCTTGCCCGGACTGGGGTGGATTTATTGTTGATGCTACTTGATTCCTGATTGGGTTCTGATCTTGGGCAGCATCATTACCCCTTTCCCTGTGTAACGACCCGCATTCTACGCATCATAGGATCGTAGAATATTTATTTCTTTCACATACGAAGTCGTATGGTCATGTAACTTTGGGAGACGACTATTGGGGTCATTTCCCATGTTCATGATTTTTCCCGATTTTTAAATGACCATTTTACCCCTAGTTGGCACTGTTTGGGCCATAACTTTTGACTGGAAAGGAATTTTGACCTGAAACCACTTCCATTGGCTTTGAATGATAGTTTCTCTTTCCGTAGAGTGGTCACATTAGCCAAACGGACTTACCGTTTGGGAGATATGGCTGAAACAAGTTTCAGACGGTGAAAAACAGCTTAGTTGGGCTTAAGCGGGTGATTAGCAGCTAGGCCCAAGGGGAATTTCGGGTTTAGAGGTATAGGAGGACTGATTAGGGTTAGGTTATCATTTTCATTTCAGTTTTGAGCCGCCACAAACCTCCTAGAGATCCTAGTAATGGCTTCCTACATCTAAAACACCCCAAATCACTCTCTAATTGAAGATTAGGCTTAGCAACACCAAATTAAGGAGAAAAAGCACCAAAGCAAGGTTGGAACTGCTGTTAGACATCAGTATTCGCCCCAAATCAGAGGAGTTTCAGTTCTGAGAATTTCATTTGTGGCCAAGGTGAGTGATTTGCATTGTTTTTCACTAATTACGGCTAATTAGGGTAATTAGCGAAGATTAGCGAAATTATGGCTCAGAAAAATCTAGAAAAATTCCTAAAATTCTAAAATAATAATTTACGGCTCTGATAAAAATTTGGTTTAATTTGGACATGTTTTGCTAATAGTATGGTTAGACCATGCTTTAGGGGATTAAGGGGTGATTAGTGTTAATTAGCGAAATTAAGCGTGACAAAATTCTGGAAAAATATTCAGAAATTCATAAACATTGTTTTAGACCTCTGTTAGAAAATTTAGCTAATTTGGTTAAGTTTTACTAATCCTATCAATAGTTGTTCTTAAACATGCTTAAGGGGAGAATATGGATTTTTGGGTATGTTTGATCCGTTTTAACCTATCATATTGTTGTTTTGGTGTTTGTGGTTGATTATGCATGTTGCTATGACTGTATGAAATGCTTTGTGATTGATTTCAATAGTTAGAATGGTCGAAAACGTCGTCGAATGGCGTAAACACTCGCTGGAAAAAGTTGCAGAAAGCTGTGCAGAGCTTCGGATCGGATCGGATGGGGGGCTCGGATCGGACATGTGAACTGGGCAAGGTAATCCGAACCGAACTGGAGTTTGGCACATACGAGACTTGGCAAAAAGGAAGGCCGTTTACTTAGAGTTGGAGTGGACAGGGGGATCGGATCGGAACTATGGAACAGGATCGGATCGGAACTATGGAGCAGGATCGGATCGGAGTAGGAGAGAGCGGATCGGATCAGAAGCATAATAGAGGCCAGACCGGATCGACTCACGAATGGGAGGCTACGACTGGAGCAAGACGAAGGGATCGGATCGGATCGGAGTAGATGGAAAACGAGGAAGCTGATCGAAGGAGGAGCGTGAACTCGAAGGAGGACAGCACCCCGACCCGACCCGGAGGAGGAGGACCCCGACCCGACCCGGAGTGAAGCACCCGACCCGAATCGAATGGAAGATGGCAAGGATGGAGGACCGACCCGAACCGACGCTACCGAACCGAACCGAGTTCTAGGACTGTTACTGCGCGACAACTTTTCTGAAGACCCACTCCAATTCGACAAAACCCGAGATGCAAAGGAAGTCCAAGTGAGAAGTTAGAGCTCAGGATTCGGATGGGAACCAATGAGTTCACTTCATGGTTGGGCTTTGCTGCGGGACGTGTGCTAAGGAGTTGTCAGTATTCATAACTTTGGTTCACCACTGAGAGATGGATAGTGGTCTTGTAGTGATAGTTACACGGGATTGGATTCCGCCATGGCACAAAGTATTAGGTGACCAAAGTAGTGGATATCGTATGCTTTACGCACTGAGTGAGAGAAGTGAGGATGGTTGTTATGCTTGATTGTTTGACATCACTATGACATACACACACCCCCACCCCCGTATTCTTTACACCATATTTTAGCGGCACCTTAGAGTATTGTACGGTATGTAGTGCTAACTCTTTGGTTGCAGGTCCAGGTTCAGGTATGATTGGATTATACCTGTTATTGTTCTGTTTTGTTTAGCTGCTTATCGCTCACACCAGGCTTTATGTCTGACCCAGAGTTTTATGTCTCTTCTTATTACTCTGGGTGCTCACACGAGCAGACTAGAGACAGGTTAGGTGGATGCACGGGTAGCTGTACTGGAGACGAGCAGGAGGCTTCCACGTATGATATTTATGTATTATCTCCCTGTGTTATCGATGGTCACTGCTTGGGCATTAGTAGTGTACCTTTTCCTTTCTTTTGTTTAGAGACAGTATCTTTAAAGTTGTAATAAGGATGTTGGATCATAAGCTGTATTTTGGATTTCCGCTGCCATGTTAGACATGATTTAGTTTTTCAGCTTATGCACTGTCTCGCCTGTTTTTATGTCAAAGTTATGTGATTATTATATTTTATTCCATGCGCTGTGAGACATTCTACAGGTTCCTTGATTTGTTCATTCCCTTCTTTCCTTTCTTTGGCGACCGTTCCGCGCTAACTGGACATGTGTACAGCGCACTTTTGGGGTAAATGTCGGTTGGTGCGGGGCGGGCCGTCACACTTGGTATCAGAGCTCTAGGTTGCGTAGTTAACCTAGGGAAGTTATCAGGGAGAGATAGTATACGTACACGAGAGAGCGTAATTGTGATTATTTTGGTTTTCAAAAGCTATATATATATACTATTAGTAGTATAAGGATGAAGTCGTACTGCACTAGCACCACTATGGAATCGTTAATCATTTCCTTTTTCAGATTGACGATGAGCCGAGATACTAGAGGTGCTGGTAGGGGAGCCAATAATGGGATTGCTGCTGACATGAGGACGATGTTTACTGACCTCATGAGAGAGATGCTTAGAGATGTGCAGAGGGCAGCTCCCAATGGTGGTGGTCCAATAGTGCAGGCGCCAAGAGTCGACTTCGCCAAGCTGAATAAGGATTATACTAGTCTTGGTGGGAAGTCATTCCATGGAACGGAGTCGGCTACGGACGTTCAGGATTGGTTGGATAGTTGCGAGCGTATCTTCGAGGATTTGGGTATCGAGGATGCGATGAAGAGAAAGCTAGCGTCCCGTCAGCTGCAAGGGCGGGCAATGAATTGGTGGAATGCTATAAAGGCAGCTATTCCCGAAGACCAGATTACTTGGGAGCAGTTTAAGGCTCGCTTTAGTGAGAAGTTCATTCCAGCTGCTCAGAAGTCAATGTTGTTTAAGAAATTCTTGGAGCTCAAGCAGAATGGCAGAGCTGTCTCGGAGTATATTGCTGAATTTGACACTTTATCGAAATATGGGTTATCTCTTATCGACACTGCCGAGAAGAAGAACGAGAAGTTCATAACTGGTTTAGATGGGTACTTGGGGGAAAGGCTTATAAACCACATCGATGAGACGTTTGAATCGATTGTAGGAAAGGCATTAAGGTCAGAAAGTCTTTACCCTAAGCCTAAGACTGAGGTCGCTACTGCATCTACAAAGGAGCCAAAGCCGCAAGCAGGCGGCGGAGACAAGAATAATTCCCAAACTAAGAGGAAACAAGACCAAACCATGGATGGCCAAAGTAAGAAGAATAAGAAAGATGGCGAGTGCTTTAGCTGTGGCAAGAAGGGCCACTATGCCAGAGATTGTCGAGAAAAGCCTGGGGAAAGGAAGTGCTTTAATTGCGGCCAAGCAGGACATCACAAGAATGAATGTCCACGATCTCCTAGGGAGAAGCAAATCGTGAAAGCATATGCTATCAACGCTATTCCTTCTTCGTCGAATGCCCCAACTGCGGCGCAGAAGGAAAAAGGTGTCGTTATTCGAGGTATGCTTTCTATTTAAGATGTTTCTGTTCGAGTTTTGTTTAATAACAAGGTTTCCCATTCCTTCGTACCTAGTGACTTGGTAGATAGGTTGGAATTGGAACCCAAGATAGTCGATAGACCTTTAGTAGTGACAAACCCGATATGTGGTTTGACTAGCCTTTGTTGGATTTGTCGTAATTTGGTCTTATTGAGTCATGGATGTATGTTTGTTGTGATTGCATTATTTCGAGCTTTACTAGGTTTGGCTTGATTTTTAGGAGCCGATCAACTCCAAAGGTATAGAGCGATAGTAGGTTGCGAAGAGTCTTTGACGACCGTTAGAGTGGATGATGGACGAAAAGTGGTATTGGATCGCCTACTTTATGATGAAGATGATAACGGGAGTTAGAGAAGCAAATGTACATTGGATGTACAGTAGTTTGTTCAGGACTTGGTCATGCGATCGACGATAGTTTCAAGCAAGATTGGCGAGGATAGCCAAAGTCAGTTATGGATGCTTGAGTGTTCGGATGTTTTGCTCATATCATCTCACATAGATTGTCTGAACTCGGAGGAGATGTTCCTTGGGTGCTTGTCTGATATTGGTTTAGGCCTTTGGGGCTTGTGCTTGGGGAATGTCGAGGTCGACTAGGATGGTTTGCGTGAGAGATAAGTGGTTGTTGTGATTCTCATTGGATGATATCTTGGTGCACTCGGGGAGTGATGTGCAGCTCATAACATGGTAGGAATGTTCGATGGTATAGATTTCCCGAGTTAGATTCAATAAGGGTATGTGATGACTCGAGTGGGACTCGAGAAAGATGCAAAGTAATGGATTGTTTAGGACCCTATGTTGATGTTCTTTTTGAAAGAATAGGATGTGTTCATTGGTCAAGGAATATGCAACGAAGGTTAGGACGATTCAAGTTGGACTTGAACTCGTAAAAGAAAATAGATGTTCGATTGATCTTAGAGATGCAACGAATAGGGAGACGACTCACGTTGGACTAGAGTTTGTAGGTAATGGATACTCAAGACTGGGTCTTAGTATGGATGTGTAATAGATTGACTCGAGTTAGACTCGAGGAGGCTGCGAGGAATTGGATTGGCTCGAGTTGGACTCGAGAGGGCAGCAAGATAATGGATAGACTTGGGTGGGACTCGAGTGTTTCAGGCGGACTAAAAGCAGGGGTATCTGGGGACGCCCGTTACCTTGGATCCGTTGGACGTGATCTAGTTATCCTTGGAGGATAAACGTGCGTTGGACGTACGGTAGTCCGTTTGGAGGCTGGGCTTCCATTAGTTATTGATGTTGGTTGGACCAGACATATAGGTGTTGATGTATTCATGGCTTTTAGCAGGTGATAGATAGGACTTGTTTGATGGATGCTATGGTTGTTATGTTTGTTCCTACCTTTCTTCTCTTGAGTAGACTATCACCTGTAGGATTCTGTTGAATGGAAATGGGACGAGTTCGTTAGTCATGGTGATATAACGGATACGAAGATACTTTACGTTAGACTTGAAGTATGTTTGGGAATTGTGGAGCGTCCGTTGGTCTTGGAGATTCAGTGGATATAGGAGTTTCAAGTGGGACTTGGACTCATAGGTAGGGTACCTAGATTCATTGGATGAGTCTAGTTCACCTTTGGAAGGTGAATGTACGTTGGACGTACAGTACAGATATAGGTGGAGTACCTGGATTCATTGGATGGGTCTAGTTCACCTTTGGAAGGTGAATGTACGTTGGACGTACAGTACAGATATGGATGTAGTGCCTAGGGTCATTGGATGGGTCTAGTTTGCCTCTAGGAGGTGAATATACGTTGGACGTGCAGTATGGATGTAGGCAAGATTCGGGTTAGACTTGGAAGGACATTTGGAATGTAATTGGTAATTTGATGGATAGGGTTGGGTTACCTAAAAAGATGCCAAGAGAATATGACATATTTCATGTTTCTCAGTTAAGGAAGTTTATGCATGATTTTGATTTAGCTAGTTCGCCATACCGGTTGGACGATATCGAAATAAAACCCAAGGCAGTTGGGAACCGCGAGACCGATTCGCATTGTCGAGGACGATACGAAGAAATTACGAAGAGAGACGGCGAAATTAGTGAAAGTCCAAGGGGCGATGGTTCTTCCCTTGTTAGTTTTCCGCATGCTAGGATAGACTTGTTTGCTTGCTTTGCATGTTTGATTGTTGTATGTGGGTGTTAGGCATGCGGGATCCTATGTATGTTTTGGGGTTAAGGAATTTCGGGGGCGAAATTTCTTAAGGGGGGGAGAGTGTAACGACCCGCATTCTACGCATCATAGGATCGTAGAATATTTATTTCTTTCACATACGAAGTCGTATGGTCATGTAACTTTGGGAGACGACTATTGGGGTCATTTCCCATGTTCATGATTTTTCCCGATTTTTAAATGACCATTTTACCCCTAGTTGGCACTGTTTGGGCCATAACTTTTGACTGGAAAGGAATTTTGACCTGAAACCACTTCCATTGGCTTTGAATGATAGTTTCTCTTTCCGTAGAGTGGTCACATTAGCCAAACGGACTTACCGTTTGGGAGATATGGCTGAAACAAGTTTCAGACGGTGAAAAACAGCTTAGTTGGGCTTAAGCGGGTGATTAGCAGCTAGGCCCAAGGGGAATTTCGGGTTTAGAGGTATAGGAGGACTGATTAGGGTTAGGTTATCATTTTCATTTCAGTTTTGAGCCGCCACAAACCTCCTAGAGATCCTAGTAATGGCTTCCTACATCTAAAACACCCCAAATCACTCTCTAATTGAAGATTAGGCTTAGCAACACCAAATTAAGGAGAAAAAGCACCAAAGCAAGGTTGGAACTGCTGTTAGACATCAGTATTCGCCCCAAATCAGAGGAGTTTCAGTTCTGAGAATTTCATTTGTGGCCAAGGTGAGTGATTTGCATTGTTTTTCACTAATTACGGCTAATTAGGGTAATTAGCGAAGATTAGCGAAATTATGGCTCAGAAAAATCTAGAAAAATTCCTAAAATTCTAAAATAATAATTTACGGCTCTGATAAAAATTTGGTTTAATTTGGACATGTTTTGCTAATAGTATGGTTAGACCATGCTTTAGGGGATTAAGGGGTGATTAGTGTTAATTAGCGAAATTAAGCGTGACAAAATTCTGGAAAAATATTCAGAAATTCATAAACATTGTTTTAGACCTCTGTTAGAAAATTTAGCTAATTTGGTTAAGTTTTACTAATCCTATCAATAGTTGTTCTTAAACATGCTTAAGGGGAGAATATGGATTTTTGGGTATGTTTGATCCGTTTTAACCTATCATATTGTTGTTTTGGTGTTTGTGGTTGATTATGCATGTTGCTATGACTGTATGAAATGCTTTGTGATTGATTTCAATAGTTAGAATGGTCGAAAACGTCGTCGAATGGCGTAAACACTCGCTGGAAAAAGTTGCAGAAAGCTGTGCAGAGCTTCGGATCGGATCGGATGGGGGGCTCGGATCGGACATGTGAACTGGGCAAGGTAATCCGAACCGAACTGGAGTTTGGCACATACGAGACTTGGCAAAAAGGAAGGCCGTTTACTTAGAGTTGGAGTGGACAGGGGGATCGGATCGGAACTATGGAACAGGATCGGATCGGAACTATGGAGCAGGATCGGATCGGAGTAGGAGAGAGCGGATCGGATCAGAAGCATAATAGAGGCCAGACCGGATCGACTCACGAATGGGAGGCTACGACTGGAGCAAGACGAAGGGATCGGATCGGATCGGAGTAGATGGAAAACGAGGAAGCTGATCGAAGGAGGAGCGTGAACTCGAAGGAGGACAGCACCCCGACCCGACCCGGAGGAGGAGGACCCCGACCCGACCCGGAGTGAAGCACCCGACCCGAATCGAATGGAAGATGGCAAGGATGGAGGACCGACCCGAACCGACGCTACCGAACCGAACCGAGTTCTAGGACTGTTACTGCGCGACAACTTTTCTGAAGACCCACTCCAATTCGACAAAACCCGAGATGCAAAGGAAGTCCAAGTGAGAAGTTAGAGCTCAGGATTCGGATGGGAACCAATGAGTTCACTTCATGGTTGGGCTTTGCTGCGGGACGTGTGCTAAGGAGTTGTCAGTATTCATAACTTTGGTTCACCACTGAGAGATGGATAGTGGTCTTGTAGTGATAGTTACACGGGATTGGATTCCGCCATGGCACAAAGTATTAGGTGACCAAAGTAGTGGATATCGTATGCTTTACGCACTGAGTGAGAGAAGTGAGGATGGTTGTTATGCTTGATTGTTTGACATCACTATGACATACACACACCCCCACCCCCGTATTCTTTACACCATATTTTAGCGGCACCTTAGAGTATTGTACGGTATGTAGTGCTAACTCTTTGGTTGCAGGTCCAGGTTCAGGTATGATTGGATTATACCTGTTATTGTTCTGTTTTGTTTAGCTGCTTATCGCTCACACCAGGCTTTATGTCTGACCCAGAGTTTTATGTCTCTTCTTATTACTCTGGGTGCTCACACGAGCAGACTAGAGACAGGTTAGGTGGATGCACGGGTAGCTGTACTGGAGACGAGCAGGAGGCTTCCACGTATGATATTTATGTATTATCTCCCTGTGTTATCGATGGTCACTGCTTGGGCATTAGTAGTGTACCTTTTCCTTTCTTTTGTTTAGAGACAGTATCTTTAAAGTTGTAATAAGGATGTTGGATCATAAGCTGTATTTTGGATTTCCGCTGCCATGTTAGACATGATTTAGTTTTTCAGCTTATGCACTGTCTCGCCTGTTTTTATGTCAAAGTTATGTGATTATTATATTTTATTCCATGCGCTGTGAGACATTCTACAGGTTCCTTGATTTGTTCATTCCCTTCTTTCCTTTCTTTGGCGACCGTTCCGCGCTAACTGGACATGTGTACAGCGCACTTTTGGGGTAAATGTCGGTTGGTGCGGGGCGGGCCGTCACACCCTGCCTCTTGTGGGTATTCCTACTCTTCTAGCACTCATTTTCCTACTATATCTGCATAGTAAAGAAAAGAGTTAGGCTACATATGTAATATTATAAGAAACAAGAATGAACAAATAAAAGCTGAAACGTGTAAAAAGGTGATTATCAAAGGAATGCTGCCCTCATTCTAGGATATTACTAATCCTATCTCTAATGAGTTACTCATCTGAAAATACTACTGATTCTATCTCTGATGAGTAATTATACGTTATGTCCCAAAACTAAAGTTATACCTCAGCTCTGATACCAACTGTAACGACCCGCACCCACTCAAGGGCGAGAGATGCTTTCAGAACATAACGCATATTAATAGCAACATTAAAAGAAAAACATAATATATATTACATCAGAGTTACATATCCCAAGGATCTTTATATTACATCACAACACAACAGAATCAAAAACATAATATACATGGCTGATAAAGATTAAGGATAAAGGATAGAGGTAGGCCCAACTACCGGAGTCTTCTAGAGTAGATCCAAAGCAATCCAAATCCAGCTCTAACTCCAAACCAAAAGCACTAGCAGCTAACCCAAAAAGATAACTAGATAACCTGCTAATCAACCTGCCCGTGAGGAAAGGGTGGGCACCCGAGGTTGCAAGGGAAAAACAACATCGGGTCAGTCATGGAACTGGTGTGAGAAAACTTTATTAAGTAATCTTATACTTAGCCTTATTTTGAATAAGGTATCTTGGGACCATGCCGCATGTTGCAGAATGGGTTTTCTCTAAGGATACGTGCATATCCATAGCAACCATAACTAAACATAGCAACCATGAACCAGATCTTGAAAATATGAATTTTAGAAAAATGAACGATTATAAGCCCCAAGTCCCATCACACAATGCAAGCGCATACCAAAGGATAGTGGTTTGCCTTATAATCGCAAAACATGCTTGATATAATTCAATACAAAAGCATTTGATTTTATTATAATGACTTGGGTGTAAAAAATCCTTTCAAAAATAAACTTATGAATCTTAGCTCGCATAGTGCCTCATCCCACTATGTTGGCCACATAGGTATACAATCAAAGATCGTAAAATGTTTCGTATTGGAAAATTGGATTTGCGTCAATAGGCCTGGGCTAAGGATATTCCCAATCCGATTCGGAACCTCCAGCTCGGTCCAGGATCCCGTATGGCTCCCTTAGAGCGGCAAGGTCGGTCCACCCTACTACGTGGATTAAAGTAAACAGCCTGAACATAACGTCCCTCAGTCAGTGTGTAGATTGACATCTAGGTATATGGACCTATTCTGAGGTGCCTCATCCAACAAACCACATAAGTAAATGCCTGGGCTCCATACCAAGGTGTTACCTTTGCTAGATGGAACATTAAGTCCCTACCCATGCGGTCTGTAATCCTGTTTCGACTCAATAAGGGTTGTGAGGTCCGCGAGTTCACGTCATACACAAAGCTATGCATTTAAGCCATGCTTTGGCCTTCCACCACAAGGCCCTGCTTTTCAATAAAAGCCTTGATCGTTTACCTTATCATGCCACACTGTCATTCCTTAAAACACAAACTGTTATTCACCCACATACACCATTTGAGCTCATACGTCTCAAAGAAGGGTGTTAAGCAAGAGAATAAATTCTCCGCCACCAAACAGATGTAAGTTTAGTAAATGTCAGTCTATATTTTGTAAAATACAGTGTTAGACACGAAATCCATCAACAATTCCATTTCGGGAATAGGAACAAAATCGAAGGCACTCGATTCCACATCTCCGCCTAGGGGTGCAAGTCCTTGCAAACCAAATTCTTCAAGTACGGTCAGATTGGCCGCTACTTTAACCTGGGTGGCCGCCCAAGGCATCAACAGGCCATCCATCCGATGTGAAGAAATCTGGGTCTTCTACCATTTTCTTTGATATCTTGACCTCAGCATCACGTCGTATAATTATTCGGAATGGGTAAAAGCCCAGTCTTTCCAAATAACCGGCGTATCTTTATAATCAATAGGTATACAAGATTTCATGAACCTCATTCCATTTCAGAATATTCCTTTATTCAAATATTCATTGAATTGGGAATTATTCCCGCAAATCTTATCAAAGATTTAATTCATTTAAATCTCTTGTTTAAATCTTTCTTTGGAAACCATTGCAACAGATTTACGATATCTTTCCACTTAGTTTCATTCTCAAAAATCGTTACATAATGATTATTCAATCTTAGGAAATTAATTCGTCTTTAACTGGGTTAAAGAACCAATGTTACTTAAAACACAGTTGACGATAAACCCAAAATCATCTTCCATTAAAATGGAATGTTCACGAAAATCATATTTGCTTACAATTGATATTAATCTCTGTATCCAACCAACACTATAAACACAATATTGGCTAGCGCCTTTTAAATTCCTCAAATAGTCTAAGTCTTCATCTAAGGAGACTTATTTCAACCGTTAACCAATATGGTTTCCATTTAATTCCAATTTAATTTAATTAATTGGAAAACTCCAGTTTTTCACTTATCTTCAATTCGGATTCATTAAACAAAGATGAATATCTTCCTTACATTTAACGTTTAATAAATTGTTAAATAAACATCTGGGCTTTCCTTTTGATCCATTCCGATCCTCGCCCAGATCAATAAATGTTGGCCAAGTAAGTTCAGCGCACTGGTTGCAGCATCCCTTACCTTGTTAAACACCCTGTTTATCTTTCTGTATCTCACAATCGGGAAAGACTTACTTGTGGTTTCCGCATATTCAACCAAAATAGGTGTTTATTATTCAAACCATTATGCATTCATCCAAAATACCCTCATTTTTTTCTTGATTATTTTATTATTAAAATGATCATTTAAAATCCAATTTCTGGAATGAGATTCATTCAACTCCCGTATAACCCAAGAATCTGGGTATATACAAACATTCAACAAACATAAACAAGATGTCATGTGTCTAACAAGTTGTAACTAAACTCGTTAGTTATTTAAGATCAGATGTCGGTGTCAAAACTGGGTTCCACTTTATTAATTAACAACCAAATGGTATTCATAACCATTGATCAATCAAAAACATCTAAATCGAATCAACCTCATCCAACAACTTCCAAACATGAATAATATTCATTAGCTAGAGATTAACAACTCAACATAAGCATGACATGGCACTCAAAACCATGTTATAAGTTTCTGTTGTTCATTACCCTAGCTATCAACCCAAGTATTTATCATATCAGGTTCAACTTCATGAATTTAAATAAAAGGTCATGGTTTCCTTTATATAATGGTGAATTCATAACCAAAATAACATATTTTTGTGAATTAATCCATAAAGAATGAACCTTTAGGAGTTTATCATCATTTTCTAACCCAACATATTTCCAAGATTAAATCAAGTCATGTATGTTTATGATATTCCATAAAGGTACAACTTTGTGAACTTAACATAAATGTTTTTACTTCCAAATCCCAACAAATTTCCATTTATACTACATGAACCTATATAGGAATTTTAGCAATCATATACCATCAAATCATCCATGAATTCACTACCGAAACTCGAAGAAACATTTCAACAAACACCTTATATGCAATCATATAATAAAGCAACAAAAACCCTTTAAAGGTTTAGTTTTTCTCAACTAAAAGCTTCCAGAACTTCGCCTAGGATATACAGATCCTTCTCCAAGCTTTTCTTCCTTCTTTCTTCTTTATTTTCTTGAAAAATACTTTTTTTTAATTTATTTTAAGGGGAAAATGTGGGAAATGCATGGAGAGAGAAGGAAGAAGAAAATTTCCAAGGAAAGAAAAGAAATGAAATGGTAAAGAAGATAAGGGTGGAGGGTATTTATAAGGAAGCTTAATTTCATGGATGGATGACACGTGTTATTGTAGATAAGTATGAAAAATGAGTGGCCACAATTCATCCTTATCCTTTTAAATAGTAAAATGTGTTTTCTCACACACTTTCCAGCCTTGAATCGGAGTATCAAACGATAACGGTTTTCAGAAATTCTTTCACCATATCGTCTGGTTTCTTAAGTACTTCAATCCTATGTGTTCAGATCCAAAATCAGATGGAAAATGAATGGATATAATTCATCCTTATCCATTCAAATAGTAAAGTGTGTTTTCTCAAGCACCTTCTGGCCTCATGTCGGAGTATCAAATGATAACGGTTTTCAAAAATTCTTTCACCGTATCGTCCGGTTTCTTAAGTACTTCAATCCTATGTGTTCAAATCCAAAATCGGAGTTCATTTGTATTTTCAAATAATTTATTTTAATTTTGTTTTCTTAATAACTTTCTATATCCACTATAGGATTTTCCTAGACCTCATACATAGCTAATATTCTAAGTTCTAAATTTTTCTAGATAGGTCTCAGGTTCCAGTTTTTCCATTAGGATAATCAAATTCCAATTACTGTCAAATTTTAGTTCAAATTTTGCCCTTTTCTTTTTTTCTTTTCCACATACGGATGCCGTTTTGTATGAAACTTCCTTGAGTACTAAAATTCACTATTCCGGATCCAACGGAATGGTCTCACGATCTAATGGTTTTTCGTTCTCAAGATATCCTCAAAATCGTCTATTTTTAGTTCAAATTTTGAATATTTTGCAAATTTAACATATCTAACGGTTTCCCTATTTGAAAAAACTTGGTAGGCTACCTAATTTTATCATTCTGGATCTAATGAAACTGATTTCGTCGAATTCTTAGTTCGATGGCTACCACTTCCTTAAGAAACTACTATTTCTTAAGAGAAATATATATTAAATTGGTTCTGAAATTTTCTGGGTCGTTACATCATCGGTAGGGGTTTATAAACACTCGAATACGATGAACCGAAATGGTATGTTTTGAAAAGAGGATAAATTGAATAATTTTACCCGAAATATATTTCGTTATAAAAGAAATATATATCTTGGAATTAATATAGTATATTGGACGGGTTGGTTGTTATTATAATCAGATGAGATTATAAAAAAATAAAATGGTTATGTGAATAGCCAATGTAACACCCTATAATTCTGTGACATTAAGATTTACAAATTAAAGTACAATTAATTTTTTAAAGAAAAAAAAAGATCCATGCAGTTGTTTAATTTAAGTATCGTAACTAACATGAAAAAGAGAAGTAAGGAGAGAACAATAATTATTATTGTTCTAAGACTTGTTAACAAAAGCCTCGGTAGCTCAGTTGGTTAAGGCATTGGACTGGTAGCATAGAGGTCGGGGGTTCGAACCCCGGCGGCGGCATAATTTTTTATCTTTGTTTTAGAGAGGGCCAACTGAACATGCAAATATATGTACGTATACAAATTCAAAATTTGAAAGGATAAGAACGTACATATAAGGAAATAAAGAAAAAATATATATACATATGAGAATATAAATATATATATATGCAAAAATATATGTATACGAAAGATAAAATTCAAGATAAGGCTACAGTCAATGAAATATGGCAACATCATTTGAATTTTGAAAATAAAATGAAAGTTGTGCGTATATATATACGCGTAAAATGGTAGTTAGAGGAAATGTATACATATAAGAATATTTCATGTGAATAAAACAGTTAAATAAATTCCAGAAATTCAAAAGTTCGAAAATCAAATTTCTACGCCAAAAAAAATTCATTCGAAATTCAAATTTCTACGCCAAAATAGTGGGACCCAATGCTGACTCAGCACTGCGTGTATGATAAGGTTTGGCTAGATTCATCTATGTACCTGGACTATTTTCTTAACTAGGTTCAATGCTGACTCAGCGCTGCGTGTACGATAAGGTCTTGAGCAGCTATATAAACAGCCCTAGTCTTCATTCTCTTTGCACCAATTCTCTTCTATCCTTATGCTGCTAAGATTCATGGCTTCTTCCCCTCCTCTAAATTTTCTTAAATAATTAAAATAAAATATAAATTCAAGACATGGAGATGCTGCTCAAATCTGTTCAAGAGAAGATTCAAATCAAAGTGAAGAATTCAAAGGCTAAATCAACAAACCTCGAGCAACGACATACGAATCTTAGCATCGCCATTCTTCTATTCTAGATCTAATTTCTGTAAGTCAGTTGTTTCTAGATTTGAACGTTTTTGCTTTATTTTGTGACACGAAATTAAAGGAATAAAAGAATATGCCAAATCTCTCTCTCTCTATTCGAATCTGTGTTTATACTCTTGGACTAAATTAAGAACTGTTATGATTCAAGGACAAATAAGACTTTGCCTAAGACCGTTGCCTATGACTATGGACTCTGAGATCATGTGCCTTTGGACTATGAACATAAGCCTTTTATTTTGGGAAATAAAACATTGCCTATGACGGTGACTTATGACTGTGGGAATTATTTTCCCTTTTGACTATGAATATTGCCTATGACTATGGACATTTGCCTATGACTATGAACACAAGCCTTTGATTTGGACATAAAGTATTACCTATGACATAACAATGGTGATTTAAACACCTATGATTCATGACTAGGAAAATTGTTGCTTAGGTTTTGTGACTATGAAATTGGGTCTAAAACCCGATTTATCTATTCTGTCTGTTCTTGATTTTCTTTGGTTTTAGACTGTGGGAATTTACCTATTAAGTTAGGTCTACCCATGTTCTCGAACCTATTCTGTCTATTCTTGGTTTTAGACCGTGGGAATTTACCTATTAAGTTAGGTCTACCCATATTCTTGAACCTGCGTCGTTATTCAAAATCTTTTTATGCCAATTATTATGTCCACCCTTTTTCATAGCATCTTTGGTTCATTCCCTATTTTCTATGAATCTAGATTTATTTACAATCTAGATTGAATCATTATTATACGAACGGTGGGAATGCAATTTGGGAAAAACACAAAAATAAACATAAATATAGTTGTAAGCTTGAAATTGGCATAGTTTGGAAGCGAACATGATTCTGATTTATACAATTTTAGAACATGTGTTAAGACATGTGAATTGGGTAGATTTGACATGGATTATAGGTTATGAAATTTAGATCTAGTATTGGCCTGTAAACTGAAAAACTAGAATAATAAATCTAGTTTGTATGTAGACTGTAAACTAGAAGAATAAATCTAGTTTTTGGGCATAAACAGTGAACTAGAATAGAAAATCTAGTTTGGCATATAAAATCTAGTTTAGCATAAACTGAAAATAAAGATGATAGATCTAAATTGCTATGAACTGTAGGTTAGGCAAATCAAGATTTGGGCCTAGAATATAAGTATGTTTGCGACAAATGAATATAGGCCAAATTTGTTTAAAAAGGGGGAAATGGGCTGTAAGATAAATTGTTAACAATTTATAAACAAAAGAAAGATATTTTGATAACACCCCTTTTTATAACTCGTACCAGAAAGTTCTAGGGTGACAGAGAGGATAGTGTCTAGGCTTGGGTTTGGAAAATATAAGTTTCCTGCCCTCCCTGGCTATCCCTAACTGATCCGACGAACGGCATGGTTGCTTTCAAAACCAGGTTTGGAAATTAATCAGAAAACCCTTTGAACTTAGAAAACATGAATATGCCTAACCCGAGGTTAGACTGAGTTGCGGTGTAAACCTGCCCGGAACCGACCGGCACATCCAGTAACCGCAGCAATATCTGTCTAATGTGAGAGGTTGCGGCTTTAATTTATTAATTAAAGCTAGGACAAGAAGGGGAGGGTTAAGTCCATAGGAACACTTAACCAACACAGTTAAAGCTAGAATGGGAAGGTTAAGTCCATAGGAGCACTTAACCAACTTAACACTGTTAAGCTAGAATGGTAGGATTAAGTCCATAGAAACACTTAACCAACTTAACACAGTTAAAGCTAGAATGGGAGGGTTAAGTCCATGGGAATACTTAGCCAAATTAACATGTTGACTAGACTAGAAGGTGGGGTTAAGTAAAGTTAATACACTTAGCCAATTTAACATGTTAATTAGACTAGAGGTTGGGGTTAAGTAATACACTTAGCCAATTTAATATGTTAGCTGGGTTGGACTGTAGGGTTAAGTAAACTTGAACACTTAACCATCAGAATATGATAAATGAATAGGGTTAAGTTTAAGACATGAAGAGATGATACTTAACCATTAATAACAGGTTTAGTTAAAACCGGTGGGAAAGGTTAAGTTAAAAAGGGAACACTTAACCAATACAGGACTAATGGGTATGGTTAAGAAATACTTAACCAATATGACTTGGTTTGTGGTGGGGTTAAGTCAACATGAATACTGACAACACTTAACCAGTTTAACAGGATAAGGGAAGAGGGTTAAGTTAGCTTGAATCGACTAAAGACACTTAACCAATCCAACTTAACGGGAAAGAGAACTAAGTAGTAAAACTTAGTTAAGAAGACAATGATCCCTGGAAACTAAGTGGTAAAACTTAGTTAGTAGAACTAAGTAGTAATTCTTAGTATAACACGAAGGAGCGGACGTCCATCTGATTTTAAAGAAGACTCCAACGAATTGGGATACGAAGCCCGAGGCTTCGAGGGGACGTGAGGGTACTCTTGGTATCCCTCTGTGAGGCTTTAGATGATCCGCCTAGGCGCACAGAGGTTAAGGTCTGCGGTAGAAGAGCCAAGGGTATGCCTTGGTTGCAATATATGACAACCAAAAGACTAGGATGGACCAGCGTGATTCGGCGAGAAGACGGAAGCCCTGTGATAGCAACTCGTCGTCTACCTACCATCTTCAGTCAAGCGAGACACGTGAAGCGGGAAGGCTGGAGGACTCATACGGACCACATACTTGCTATCTAGTTGTGGTTGCGGGGTGTTGTTGGCCATAGAATTAGTGGGGCAGATAGGGGCCTTCGTACAGTTCTCATTTTACAAGGGTGGCCTTCCATTAGTTGAGGGAGGGATCGAGTGGGACCATAGCCACTAGAAAAACAGACCTTAGCATCTGCATCGGTAGATATTGAAAGCTCCCGACTGAGTTCCGTATTTCTAGAGTAGCCCTGACAGCGGAACTCGGACCGCACATTACTGGACATGTGCATCTAGACAAGCGATAACGATTCGCGATACATGTGTGGGAAAAGTCTAGGAACATGTACCACCCTAGGTGGTGTGTCCTAGACTAAAGGGCATCGGTCGACAGGTAGCATAATCCCTAGTTTGGAACTAGGTGGCATAAACCCTGAATCCAAGAAGCATTCAGAAAAATAGCGTAAGTTCTAGTTGAATCTAGAAGGCACTTGATAGAAAACCCTAGATTAGATCTAGGTAATTAAATAATAAATGGATGCCTGAAGGCGACGGAAACTACAGGGATTGGGATCACGTTATCGTTACTAGTAGGGACACTAGTTAGGCGGTGCAGAGATATAGAAACCAGAATAATAAGGTAGTAGCGAAGCAGAGAAAGTATTAAAGTATATTCAGTTTATCTTGCCTTAGTATATGTTGTGGTAATCTTACCTTATCCTGTTGACCCTATCATCATGGTATTGTCTTGTATTCAGTTAATTCATGTCGTTTCATTTTTCCCTGTTCACATGCTAGGAGTTACTGACTTACTCAGGCTTTATGTCTGACTCTGTTTTTCTTTCGCTTCTTTTCTTCCGTTCCCCCCCCCCCTCCCCCGGTAGTTGAGGAGGGAATAGTATAACTCAGGATTAGATTGGACCGTTGCTCTTTCCCCAGCTTGAAGATTTGACGAAGTCGTCCTTGGATTCTCTTTCAGATGCTATGGCTGGCTCTTGCTACATTGGGGAATATAAAATGTTGTTTTATGCTTCTTTATTTTGTAAAGACAGATGATACTCTGATATTGTAAAAGAATCTTGTACAGACTATTTTATCAATAAAGCAAAGTTCTATTTTCCGTTGTTTAATATTTGTCTGTCTTCTAATTTATCTGCATCTTTTACCCAAAATGCTCCACAGAACTTAGTGCATTCCCTTTGTGAGTGACACTAATGGACGTGGGGTGTTACACGTGGTATCAGAGCTGAAGGTTACCGGATCAGATAAAAGATTTGAAAAATTATTTTCAAAAGGTTTTTAAAGAAGCATTTTCAAAAGAAAGGATTTGTTTTAAAGGCATATTCCCCAAAGCCATACGCATTGTCTCCTCTTCCTCTGTTTGAATTCTTGTCTCCTTCTTTCTTGGGTCTCTGGGGCTCCTGGCTTTCTGGGAGGTAACCTCATCGAAGGGCGAAGTAGTGCCCGACTTCCATCTATAGCCGTAGTTGTTTCACTTACGGCCAGTCTTCTTTCATGGTTATAGGGTTTTCCGTGCGATGGAGGCGGCTTTCGAGAGATTTGCCAATGTGGTTACACACGGAAAAGGATGAGGAGTTTGGCAAAAGAGCACAACCCAAGGATGAGGAAAATCATGGATGTAGACTTGGCTCACAAAGGAGGAAGGGATTATAAAACCTAAGACAAGAGGAAGTATCTTTACTCGGGTATGATAGGGCATATAATTAAGGACGAGGGAAAGAACAAAGGACAAGATTTTCAGAAGGGCAAGTACATACTATGCGTACCTAGGAGAAAGGTAGTAAAGTTATGTTGGAAGAGTCTAGTTTTTCTGTTCGTACTCTTTCCTTTTTAGCGCTTCGCATTTGTTCATATTTGCTTCCATAGTTGAGTCTCTACACCTTAGTACTTGTATAGTAAGAAGATCCCAATCAGTCTCAAACCCAGTGGGTGGTTCGACTCGTTTATTTTTGGTTAGTAGGGGTTTGAATAGCTATCGAGTTTGCTTATATCATATCACGTCGATCATCTAAAATCGGAGGAGATATTCCCTGGATACTTATCTGATATTGGTTTAGGCCTTTGGGGCTTGTACTTGAGGAATGTCGAGTTCGACTAGGATGGTTTGCGTGAGAGATGAATAGTTGTGACAGGCGCTCTAAAAAGCGCGTAGTGATCTTTCAACCCTTACAGTTATGGCATGGTGGATAAGGGAGAGACCTCTAATCATACACTTGGTACCGTGATTGACATTTGTTTATTTTGGAAATGGAGGTTAGGAACTTCACAATCGTGAAGATAAATTGGTTAAGATACAGTGGAGTAAAGCTCAAGAAGGCTAGGTACTAGCAACATACCCTTTTTCTTAAGGGTGCATCCTTGATTTCTTTGTTTAGGAGATTTACACATAGTTGTTTCTCTCTTTCCAAAGTATATCCTCTAGATCGAATCTGCGATCTTTAGGTAGAAGCCAATGGATGTAAACATGTATTTGAAACATGTTATGGTTGAATGGTTGCAAGTGGTTGCAAATGGTCGCTCGTGGATGCATATGCATACGTATTAGACACTAGATCAAGTTCGAATGCTTTCATATAGCATTTACATATATGTATTTGTTTGTAAGTTGAACTTGATATGATATCATATGGACGTTGCATATGGATGTATGGTTGTGCACACATGTAGTATTTACATGACCAGGGATGCTTGCATACATGATTGGACGCATGGCACTAACATGATTTGCATTAAGGAGGTCAACTGAATCAGTAGACCGCCTGATTTTGCATTAGATAGAGACATATACACACACTATGCATATGAACATGAAAGCATTAGAAATCTTTTAAGGACAATGAATGCCTGTGATTGAATGGTTGAGTAGATGGGTGATTGGATGGTAGGACACATTCTTCCTAACTTGAAGATTTCGGGGACGAAATCCTTTTAAGTGGGGGAGAATGTAACACCCCGTAATTCTGTGACATTAAGATTCACAAATTAAAGTACAATTAATTTTTTTAAAGAAAAAAAAAGATCCATGCAGTTGTTTAATTTAAGTATCGTAACTAACATGAAAAAGAGAAGTAAGGGGAGAACAATAATTATTATTGTTCTAAGACTTATTAACAAAAGCCTCTGTAGTTCAGTTGGTTAAGGCATTGGATTTGTAGCATAGAGGTCGGGGGTTCGAACCCCGGCGGCGGCATAATTTTTTATCTTTGTTTTAGAGAGGGCCAACTGAACATGCAAATATATGTACGTATACAAATTCAAAATTTGAAAGGATAAGAACGTACATATAAGGAAATAAAGAAAAAATATATATACATATGAGAATATAAATATATATATATGCAAAAATATATGTATACGAAAGATAAAATTCAAGACAAGGCTACAGTCAATGAAATATGGCAACATCATTTGAATTTTGAAAATAAAATGAAAGTTGTGCGTATATATATATACGCGTAAAATGGTCGTTAGAGGAATTGTATACATATAAGAATATTTCATGTGAATAAAACAGTTAAATAAATTCCAGAAATTCAAAAGTTCGAAAATCAAATTTCTACGCCAAAAAAAATTCATTCGAAATTCAAATTTCTACGCCAAAATAGTGGGACCCAATGCTGACTCAGCACTGCGTGTATGATAAGGTTTGGCTAGATTCATCTACGTACCTGGACTATTTTCTTAACTAGGTTCAATGCTGACTCAGCGTTGCGTGTACGATAAGGTCTTGAGCAGCTATATAAACAGCCCTAGTCTTCATTCTCTTTGCACCAATTCTCTTCTATCCTTATGCTGCTAAGATTCATGGCTTCTTCCCCTCCTCTAAATTTTCTTAAATAATTAAAATAAAATATAAATTCAAGACATGGAGATGCTTCTCAAATCTGTTCAAGAGAAGATTCAAATCAAAGTGAAGAATTCAAAGGCTAAATCAACAAACCTCGAGCAACGACATACGAATCTTAGCATCGCCATTCTTCTATTCTAGATCTAATTTCTGTAAGTCAGTTGTTTCTAGATTTGAACGTTTTTGCTTTATTTTGTGACACGAAATTAAAGGAATAAAAGAATATGCCAAATCTCTCTCTCTATTCGAATCTGTGTTTATACTCTTGGACTAAATTAAGAACTGTTATGATTCAAGGACAAATAAGACTTTGCCTAAGACCGTTGCCTATGACTATGGATTCTGAGATCATGTGCCTTTGGACTATGAACATAAGCCTTTGATTTTGGGACATAAAACATTGCCTATGACGGTGACTTATGACTGTGGGAATTATTTTCCCTTTTGACTATGAATATTGCCTATGATTATGGACATTTGCCTATGACTATGAACACAAGCCATTGATTTGGACATAAAGTATTACCTATGACATAACAACGGTGATTTAAACACCTATGATTCATGACTAGGAAAATTGTTGCTTAGGTTTTGTGACTATGAAATTGGGTCTAAAACCTGATTTATCTATTCTGTCTGTTCTTGATTTTCTTTGGTTTTAGACTGTGGGAATTTACCTATTAAGTTAGGTCTACCCATGTTCTCGAACCTATTCTGTCTATTCTTGGTTTTAGACCGTGGGAATTTACCTATTAAGTTAGGTCTACCCATATTCTTGAACCTGCGTCGTTATTCAAAATCTTTTTATGCCAATTATTATGTCCACCCTTTTTCATAGCATCTTTGGTTCATTCCCTATTTTCTACGAATCTAGATTTATTTACAATCTAGGTTGAATCATTATTATACGAACGGTGGGAATGCGATTTGGGAAAAACACAAAAATAAACATAAATATAGTTGTAAGCTTGAAATTGGCATAGTTTGGAAGCGAACATGATTCTTATTTATACAATTTTAGAACATGTGTTAAGACATGTGAATTGGGTAGATTTGACATGGATTATAGGTTATGAAATTTAGATCTAGTATTGGCCTGTAAACTGAAAAACTAGAATAATAAATCTAGTTTGTATGTAGACTGTAAACTAGAAGAATAAATCTAGTTTTTGGGCATAAACAGTGAACTAGAATAGAAAATCTAGTTTGGCATATAAAATCTAGTTTAGCATAAACTGAAAATAAAGATGATAGATCTAAATAGCTATGAACTGTAGGTTAGGCAAATCAAGATTTGGGCCTAGAATATAAGTCTGTTAGCGACAAATGAATATAGGCCAAATTTGTTTAAAAAGGGGGAAATGGGCTGTAAGATAAATTGTTAACAATTTATAAACAAAAGAAAGATATTTTGATAACACCCCTTTTTATAACTCGTACCAGAAAGTTCTAGGGTGACAGAGAGGATAGTGTCTAGTCTTGGGTTTGGAAAATATAAGTTTCCTGCCCTCCCTGGCTATCCCTAACTGATCCGACGAACGGGATGGTTGCTTTCAAAACTAGGTTTGGAAATTAATCAGAAAACCCTTTGAACTTAGAAAACATGAATATGCCTAACCCGAGGTTAGACTGAGTTGCGGTGTAAACCTGCCCGGAACCGACCGGCACATCCAGTAACCGCAGCAATATCTGTCTAATGTGAGAGGTTGCGGCTTTAATTAATTAATTAAAGCTAGAACAAGAAGGGGAGGGTTAAGTCCATAGGAACACTTAACCAACACAGTTAAAGCTAGAATGGGAAGGTTAAGTCCATAGGAGCACTTAACCAACTTAACACTGTTAAGCTAGAATGGTAGGATTAAGTCCATAGAAACATTTTACCAACTTAACACAGTTAATGCTAGAATGGGAGGGTTAAGTCCATGGGAATACTTAGCCAAATTAACACGTTGACTAGACTAGAAGGTGGGGTTAAGTAAAGTATAAACACTTAGCCAATTTAACATGTTAATTAGACTAGAGGTTGGGGTTAAGTAATACACTTAGCCAATTTAATATGTTAGCTGGGTTGGACTGTAGGGTTAAGTAAACTTGAACACTTAACCATCAGAATATGATAAATGAATAGGGTTAAGTCTAGGACACGAAGAGATGATACTTAACCATTAATAACAGGTTTAGTTAAAACCGGTGGGAAAGGTTAAGTAAAAAAGGGAACATTTAACCAATACAGGATGAATGGGTAGGGTTAAGAAATACTTAACCAATATGACTTGGTTTGTGGTGGGGTTAAGTCAACATGAATACTGACAACACTTAACCAGTTTAACAGGATAAGGGAAGAGGGTTAAGTTAGCTTGAATCGACTAAAGACACTTAACCAATCCAACTTAACGGGAAAGAGAACTAAGTAGTAAAACTTAGTTAAGAAGACAATGATCCCTGGAAACTAAGTGGTAAAACTTAGTTAGTAGAACTAAGTAGTAATTCTTAGTATAACACGAAGGAGCGGACGTCCATCTGATTTTAAAGAAGACTCCAACGAATTGGGATACGAAGCCCGAGGCTTCGAGGGGACGTGAGGGTGCTCTTGGTATCCCTCTGTGAGGCTGCAGATGATCCGCCTGGGCGCACAGAGGTTAAGGTCTGCGGTAGAAGAGCCAAGGGTATGCCTTGGTTGCAATATATGGCAACCAAAAGAATAGGATGGACCAGTGTGATTCGGCGAGAAGACGGAAGCCCTGTGATAGCAACTCGTCGTCTACCTACCATCTTCAGTCAAGCGAGACACGTGAAGCGGGAAGGCTGGAGGAGTCATACGGACCACATACTTGCTATCTAGTTGTGGTTGCGGGGTGTTGTTGGCCATAGAATTAGTGGGGCAGATAGGGGCCTTCGTACAGTTCTCATTTTACAAGGGTGGCCTTCCATTAGTTGAGGGAGGGGACGAGTGGGACCATAGCCACTGGAAAAACAGACCTTAGCATCTACATCGGCAGATATTGAAAGTTCCCGACTGAGTTCCGTATTTCTAGAGTAGCCCTGACAGCGGAACTCGGACCGCACATTACTGGACATGTGCATCTAGACAAGCGATAACGATTCGCGATACATGCGTGGGAAAAGTCTAGGAACATGTACCACCCTAGGTGGTGTGTCCTAGACTAAAGGGCATCGTTCGACAGGTAGCATAATCCCTAGTTTGGAACTAGGTGGCATAAACCCTGAATCCAAGAAGCATTCAGAAAAATAGCGTAAGTTCTAGTTGAATCTAGAAGGCACTTGATAGAAAACCCTAGATTAGATCTAGGTAATTAAATAATAAATGGATGCCTAAAGGCGACGGAAACTACAGGGATCGGGATCACGTTATCGTTACTAGTAGGGACACTAGTTAGGCGGTGCAGAGATATAGAAACCAGAATAATAAGGTAATAGCGAAGCAGAGAAAGTATTAAAGTATATCCAATTTATCTTCCCTTAGTATATCTTGTGGTAATCTTATCTTGTCCTGTTGACCCTATCATCATGGTATTGTCTTGTATTCAGTTAATTCACGTCGTTTCATTTTTCCCTGTTCACATGCTAGGAGTTAATGACTTACTCAGGCTTTATGTCTGACTCTGTTTTTCTTTCGCTTCTTTTCTTCCGTTCCCCCCTCCCCCCCCCCCCCCCGGTAGTTGAGGAGGGAATAGTATAACTCAGGATTAGATTGGACCGTTGCTCTTTCCCCAGCTTGAAGATTTGACGAAGTCGTCCTTGGATTCTCTTTCAGATGCTATGGCTGGCTCTTGCTACATTGGGGAATATAAAATGTTGTTTTATGCTTCTTTATTTTGTAAAGACAGATGATACTCTGATATTGTAAAAGAATCTTGTACAGATTATTTTATCAATAAAGCAAAGTTCTATTTTCCGCTGTTTAATATTTGTCTGTCTTCTAATTTATCTGCATCTTTTACCCAAAATGCTCCACAGAACTTAGTGCATTCCCTTTGTGAGTGACACTAACGGACGTGGGGTGTTACAGCCAATCATGATTCATATAAGGGTAGTATATGAAATCAGATGAATTAAATCAGAATTGGAATTAAAAGTTTGAAAAGTGTTTATAAATGGATTTGGATTAAATATATGAGAATTTTAAAATCCTGGGAGATTTTAAATTATTTACAAACATTGTGAAGGATATTTTGAAATAATTTCAAAATAGAAATGATTATGAATTGGTTTTGAAAAGTGATATAGTATTGAACTCACTTCGGTCGCTGGAAAATAATTCTGATGATGACTGCGCAACATCATCGGTGTTCATTTTCGAGTTTCTAAGTGACGGATTACTACCAAAGATTTTGTTTTCAATACGTTTTAGGAAAACAAGTTGTTTGAAATTCGAAAAGGGTTGTTTGGTTTTAGAAAAATCCAAGGTGTTTAAAACTTCCAGGAAGAAAATTATTTGAATTAAAAAAACAAATTAAAAGAAATTTTTTGAAAGCAAATTGGAATGAAATTGAAGTAAATTAAGTGGAAATTGAATTGGATTAGAATGATATCAAGTAAGTTGGATTGATATGTTAAGAATTTGGAATCGAGAATGGAAATCGATTTTGAAATGTGATTTGGCTTGGTTATAAGCGAATAACTATGTTGAGGATAAAACTGATTAGAGTTTGATTGGCATGACATTGGTATATGCTGAATGGGTAGCAGATGTAAATGATATAATGATATGCCCGACAAAAAGGTACAAGTTTATATTTCATACGGTATGAGATTTTTATGAGCCGCTTGGCTGTTTGATTTTCCTTTGGGTTGGAGAAGGCCTAGAGAGGCGAGTTGTAGTTGTACCGATTGACCAGTACAAAGGAGGTGCTGGCGAAATTTTTTGAAAATTTAGGGTGCTAGAAAATTTTCAGGATTTTTGGAAATTTTAGTCAATAAGAATAGATTAATAATTAAATTGAAATTAAATAGGATCAGTCAAACTGAAGATAAGAAGTGAACAAATAATTTGTAACTCAGTTAAAAGGATTTTTTTTTTACCTTAGCAATTTCGAGGACGAAATTATTTTAAGGGGAGGAAGAATGTAACGACCCGTATTTTTGTTGGATAATAAATAATTTATTTAATTATTTTAATAATGGTTTGGTAATTTAAAATGACCAGAATTAAATAATATTGAATATTTAATTAATATAATAATAAAATAATATATTTAATTTTCGAAATAGTGGAATTCACAATATTGTGTGAATTGGATCATTTATAATATATATTTCAGCTTGGAGTTAAATTATATTAACGAATATATTATATAAACGACAGTTGAATGTATAATTATATTATAATTATAATCGAGCTCGAAATGGCGTGGCAATTCGTAATTTGGCGATTCGAACTTTAAATGAATATACAGAATCCGTTTTAAATCGGATTTCTGTGAAACAAGAAACGTTCAAATCTGTTGGACGATATTTTTCTAATGAAAGAGAAAAATGGGGATTTCGCTTTATAGATTGTAAGTTATCGCTTGATGTGCACGTAAAAATGCACATTTATATTCAAATATTTATTCTTGTTTAGTGCTAATAAATGTCATATTTGGGTATTTTATCATGTTTAAACAATAATTGAATTGATTTCAAAACATCATGCATTTATCATCATATAGGGGGAAATGGTCATTTTTGTGCTTGCATTATTTTGAGAATGTTTACTTGGACATTTTTCGTATTTTTACAGAAATTGGATGCATGTAGAAGAGGACTACATAAAGATATATATGCATATAAAGAAAAAAGGAGGAAATCAATGCCTTGCCCAAAAAATGAAAGGGAAATCAATAAATGGAAAAGAGGGAATCAATTCAAATAGAGGATTAATGGAGGACCCACTCACTCTCCCTCCTTCTTTAGTGGGGACAAAAATTATGGCTTTATGAATCATTATTGCTAAAGACAAAATGAAGCTTAAGGAGGAGGCATTCTTGGTGGCACGCAAAAAGTGAATTAGGGTTTAGTCATGTATAAATAACCCATATATATTAATGTAAAAGGGATCTTGGATTTTTAGTTTAGAGTGGAGGCTGAAATAAAAACTTCTATTTTTCTTCCATGATTTCTTAGCCATTTTTTTGTAATCTCTCGTTTTAATGCAATCTTAATTTGTTGTCTTTTATTTATATTTTATTTTCTTTTATGCAAGTAGATTAGTTGTAGTTTTAGTTATTTAGCTTGCATTTTCTTTTATTTCTTTCTTGTTGCAAACTACATTTGTTGTTGAAATAACAAACATGAGAGGCTAAATCCCTACAACTTATGGATAATAAAGCTCTCTTTATTCATGTAGTTTCAATATACTTGTTTATTCATGATCTCTTTTTGTGCTTTAATTCATGTTGATGGTTATGGTTTTTGTGTTCATTTTCGAGTTTGATAGCCTATAGTGTTGACATTATATAGGCTATGCTTGTTCATATGCTCACTAATTACTTCTTCATTTACATATGATTATGGTAATTGTAACACCCCGAATTTCAATCAACACTAATAGTTAGTAATTAAAGTATAATTAATCTCAGATGGGAGAACCAGGGGAAACGGGCTACGTTATTGCGTTCGTCTCGGAAAAATACGCGAAATAGAGTCCGAGTTTTCGAGAATCGGAGTCCGTATGGCCCGGTTATGGCCCGATGAAGTTTGCAGAAAATTTGAAACTAAAAAACAGATTTATAATTTAAATTCAGATTTTAAAATAGAGCAGGCGGGGCCAGGCGGGAAGGTTCCCGCCCTACCCATGTCGACAGGGCTGTCGACAGGCCTGTCGACAGGGGTGTCGACTTGCCTGTCGACTTGCCTGTCGACAGGGGGGGTGACGCCCAGTGAAACTGGGTGCACCAGTTTGGGTTCTTGGGCTGGCTTGGTGGGCTAGTTCTGGAAGCTTCTTGGATCTGACGGATCTGATGGTCCTAAATTAATCTAGGGTTAATCTAAGGGTCTAAAATGCAACCTAATCCTATAAATAACACCCTAACCCTACCCTAATTCATTCATAATTAAACCTTGTAATTAAACTATGGCAAAATACAACTTGGTCATGGCCTCCACAAATCAATGAAGAGGGTTGCATGCTAATCACTCTCTAATCAACCTCTACTCCCTTCTTAGCATCTTAATCTTCTTCATTTGGTGTGCAAAATTGCTAGTAGTGAGTTTCTATCACTTTGATGATCTTTTGTTAAACTAAGTAGATGAGATGTGATGAGATTTATGGTTTTGTATGTGGGTTAATGAGCTTTGAATCATATGATATGATGTTAGCATTAATCTTATGTTTATGCATGTTGAGTATGTAAGTTTATGCAAGTTTAATATGATGTATGTTATGTTTGCATGATGCTAAATATGCAAGTTGTGGGCTATGTAATCATATGCATGTTATGCAAGTTCATGGTGATATGCTATGCAAGTTACATGTATGTAAATATGCAAGTTACATGTATGTAAATATGCAAGTTACATGTTTGTTAATATGCAAGTTACATGTTGGATAATATGCAAGTTACATGTATGTAAATATGCAAGTTACATGTTTATTAATATGCAAGTTACATGTTGGATAATATGCAAGTTACATGTATGTAAATATGCAAGTTACATGTTTGTTAATATGCAAGTTCATGATGACACATTATGCAAGTCTATGAGTTAATATGCAAGTTAGTTATGCAAGTGAATATGTAAGTTATGTGACATATTATATGCAAGTTATGTGACATGTTATACAAATGCATATGCAAGTTATGTGTTTGTTAATATGCAAGATGGCACCTTTGAAACATGTTCATTCATATGCAAGTTGACACCTTTTATATGTGTTATATCATGAGAGCGAAATTACGTGGGAACGAGGGGGTAATTAAATGCATAGGTTAATAAGATTGTGTGAAATTAATATAATTATGCATAACATAAACTAAATGAACATAGTATGGGAATTTGCCTATTTAGTTAGGTGTACCCATACTATGTGTTGGGAATTTACCTATTGAGTTAGGTCTACCCCATGGGAATTTACCTATTAAGTTAGGTCTACCCATGTTAAGAAAATTTGATTAATTAGGGATAATTAATATAAAATTATGAGGGTGATTAATTAGGTGTAATTAATTGACTAAGACACGAGGTTGGACTCAGTTGTAGCGTAAAACTGCCCGGACCCAACCGGCTTAACCAGTTGCTACAAATGTTAGCCCAATGTGAGAGGTCTTAGGCACAAACTAAATACGTAATTAATGTAAAGACACGAGGTTAGACTCTGTTATGACATAAGGCTGCCCGGACCCAACCGGCTTAACCAGCGGTCATAAAAGCCAGTCTAATGTGAGAGGTCTTTACAAAGGTTACGTTCTTAATTAATTAATTAAGAAACACTTAACCACATTAGCATGTAGAGGGACATGAGGGGTTAAGTGGGTGCCTTGGGTGGCATGAGAAAAATCTAGTGGTTGCCTTGGGTGGCAATAGAAAATACGATTAGAATACTTAACCGAAATGAAACATGTAATTAAAACATGATTTAAGGGTTAAGTGGGATATACTAGAAAAAGGGACAAGCTTAGGTGGGTAGCTTGTGGAGGCCCATTTCAACCAGTAACCCATACGTATCTTTGTGGGCTCGACCCATGTCGAGGACGGGACACGCATACTGGGCTTGACTGTAAGAGGCAAACGGGTTAGCGGTGGCAACGCAAGTCCAACGGGCTTCATATGCGTGAGTGGGCCCGGGCTGGTAGGTAAGCCGTTGTTGCATCGTGTAGATATAAGCCGTGCACCGTTAGTTTTATCAGGTTGCCACATTGGGGAATGATACATCCCACGGTGGGGCCAGCACGGGTATCTACGTTAGGGAGCCGATCGAATGGGGAGTAGTGTGTACACCTAGTGGATTGTAGGGCCCCGTGGCGCCTACTTGGTCACCTAGGGGTACGCAAGTACTATTTCGGAAATTTTATAAGTCCTTGGGTGGGATCAACCTTTATGTTAGAAACGACTGGTGTGGTGCAGTTTAGTAATTTACCTTAGGGAGGGTAGATGCGTCTTTATCCTTTATCTTAGTTCAGTTGACTGCTTAGGGTACCCATTCATCCCTATATGTTACCGTATATCAGTTCATGTCTTCTCTGGTTACTTTAACGATTGTATTGTTAAAGTTATAGGACTCGCTCAGACTTATGTCTGACCCCGTTGTTTTTTATCTTTTTCCCAACCCTCAGGTCCTGTGGTGGATCCTAGCAGTAGTGGAGCTTGATCGGATTGCTGTTCCAGTCTTGAGGAGCTTGGATAGATGTAAAGCTCCAGTTATTCTGTTATCTTTCCTTTTGTTTTGGCTATTGTATGAGAGTGGGATTATGTACTTCTTTATTATGATGGATATTGTACTTAACTTTTACTGTGGTTTTATGATGTAACCAGACATGTTTTACTTCCGCTGATATGAGATGATGTTTTAAAATTTCAAGTACTATTTATATCTGGCTGGTTGTAATTTTTCTGTTCTATACTCACTAAAATACTCCACCGATGCTATGGCATTCCCTTGGTGAGTGATCATAGCGGGAGTGGGGTGTTACACGTGGTATCAGAGCTTAAGGTTACCGGAACAGATAAAATTTTTGAGAAAAACTATTTTCTAAGAGTATTTTCGAAGAGAGTATTTTCAAAAGCATGTCTTCTAAGAGAAAAAGTTTTTGAAAAAGAAAAGCATAATCCCCAATAGCCATATCTTTATCTTTCGGAATCTCCTTTTTGAATCTTTCCTCTTTCGTTTCAGCATGGCTGAAGATCTTAACATCCCGGAGGGTTTAGTTATACCACTATGGTATAGGAGGTTGCAAGAGGCTAGGGCCGCGGCTGGTGGTCCAGCCAATGCTACTACACCAGAGACAACCGCTCCTCCTCCCCAGCCTAGAGTGGATAATTTTGCTAAGGTTTGCAAGGAGTTCAAGGCTATAGGAGGAAAACCTTTTCTAGGTTCAGAGACTTTCGTAGAGGCTAGAGATTGGCTTAAGGAAGTGGAAGAGTTGCTAGATATCTTTGAAGTGGAAGAGGGAAAGAAAGTCAAGCTGGCGGCTTGGTTAATGAAGGGAGAGGCCTCATTCTGGTGGGAGGTCACTAATGGAGAACGCCCTGTTGACTCTTGGGCAGATTTTAAGCAAAGGTTTGGGGCTAAGTTTCTCTCAAGGGCGGAAGAGAATCTGTTTATGGAGAAGTTCTTGAATTTGAAGCAAGGGAATCTCACGGTGAAAGAATATGTCAACAAATTCAATCAATTAGCAAGGTTTGGCATAGAGTTGGTGAATACACCGGAGAAGAAGGCTTTGAGGTTCGTTAGAGGCTTGAACGAACCATTGCAAGGAATAGCTATGACTCACATTCCTATGGGGGCCACTTTTGAGAAACTTGTCTACATGGCACTTATGCATGAGGATGATAAGAATTCTAAGGCACCAGAGAAAAAGGGGGATCAGAAGAAACCGCAACAACAACAACAAGGCAAGAGCGGAAAAGGCAATGGTGACAAAAAGAAGACGAAGAAGAAGTGCTTCAATTGTGGAACACCAGGACACCTCAGTAAGGATTGTCGCAAAAAGAAGAAGACCGGTTGCTTTCATTGTGGTGAAGCAGGGCATCTTGTGAAAAACTGCCCAAAGAAGGGGCAGAAGACGGGGTCTACCTCAGGAGGTCAGGTGCAAGCTCTTATGGCACCACCTCAGTCAGGGGGGCAAGTTCAGGTTCTCTCAGTTCCACCGATTCAGCAGAGAGGTAGAACTATTTCCGTTGAAAGTCTGGTTTTTCTGTTTGATCATCCAGTTCGTACTTTGTTTGACTCTGGCGCATCGCATTCTTTTATCTCATCATCGTTAGTTGAGTCACTGCACTTAGACACCAGTCTAGTTGATGATCCCTTGGTTGTTTCAAACCCAATTGGGGGCTCTATATATCTGTCTATGATATGTTTGGGTTTGAAGATTTCTATACTTAGCGTTGAGTTTAGATGTGATGCTTTTGTATTGGGCTTCACGGGCTATGGGCTGATTTTGGGCATGGACTGGTTATCCAGTAATGGTGCCGTTCTTGATTGCGAAAGGAGAGTTGTTAGGCTCATGACCCGCTTGGGTAACACTCTCGAGATCTCTTGTAATCCCAGGGATTCTGTTATGCTAAGTTATCTTGAATCGCTTGAAGCTTCGGTCGAGAGTTTGCAATCTGTTAGAGTGGTCCGGGAATATCCGGATGTGTTTGAGGAGGTGAGGGGCTTACCTCCGAAGCGGGAGATTGATTTCCGAATTTATTTGGTGGATAATGCCAAACCAGTGTCTTTGCCAGTGCGCCACATGGCTCCTCGTGAGAGAAGAGAACTTCATAAGCAAGTAGGGGAGTTGCTTGAGAAGGGGTTCATAAGGCGAAGTATATCGGAGTGGGGAGCTCCAGTAGTGTTTGCCACGAAGGCGGATGGGTCCCTCAGACTTTGTGTGGATTATAGAGAACTTAATAAGCTCACGAAGAAGAATAGACACCCATTACCGAGAATAGATGATCTCTTTGATCAGTTGGTTGGCGCCTCAGTATTTTCACAAATGGATTTAGCTACAGGGTTTCATCAGTTAAGAGTGGCGGAGGACAGTATAGAGAAGACTGCTTTCCGGACTCCGGATGGTTTTTATGAGTGGCTAGTGATGCCATTTGGGTTGACAAACGCCCCTGCATACTTTGTTGATCTCATGAGTAGAGTGTTCAGAGAGTATCTGAATAAGTTTGTAGTAGTTTTTGTGGATGACATCTTGGTCTTTTCCAAGAGTGAAGAAGAGCATGCCTTACATCTCAAGGAAGTGTTGGAGACTCTTCGAGCACATAGTCTTAAAGCTAAATTCTCTAAATGTCATTTTTGGAGAAGAGAAGTGCGATTCTTAGGGCATGTGGTCTCTAAGGAAGGGATAGCTGTGGATCCCGCAAAGATAGTATCAATCCAGGATTGGAAAGTTCCTAGAAATGCTACCGAAGTAAGAAGTTTCTTGGGGTTGGCAGGATATTATAGGAAGTTCATCAAAGACTTCGCGAAGATATCAGCCCCATTAACCCGCTTGACGAAGAAGAATCTGGTTTTCTTATGGGACGTAGATTGTGATGATGCTTTCCAACGGTTAAAGAGAGCTTTGACCACCGCTCCAGTTTTAGTGCTCCCAGATGGGAGTAAACCGTTTGTTGTTTATACCGATGCTTGTGGAACAGGATTAGGCGCAGTCTTGATGCAGGAGGGAAGGGTAATAGCCTATGGAGGGAGAAAATTGAGAGTGCATGAGAAGAATTACCCTACCCATGATCTAGAGTTGGCCGCGATTGTTTTCGCACTTAAGTCTTGGCGCCATTATCTTCTTGGTGAGAGATTCGAGTTGTTCACCGACCATAAATCATTGAAGTACTTATTCTCTCAGAAGGATTTAAACTTAAGACAACAAAGGTGGATGGAGTTCTTAGCATCCTATGATTTCGAGATAGCGTATACTCCTGGCAAGGGTAACGTGGTGGCAGACGCCTTAAGTAGAAAAAGGCTATCTTTGAGTCCATTGTTCGTGGAACGACGAAGCTTGGAGTTTCTTTCTTTGTTTGACTTCAGACCTTCTGTTGATTTTGTACCTGGTTTGTTGGCATCCTTGGAGGTTAGACCTACTCTTTTGAGACGGATTGGCGAGGCTCAGCGAGACGACCCACAGTTGGTTGAGTTGGTAGAGAAGCTTATGAGGGGGGGATCGTCCAGCCATTTGGGTAGATACACCATAGATGATAAGGGATGGTTGCATAGAGACGGTAGACTTTGTGTACCGCAAGATGAGGGTTTGAAGAAGGCTATTTTGGATGATGCACATCGTTCAAGAATGACTATTCATCCCGGTGGAGACAAAATGTACCAAGACATGAAGAGAGTTTTCTTCTGGGCCGGTATGAAGAAAGATGTGGCCGAGTATGTGGCTAGATGCTTAGTATGCCAACAAGTTAAAGCGGAGCAAAGGAAACCCGGTGGGTTGCTACACCCATTGGAAGTTCCGCAATGGAAGTGGGATAGTGTCTCGATGGATTTCATCGATGGGTTACCGAGATCGAGGAAGGGCAATACGGGAATTTGGGTTGTGGTAGACAGACTTACCAAGAGTGCCCATTTTATACCCGTGAAGAGTAAGAGGACCGCTCCATGGCTTGCTTCGGTCTATGTGAGAGAGATTGTTAGATTGCATGGCGTACCATCCAGCATTGTGAGTGATCGAGATCCTATCTTTACTAGTGAGTTTTGGAGAAGTTTGCAAGAGGCGGTAGGGACTCAGTTGTGTTTGAGCACCGCATATCATCCTCAGACGGACGGTCAGACCGAGAGGGTGAACCGTATCTTAGAAGATCTCTTGAGGCTTTGTATCTTGGATTTTGGGGGTACATGGGAAGAACATCTTCCTTTGGTGGAGTTCGCATATAATAACAGCTTTCAGTCCAGTATTGGTATGGCTCCTTTCGAAGCTCTTTATGGAAGGCCTTGTCGATCTCCTACATGTTTGTGGGAATCTACGGATAAGATCTTGCTTGGGCCAGATATGGTTAGAGAGACTTCAGAGAAGATTGATTTGATTCGAAGAAGGATGAAGGCAGCACAAGATAGACAGAAATCTTATGCGGATCGGAGAAGGACGGAACTTGAGTTTGAGGTTGGGGATATGGTTTTTGTCAAAGTATCTCCATTGAGAAATGTGGTTCGCTTTGGGTCCGTTGGGAAGTTAGCACCGAGATTTGTTGGGCCGTTTCCTATTAAGGAAAGGATTGGACGGATGGCATATAGGGTGGAGTTGCCCGACAGACTTAGTGGTGTTCATGATGTATTCCATGTATCACATCTGAGGAAGTGCTTACATGAGACCGCAGAGGTGGTAGAGCCGAGCTTGCTTAGAGATGTAGAGGTAGAGCGTAACGCGACGATTCGACGAGCTCCTACTCGCATCCTTGGGTCAGAGACTAGGAAGTTGAGGAACAGAGAAGTTCAGCTAGTTAAAGTGCAATGGGGAGATGACGAAAGCAATGCTACTTGGGAGACGGAGGCGAAGATGCGTTCTTTGTATCCATTTCTTTTTGAGAGTATGTCTTTTAACTTCTCCCTTATTGCTTGTCTAGTACTTATCTTATCTTTAGTATGTCCTCTCGTTAGTACTACTTGACCTTTAGATAGGGTAAGCCTATGGTTAAAACATGTGTTTGAAACATGTTATGGTTGATGGATGCATGTGGATGAAATTGGTTGCTAGTGGTTGCTCGTGGATGCATATACACACACATTAGGCACTAGATCGGCTCAGACACTTCATGTTGCATATTGCATAAATGGATGTAGTAGTTAGAATTGATGGATGTATCATGGCTGTGTTATCATATGGATGATGCATTTTTGTGTATGGTTGTGCACGCATGTAGAAATTTGTATGTGTCAATAGGGTTTCGCATACATATTGGATGCATGGCACTATCATCGTTTGCATTAAGGAGGTCGACTGAATCAGTAGACCGCCTGATTTTGCATTAGTATACGGACATATACACACACTTTCCGCATATGTTCATACATCATTAGAAGTTTCTAAGGATAATGGTTGCTTGTGGTTGATGGTTTAGTAGATGGTTGTTTGGTTGGTAGGATACGTTCTTCTTAACTTAGAGATTTCGAGGACGAAATCCTTTAAGTAGGGGAGAATGTAACACCCCGAATTTCAATCAACACTAATAGTTAGTAATTAAAGTATAATTAATCTCAGATGGGAGAACCAGGGGAAACGGGCTACGTTATTGCGTTCGTCTCGGAAAAATACGCGAAATAGAGTCCGAGTTTTCGAGAATCGGAGTCCGTATGGCCCGGTTATGGCCCGATGAAGTTTGCAGAAAATTTGAAACTAAAAAACAGATTTATAATTTAAATTCAGATTTTAAAATAGAGCAGGCGGGGCCAGGCGGGAAGGTTCCCGCCCTACCCATGTCGACAGGGCTGTCGACAGGCCTGTCGACAGGGGTGTCGACTTGCCTGTCGACTTGCCTGTCGACAGGGGGGGTGACGCCCAGTGAAACTGGGTGCACCAGTTTGGGTTCTTGGGCTGGCTTGGTGGGCTAGTTCTGGAAGCTTCTTGGATCTGACGGATCTGATGGTCCTAAATTAATCTAGGGTTAATCTAAGGGTCTAAAATGCAACCTAATCCTATAAATAACACCCTAACCCTACCCTAATTCATTCATAATTAAACCTTGTAATTAAACTATGGCAAAATACAACTTGATCATGGCCTCCACAAATCAATGAAGAGGGTTGCATGCTAATCACTCTCTAATCAACCTCTAATCCCTTCTTAGCATCTTAATCTTCTTCATTTGGTGTGCAAAATTGCTAGTAGTGAGTTTCTATCACTTTGATGATCTTTTGTTAAACTAAGTAGATGAGATGTGATGAGATTTATGGTTTTGTATGTGGGTTAATGAGCTTTGAATCATATGATATGATGTTAGCATTAATCTTATGTTTATGCATGTTGAGTATGTAAGTTTATGCAAGTTTAATATGATGTATGTTATGTTTGCATGATGCTAAATATGCAAGTTGTGGGCTATGTAATCATATGCATGTTATGCAAGTTCATGGTGATATGCTATGCAAGTTACATGTATGTAAATATGCAAGTTACATGTATGTAAATATGCAAGTTACATGTTTGTTAATATGCAAGTTACATTTTGGATAATATGCAAGTTACATGTATGTAAATATGCAAGTTACATGTTTATTAATATGCAAGTTACATGTTGGATAATATGCAAGTTACATGTATGTAAATATGCAAGTTACATGTTTGTTAATATGCAAGTTCATGATGACACATTATGCAAGTCTATGAGTTAATATGCAAGTTAGTTATGCAAGTGAATATGTAAGTTATGTGACATATTATATGCAAGTTATGTGACATGTTATACAAATGCATATGCAAGTTATGTGTTTGTTAATATGCAAGATGGCACCTTTGAAACATGTTCATTCATATGCAAGTTGACACCTTTTATATGTGTTATATCATGAGAGCGAAATTACGTGGGAACGAGGGGGTAATTAAATGCATAGGTTAATAAGATTGTGTGAAATTAATATAATTATGCATAACATAAACTAAATGAACATAGTATGGGAATTTGCCTATTTAGTTAGGTGTACCCATACTATGTGTTGGGAATTTACCTATTGAGTTAGGTCTACCCCATGGGAATTTACCTATTAAGTTAGGTCTACCCATGTTAAGAAAATTTGATTAATTAGGGATAATTAATATAAAATTATGAGGGTGATTAATTAGGTGTAATTAATTGACTAAGACACGAGGTTGGACTCAGTTGTAGCGTAAAACTGCCCGGACCCAACCGGCTTAACCAGTTGCTACAAATGTTAGCCCAATATGAGAGGTCTTAGGCACAAACTAAATACGTAATTAATGTAAAGACACGAGGTTAGACTCTGTTATGACATAAGGCTGCCTGGACCCAACCGGCTTAACCAGCGGTCATAAAAGCCAGTCTAATGTGAGAGGTCTTTACAAAGGTTACGTTCTTAATTAATTAATTAAGAAACACTTAACCACATTAGCATGTAGAGGGACATGAGGGGTTAAGTGGGTGCCTTGGGTGGCATGAGAAAAATCTAGTGGTTGCCTTGGGTGGCAATAGAAAATACGATTAGAATACTTAACCGAAATGAAACATGTAATTAAAACATGATTTAAGGGTTAAGTGGGATATACTAGAAAAAGGGACAAGCTTAGGTGGGTAGCTTGTGGAGGCCCATTTCAACCAGTAACCCATACGTATCTTTGTGGGCTCGACCCATGTCGAGGACGGGACACGCATACTGGGCTTGACTGTAAGAGGCAAACGGGTTAGCGGTGGCAACGCAAGTCCAACGGGCTTCATATGCGTGAGTGGGCCCGGGCTGGTAGGTAAGCCGTTGTTGCATCGTGTAGATATAAGCCGTGCACCGTTAGTTTTATCAGGTTGCCACATTAGGGAATGATACATCCCACGGTGGGGCCAGCACGGGTATCTACGTTAGGGAGCCGATCGAATGGGGAGTAGTGTGTACACCTAGTGGATTGTAGGGCCCCGTGGCGCCTACTTGGTCACCTAGGGGTACGCAAGTACTATTTCGGAAATTTTATAAGTCCTTGGGTGGGATCAACCTTTATGTTAGAAACGACTGGTGTGGTGCAGTTTAGTAATTTACCTTAGGGAGGGTAGATGCGTCTTTATCCTTTATCTTAGTTCAGTTGACTGCTTAGGGTACCCATTCATCCCTATATGTTACCGTATATCAGTTCATGTCTTCTCTGGTTACTTTAACGATTGTATTGTTAAAGTTATAGGACTCGCTCAGACTTATGTCTGACCCCGTTGTTTTTTATCTTTTTCCCAACCCTCAGGTCCTGTGGTGGATCCTAGCAGTAGTGGAGCTTGATCGGATTGCTGTTCCAGTCTTGAGGAGCTTGGATAGATGTAAAGCTCCAGTTATTCTGTTATCTTTCCTTTTGTTTTGGCTATTGTATGAGAGTGGGATTATGTACTTCTTTATTATGATGGATATTGTACTTAACTTTTACTGTGGTTTTATGATGTAACCAGACATGTTTTACTTCCGCTGATATGAGATGATGTTTTAAAATTTCAAGTACTATTTATATCTGGCTGGTTGTAATTTTTCTGTTCTATACTCACTAAAATACTCCACCGATGCTATGGCATTCCCTTGGTGAGTGATCATAGCGGGAGTGGGGTGTTACAGTAATTAAGTGGAGATTGAAATCTAAATTTGACGTTTTATACTCCTAATCAATAGGGGGTAGGCAATGCTTAAAGTACGATTCAATTTCAACTTGTTATCATTTTTCATAAATTTAGTAAAGTTGTTTAAGAGGTGTGACAAAATTTGATGGCTTATGTTGGGCTAATCACTAGCACAAAAAGGTCATGCTTAAAATAGTCACATCAATTAAATTAACTATTGACCAAAAAGAGAGATCATGGTTTCATTTTATATTGATTCATGTGATCTTGAGAGTGAATTTGCTCCTAAGTTGTCATTTAATCTCTTATTTTTCAACCAATGTTTGTAGTTAATAGCTTGTTAGATTTTGCTAATTTTTAGCTAGTTAGTTAACATTCTCACTCGCTTTCGATTTAATTTGATTGAGTAATTTTAGAATTAACACTTTCCCTGTGGATCGACCTGTATTCGCCACGTACTACGATTATACGATATGCGCTTGCTGTCTATTACACTTCGCGACGATATTCTAATTCATAGAATATTCGTCGTCGAACAAGTTTTTGGTGCCATTGCCATGGAAGGAATTTTATTTTGATTTTATCTTTGGGTTAATTTTGTTGTTCTATTAATAAAAAAATTGTGTGCATGTGTGTGTTTTATTTGATCTTGTTTCAATTTCATTTGTGTGTTTTGTCTGTCCATTTTTGTTTGTTGTATCTTTAAAAAAAAGTTGCATTTTGTATATTTCATCAACCCCACTGTTAATTTTGCACTGATCATTTCACTTTCCATTTGAATTTGTGTTCTTTTTTTTCCCATCCTTGTTTGCATTGCCATATTTGTGTCTTGAAATTAAAAAAAAACTGCCTTTTGTTGTCAATCTCTTTCCAATTTTTTTGTTTTCAATTTCATTTAATTCTTTCCTTCTCTTTCTCCCCTTTACTTCTTTACTCTTTACAATTCTTGCAAAATAAAAAAACAATAAAAACAATTAATTGCTTTCCACTTTTCAACAATTCTTTAAAAAATAAAAAAAATATTCTTTCTTAATTTTCTCTCCTTGCCTTATTTCTATACCACATAACCTCTACACCATTTCATCACCACCACTTCTCATTTTCTTTCACCATCTTCTGCCTCTCACTCCTGATACAACTCCTCCTTCCTTCTAATCTTCACTATACAGTTTCAACATCTACAAATTCATTGCCCCTCTCAACCCCAGAGTGCCGAACGCATTCTCTTCTCTGACCACTCAACCACTCTTCAATTCCTAAAACGGCATCTCAACACCAACCGACCACAAAATTTCTACACAGTCTTACCAACCATCTCCACTGTCAAGCCTCATCCACCCAAATCCTTCTCCTCACCAAAACAAACGCCATACAACCATCCACTCACCTCCCTTCAGCAATACCTTCATTTACACCACCTTTTTCCTGCCATTCACAGTTCTCCGACTAACCACTTCTCCGACAAAAAAACTCACCGCAATTTTCATTTACTTACCACCGACCGAGATCTAGCACCCAAAACCATCCTCAGTTGTCACTCCACAAAACAGCTCACAAACCGTGCAACTACCCTCTTGTCACCATTTCACAGCAAACTCTACAGGAATGCAAATTCCCCCAAACCTCACAAACCCTGTTCCACCTTGTACATACAACCTCCTGCTTCAAACACCCCCACTGCATCACATTGCTGACGCCACTTGCCAACCACAAAACCACCAAAGTAGCTCAGCAATACCCCATCACACTCGCGATTCGCACCATCCAGTGAACGACCACTACAAACAACGCAAATCCACAATTTCCAAACTCCAATCATCTGAACACCCTCAAATCACGAAACCAAAAACCCCCCAATTCACCATTCGATCTGATTTCGAACCTCAGAATCAAAACCCTCAATATCCCTTCAACCGAAATCATCTTCAACAAACCACACTCCAAAAAAAAAAATCACAACCCATCAAACAATCGCAATCTTCTCCTTCATACTTTCCAATCGTGCTCCCTACAAAAATGGGTTTAGCTTAGTTTCTACTTTATTCGAGGACGAATAAAAAGATAAGTGTGGGGGTATTTGATGTGCACGTAAAAATGCACATTTATATTCACATATTTATTCTTGTTTAGTGCTAATAAATGTCATATATGAGTATTTTATCATGTTTAAACAATAATTGAATTGATTTCAAAACATCATTCATTTATCATCATATGGGGGGAAATGGTCATTTTTGTGCTTGTATTATTTTGAGAATGTTTACTTGGACATTTTACATATTTTTACAAAAATTGGTGCATGTAGAAGAGGACTACATAAAGATATATATGCATACAAAGGAAAAAGGAGGAAATCAATGCGTTGCCCAAAAAATGAAAGGGAAATCAATAAATGGAAAAGAGGGAATCAATTCAAATAGAGGATTAATGGAGGACCCCACTCACTCTCCCTCCTTCTTTAGTGGGGACAAAAATTATGGCTTCATGAATCATTATTGCTAAAGACAAAATGAAGCTTAAGGAGGGGGCATTCTTGGTAGCACGCAAAAAGTGAATTAGGGTTTAGTCGTGTATAAATAACCCATGTATATTAATGTAAAAGTGATCTTGGATTTTTAGTTTAGAGTGAAGGCTGAAATAAAAATTTCTATTTTTCTTCCATGGCTTCTTAGCCGCTTTTTTTGTAATCTCTCGTTTTAATGCAATCTTAATTTGTCGTCTTTTATTTACATTTTATTTTCTTTTATGCAAGTAGATTAGTTGTAGTTTTAGTTATTTAGCTTGCATTTTCTTTTATTTCTTCCATGTTGCAAACTACATTTGTTGTTAAAATAACAAACATGAGAGGCTAAATCCCTACAACTTAGGGATAATGAAGCTCTCTTTATTCATGTAGTTTCAATATACTTGTTTATTCATGATCTCTTTTTGTTCTTTAATTCATGTTGATGGTTATGGTTTTTGTGTTCATTATTGAATTTGATAGCCTATAGTGTTGACACCATATAGGCTCACTAATTACCTCTTCATCTACATATGATTATGGTAATTAAGTGGAGATTGAAATCTAAATTTGACGGTTTATACTCCTAATTAATAGAGGATAGGTCATGCTTAAAGTACGATTCAATTTCAACTTGTTATCATTTTTCATAAAATTAGTAAAGTTGTTTAAGAGGTGTGACAAATTTTGATGGCTTATGTTGGGCTAATCACTAGCACAAATATGTCATGCTTAGAATAGTCACATCAATTAAATTAACTATTGACCAAAAAGAGAGATCATGGTAACATTTTATATTGATTCAAGTGATCTTGAGAGTGAATTTGCTCCTAAGTTGTCATTTAATCTCTTATTTTTCAACCAACGTTTGTAGTTAATAGTTTGTTAGATTTTGCTAATTTTTAGCTAGTTAGTTAACATTCTCACTCGCTTTCGGTTTAATTTGATTGAGTAATTTTAGAATTAATTCTTTCCTTATGGATCGACCCGTATTCGCCATGTACTACGATTGTACGCCGTGCACTTGCGGTCTATTACACTACGCGACGATATTCTAATTCATAGAATATTCGTCGTCGAACATCGCTAAATCAAATTTCCAAATAGTCGCTATGAAATCGCTTATAGGCCATAACGGTTATTTAATTTTAATTAAATATTGATTTCGAATTTGGACAAATCCTTTTAGACGTAGGTATAACTTAATTTTTAGAATTTTTCTACATTTTTTATTTTGGAAAATAAGCACTTTTTATTTTGGAGTATTTTACACCCTTAATCAACATTTTGGGGTTTCACAGAACAAGTTAACTGGTCTATTTTATTATACTTCCAGAATCGTAGCATATTGCTCAACACAATGGTATTTTTACTTTTGTCGTTGGCAACTCGTATCTAAAAAAGAGTAGTACGTAATGGAGTTTCCATATTTTATAACCTATATGTACTATGTTTTTCTTTCTTTGTATCTAAACTCATATTTTGACTTATAAATCTATACGTAAATAAAACGATTGCTTATTGTAACGAACTGGGATTTTCGACCCAGAAAATCAACATAAAACCCATGTTAATTATTCAGGTATTGAACATTCCAGATCATTAATAGAAAGAAGTAAAAGGGTGAGAATAGATAAGACAGAAAATTAGAATAGAAGAAGAAGAAGATCACCACAGAACAGAATCAGAGTAATTCGAATCTCACCACGGAACGAATAAAATATATAACATAACTTTGCAATAAAACAGTATATATATAGAATAACATTATCAGAGTACAACACTTACACACAGTGGAAATAACAATAGCTATATAATCTTGAAGCTTCTTGCTTCAAGCTCCTCCAAGTATGTCTGTAAAGACCTGAACTACTTGACTGCCCATACAAATTTGGGCACCCAAGAGTTTAGGGAAAACAAAACAAAATAAACTCTGGGTCAGTCATGGGACTAGTGTGAGTAAACTCAAATCATTTGGTTTAACTTCTCAAAATCCTTTTCAAAAGAAATGATAATCGTAAGACCGATCCACACATAAACACGGACGGCTTTTACCTTACGATAACCCAGAACAGTTTCGGAAATCAATACTTCTCTGATATTATAATACTGTCTAATCACAAGTAAATAACAATCTAGCAGAACGCTTGCATCTCACGTTCCACATATATAATATACAAACAAAAACCACTGGCACTTATTGGAGATTGGATTCTGACTATGACAAGGTATGGGACCACCTGCCGATAGTGTATCTCTAGAGGCGAATACACTGGGTTCAACAAGAACGTCTTGCAACCCGGCCCACACATGACCGACCACTCATTTCGCATGAGTGTATCGAATGTATATCACCAACGGTTGTGAGCTACCCACCACTTCCTGAAAAGGGACAACATCGAAAATAGATAAAAGAATGAAATGGATTTTCTCTAGATAGGTGATATACAACCTAATGGGAGCGACCCACATAGCCATGCTGCCTGCCCGATTTCTGCCATTTCCCGGTTGATGAGGCCTGAGGTCGTTACGTATCTTTTGGAACACCTGACCACCATTCACTTTGAATGCCACATCGTCATACCCGCCAAATCACCAATTGATTTCCCCAAAAATACTATGGGTATAAAGCTAAGAGAAATGAATTCCTCCACCACCAAATGTAAGTACGTTTGAAGAGATCAACTTACGCGATCTGTTAGATATACTTTGTAAGACATCTGTCTTCAATTATTTTCATCATATTTGATCGCGACGCTAACGTCCATACAGAGTGGTTTTCAGATAGTGAATCTGATCCCGGTCTCTCCATATTGACGATGGAAAAATGATCAAAAACTTTGATAGTTAGTGATTTAACTATCAAAGAAAAATAGGTGTACAACCAATGGTCGTATTTCCAAATGGAAATATTACCAAGCAAATCATCAATCAACACTTATCTCCTTTAATTTAATTTATCATAAATTTATTCATTTCCCCATTTTTATATATTTATAAATTCTTATTTCTAAATTTAGAAAATATACCTTATTAATCATTGGAAACCATTTCTATATTTACTCCCAATTCTTATTTTCTATATTAGAAAACATTTCTGATTTTTATTTGGAAAAACATTTCCAAAACTCTTTCATTAGATTTAAACAGATGTTTAAATATAATGTCCCTTGCGAACTCGAACCATTACACTCATTTACTAGATTCACTTAACCAACCTTCACTATCGAATCTTAACCATTCCTTAGTTAAAACTGAAGTTAATCAAGTTGAGATATAACTACCTCTCAGACCTTAACTGAACAACAATTATAACCTCGAAATAGATGAAGTTCATCTTTTAAATCTTTAACAAACTTCCTTACGTAACTTTCGGATTCTATTTACAAATCCACTTCCTTTATAGAATTCAATTGATTATAATAATAGGGTTATAATCCCATACTTCCGATATATATATATATAATAACTTAAATATAACTTTTATTTATTTAATTTGAATAAATAAACAAACAACTATTTTATTAATGAATAAATAAATCTTGATTTAAAAACGGAAAATAAATAGTATTTTCCTACATTCGATTTAGTTGAATTTAAATGTATAATTATTACTCGAATAAACTATATTCGATACTCTTTTCCGAATAAACTATATTCGATAATCTCTCCTTCGATTAAACTATATTCGATAACTCTCTCCTATGAGTAAACTATATTCGAAAATCTCTCCTTCGAATAACTATATTCGATAATCTACTTCGAATAACTATATTCGATGATCTCCCCTTCGAATAACTTTATTCGATAACTCTATTCCAATAACCAGTATTCGATTAACTCTAATTCGAATAACCAATATTTGGTTAATTCTAATTCGATTAACTCTAATCGATTAACTCTAATTCGAATAAATGATATTCAATTAACCCTAATTCGATTAACTCTAGTTCGAATAACTAATATTCGATTAACTCTAATTCGATTAACTCTTATTCGAATGACTCTAATTCGAATAACTAATATTTGATTACCTCTAATTCGATTAACTCTTATTCGAATGACTTACATTCGATTAACTGTAATTCCTTTCACATTCAAATTCCCATTTGAATTCCTATTCAAAGCCCAATTTCTTTATAAATGTTTTAAATTATAAAATATTTATTTTAATCCATTGTTCACATCGAATGTGAAAAATATTCCCTTTATACGATCCATTAAGTTTCATTTCGTATATTTAAATAATATCCCATTCCCAAATTCTATTTATACTTTTATTTATAGAATTATTCATACGAAATCTCCTTTTTATTCTAACACTTAAATATCATTTATAAATCCTTTTACAATTGCTACATTCAATTTCAATCTCAAATACCAATGTTAAAAACCGATTTTTACTTCCATATATAAATTCAGACTTACATATTCAATTTATCCAATGATAAATTATTTACTTAATTTATAAAACATTATTTATAAATTAATCTTCTGCATTTTATCATTTAAAGAGATTTCTACTTAATTCTATTATAAAATAATCTTTTCCATTCATCTGTTAAAAACAAATTTCCATTTAATATTTATTTCCCACTTATTTCCTTTTATAAAGTTCTATTCATTTTATACAATACTCCCTTTTATAACTCCTATTTATTTTCTGAATAAATATCCCCTTTATAATTCTATTTATAAACGATTCCAAATGTTTCCTTTTTAATTCTATTTGTAAATGTTCACAAATATTCCCTTTTCAATCCTATTTGTTTTACAAATATTTCCTGTATATAATTCTCTTTATTTCGTATAACTATTCGATTTATAAAATTCTATTTATTTTATATAAAATCTGAAACACCCCACCTCCGTTAAGGTCACTCACAAAGGGAATGCCTTAACGTCGATGGAGGTTTATAAGTAAAAGTCACAGATAAAACACAAGACAGATATAAACACATATATATATATATAAGCAGCGGAAAACAAACAGACTTTCGTTTCATAAGTACGTGTTCATACAAAACATTTCCATAATTGTCTCACAATAACTTCCAAAACATTACATCACCATTTCTGTCTTGATTATTGAATAAAGAAGCATAAAACATAAATAAAACTGCATAAATCCCCATAGAACGTGTCCAAAAGCCATAGCCAAGGAAAGAGAGTCCAAACCATACATCTATTATCTTGAAGCTTGCAAAGAGTCTGACTAAGCTGGGTTGTTTCCTCCCTGTGGACCTGGGGGGAGAACGGAAGAAAAGAAGACGAAAGAAAAATAGAGTTAGACATAAAGCCTAGTAAGTCTAATGACTCTTCAGTATGAGAATAAGAAAAAGGGCATGATAGGTATAAACTGGAAACAGTAAAGTATCATAGACAAAGATAAAGCAGTTTTGAACCGAATATGCTATCGCACCCCACACTATATCTCTGCACCTACTTGTATTTGTTCCGACTGACGCCCCATGATCGGGGTGAAGTGATCCCCTTTCTAAAGATCGGCTCCTACTCGCAAAATCATATGTGTCATACGGCCCCAATGATTGTAGATACCTATGCTGGTCCCACCATGGGGTGTATCAAGTCCCATGGTGGCGGCCCGACATAATTCTAGAATGCATAGGTTAATACTGGTGCCCAGTGCCCTGTTTGTCTGCTTCGAAGTGTGTGCACGCCTGCACTCCGTTAGAACCTACACTGTTGCACCAACCGTCGTCGCTTTTGACCACTTACAATCAGCCCAGTAATCATGCCCCACCCTACCTAGTTTCAGGGTACCATGATACCTAATTGGGTTACTGCTGAAATGGGTCCCCGTTACTAGGGTTTTCTAGTCAAACACGTTAAGTGGTTAAGTGTCTGTATTTACCTAACCCCACCCATCAGTTTAATTAACATGTTGAATTGGTTAAGTGTTTTAGTTAACTTAACCCTACCATCCTGACTTGTCTGTCCTTAGCTTTAATTAGTTAAAGCACCGACCACTCACATTAGAGAGGTATTGTTACAGTTACCGTATGTGCCAGTCGGTTCCGGGCAGGTTTACACCGTAACTCGGTCTAACCTCGGGTCCTTATTGGGCTCAATGCTTACCCGCCCACATTGGATAGGTATTATTGTGATTACTGGACATCCGGGCGGGTCCGGGAAGGTTTACATCACAACTCAATCCAACCTCGGGTTAAGCATACTCGTATTTTATAAATTTACATATTTGTTCTTTTATTCTTATACGCAAATTTGTTAACAATTAAATGTTATGGCCCACTTTCCAAGTTCATCATTTTTGGTATAAGAATTTATACCATTTAAGTGCCACCAATTATTGGCATGTGTCAAACATGCCAATACATATATTTTCATGTTTAATCCCAACGATATTTCCCCTGTTAGTACGTTCGCAAGATTATAATGAATGTTAGGCTAGATATTTCAGCCCAACTTATAAACATAGAAGGGAAAGCCAAGAACATGAAATAACATAAAGGGTGTGTAACATATGAACTTGCAACTTTGCGATCTAATTATCATGAATCATGGGTTTCAACTTGTCATTTGAACTTGCATTCAAATAAGAATCTAATTAAATAGGTGTCACATGAAATGACATAATTTAGACTTGCATAAAACATAAGCCTAAACATATTTTTATCTAGGCATAACTTCAAACACAAACTAGCATGTGACAAAGTTATTACATGTCCATAAAAATGTCTATTTTTGACATTAACCCAAAAGCATGAACTAGATCAAATCATGTATCCTATTATAACATGAACCTTGTAATAATCGTGTGAAACTGAATGGTACTTGGCACGGACCCAATTACAAACTTGCAAAGAACATAAGAACATATACATGGGATTTAATCAGGTAGGCATAACGGTCTTAACATAGAACATGTGTATATAAGTCTTAACTTGGACTTAGAAAAATGTGTACAACCTATGTTAAACATATAAAAATATAGGTGTAAATTCTAACATTAACCATATACTTGTATGTGATGTTGCTTTAATTCTAAATGTATAGTAGGATCAACATAAAATCAATTATACCGCAAACATCCCAATACCATTCACAATACAATCATTGCAATACACAGATATGATTTAGCATCGTCGTTATACAATAATAAAATTCCATTTCCATTTTACAACGAATCAAGTCTTAATTTTATTCCCATCGGAAAAAGCACTATACTTACAACAAATGACGAACTTGAATTCTGGATTCTGAGTTCTGAATTTGCAATGCTTTACTTTGGTTAGATAAACGTTGTTTGAATCTTGTTTATACTTTTGTTTTGCTCGTCTCTAAGCTTTCTCCAACCGACGGCTGCTCTTAGTTTCCTCCCGGCAGCATGACGGCTCTAGCTCTATTTTATTTGTGTGAATTTAGGTTGAGTGTTGGGTTGTATTTATAGAATTTCAGATTGATTTGAGCCGTCAGATGATCATAGAGTGAATCCAGACCATACACACCAAGAGGACCCAATCAGAAAGTGACAAATCAGCCCTAGTGACACACCAGAGCTCAGAAATTCGACCAGAAACCGACCAGGCCAGCCATGACCTGACCAGGTCGACCACCAGGTCCTGGGCGGGAAAATTCCCGCCAAGCCCAGTTTGGGTCTGTTTTCGAATTTTGAACCATTTGAATTTTAAATTGAATTCTGAAACTTCCGGAGGTCATAACTTCTTCATACGGAGTCCGATTTACGCAAACTCCGACTCTATCTCAAGCAGAATTCCGAGACGAGCGCAATGTTGTAACCCATTTCCCTTAATTATTTCATTTAGAATTAATTATACTTTAATTTGTTAATTTATTTTTAACAGAAATTTTGGGGTGTTACATTCTCCCCTACTTAAAGGATTTCGTCCCCGAAATCTTCAAGTCCAGAAGAACGTATATCCTAACATCCAATCGTCCATCTACTCAACCAACAAACATAGGTGTCCATTGTCCTTAAAAGACTTCTAATGCTTCATGATCATATGCATAGTGTGTATATATGCCCTTATCTAATGCAAAAATTAGGCGGTCTACTGATTCAGTTGACCTCCTTAATGCCAATCATGTAAGTGTCATGTATCCATTATTTATGCAAATTTTTCCCTACTCATAATTCTACATGAGTGCGCAACCATTCATACAAATGCGACATCCATATGACAACATATCAAGTTTCAACCACATACAAATATGAATACATATATGCACATGCAATATGGAAGTGACTGAGCCGATCTAATACCTAGGGTGTGTGTGTATATGCATCCACGAGCAACCACTAGCAACCACTTACAACCACTTGCAGCCATCAATCATAACATGTTTCAAATACATGTTTACATCCATTAGTTTCTACCTAAGGAGTTTAGGGAAAAAAGGACCGAGAAGATACACTAAAAGGTAGATACAAGCATAAACTTTTTGAAAAAGAGAGGTCAAAGATGTACCCTCAAAAAGAAAAGGGTAGGCAGCGCGTATTCTGTCCTCAGTTTCCCAAGTCGCGTCTTCCTCGGCATCGCTCCGTTGAACTTTAACAAGCTTGACTTCGCGGTTGCGTAGCTTTTTTATTTCAGTTCCTACGATTCGAGTTGGGAACCTCCTCACGGTGGTTTCTTGTTCTATTTCAACTTCTTCTAGAATGCTTGGCTCCACCACTTCCGCAGACTCATGTAAACATTTCCGGAGATGAGAAACATGGAAGACATTGTGAATTCCAGCCAACCTTTCGGGCAGCTCTACTCTATAAGCCATTTTCCCAATCTTCTCGATGATAGGGAACGGTCCTACAAATCTTGGTGCTAGCTTTCCTGCGGACCCAAAGCGAACAACGTTCCTTAAAGGAGATACCTTAAGGAAAACCTTGTCCCCAACCTCAAACTCAAGGTCGGTCCTTCTTTTGTCTGCGTAGGATTTCTGTCTATCTTGGGCAGTCTTCATTCTCCTTCGTATCAAGTCCACTTTTTCTAAAGTCTCTCTAATCATGTCTGGCCCAAGTATAAGCTTGTCTGTAGACTCCCACCAACAATTTGGTGATCGGCATGGTCTTCCATACAAAGCTTCGAAGGGCGCCATGCCGATGGTGGCTTGGTAGCTGTTGTTGTAGGCGAATTCCACTAAAGGAAGATGATCCTCCCATGTCCCTCCAAAGTCAAGAACGCACAGTCTCAGAAGATCTTCCAATACTCTGTTCACCCTTTCTGTCTGACCATCAGTTTGGGGTGATAGGTCGTGCTCAAGCATAACTATGTGCCTACAGCTTCTTGCAGACTTCGCCAAAACTCGCTCGTAAAGATGGGATCTCGGTCACTCACTATGCTGGAGGGTATTCCATGGAGTCGAACTATTTCCTTGAGATAAAGAGAAGCTAGAGACGAAGCAGTCCTTCTACTCTTAACAGGTATAAAGTGGGCGCTTTTTGTAAGCATGTCCACTATTACCCAAATGCTAGTATTGCCCCTTCTTGACCTAGGCGACCCATCATGATGTCCATTGAAATGCTATCCCACTTCCATTGCGGGACTTCTAGAGGATGAAGCAGTGCTCCAGGCTTCTTTTGTTCCGCATTGACCTGTTGGCATATCATGCACTTAGAAACGAAATATGCCACAACTTTCTTCATGCCGCTCCAAAAGAAAACTCTTTTTACGTCCTTGTACATCTTGTCTCCACCTGGTTGTATTGTCATCTTGGAATGGTTTGCTTCCTCGAGAACCATCTTTACCAAATCCCTTGCTTGTGGGACGCATAATCTTCCATCTCGCCTCAGCCAACCCTTATCATCGATGGAGTAACTATTGAGGTGACTGGAAGTTTCACCCCTAATTAGTTTATCAATCACATCAACAAGCTGAGGGTCTTCGCGTTGTGCAGCCCTTATTGAGTCTAAAAGAGTGGGCCATACTTCTAGTGATGCCAACAAACCAGGTACAAAATCTAAGGAGGGCCTAAAGTCAAAACTGGCTATATACTCCAAGCTTTGCCTTTCTACAAAGAGAGGGCTTAAGGTCAGCTTCTTTCTACTCAAGGTGTCTGCTACTACGTTGCCCTTGCCAGGAGTATAGGAAATCTCAAAATCATATGAGGCAAGGAACTCCATCCACCTTTGTTGCCTCAAGTTAAGATCTTTCTGCGAGAAAAGATACTTCAATGATTTATGGTCAGTATATAATTCGAACTTCTCGCCTAGGAGATAATGGCGCCAAGACTTAAGCGCAAAGACGATGGCGGCTAACTCAAGATCGTGGGTTGGGTAGTTCTTTTCATGAACTTTCAATTGTCTTCCACCATAAGCTACTACATTCCCTTCTTGCATCAGAACAGCGCCTAATCCCGTACCACAAGCATCCGTGTATACTGTGAATGTCTTGCTTCCATCAGGAAAAGTTTGAACTAGGGTTGTTGTAAGAGCCCTTTTTAAGCGTTGGAAAGAAATATCACAATCCAAATCCCAAGCGAACGCTAGATTCTTGTTTGTTAGCCTTGTGAGTTGGGCTGAGATTTTTGCGAAATCTCTAATGAACTTCCGGTAAAAGCCTACTAGCCCAAGAAAGCTTCGGACTTCGGTTGCATTTCTTTGTGTCTTCTAATCTTGCACCGCCACCACTTTCGCGAGGTCCGCGGCTAACCCCTCTTTGGACACTACATGTCCAAGAAACCTTACTTCTTCTCTCTAAAAGTGGCACTTGGAGAATTTGGCTTTCAGCTGATGAACTCGAAGGGTTTCCATGATCTCCTTCAGATGCTGAGCATGTTCTTCCTCATTCTTTGAGAAGATCAAAATATCGTCTATGAAGACCACCACGAACTTATTGAGGAATTCTCTGAACACCCTACTCATTAGGTCTACGAAATAAGCGGATGCGTTTGTCAAGCCGAAAGGCATGACAAGCCACTCGAAGAAACCGTCTGGGTTCTGAATGTCGTTTTATCAATGCTATCTTCAGCTACCCTTAGCTGATGGAACCCAATAGCCAGATCAAGTTGGGAGAAGACCGACGCACCTACAAGCTGATCAAACAAATCGTCTATTCTGGGAAGCGGGTATCTATTCTTCTTAGTCAGCTTGTTTAGCTCCCTATAGTCCACACAAAGACGTAATGAGCTATCTGCTTTGGTGGAGAACACTACTGCAGCACCCCATTCCGTGATACTCGCCTTATAAACCCCTTCTCGAGAAGCTCCTTAACTTGCTTACTGAGCTCCTTTCTCTCCTTTGGAGCCATGTGTCTAACAGGTAAAGCAACGGGCTTTGCATTATCAACAAGATATATGCGGAAGTCTATTTCCGCCTCGGAGGTAAGCCCCTCACCTATTCAAAGACATCCGGATATTCACGGACCACTCTAACCGACTGCAAATTCTCAATAGAAGCATCAAGCGACTCTAGATAACTAAGCATAACAGCATTCAAGGGATTACAAGAAATTTCTAGAGTGTTACCGAGTCGAGTCAAGAGTCTAACCACTCTCTTCTCACAATCAAGAATGGCACCATTACTGGATAACCAGTCCATGCCTAAGATCAATCCATATCCCGAGAAGCCCAAAACAAAGGCACTACATCTAAACTCAACACTTAGAATAGAGATTTTCAAATCCAAACAAACCATTGACAAATAAGCTGAGCCCCCAATTGGATTTGAAACAACCAAGGGATCTTCTATCATACTAGTGTCTAGGTGTAGAGATTCTACTAAAGCAGATGAAATAAAGGAGTGTGATGCGCCAGAATCAAAGAGAGTGCGAACTGGATGATCATAGAGATAAACTAACCTTTCTACAGAAATATTACTACCTCGTTCCTGCGGAGGTGCCACCAGCGCGTGAACCTGTCCCCCTGAAGTGGATCCAGTCCTCTGTCCCTGCCCTCGCTTCTTTGGGAAGTCCTTAGCCAGGTGTCAAGTCTCGCTGCAATGGAAACAACCACCATTCATCTTTGCCTTCTTCTTTCTGCAGTCTTTCGCTATATGTCCAACAATGCCACAGAAATTACACTTTCTCTTTTCACGGGATTTGTTGTTCTTCCCGCCTTTCTTGAAGTCTGTTTTCTTAGCCTGTAAACCTTCTTTCTTTTCTTGAGGCACTTCCACTTTTGCCTCTTTCTTGCCTTTATCTTCCTCGTGTAGCAACGCCATGTCCACCAAGCTTTCATAAGTCGCTCCCATGGGTATATGGGTCATAGCAAGGCTGTGTAGAGGCTCGTTCAGACCTTTGACAAAGCGAAGAGCCTTCTTGTGTTGGGTGTTTACTAAATCCAGCCCAAATCTGGCTAGTTGATTAAACTGATTGACGTGGTACTTGATTGTCATACTTCCTTATTTAAGAGTTAGGAACTTCTCCATCTGCAGGCTTCTTTCAGCTTGGGAGAGGAATTTCATCTCAAACCTCATCCTGAAATCTTCCCAAGTTTCTATTGGCCTCTCAGCATGGGTAACTTCCCACCAATAGGAAGCTTCATCTTTAAGCAACCACACTGCTAGCTGTATCTTTTGCCTGTCGTCAACTTCGAAGATGACGAACAAATCTTCGGTCTCCTTCAGCCAGTTCCTTGCTACCACAAAGGATTCAGTTCCATAAAAGTCCTTTCCACCCATAGCCTTAAAGTTTCTACACGTCTTTGCGAAAGCATTTCCACGAGGAGGAGGAGGAGGAACCGCTTCCACTGTGGGAGGAATGTTTGCTGGGCCCGCGTCATTGGCCCTAGCCTCTAGGTACCTTCGGAACCAGCCAGGTATCTGTACCCCTTCTGGAAGGTTAAGATCTCCAAACATGCTGAAACAAAAAGGAAAGATTCAAGATAAATGGATAGAGAGATAGTGCATATGGCTTTGGGGGAATTATGCCTTTTAAAAGCAACGCTTTTTCTTGGAAAAAAAAGCTTCTTTTAAACTTCATTTTGAAAATAGTTTCAAAAACCATTATCTAATCTGGTAAATCTGTGCACTAATACCAAGTCAAACACCCCACCTCCGTTAAGGTCACTCACAAAGGGAATGCCTTAACTTCGATGGAGGTTTATAAATAAAAGTCACAGATAAAACATAAGACAGATATAAACACATATATATAAGCAGCGGAAAACGAACAGACTTTCATTTCATAAATACGTGTTCATACAAAACATTTCCATAATTGTCTCACAATAACTTGTAAAACATTACATCACCATTTCTGTCTTTATTATTGAATAAAGAAGCATAAAACATAATTAAAACTGCAAAAATCCCCATAGAACGTGTCCAAAAGCCATAGCCAAGGAAAGAGAGTCCAAACCATACATCTACTATCTTGAAGCTTGCAAAGAGTCTGACTAAGCTGGGTTGTTTCCTCCCTGTGGACCTGGGGGGGAACAGAAGAAAAGAAGACGAAAGAAAAATAGAGTCAGACATAAAGCCTGGTAAGTCTAATTACTCTTCAGTATGAGAATAAGAAAAAGGGCATGATAGGTATAAATTGGAAACAGTAAAGTATCATAGACTAAGATAAAGCAGTTTTGAACCGAATATGCTATCGCACCCCCACACTATATCTATGCACCTACTTGTATTTGTTCCGACTGACGCCCCATGATCTGGGTGAAGTGATCCCCTTTCTAAAGATCGGCTCCTACTCGCAAAATCATATGTGTCATACGGCTCCCAATGATTGTAGATACCTATGCTGGTCCCACCATGGGGTGTATCAAGTCCCATGGTGGCGGCCCGACACAATTCTAGAATGCATAGGTTATACTACTGTTTCCCAGTGCCCTGTTTGTCTGCTCCAAAGTGTGTGCACGCCCGCACTCCGTTAGAACCTACACTGCTGCACCAATCGCCGTAGCTTTTGACCACTTACAATCAGCCCAGTAATCGTGCCCCACCCTGCCTAGTTTCAGGGTACCATGATACCTAATTAGGTTACTGCTGAAATGGGTCCCCGTTACTAGGGTTTTCTAGTCAAACATGTTAAGTGGTTAAGTATCTGTATTTACCAAACCCCACTCATCTGTTTAATTAACATGTTGAATTGGTTAAGTGTTTTAGTTAACTTAACCCTACCATCTTGACTTGTATGTCCTTAGCTTTAATTAGTTAAAGCACTGAACACTCATATTAGACAGGTATTGTTACAGTTACTGGATGTGTCGGTCGGTTCCGGGCAGGTTTACACCGTAACTCAGTCTAACCTCGGGTCCTTATTGGGCTCAATGCTTAACCGCCCACATTGGATAGGTATTGTTGTGATTACTGGATAGCCGGGCAGGTCCGGGCAGGTTTACATCACAACTCAATCCAACCTCGGGTTAAGCATACTCGTATTTTCTAAATTTACATATTTGTTCTTTTATTCTTATATGCAAATTTGTTAACAATTAAATGTTGTGGCCCACTTTCCAAGTTCATCATTTTTGGTATAAGAATTTATACCATTTAAGTGCCACCAATTATTGGCATAAGTCAAACATGCCAATACATATATTTTCATGTTTAATCCCAACGATATTTCCCCCGTTAGTAAGTTCGCAAGATTATAATGAATGTTGGGATAGATATTTCAGCCCAACTTATAAACATAGAAGGGAATGCCAAGAACATGAAATAACATATGAACTTGCAACTTTGCGATCTAATTATCATGAATCATGGGTTTCAACTTGTCATGTGAACTTGCATTCAAATAAGAATCTAATTAAATAGGTGTCACATGAAATGACATAATTTAGACTTGCATAAAACATAAGCCTAAACATATTTTTATCTAGGCATTACTTCAAACACAAACTAGCATGTGACAAAGTTATTACATGTCCATAAAAATGTCTATTTTTGACATTAACCCAAAAGCATGAACTAGATCAAATCATGTATCCTATTATAACATGAAACTTGTAATAATCGTATGAAACTGAATGGTACTTGGCATGGACCCAATTACAAACTTGCAAAGAACATAAGAACATATACATGGGATTTAATCATGTAGGCATAATAGTCTTAACATAAAACATGTGTATATAAGTCTTAACTTGGAGTTAGAAAAATGTATACAACCTATGTTAAACATATAAACATATAGGTGTAAACTCTAACATTAACCATATACTTGTATGTGATGTTGCTTTCATTCTTAATGTACAATAGGATCAACATCAAATCAATTATACCACAAACATCCCAATACCATTCACAATACAATCATTGCAATACACAGATATGAATTAGCATCGTCGTTATACAATAATAAAATTCCATTTCTATTTTACATCGAATCTAGTCTTAATTTTATTCCCATCGGAAAAATCATTATACTTACAACAAACGACGAACTTGAATTCTGGATTCTGAGTTCTGAATTTTCAATGCTTTCCTTTGGGTAGATAAACGTTGTTTGAATCTTGTTTTTACTTTATTTTTGCTCATCTCTTAGCTTTCTCCAACTGACGGCTACTCTTAGTTTTCTCCCGGCAGCATGACGGCTCTAGCTCTATTTTATTTGTGTGAATTTAGGTTGAGTGTTGGGTTGTATTTATAGAATTTCAGATTGATTTGAGTCGTCAGATGATCATAGAGTGAATCCAGACCATACACACCAAGAGGACCCAATCAGAAAGTGACAAATCAGCCCTAGTGACACACCAGAGCTCAGAAATTCGACCAGAAACCGACCAGGCCAGCCAAGACCTGACCAGGTCGACTGGGCAGGTCGACCCCCAGGTCAACCATATGGTCGACCCGGTTACCCAGGTCGACCCCAGGTCAACCTGGGTCCTGGGCTGGAAAATTCCCGCCCAGCCCAGTTTGGGTCTATTTTCGAATTTTGAACCGTTTGAATTTTAAATTGAATTCTGAAACTTCCAGAGGTCATAACTTCTTCATACGGAGTCCGATTTACGCAACCTCGGACTCTATCTCAAGCAGAATTCCGAGACGAGCGCAATGGCGTAACCCGTTTCACTTCATTCTTTCATTTAGAATTAATTATACTTTAATTTGCCAATTTATTATTAATAGAAAATTCAGGCTGTTACAAAATCCCTTTTATAAAATCCTATAATTTTATAAATATTTCTTTTTCCAACTCTATTTATTTCATATAATAATTTCTATTTATAAAATCCATTGATTTTATAAAATCCTTAAATTCAATATCCACTTTGAAATTCCTTTTTATAAAATCATTTGATTTTACATAAATATATCTCATTTTCAATATACACTTTGAAAATCCCCTTTTTCTACATTCTAGCATTTCATATGGTAATTAAAATACCAAATCAAAAGGATCAATCATCATCCAAACACATACAATCAATAACAGATTATATAACACATCATATATCACAATATATGAAAAACGGTATTATAAATATTGAGGAATCCAGTTGGATCCCTCCAACCTGTTTCCCTGCATCCACAGATGTTAAACATTATAATTAACATCAATTTCATTTCAACACGAAATATCCTGATCACAGAATCAATATTTAATTAACGATAGATATATATATATATATAACTATATTGATGTTTTTAACTAATCAATTAGCAGTTCAACCAACCAATCAACACAAAGTAATCAACCAATATTTATCAGTTCTAAAAATATGTTATGAAAATATAAAATGAGTAGAGTTAGTGAGATTTACTCACATTGGACGATCATCGTTAAATAACGATAATTGTCAGTTGATTCTGACAGACAATTTATTTCGCTATAAATTGTAACGAGCTTCAATTCACTTCCAGTCAGTTCCATTGTGTTGCTCTCGTCCATATGATCCTAACGGCTCTTGTTTCACTGAATTCTGATCACGTATGAAATATATATACATTTTTAAATTTTGAACTAATTTAAATAAATTTTAAACTATAAACTAAATTTTCCTTTATCATAATAAATGGGCTCCACCTTTATCTTACGGTCCATCCACTCCAATTGAAGCCCAAAACCGCTCACCCTTCTTCCCCGATCCCCCAGTAATATCCGACTCTTCTTTCTTCCTCCATTTTCGAAATCTATGTCTTCCCCTACCTTAAATACATCACGAATTTTAGATTAAAAATCACCTAAATTCACCACGGCACCTCCTCTTCATCATCATACCACTCTCATTCAAACCGCACCCACCCAGTAAAACGCGTCGAACGGTATTTCCCCCATTCTCCGGTACTTCGATCGACACAGAATCATCGAATCTCACATAAATCCCCTAAATGATGCTACTTTCCACACTGATCTCAATGACACCAATCATCTCTTCAATCGAATACCCAAGCCCCTATAAACCCAAACCCTAGGCGTTGTTGCGTAGTTTGACTTCCCCAAACTGGTGTCGCATTCGTAGAGAAAAAAATGGGGATGACGAGCAACTCGATACGAGCTCAAAGATTATACTTTTACAAATTTACAGTTTTTATTTGAATTTATTTCATTTATGAAAGATCACGAATATGGTTTTGGAGAAATAACTAGCGGCGGAATTTTTATTGACCTGAGTAATGAAATCGTTTAGGGTTAGAATTAGTGTAGGGTATTTATAGGGTAAGAAAAATATTTTTATATTCGAATATTATATTTATTTTTAAGCAAACTCTATATGTATTTATTGTTAAAAATTCGTACGACCACATATAGTATCCAAAAATCATGAAATTGGACCTACAGCTAGAGTTTGACATTACGGACCTAACGAAACTGGTTTCATCGAATTCCAACTCCGTTTGCTCACACAGCGTATTTTTAACCGTTTGAATACTGACTATTTTTCACATTAAAAATCCGTATGGCCACACACTGACCCCAAAAATCACAAAACTTGAAATCTAACAATTATTTAATATTACGGATCCAACAAAATTAGTTTCGTCGAAAGCGGAGGTCAATTACAAAACTAGCTATTTTTAAAGCTCTAAATAACCTATTTAAATATATAAATATATTTAAAAATAATTAAATTAAATACAAATAAATCAATATTATCGTATATATTCACATAGAATATCACACAACTCCTTATTTGGATTTATAACTCGATATTCCAATTCCAGTGTTACATCGATATTCGATTTATATTTAAAATCCATTTAAAATATTAATAAATCGATATAAATTATAAAGGAATTCCATTGCGACTTTTTTAAATTTTGATTTGGACATAACTCAAAATCTACACGATGAAATCTCAATTTTTCTCTTCCACTAGAAAAGTATATTTCACCAGCTCCATACGTTTCTTATTTCATAGAAATTCGGCTTAAAACGGATTACGTATATTCAATTGAAGTTCGAATCGCCAAATAACGAACTGCCGCGCCATTTCGAGCTCAAATTTAATTATAATATAATTCTACATTCAAACTGTCGTTAATTAATTTTATTTGTTATCGTAATTCAATTTTAAACTGAATTATATATTTTGAATTGTCTAGTTCACACAATATTGCCATTTCAGCTAATTCTTATTATTCCAGAATTAAATATATTATTTAATTATTATATTAATTTAATATTCACTATTATTTAATTTAAACCATTTAAATCTATAAACTACTATTTAAATAATTAAATAAATAAATTATTATCTCACAGAAAATATGGGTCGTTACATTCTTCCTCACTTAAAATAATTTCATCCTCGAAATTGCTAAGGTAGAAAACAAACCCTATTGACTGGTTAGAACTTATTTGTTCATTTCTTAACTTCAGTCTCAATTGAACTAATTTATTTCAACTGAAATATTAATTAATTCTTATTATCGAAAATTTTCAAAAATCCTGAAAATTTCTAACTCCCTAAATTTCTGAAAAATTTCGCCAGCACCTCCTTTGTATGGCTCAATTGGTACAACTACAACTCGCCTCTCTAGGCCTTCTCCAACCCAAAAGAAAATTAAATAGCCAAACGGCTTGCCAAACAGGCTTATAAATCACCAAACTCAAATAAAAGTAAACATGTACCTTTTTGTCGGACATATCATTATATCCTTTCCACCTGCTATCAATTCATCATACACTAATGTCATCCCAATCAAACTCCAAATCAGTTTTTATCCTCAAACCCAATCATTCACTTATACCCAAGTCAAATTCCACTTCAAATTCGAGTTCCATTCTCGATTTCAAACACTTAACCCTTCAACCCAATATCATTTCAAATCCTTATATCACGAATCCCATTTTCTCGATATCATTCTATTTCAACTCGATTGCTACTTAACTGGTCTTCAATTAAATTTCTGTTCGCTTTCACAATTTTTTTTTTACTTAATTTTTTTTTAATTCAATCAGTCTCTTCCTGGGAGTTTTAAACAGCTTTGCTTTTCTCAAAAATCAATTATTCCCTTTTGGATTTCAACTAACTTGTTTCCTCAAAAAATTTCTTTGGTAGTAATCCATCACTTACAACTCGAAAATGGACACTAAGGATGTGGCCAACATCATCAGAATTATTTCCCAGCTATCAAAGTGAGTTCAATACTATATCACTTTTCGAAACCATTTCTACACTTCCATTTTTTAAATATATTTCAAATATCCTTCCAATTTTTGTAAAACAATTTAACATCTCCCAGGATTTTAAAATTCTCATATATTTAGTCCAAATCCATTTACAACCACTTTTCAAATTTCCAGAGTTTTTAATTCCAATTCTGATTAAAAATTAAGATTTAATTTATAGGATTTCATATATTACACTTATATGAATTCTAATTGGTTATATTTAACCATTTCACTTTTTATAATCTCATTTGATTATAATAACAACCAACACATCCAACATACTATAATATTTCCAATATTAATCATTCGTTTATGTCAAAATGTAGTTTGGGTAAAATTATTTCATTTACCCTCTTTCAAAACATACTGTGTCGGTTTATCGTATTCAAGCGTTTAGAAACTCCTATCGATACAGTGGATCAAACTGATCGATCAGAACTTATAAACAACTAAACCAATAAATATCCACAATATAAAACATTTTTTTATAAAATCTAAAAATACGTTCACTTATATATATACTCTCAACTCAATCTAGGGCATTACTAACCCATCTCTACTGAGTCACACTACAGAGCCAAGGTAATCACTTTACCTTCATCTCTGATACCACTGTAATGAACTAGGATTTTTGACCCAGAAAATCAACATAAAACCCATGTTAATTATTTAGGTATTGAACATTACAGATCATTAATAGAAAGAAGTTAGAGGGTGAGAATAGATAATGTAACACCCCACCTCCGTTAAGGTCACTCACAAAGGGAATGCCTTAACTTTGATGGAGCGATTTAGTAGACAGAACGGAAATTTACAAGACGGATAAAACAGTACTTGAAAAATTAATAACTTTTTTACAACAGAAACCGAAATAAGTATGGTTACATCTTTTCAAATCACAATATCAGAGTTCAAGTACAAAATATAATATCAGCCCTTTTCAAAAGCCCTCAAAGTACAAAACTTTAAAATCATAATCCCCACAGAAGCTGCCATAAGGAGTCAAGCCATACTTTAAGCACTTTAAGTACTTCAAGCAGAAGAAATCCGGATCAAGCTAAAGTATTCCCTCCTTGGAAACCTGGGGGGAACGGAAAGAAAAGGGGCGAAAAACAAACGAGGTCAGACATAAAGTCTGGCGAGTCCAGTGATTTCCAGCATATGAACAGATAATAATATTCATGGCATGCAAATAAAACTGGATGCGAGATAACAGTAACAGGAGTAGCAGATATACTTAGGTTAAACAGAAGAAATAGAATGATATAAGCTATTACTTTTCACTTCTCTGCACTAATACTAGTATAACAGTATTAGGTGTTACCCTAATGTCTAAACAGAAACAGAATAATGGGCCTTTACCACCCGAACAGAAGGTACAGGAACAGAAACAGAATAATCCTTATGGAAACAGAATGTTAGAAATAGGTGTACACTAGTAAATGGGCCTTTATCACCCCAACAGACGGTACCACGCAGAAACAGACAGGTGTTACCACCCAACAGAAACAGACGGTACCCCAACGGAAACAGACAGAACTAAGTGTACCCTAAATCTACCCCAAGTGATCGGCTCCCTAATACATAAAAACCCTGTGCCAGCCCCACAGAAGGGTGTATCACTCCCTAAAGTGGCAACCTTTGAATGACACAGACCTATTTACAGATGTCACGGCGTCTTACATCCTCAGAGGCAGACCGGGATCCATGCACGCACATGACCCAGTTGGAACGCACCATCAACACCCCTCGCCATTATCAGAATTGTAACAACCCGAAAATCTGGGCCAGTTTAAAAATTTTATTTTGGCAATTTTAGCGAATTTTGAATATTTAAAATAGATTATTTTAAATAATATCAAAGAGAAATTTATTTTGAATATAATTCGAACGTATATATTTATACGCGTCGTCGTTAGAATATAAATAATTATATATAATTATAAAAGGAATTGAAAATGGCGTGGTAGTTCGATAATTCGATTTCAAACTTCAATTGAACGTACCAGGTGCAAAACAATCCGGATTTTAGTGAAACCAAAAACATTAGGATCTAATTGATGATATCTTTCCAACGAATCCGAAAAATCAAGATTTCATAGCGGGAATCAAAAGATATGTCCAGTTGAAAATTCTGAATAGCCGCTATGGAATTCAGGCCCTTAAAAATGGACATTTTGCAAACGACCTCGGATTTCGACGAAACCACTTTTGTTGGATCCGCAGTGTCAAATTATTGTTAGGTTTTAAATTTCATAATTTTTTGAATCAATATGTGAGCGTGGCAGAGGAAAACGCGTTTGACCAGTTTCAGCTGATTTTAATCGACTGGAAAATGGCCATTTTTCCAACGGCCTCAGAATTCGACGAAACTAGTTTTGTTAGGACCGTATCATCAATATGAAGCTAGAAAATATTTTTATGGAATTTTTAGAGACAGTATGTGACCCCGGTAATTTGAAATGTACGTTTAAAAATTCAATATAGTGATTTAAATGTAAATTTAACGGAAACTGATTCAAACGATCGAATCAGCCTACGATACATATCCCATTGTGTTCGGAATGGGGGTAAAACGCTGTGGACGACAGGCGGTGGGCCCCGTTTCGAGGTCGTATGTAAAAGTCAACTTTTTGAAAATAAATTAATTAAATAAATTAAAAATTTAATTTCTCTCTCCCTCCACCTACACCCACTCTGCCCCCCCCCCCCCCCCCCACGATTCATTTTGAATCGGAAAAGAAAAAAGAAAAAAATGAAAAAAATGAAGAAGAAGAAGAAGACGCAGCGCGGCAGCCGCCGACCCCCTCCATCCACCGCACCCCTTCATCGTCGATCGCGCCACCTCAGGGGACAACCGCAGCCCCTGCGCCCTCCTCCATTCGAAGACCCGCCCCCATTTCGAGCACCAGCGAAAACCCTAGCCCCAAGTACACCCAGCGATCCCTAGGCCGCCTCCGGCCAGCCAACGCCGCCTCGACAGGCGCGCACCCCATCCCGCTGACGTCAGCGACCGCGGCTCCCACCTCTGGCCAACGCCGACAGCACCTCTCCCCCTTCAAACCTCCAACCGAAAGATGCAAGTATTTTCTTCTTCCTTTTTCTAATTTAATCTTGATTCTATTTCAGTTTTTGGTTGTGATAATTAGTAAATAAAATCTGAAATTAATTTACATAAGGATTAGGAAAATATATATATATATATATAATACATGATTTTGATTATGAAAGGGGAATGATTTTTCATAACGAAAAGGTATGATTTTTAAACGAGAAATGACGAGATTTTAAAATAGGAAATACGATATATATATTTTTTTATAGAAAAGTGAAGTATAAAAATTCGATTTTATTTATTAGAAGAAGCTATGATTTTTAATATATAAAAATGCGATTTTTATATATAGATAGCGAACTAAAAATCGGGTTTTTATTTGTATAAAATAGATATAAAGATTAGATTTGATTTTTATAAAGAGGATTCTGATTTTAAATCATGTAAAATGAAATCTTTATTTTAGAAAAGGCGAAATCTTTATTTTAGAAAAGGCGAAATCTTTATAGTTAAAAAGGCGAGATCTTTAAATTAGAAAAGGCGAGATTTCTAAATTAGTAAAAATATGATTTTTATATATTGAATAGCAAAGTAAAAATTCGATTTGTCTATATGGAAAAGTGAAGTAAAAATATGATTTTCCTTATAAGAAGTTGAATAGTAAAAATATGATTTTTCCTTATACGAAGTTGAATGGAAAAATATGATTTCTACAATTAAAAAGGTATAATCTTTATATAGATAGTAACGGTATAAAAATAGAATTTTTCTCTATAGCAATAGCGATGAAAATTCTATTTTTACAAATATGAAATAGCGAGGAAATTTCTATTTTTACATTATAGAAATAGCGATGAAAATTCTATTTTCACAATATGAAGTTAGCGATAAAAATATGATTTTTATATAATAGAGAATATAAAAATGTGATTTTTATATATACAGTGTATACGGGCGACGAAAGTAACAAAAGATGCGATAGCGATGAAGATTTCTGCAAAGAAGAGCCGAGGCGTCTGGTTTAGCAAATATGTGAGAATTTCTCACCTTTCAATATTTTCTTTCTAGTTATATATATATACTAGGATGTAGACGGTGTTTAGTAGCACCCGACACAATCGTCCACAGACCATGGACTTGTTTGTTTGATTGCAAAAATTAGTTAGATTATTTGATTGAATTGAATTGTTTGGTGAAATTGAATGGATTTGATTGATGTGTGAATGGCGTGGGCCTTCACTAGACCGGGGATAAGGCTAGGCCTCGTCCCGTTTCTAGTATCGTGCCGTTATGCCGCCGAAATTTTCTAAAATATGTTAGAAAAATAAAAATATCATTTTATTTAAAGAATGAACTGAATAGATATTCATATGTCAAAATAAAAATATTTTATCGTTAAAAATATAATTTTTAAACGTGAAAATGAATAAAATAAAATATTCATTTACAAACCGGACGGTTTGTTGATGTACACCTATTTGAAGGACTTTGATTGGGTCGATAAATTTTACACATCGCCCAACTGCACAAATAAAAATCTGTGTTTGATTGTTGGAAACCCCACACGGGTGTTGGGATGAAATTTGAAGTTCACTCATCCTGATTGATTAAATATGTCGATCGATTGATTGACAGACTGTTATAAGCGTTAGATATCTATATTTGATGCTTATACAGTGTAGTGCACTTTGGTTGATGGTTGATTATTTTTGAATGCTATCATATACGTGTGATGTATGAAAATCCATATAATTAATATTATATGGTGATTGATTGGGCCTCATTCCAATTTAGAAGATAAAGAATATTATAATATAAAGGTTCATGTGTTGACTGTACTCATCCGTTGAGATTAGTCATGTGTTGAACGAAATATTTTTATAATAAAATTTATATCTTTATCAACATAAAATAAAGGTTCATGTGTTGACTGTACTCATCCGTTGAGATTAGTCATGTGTTGAACGAAATATTTTTATAATAAAATTTATATCTTTATCAATATAAAATAAAGGTTCATGTGTTGACTATACTCATCCGTTGAGATTAGTCATGTGTTGACCGAAATATTTTTATAATAAAATTTATATCTTTATCAATATAAAATAAAGGTTCATGTGTTGACTGTACTCATCCGTTGAGATTAGTCATGTGTTGAACGAAATAATTTAACAAAAGTAGTCACACGTGGACGGTACTCATTCATTGAGATTAGTCGTGTGTTGACAAAAAGAAATATTTGGAAAAAAATATATTTGAAAAGAAATATTTGAAAAGAAATATTTGAAAAGAAATATTTGAAACGAAATATTTGCAATAGAATATTTGAAAATAGAAATATATGAAGCCGTGTTGGTTAGATTGACGCCATTTTGAAGTGAACGCTATTTATATCGATTTTATTCATTTTAAAATGAATATTGAAAAGTGATTTCGAAATCGTATATTTTGAAATGAGATTTCGAAATGAATTGAATATAAAACGATTTCGAAATGAATTGAATATAAAACGATTTCGAAATGAATTGAATATAAAACGATTTCGAAATGAATTGAATATAAAACGATTTCGAAATGAATTTAATATAAAACGATTTCGAAATGAATTGAATATAAAACGATTTCGAAATGAATTGAATATAAAACGATTTCGAAATGAATTGAATATAAAACGATTTCGAAATGAATTGAATATAAAACGATTTCGAAATGAATTGAATATAAAACGATTTCGAAATGCATTGAATATAAAACGATTTCAAAATGAATTGAATATAAAACGATTTCGAAATGAATTGAATATAAAACGATTTCGAAATGAATTGAATATAAAACGATTTCGAAATGAATTGAATATAAAGCGATTTCGAAATGAATTGAATATAAAGCGATTTCGAAATGAATTGAATATAAAGCGATTTCAAATTGAATTGAATAGAAAACCAAATTGAATTGAATAGAAAACCAAATTGAATTGAATTGAAAACGAATTCAAATTGAATTGAAATTTGAATTGAATAGAAATGAATTTTTAAACGAATTTATAAAGAAGAATTCAATTTTGCTTTGGATTGAAATGGAAGTTGAAATTGTTTTTGAAACGAATTTAAAACTATTTATATAATTCGTTTTTAAATATAAATCGACGAAATATATATTATATATATTATATATATAATATAATGGCCTGAATAGAACGCGCCGCGCCGCGGCAGTTCGTGAATTTCGACCATTTATTTCAAACGGACATTACGGGAGATCCGACCGTCGGATTCTCCTAAAACCGGAACCGTTGGGTTCGTATCGAAAAGAGCTTTCTAACGAATATTTGAAATTCAAAAATCTAACGGTTGGATTTGGAGATACGTCCAAATCAAATTCGAAAAAGGTCGCTGTAAGTGCAGTTCGATGGCCGTTGATGGAAATCGACTGTACGGGCCTTGATAAAATTATTAAAAATAATAATAATTTGTGTAAAATCATAAGAAATGATTTGAGAAAAATTGGGGTGAAAAACTCCATATTTGAACAGATAAAAATAGATTTTTATCGAAATGAACTATATTGAACTAAATTTAAAACCCAATTATTATTTTTATAAATTAATTAGATTTAAAAAAAAGGGGTTTTAAATAATCGGAATTTCTAATATATTTGATTGGATATAAAATGGGTTTATCGTGAACGGTGTTTTAAATAACACTAGTTCTTTAACCCGATAATAAATAGAATGTGATTTGGGTTTGTCGTGAACTGTGTTTTAAATAACACCTAGTTCTTTAATCCAGTAAAAGGAGTTTTAACGAATCTGCAATTAGATTGAAATGTGAATTCGTAATCTAAATTTCCAAATTTAGAAAATGAACGAGAATGGAGTATTACCAGTTTTGCTCCAAAGCGATAGTTAAATCTTTAATTAGATTTGAACGTGAAATGGTAATTAATTTTACCGATAACACCACGGTGTTAGATATGGAGTATTACCAGTTTTGCTTCATGGGATGAATAGGTTGGGATTGGGAAATAAAATAAATAATTACTTCGTTACGGTTCGCTAATCTCGACTAGTTGGAAAAACCATAATTTGGTTTTAAATGACATCCAAAGGAAGATTACAGGATAAATTTTAAAGAATTTATCTTGGATAAAATTAATGGGAACCTTTCCCTAAGAATGTGGAATTAGAAACTAGCTGTAGGTTGGCTAAGAAGAATGGTTTCCTGGGTATTGATCTGATGTTGGTTTCGGCCTTCGGGGTTAATGTTTGGGAAATTGTTCTCTTGCTAATTTGCGGTTAGTGACTAATGAATTGGAATGAGGCGTATGTTGTGTTTGTGTAACATTTGTTTTTAATATACGCGGGTTGTTCGGAAAGTCCGGGTTTACACCCATTCTGAATAACCGATTCGACGATAAGTCGAAGATGAAGACGGTGGTCGAAGACCGGAAGTCTTCACATCGTTTGGATTATTACTGACGATCCTGATTGGGCTGTACACCCAAGAGGATGGAAATAGTTGGTGGTCGTCCAGACGTACTTGGAGATGGATGGATATGCGAGGAAAGTGCCTCCGGTTTCGTTCAGACCCAGTGGAACTTGTAAATGGATTGTGTGTCTGACATTGGATTTTATTCTGTGTTGATTGATTTCTGTTAAATATATATCTGTTTGGCGGCGGAGAATTTATTCTCTTGCTTAACGCCCTTCTCTGAGACATACGAGCTTAGAGGTTATATATCGATAGATATCAATCGCATGGCATGAATTGCCTGTGTGGCATACTGAGTTGCATGGATCAAGGCTTCTGTTGAAAAGCAAAGTCTTGTGGTTGATGATCAAAGCACGGCCTCTGTGTCGTAGCTTTGTGTATAACGTGAATTCGCGAGCCTCACACCTCGGTATGAGTTAAAAACGGGATACGGACCGTTGGGAGAACACGACGTTTCTTTCTAGCTTTGGTGGTGTCAGTGACTTACCAGCCCTGACATTTATATACTTTTCACCTTTGTGGTTGTTGGAATGAGGCGCCTCGATTATAGGTCTGTAAGGACCGGGAAACGTGTGTTCAGGCATAAATAATCCTCTAACGTAAGTGAGGACCGGCCCAACCGATCCAAGGATTGCCCAGAGTGTGTAGTCCTGAGGCATTTGCTAGAGTGTCTCGAGCGCGGAGAGGAGCTTGCCCATTGCCTCGACTCATGATGGAATCCAATTTCCAATACGAGATATTTCGGCTTTATTTGTAGAGCCTAGTATGGCGACATAGTAGCATGGGATACTATGCCGTCTATGATTTATATTTATGATTGAAATTGTTTTGACACTATACACTTACTATAGTATCAAATGATTTGTTTTAAACGTACCAAGCATGTTTGGTTGTTATAAGGTAAAACCCTATCCTCCGGCTTGCGTTGCATTATGTGATGGGACCTGGGTCTTATAATAGCTTCATTTTTCGAAAAAGCATTGCGTTGTTTATTCTATGCACTAGTATTCTTGGGAGGAAACCCGTTCCGTGTTATACGGCGTGGTCCCTTGGATTACTCTCTTTTAAAGTAAAGTTTTAAATAACTGTTTTAATTCTCACACCAGTCACATGACTGACCTGGAGTTTATTGTTTTAACCTAAACTCTGGGTGCCCCTATTTTCCACACGGGCAGCTAGTAGTTTTGGTTTTGCAGATTTATATTCACAGGATCCTGGTTTACAGCTGGAATGATATCCGGAAAGCTCTGTATCCGTATATCACCTTCAGTTGTGCTTTGTATTATTTTCCGCTGCTATGTAATTTATTGTAATCTCTGATATTTGTCGAATGTAATTTATTCAATTATACTCTGTATATTCTTGTATCCGATGGAATTGTTGTAATAGCAATGAAATGTTCTTCCGTCTGCGTTCAAATTTGTCCTGTTCTCAAACGATCAGGGGTTTCGAACGGTCTAGATCGGTTTAACGACCGATTCGGATCGAGCGAAAATTCCCGGCCGTCACAGTTGGTATCAGAGCTTTGGTTTACAGAGCTCGAGAACTAGACACATTAGAACCATACGAAAGAATTCATCAGATATTGGATTAGTAATATCCAATTAGAATGACTCGTTAGAGATAGGATCAGTAGTATCCTAGAACGAGTGTGAAGAGTATATTTTTCAAATGAAAACAATTTTGTTTTGAAAATTTAAACCATTTTAAAACGTATTTGATTATTTATTTATTTTGAATTTGGACAATCTAGTATATAAAGGTTTTGCATATACGCGTCATGAACGTATATTCGAAGTTTTAATATATTAGATAGATATAGAGTCACACTCTAGTCGCCCGGACATGGTCCTGATGATGAAGTATACCATCACCAGTATTTATTCTCGAGTGACGAAGGTGTGATATCTATATATTTCCATTAGACTGGTGTGAGAACCAAAACTAATATAGTTAGAACACATTGTTGTGAATTGGCATCAAAAACATGATTTTCTTTATATATAGATATCAAAATTATAAATTTGAAACGTTAATCCACTAATTGATTGATGTTTGTGTTGATTGTTTATTTGTTTGCTAATTTTGAACCATTTAGCCTAATTGAATCAAATATTGAACTGTATTGAAAATTGGTCGCATTTGCTTGTATATACATATACTTATATTGAACAGGTCATAGCAAGGAGGCTAGAGCCAGAGAATAAAATTTGTTTGCCCAACAAATAGGTACATGCTTACTACATAATTTACTGTTTTGTTTGGGTGATGATGATTTTATGAGCCTATTGGCTAGCCGCTTGGCTTTTTCTTTTTCTTTTTGAGATTAGAAGGACCGGGGAAGCTATTTGAAATTCCCCGATGCTCCCGGTGCAAGGGAGGTTATGGCGAAATTTTTCGAAAATTTAGGGTGTTAGCCAAATTTTTGAAATTTTGAAAATTCTCAGAAACTAAAGAGTTGGAGAATGGAAGCCAGATCGAGCGTAGGGTTGATTAATCAAACCACTTTCGACTTTGTTCCTTTTCGGGGATGAAAAGTTTTAAGTGGGGGAGATTGTAACAACCCGAAAATATGGGCCAGTTTAAAATTTTTATTTTGGCAATTTTAGCGAATTTTGAATATTTAAAATAGATTATTTTAAATAATATCGACGAGAAATTTATTTTGAATATAATTCGAACGTATATATTTATACGCGTCGTCGTTAGAATATAAATAATTATATATAATTATAAAAGGAATTGAAAATGGCGCGGTAGTTCGATAATTCGATTTCAAACTTCAATTGAACGTACCGAGTGCAAAACAATCCGGATTTTAGTGAAACCAAAAACATTAGGATCTAATTGATGATATCTTTCCAACGAATCCGAAAAATCAAGATTTCATAGCGGGAATCAAAAGATATGTCCAGTTGAAAATTCTGAATAGCCGCTATGGAATTCAGGCCCTTAAAAATGGACATTTTGCAAACGACCTCGGATTTCGACGAAACCACTTTTGTTGGATCCGCAGTGTCAAATTATTGTTAGGTTTTAAATTTCATAATTTTTCGAATCAATATGTGAGCGTGGCAGAGGAAAACGTGTTTGACCAGTTTAAGTTGATTTTAATCGACTGGAAAATGGCCATTTTTCCGACGCCCTCAGAATTCGACGAAACTAGTTTTGTTAGGACCGTATCATCAATATGAAGCTAGAAAATATTTTTATGGAATTTTTAGAGACAGTATGTGACCCCGGTAATTTGAAATGTACGTTTAAAAATTCAATATAGTGATTTAAATGTAAATTTAACGGAAACTGATTCAAACGATCGAATCAGCCTACGATACATATCCCATTGTGTTCGGAATGGGGGTAAAACGCTATGGACGACAGGCGGTGGGCCCCGTTTCGAGGTCGTATGTAAAAGTCAACTTTTTGAAAATAAATTAATTAAATAAATTAAAAATTTAATTTCTCTCTCCCTCCACCTACACCCACTCTGCCCCCCCCCCCCCCCCCCACGATTCATTTCGAATCGGAAAAGAAAAAAGAAAAAAATGAAGAAGAAGACGCAGCGCGGCAGCCGCCGACCCCCTCCATCCACCGCACCCCTTCATCGTCGAGCGCGCCACCTCAAGGGACAACCGCAGCCCCTGCGCCCTCCTCCATTCGAAGACCCGCCCCCATTTCGAGCACCAGCGAAAACCCTAGCCCCAAGTACACCCAGCGAGCCCTATGCCGCCTCCGGCCAGCCAACGCCGCCTCGACAGGCGCGCACCCCGTCCCGCTGACGTCAGCGACCGCGGCTCCCACCTCTGGCCAACGCCGACAGCACCTCTCCCCCTTCAAACCTCCAACCGAAAGATGCAAGTATTTTCTTCTTCCTTTTTCTAATTTAATCTTGATTCTATTTCAGTTTTTGGTTGTGATAATTAGTAAATAAAATCTGAAATTAATTTACATAAGGATTAGGAAAAAATATATATATATAATACATGATTTTGATTATGAAAGGGGAATGATTTTTCATAACGAAAAGGTATGATTTTTAAACGAGAAATGACGAGATTTTAAAATAGGAAATACGATATATATATATTTTTATAGAAAAGTGAAGTATAAAAATTCGATTTTATTTATTAGAAGAAGCTATGATTTTTAATATATAAAAATGCGATTTTTATATATAGATAGCGAACTAAAAATCGGGTTTTTATTTGTATAAAATAGATATAAAGATTAGATTAGATTTTTATAAAGAGGATTCTGATTTTAAATCATGTAAAATGAAATCTTTATTTTAGAAAAGGCGAAATCTTTATTTTAGAAAAGGCGAAATCTTTATAGTTAAAAAGGCGAGATCTTTAAATTAGAAAAGGCGAGATTTCTAAATTAGTAAAAATATGATTTTTATATATTGAATAGCGAAGTAAAAATTCGATTTTTCTATATGGAAAAGTGAAGTAAAAATATGATTTTCCTTATAAGAAGTTGAATAGTAAAAATATGATTTTTCCTTATACGAAGTTGAATGGAAAAATATGATTTCTACAATTAAAAAGGTATAATCTTTATATAGATAGTAACGGTATAAAAATAGAATTTTTCTCTATAGCAATAGCGATGAAAATTCTATTTTTACAAATATGAAATAGCGAGGAAATTTCTATTTTTACATTATAGAAATAGCGATGAAAATTCTATTTTCACAATATGAAGTTAGCGATAAAAATATGATTTTTATATAATAGAGAATATAAAAATGTGATTTTTATATATACAGTGTATACGGGCGACGAAAGTAACAAAAGATGCGATAGCGATGAAGATTTCTGCAAAGAAGAGCCGAGGCGTCTGGTTTAGCAAATATGTGAGAATTTCTCACCTTTCAATATTTTCTTTCTAGTTATATATATATACTAGGATGCAGACGGTGTTTAGTAGCACCCAACACAATCGTCCACAGACCATGGACTTGTTTGTTTGATTGCAAAAATTAGTTAGATTATTTGATTGAATTGAATTGTTTGGTGAAATTGAATGGATTTGATTGATGTGTGAATGGCGTGGGCCTTCACTAGACCGGGGATAAGGCTAGGCCTCGTCCCGTTTCTAGTATCGTGCCGTTATGCCGCCGAAATTTTCTAAAATATGTTAGAAAAATAAAAATATCATTTTATTTAAAGAATGAACTGAATAGATATTCATATGTCAAAATAAAAATATTTTATCGTTAAAAATATAATTTTTAAACGTGAAAGTGAATAAAATAAAATATTCATTTACAAACCGGACGGTTTGTTGATGTACACCTATTTGAAGGACTTTGATTGGGTCGATAAATTTTACACATCGCCCAACTGCACAAATAAAAATCTGTGTTTGATTGTTGGAAACCCCACACGGGTGTTGGGACGAAATTTGAAGTTCACTCATCCTGATTGATTAAATATGTCGATCGACTGATTGACAGACTGTTATAAGCGTTAGATATCTATATTTGATGCTTATACAGTGTAGTGCACTTTGGTTGATGGTTGATTATTTTTGAATGCTATCATATACGTGTGATGTATGAAAATCCATATAATTAATATTATATGGTGATTGATTGGGCCTCATTCCAATTTAGAAGATAAAGAATATTATAATATAAAGGTTCATGTGTTGACTGTACTCATCCGTTGAGATTAGTCATGTGTTGAACGAAATATTTTTATAATAAAATTTATATCTTTATCAATATAAAATAAAGGTTCATGTGTTGACTGTACTCATCCGTTGAGATTAGTCATGTGTTGAACGAAATATTTTTATAATAAAATTTATATCTTTATCAATATAAAATAAAGGTTCATGTGTTGACTATACTCATCCGTTGAGATTAGTCATGTGTTGAACGAAATATTTTTATAATAAAATTTATATCTTTATCAATATAAAATAAAGGTTCATGTGTTGACTGTACTCATCCGTTGAGATTAGTCATGTGTTGAACGAAATAATTTAACAAAAGTAGTCACACGTGGACGGTACTCATTCATTGAGATTAGTCGTGTGTTGACAAAAAGAAATATTTGGAAAAAAAATATTTGAAAAGAAATATTTGAAAAGAAATATTTGAAAAGAAATATTTGAAAAGAAATATTTGAAACGAAATATTTGCAATAGAATATTTGAAAATAGAAATATATGAAGCCGTGTTGGTTAGATTGACGCCATTTTGAAGTGAACGCTATTTATATCGATTTTATTCATTTTAAAATGAATATTGAAAAGTGATTTCGAAATCGTATATTTTGAAATGAGATTTCGAAATGAATTGAATATAAAACGATTTCGAAATGAATTGAATATAAAACGATTTCGAAATGAATTGAATATAAAACGATTTCGAAATGAATTGAATATAAAACGATTTCGAAATGAATTGAATATAAAACGATTTCGAAATGAATTGAATATAAAACGATTTCGAAATGAATTGAATATAAAACGATTTCGAAATGAATTGAATATAAAACGATTTCGAAATGAATTGAATATAAAACGATTTCGAAATGAATTGAATATAAAACGATTTCGAAATGAATTGAATATAAAGCGATTTCGAAATGAATTGAATATAAAGCGATTTCGAAATGAATTGAATATAAAGCGATTTCGAAATGAATTGAATATAAAGCGATTTCGAAATGAATTGAATATAAAGCGATTTCAAATTGAATTGAATAGAAAACCAAATTTAATTGAATAGAAAACCAAATTGAATTGAATTGAAAACGAATTCAAATTGAATTGAAATTGAATTGAAATTTGAATTGAATAGAAATGAATTTTTAAACGAATTTATAAAGAAGAATTCAATTTTTCTTTGGATTGAAATGGAAGTTGAAATTGTTTTTGAAACGAATTTAAAACTATTTATATAATTCGTTTTTAAATATAAATCGACGAAATATATATTATATATATTATATATATAATATAATGGCCTGAATAGAACGCGCCGCGCCGCGGCAGTTCGTGAATTTCGACCATTTATTTCAAACGGACATTACGGGAGATCCGACCGTCGGATTCTCCTAAAACTGGAACCGTTGGGTTCGTATCGAAAAGAGCTTTCTAACGAATATTTGAAATTCAAAAATCTAACGGTTGGATTTGGAGATACGTCCAAATCAAATTCGAAAAAGGTCGCTGTAAGTGCAGTTCGATGGCCGTTGATGGAAATCGACTGTACGGGCCTTGATAAAATTATTAAAAATAATAATAATTTGTGTAAAATCATAAGAAATGATTTGAGAAAAATTGGGGTGAAAAACTCCATATTTGAACAGATAAAAATAGATTTTTATCGAAATGAACTATATTGAACTAAATTTAAAACCCAATTATTATTTTTATAAATTAATTAGATTTAAAAAAAAGGGTTTTAAATAATCGGAATTTCTAATATATTTGATTGGATATAAAATGGGTTTATCGTGAACGGTGTTTTAAATAACACTAGTTCTTTAACCCAATAATAAATAGAATGTGATTTGGGTTTGTCGTGAACTGTGTTTTAAATAACACCTAGTTCTTTAACCCAGTAAAAGGAGTTTTAACGAATCTGCAATTAGATTGAAATGTGAATTCGTAATCTAAATTTCCAAATTTAGAAAATGAACGAGAATGGAGTATTACCAGTTTTGCTCCAAAGCGATAGTTAAATCTTTAATTAGATTTGAACGTGAAATGGTAATTAATTTTACCGATAACACCACGGTGTTAGATATGGAGTATTACCAGTTTTGCTTCATGGGATGAATAGGTTGGGATTGGGAAATAAAATAAATAATTACTTCGTTACGGTTCGCTAATCTCGACTAGTTGGAAAAACCATAATTTGGTTTTAAATGACATCCAAAGGAAGATTACAGGATAAATTTTAAAGAATTTATCTTGGATAAAATTAATGGGAACCTTTCCCTAAGAATGTGGAATTTAGAAACTAGCTGTAGGTTGGCTAAGAAGAATGGTTTCCTGGGTATTGATCTGATGTTGGTTTCGGCCTTCGGGGTTAATGTTTGGGAAATTGTTCTCTTGCTAATTTGCGGTTAGTGACTAATGAATTGGAATGAGGCGTATGTTGTGTTTGTGTAACATTTGTTTTTAATATACGCGGGTTGTTCGGAAAGTCCGGGTTTACACCCATTCTGAATAACCGATTCGACGATAAGTCGAAGATGAAGACGGTGGTCGAAGACCGGAAGTCTTCACATCGTTTGGATTATTACTGACGATCCTGATTGGGCTGTACACCCAAGAGGATGGAAATAGTTGGTGGTCGTCCAGACGTACTTGGAGATTGATGGATATGCGAGGAAAGTGCCTCCGGTTTCATTCAGACCCAGAACGAACTTGTAAATGGATTGTGTGTCTGACATTGGATTTTATTCTGTGTTGATTGATTTCTGTTAAATATATATCTGTTTGGCGGCGGAGAATTTATTCTCTTGCTTAACGCCCTTCTCTGAGACATACGAGCTTAGAGGTTATATATCGATAGATATCAATCGCATGGCATGAATTGCCTGTGTGGCATACTGAGTTGCATGGATCAAGGCCTCTGTTGAAAAGCAAAGTCTTGTGGTTGATGATCAAAGCACGGCCTCTGTGGCGTAGCTTTGTGTATAACGTGAATTCGCGAGCCTCACACCTCGGTATGAGTTAAAAACGGGATACGGACCGTTGGGAGAACACGACGTTTCTTTCTAGCTTTGGTGGTGTCAGTGACTTACCAGCCCTGACATTTATATACTTTTCACCTTTGTGGTTGTTGGAATGAGGCGCCTCGATTATAGGTCTGTAAGGACCGGGAAACGTGTGTTCAGGCATAAATAATCCTCTAACGTAAGTGAGGACCGGCCCAACCGATCCAAGGATTGCCCAGAGTGTAGTCCTGAGGCATTTGCTAGAGTGTCTCGAGCGCGGAGAGGAGCTTGCCCCTTGCCTCGACTCATGATGGAATCCAATTTCCAATACGAGATATTTCGGCTTTATTTGTAGAGCCTAGTATGGCGACATAGTAGCATGGGATACTATGCCGTCTATGATTTATATTTATGATTGAAATTGTTTTGACACTATACACTTACTATAGTATCAAATGATTTGTTTTAAACGTACCAAGCATATTTGGCTGTTATAAGGTAAAACCCTATCCTCCGGCTTGCGTTGCATTGTGTGATGGGACCTGGGTCTTATAATAGCTTCATTTTTCGAAAAAGCATTGCGTTGTTTATTCTATGCACTAGTATTCTTGGGAGGAAACCCGTTCCGTGTTATACGGCGTGGTCCCTTGGATTACTCTCTTTTAAAGTAAAGTTTTAAATAACTGTTTTAGTTCTCACACCAGTCACATGACTGACCTGGAGTTTATTGTTTTAACCTAAACTCTGGGTGCCCCTATTTTCCACACGGGCAGCTAGTAGTTTTGGTTTTGCAGATTTATATTCACAGGATCCTGGTTTACAGCTGGAATGATATCCGGAAAGCTCTGTATCCGTATATCACCTTCAGTTGTGCTATGTATTATTTTCCGCTGCTATGTAATTTATTGTAATCTCTGATATTTGTCGAATGTAATTTATTCAATTATACTCTGTATATTCTTGTATCTGATGGAATTGTTGTAATAGCAATGAAATGTTCTTCCGTCTGCGTTCAAATTTGTCCTGTTCTCAAACGATCAGGGGTTTCGAACGGTCTAGATCGGTTTAACGACTGATTCGGATCGAGCGAAAATTCCCGGCCGTCACAAGAATTAACCGCTTATAATTAGTTCAGTAAGCGTGCCCGAACCCTACCTACTGTTGGGCCATAATTTTAATACCAGAAAGGGTTACTGACTAATATAGGTCCCAAACAACAGATGGCACAAGTATTTTCCCTCCTAACCTTGTGTCCCAGACTAACATATTTCAGATCAACTTGTTTACAAGTTTTCAGACATACAGAGTTCAAGTCAACTAGTTCACAGATCAAAAAATCAAGTTAACAGGTTTTCAGACTAACGGATCAGATGTACAGTTCTTAACAGACTTACAGATTGTCTAACTTTGTATTGGGCCCACCGACTTACAAAATGGGTTTGTTAAATTCATCAATCCGGTTGGTTTAACCCTATTCACCCAAAACATTTTAGACATCATATTTATCCCAGATTTTCATTAATTAAATATTAATGCACAGACCTCTCACATTAGATCGGTAGCTTGTGGCCGCTGGATATGCCGGGCGGTTCCGGGCAAACTTCTGCCACAAGCCAGACCTAACCTCGTGTCTAAGCATATTTTAGTTATGCCTACGACTTCTCACATTAGACTGACAGTTTGCGCTCGCTGGTTAAGCCGGTTGGTCCCGGGCAGGCTTCCACCGCAAACAGAGTCTAACCTCGTGTCATAGCCAGTTCATTCCAATACAGATTTTACAGATATCAGACTAATTCTATTTATTTAACAGATTAAACTTCTTCACAGGATACAACAGATTAATCAAATTTCCATGTTTTACTAAATCTTAGGTCGAGCCTACGGATTTCCATACCTAGATTACCATTATCTAGTTTTCAACAGATCAGACAATTCAACAGATAGCAGATCTAACAGTTTAAGCGATTCAACAGATTTAGCAGTTTAGTCAATTCAACAGATTTAGCAGATAACGGATTAGGCAATTTAACAGATTTAGCATATTATATATATCTAAAACTCTATTTACATATCTTGCCTAATCATAAATTTAGCCTAAACTTACATGCCCAAATCAAGGTCATAATTCATAATACAACATATGCCCCAAATTTTAGTCTTAATATTCCCATTTACAGTTCATGTCAAAACTAGATTTAATATTCTAGTTCACCATTTATGTCCAAGACTAATATACATGTTAATCATTCACTATTATAGCCAATTCAGATTATGCCAACATATTTATTATGCCAAATTAACTTAATTAAGCTACGCCCAATCCCCGTATAACATGTTTCCACAAGTTCTCTAAGTACTCATGAAACGGCACTAACAAAAGGAGTAGGGGATTAGCACAAGAATTGATATAAAAGAATAGGCATGAAATAATGAACCAAATACAATAAAAATGGCTCCAATAGGCTCGATGTGCATAACAGTGAATGGGAATAAACTAGCCAAGTTACACACTAATTATGAGATCTAACATAATTAAGGGAATAGGCATAAGAAACTAACTATAATAGTTATAGGCAACTAATCACGATAGTCATGGGCGACTAATCACAATAGTTTCTTATTCAATGTCATAGGCAATAGTCTCATTGTCATGAGTCATAGTCATAGGCAATAGTATCATAGGCATGAATCATAGTCATAGGCAATAGTCTCATAGGCATGAATCATAGTCATAGGCAATAGTCTCATAGGCAACAGTTTCATGTCTAATTATGCATTATTCATTATTTGTCCTATTAAATTTAGCGTTCGTGCGTTAATCTCTTATGAGATTCGGCACAGGCTCGTAGTAGCCTGGCTATAGAACAGAAAGAAGAAAAGGTACAGAATAGTCACAAAAAAAACAGATCTGACAGATAAGAATACACATAACCTCAGATTCAGATTTATAACCACGTCAAGATCATAATTAAAGTTCATATCTGAAAATAACTGTACTCACAATCAAAAGGGAAAGTCTTGATTTCTGGTATTTGAGTTCTGACACTAAATAGCGTTCCTTTGGCGTAGACTATCAATTAGATTAGAAAATAGTTGTTCCCTTTTAACTTTATTTAGATTGGAAGAAGATCCTAGTTTTGATTCCAGCAAAGTAACGTATGCCATTATTTTATTTAATAAGAACGGAGGCAGTGTATAGGAATGAAATTGTGCAGCATAAGGTTAGATAAGAATGGTGTAAAGAGAATGGGGCTAGGGGCTGTTTATATAGGATTAGGCGGACGAATCTAGACTGAAAACGAGACCAGAAACATCAGAATGAATCAGGTTCAAAAACTAGGTTCCGGGAGTAGGTCGATACTATGGTCGACCTGGCCCCTGGGAGGTCGACACTATGGTCGACCCCCAGGTCGACCTGGTCCATGGGCGGGAATTTTCCCGCCCAGCCTGTTCTGGGATTTTGAATTCGAATTTGAATTCGAATTTTCGAGCTATTTTCGATTCTGAAAATCTCTGAAACTTCGGAGGGTCATATCTCCCTCATACGGACTCCGTTTCTCGAAAACTTGGATTATTTCCAAGCTGAATTTCGAGACGAACGCAGTGGCGCAACCCGTTTCCCTTGATTCTTATTTTAAAAATTAATTATTCTCTGATTTGTTACTTATACGTTCACAGAAAATACGGGGTGTTACATTCTCCCCTTCTTAAAGGATTTCGTCCCCGAAATCTTCAAGTTAAGAAGAATGTGTCCTACCATCCAGTTATCCATCTATTCAACCATCATCCACAAGCATCCATTTTCCTTAGAAAACTTCTAATGTTGTATGAACATATGCAAAAGTGTGTGTATATGTTCCTTATCTAATGCAATGATCAGGCGGTCCACTGATTCAGTTGACCTCCTTAATGCGAATTATGTCAGTGCCATGAGTCCAACATGTATGCAATTTTTCTATTTGATCCATATCATTCTTGTATGAGTGACATCCATTCATTCATATGCAACATCCATGTGATGATTCAATCATTTTACATCCACAAAAATTGAGAATGCTCACACATCCATATGTAGTATGAGAGTGTTTTCGAGCCGATCTAGTGCCTAGTGTGTGTATATGCATCCACGAGCAACCACTGGCAACCACTTTCATCCACTTGTAACCGTCAAACATAACATGTCTCAAACACATGTTTACATCCATAGGATTCCTATCTATAGGTCGAAGACTCGATTGATAGGATACAGTCGAGTGATGGGAGCGAGTGCAGATAAACAAAAACTTGGTTTCCATTAGACATTGGTTGAGAGACTAATTCCCCTAAGTATCAACCCCGAAGACCGAAATCAACGTCAGATTGACACCCAGAGGATTACCCTCTTTAACCTTATCAGAAATATTCAGATATTTACAGATTACTAGTGCAGATCAGATTACCAAATGATTCTTAGGAAACTAAGCATGATAAAAACCCAGAATGTATGCGTCATAGTCAACTTAACGCTCAACACAGATATCCAACTTATCACAATTAGATGAGTCATAACCCTTATGGGTCTGAGTCCACAGTGGAATCAGAAACAATATTAGTATTAAAGTGCAGAGTATCGATTACAGAATCAAAATGCCAAAACCAGAAAAGAGTTTTAACTCAACAATCAGATAAAGAAACTAGACCTCCTACAGAAAGTTTTCCTATTTCTATCTGATCCACTAGCCTCGAGAGTGTTCGTCTGCACCCCAGAAGTTGGTCCTGCCCTCCTCCCTTGCCCTCGTTTCTTCGGGCAGTCCCTAGTGAAGTGTCCCATCTCACCACAGTTGAAGCAAGTGCCCTTTCTTTTTCTGCAATCCTTGTTCAGATGAGTCGAGCTTCCACAAGTAACGCACTTTTTCTCCTTCTTATCTTCAGACTTCTCATCCTTGTTTTGTGTTTCCTTTTTGGGCCATGCTTTCTTGTTCTGTGGTTCTTCCTTCTTTGCCTCTTTCTTGCCCTTGTCTTCCTCGTGCAGTAGTGCCATGTCCACCAATCTCTCGTAAGTCGCTCCCATGGGTACATGGGTCATGGCTAGGCTGTGCAGTGGCTCGTTCAATCCTTTAACAAAGCGGAGAGCCTTTTTATGCTGGGTGTTGAATAAATCTAGTCCGAACCTAGCCAGTTGGTTGAACTAGTTGACGTATTCCTTGACCGTCATACTTCCTTGCTTAAGAGATAAGAACTTTTCCAGTTGTAGACTTCGTTCAGCTTGCGAGAGGAATTTCGTCTCAAACCTTGTTCTGAAATCCATCCATGTTTCAACCGGCCTCTCGGCGTTAATGACTTCCCACCAATAGGCAGCTTCGTCTTTGAGCAACCATACCGCCAACTGTACCTTCTACCTATCGTCCACCTCTAAGATAACAAACAGATCCTCAGTTTCTTTGAGCCAGATCCTCGCTTCTACGAATGATTCAGTTCCCTTGAAATCCTTTCCACGCATGGCCCTAAAATCTTTACAGATCTTTGAGAAAGAAATTGCATGAGGAGGGCGCGGAGGAGGGGGAATCGCTGCGGCTGGAGGAGGAATATCTGCTGGGCCTGCGTCGTTGCCCCTAGCCTTTAAGTACCTCCTGAACCAGCCAGGTACCGGTACGTCCTCAGTAAGGTTAAGATCCCCAGACATGCTGAAACGAAAGAAAAGGAAAGATTCAAAACAAAGGATAGAAAGATAGGCTATGGCTTTGGGGATTATGTTTTTCAAAATAAACTCTACTTTTGAAAATACTTCCTTTTTAAAAACCTTTTTGAAAATAGTTTTCCAAAACTTTACCCAATCAGGTAACCTTCAACTATGATACCAAGTGTAACACCCCACCTCCGTTAAGGTCAGTCACAAAGGGAATGCCTTAACTTTGATGGAGCGTTTTAGTAGACAGAACGGAAATTTACAAGACGGATAAAACAATACTTGAAAAATTAATAACTTTATTACAACAGAAACCGAAATAAGTATGGTTACATCTTTTCAAATCACAATATCAGAGTTCAAGTACAAAATATATATATCAGCCCTTTTCAAAAGCCCTCAGAGTACAAAACTTTAAAATCATAATCCCCACAGAAGTTTCCATAAGGAGTCAAGCCATACTTTAAGCACTTTAAGTACTTCAAGTAGAAGAAATCCGGATCAAGATAACGTATTCTCTCCTTGGAAACCTGGGGGAATGGAAAGAAAAGGGGCAAAAAACAAACGAGGTCAGACATAAAATCTGGCGAGTCCAGTGATTTCCAGCATATGAACAGATAATAATAATCATGGCATGCAAATAAAACTGGATGCGAGATAACAGTAACAGGAGTAGCATATATACTTAGGATAAACAGAAGAAATAGAATGATATAAGCTATTACTTTTCACTTCTCTGCACTAATACTAGTATAGCAGTATTAGGTGTTACCCTAATGTCTAAACAGAAACAGAATAATGGGCCTTTACCACCCGAACAGAAGGTACAGGAACAGAAACAGAATAATCCTTACGGAAACAGAATATTAGAATTAGGTATACACTAGTAAATGGGCCTTTACCACCCCAACAGACGGTACCATGCAGAAACAGACAGTTGTTACCACCCAACAGAAACAGACGGTACCCCAACGGAAACAGACAGAACTAAGTATACCCTAAATCTACCCCTAGCGATCGGCTCCCTAATACATAAATACCCTGTGCCAGCCCCACAGAAGGGTATATCACTCCCTAAAGTGGCAACCTTTGAATGACACAGACCTATTTACAGATGTCACAGCGTCTTACATCCTCAGAGGCAGACCGGGATCCATGCACGCACATGACCCGGTTGGAACGCACCATCAACACCCCTCGCCATTATCAGAATGAACCGCTTATAATTAGTTCAGTAAGCGTACCCGGACCCTACCTACTGTTGGGTCATAATTTTGATACCAGAAATTAGGTCCCAAACAATAAATGACACAAATATTTTCCCCCTAACCTTGTGTCCCCAGACTAACAGATTTCAGATTAACTTGTTTACAAGTTTTCAGACATACAGAGTTCAAGTCAACTAGTTCACAGATCAGAAAATCAAGTTAACAAGTTTTCAGACTAACGGATCAGATGTACAGTTCTTAACAAACTTACAGATTGTCTAACTTTGTATTGGGCCCACCGCCTTACGGAACGAGTTTGTTAAATTCATCAATCTGGTTGGTTTAACCCTATTCACCCAAAACGTTTTAGACATCATATTTATCCCAGATTTGCATTAATTAAATATTAATGCATAGACCTCTCACATTAGGTCGGTAGCTTGTGGCCGCTGGATATGCCGGGCGGTTCCGGGCAGACTTCTGCCACAAGCTAGACCTAACCTCGTGTCTAAGCATATTTTAATTATGCCTACGACTTCTCACATTAGACTGACAGTTTGTAGTCGCTGGTTAAGCCGGTTGGTTCCGGGCAAGCTTCCACCGCAAACAGAGTCTAACCTCGTGTCATAGCCAATTCATTCCAATACAGATTTTACAGATATCAGACTAATTCTGTTTATTTAACAGATTAAACTTCTTCACAGGATACAACAAATTAATCAAATTTCCATGTTTTACTAAATCTTAGATCGAGCCTACGGATTTCCATACCCAGATTACCATTATCTAGTTTTCAACAGATCAGACAATTCAACAGATAGCAGATCTAGCAGTTTAAGAGATTCAATGGATTTAGCAAATAATAGATTTAGCAGTTTAGGCAATTCAACAGATTTAGCAGATAACGAATTAGGCAATTTAACAGATTTAGCAGATAACAGATTTAGCAGATTGTATATATCTAAAACTCTATTTACATATCTTGCATAATCATAAATTTAGCCTAAACTTACATGCCCAAATCAAGGTCATAATTCATAGTACAACATATGCCCCAAATTTTAGTCTTAATATTCCCATTTACAGTTCATGTCAAAACTAGATTTAATATTCTAGTTCACCATTTATGTCCAAGACTAATATACATGTTAATCATTCACTATTATAGCCAATTCAGATTATGCCAACATATTTATTATGCCAAATTAACTTAATTAAGCTACGCCCAATCCCCGGATAACATGTTTCCACAAGTTCTCTAAGTACTCATGAAATGGCACTAACAAAAAGAGTAGGGGATAAGCACAAGAATTGATATAAAAGAATAGGCATGCAATAATGAACCAAATACAATAAAAATGGCTCCAGTAGGCTTGATGTACATAACAGTGAATGGGAATAAACTAGCCAAGTTACACTAATTATGAGATCTAACATAATTAAGGGAATAGGCATAAGAAACTAACTACAATAGTTATAGGCAACTAACCACGATAGTCTTGGGCGACTAATCACAATAGTTTCTTATTCAATGTCATAGGCAATAGTCTCATAGTCATGAGTCATAGTCATAGGCATGAATCATAGTCATAGGCAATAGTCTCATAGGCATGAATCATAGTCATAGGCAATAGTCTCATAGGAAATAGTTTCATGTCCAATTATGCATTATTCATTATTTGTCCTGTTAAATTTAGCGTTCGTGAATCTCTTATGAGATTCGGCGCAGGCTCATAGTAGCCTGGCTATAGAACAGAAAGAAGAAAGAGGTACAGAATAGTCACAGAAAAACAGATCTGACAGATAAGAATATACATAACCTCAGATTCAGATTAATAACCACGTCAAGATCATAATTAAAGTTCATATCTGAAAATAACTGTACTCACAATCAAAAAGGAAAGTCTTGATTTCTGGTGTCTGAGTTCTGACACTGAATAGCATTTCTTTGGCATAGACTATCGATTAGATTAGAAAATAGTTGTTCCCTTTTAAATTTATTCAGATTGGAAGAAGATCCTAGTTTTGATTCCAGCAGAGTAACGACGCCATTACTTTATTTAATAAGAACAGAGGCAAAGTATAGGAACGAAATTGTGCAGCATAAGGTTAGAGAAGAATGGTGTAAAGAGAATGGGGCTAGGGGGCTGTTTATATAGGATTAGGCGGACGAATCTAGACTGAAAACGAGACCAGAAACATCAGAATGAATCAGGTTCAAAAACTGGGTTTTGGGAGCAGGTCGACCCCCAGGTCGACACTATGGTCGACCTGGCCCCTGGGAGGTCAACACTATGGTCGACCCCCAGGTCAACGTGGTCCATGGGCAGGAATTTTCCCGCCCAGCCTGTTCTGGGATTTTGAATTCGAATTTGAATTCGAATTTTCGAGCTGTTTTCGATTCTGAAAATCTCTGAAACTTTAGAGGGTCATATCTCCCTCATACGGACTCCGTTTCTCGAAAACTCGGACTTGTTTCCAAGCAGAATTTCGAGACGAATGCAATGGCGCAACCATTTCCCTTGATTCTTATTTTAAAAATTAATTATTCTCTGATTTGTTACTTATACGTTCATAGAAAATACGGGGTGTTACAGATAAGATAGAAAATTAGAATAGAAGAAGAAGAAGATCACCACAGAACAGAATCAGAGTAATACGAATCTCACAGTGGAACGAATAAAATATATAACATAACTTTGCAATAAAACAGTATATATATATATAATAAGATTATCATAGTACAACACTTACACACAGCGGAAATAACAATAGCTATATAATCCTTAAGCCTCCTGCTTCAAGCTCCTCCAAGTATATCTGTAAAGACCTGAACTACTTGACTGCCCGTACAAATTTGGGCACCCAAGAGTTTAGGGAAAACAAAACAAAATAAACTCTGGGTCGGTCATGGGACTGGTGTGAGTAAACTCAAATCATTTCGTTTAACTTTTCAAAATCCTTTTCAAAAGAAATGATAATCGTAAGGCCGATCCACACATAAACACGGATGGTTTTTACCTTTCGATAACCCAAAATAGTTTTGGAAATCAATACTTCTCTGATATTATAATAATGTCTAATCACAAGTAAATAACAATCTAGCAGAACACTTGCATCTCACGTTCCACATATATGGTATACAAACAAAAACCACTGGCACTTATTGGAGATTGGATTCCGACTATGACAAGGTATGGGACCACCTGCCGATAGTGTATCTCTAGAGGCAAATACACTGGGTTCAACAAGAACGTCTTGCAACCCGGCCCACACATGACCGACCACTCATTTCACTTGAGTTTATCGAATGTATATCACCAACGGTTGGGAATTACCCACCGTTTCCCAAAAAGGGACAGCATCGAAATAGATAAAAGAATGAAATGGATTTTCTCTAGATAGGTGATATATACCCTAATGGGAGCGACCCACATAGCCATGCTGCCTGCCCGATTTCGGTCATTTCCCAGTTGATGAGGCCTGAGGTCATTACGTATCTTTTGGAACACCTGACAACCATTCACTTTGAATGCCACATCGTCATACCCGCCAAATCACCAATTGATTTCCCCAAAAATACTACGGGTATAAAGCTAAGAGAAACGAATTCCTCCACCACCAAACGTAAGTACGGTTGAAGAGATCAACTTATGCGATCCGTTTGATATACTTTGTCAGACATTCATCTATTCACGTTGTCCTGGAACTAGACAAACCGAAGGCACTATTCTGTAAACCGGATAGCCCTTGCATAACTCCGTCTTCAATTATTTTCATCATATTTGATCGCGACGCTAACGTCCATACAGAGTGGTTTTTAGATAATGAATCCGATCCCGGTCTCTCCGTATTGACGACAGAAAAATGATCAAAAACTTCGATAGTTGGTGATTTAACTATCAAAGAAAAATAGGTGTACAACCAACGGTCGTATTTCCAAATGGAAATCTTACCGAGCAAATCATCAATCAACACTTATCTCCTTTAATTTAATTTATCATAAATTTATTCATTTCCCCATTTTTATATATTCGTAAATTCTTATTTCTAAACTTAGAAAATATACCTTATTAATCATTGGAAATTCCATATTTACTCCCAATTCTTATTTTCTATATTAGAAAACATTTCTGATTCTTATTTGGAAAAACATTTCGAAAACTCTTTCATTAGATTTAAACAGATGTTTAAATATAACGTCGCTATGCGAACTCGAACCAATACACTCATTTACTAGATTCACTTAACCAACCTTCACTATCGAATCTTAACCATTCCTTAGTTAAAACTGAAGCTAATCAAGTTGGGGTATAGCTACCTCTCATACCTTAAATGAACAACAATTCTAACCTCGAAATAGACAAAGTTCATCTTTTAAATCTTTAACAATCTTCCTTACGTAACTTTTGGATTCTATTTACAAATCCACTTCCTTTATAGAATTCATTTGATTATAATAATAGGGTTATAATCCCATACTTTCGATATATATATATATATAATAACTTAAATATAACTTGTATTTATTTAATCTGAATAAATAAATAAACAACTAATTTATTAATGAATCTTGATTTAAAAATGGAAAATAAATAGTACCTTCCTAAATTCGATATAGTCGAATTTAAATGTATAATTCTTTCTCGAATAAACTATATTCGATACTCTTTTTCGAATAAACTATATTCGATAATCTCTCCTTCGAATAAACTATATTCGATAACTCTCTCCTTCGAGTAAACTATATTCGAAAATCTCTCCTTCGAATAAATATATTTGATAATCTCCTTCGAATAACTATATTCGATGATCTCTCCTTCGAATAACTATATTCAATAACTATTCCAATAACCAGTATTCGATTAACTCTAATTCGAATAACCAATATTCGATTAACTCTAATCGATTAACTCTAATTCGAATAACTAATATTCGATTAATCCTAATTTAATTAACTCTAATTCGAATAACTAATATTCGATTAACTCTAATTCGATTAACTCTTATTCGAATGGCTCTAATTCGAATAACTAATATTTGATTAACTCTAATTCGATTAACTCTTATTCGAATGACTTACACTCGATTAACTGTAATTCCTTTCCCTTTCAAATTCCCATTTGAATTCCTATTCAAAGCCCAATTTCTTTATAAATGTTTTAAATTATAAAATATTTATTTTAATCCATTGTTCACATCGAATGTGAAAAATATTCCCTTTATATGATCCATTAAGTTTCATTTCGTATATTTAAGTAATATCCCATTCCCAAATTCTATTTATACTTTTATTTATAGAATTATTCATACGAAATCTCCTTTTTATTCTAACACTTAAATCTCATTTATAAATCCTTTTACAATTGCTACATTTAATTTCAATCTCAAATATCGATGTTAAAACCGATTTTTACTTCCATATATAAATTCAGACTTATACATTCAGTTTATCCAATGATAAATTATTTACTTAATTTATAAAACATTATTTATAAATTAATCTTCTGTATTTTATCTGTTAAACAGATTCCTACTTAATTCTACTTTAAATTAATCTTTTCCATTCATCTGTTAAAAACAGATTTCCATTTAATATTTATTTCCCACTTATTTCCTTTTATAAAGTTCTATTCATTTTATACAATACTCCCTTTTATAACTCCTATTTATTTTCTGAATAAGTATCCCCTTTATAATTCTATTTATAAATGATTCCAAATGTTTCCTTTTCAATTCTATTTGTAAATGTTTACAAATATTCCCTTTTCAATCCTATTTGGTTTACAAATATTTCATTTATATAATTCTCTTTATTTCATATAAATATTCCATTAATAAAATTCTATTTATTTTATATAAAATCCCATTTATAAAATCCTATGATTTTATAAATATTTCCTTTTCCAACTCTATTTATTTCATATAAATATTTCTATTTATAAAATCCATTGATTTTATAAAATCCTTAAATTCAATATCCACTTTGAAATTCCTTTTTATAAAATCATTTGATTTTACATAAATATATTTCATTTTCAATATACACTTTGAAAATCCCCTTTTTCTACATTCCAGTATTTCATATGGTATTTTAAATACCAAATCAAAAGGATCAATCATCATCCAAACACACACAATCAATAACAGATTGTATACCACATCATATATCACAATATATGAAAAACAGTATTATAAATATTGAGGAATCCAGTTGGATCCCTCCAACCTGTTTCCTTGCATCCACAGATGTTAAACAATATAATTAACATCAATTTCATTTCAACATGAAATATCCTGATCAAAAAGTCAATATTTAATTAACGATATATATATAACTATATTGATGATTTTAACTAATTAATTAGCAGTTCAACCAACCAATCAACACAAAGTAATCAACCAATATTTATTAGTTCTAAAAATACGTTATGAAAATATAAAATGAGTAGAGTTAGTGAGATTTACTCACATTGGACGATCATCGTTAAATAACGATAATTGTCAGTTGATTCTGACAGACAATTTATTTCGCTATAAATTGTAACGAGCTTCAATTCACTTCCAGTCAGTTCCATTGTGTTGCTCTCGTCCATACGATCCTTACGGATCTTGTTTCGCTGAATTCTGATCACGTATGAAATAGATATACATTTTTAAAGTTTGAACTAATTTAAATAAATTTTGAACTATAAACTAAATTTTCCTTTATCATAAGAATTGGGCTCCACCTTTATCTTACGGCCCATCCACTCCAATTGAAGCCCAAAACCACTCACCCCTCTTCCCCGATCCCCCAGTAATATCCGGCTCCTCTTTCGTCCTCCATTTCCGAAATCTAGCGTCTTCCCCTACCTTAAATACTTCACGAATTTTAGATTAAAAATCACCTAAATTCACCCCGGCACCTCCTCTTCATCATCATACCACTCTCATTCAAACCACACCCACACAGTAAAACGCGTCGAACGGTATTTCCCCCATTCTTCAGTACTTCGATCGACACAAAGAATCATCGAATCTCACATAAATCCCCTAAATGATGCTACTTTCCACACTGAACTCAATGACACCAATCATCTCTTCAATCGAATCCCCAAGCTCCTATAAACCCAAACCCTAGGTGTTGTTGCATAATTTGACTTCCCCAAACAAGTGCCGCATTCGTAGAGAAAAATATGGGGATGATGAGCAACTCGATACGAGTTCAAAGATCATGCTTTTACAAATTTACGGATTTTATTTGAGTTTATTTCATTTATGAAAGATCACAAATATGGTTTTGGAGAAATAACTGGCGGTGGAATTTTTATTGACCTGAGGAATGAAATCGTTTAGGGTTAGAATTAGCGTAGGGTATTTATAGGGAAAGAAAAATATTTTTATATTCGAATATTATATTTATTTTTAAGCAAACGCTATATGTATTTATTGTTAAAAATTCGTACGACCACATATAATACCCAAAAATCATGAAATTGGACCTACATCTAGAGTTTGACATTACGGACCTAACGAAACTGGTTTCGTCGAATTCCGACTCCGTTTGCTCACACAGCGTATTTTTAACCGTCAAAATACTGATTGTTTTTCACATTAAAAATCTGTACGGCCACACACTCACCCCAAAAATCACGAAACTTGAAATCTAACAATTATTTAATATTACGGATCCAAAAAAATTAGTTTCGTCAAAAACGGAGGTCGTTTGCAAAATTGGCTATTTTTAAAGCTCTAAATAACCTATTTAAATATATAAATATATTTAAAAATAATCAAATTAAATATAAATAAATCAATATTATCGTATATATTTACATAGAATATCATGCAGCTCCATATCGGGATTTATAACTCGATATTCCCAATCCAGTGTTACATCGATATTCGATTTATATTTAAAATCCATTTAAAATGTAAATAAATCGATACAAATTATAAAAGAATTCCATAGCAACTTTTCTAAAATTTGATTTGGACATAACTCAAAATCTAAACGATGAAATCTCGATTTTTCTCTTCCACTAGAAAAATATACTTCACCAGCTCTGTACGTTTCTTGTTTCACAAAAATCCGGCTTAAAACGGATTATGTATATTCAATTGAAGTTCGAATGGCCAAATAACGAATTGCCGCGCCATTTCGAGCTCGAATTTAATTATAATATAATTCTACGTTCAAACTGTCGTTAATTAATTTTATTCGTTATCGTAATTCAATTTTAAGCTGAATTATATATTTTGAATTGTCCATTTCACACAATATTGCCATTTCAGCTAATTCTTATTATTCCAGAATTAAATATATTATTTAATTATTATATTAATTAAATATTCACTGTTATTTAATTTAAACCATTTAAATCTATAAACTACTATTTAAATAATTAAATAAATAAAGTATTATCTCACTGAAAATACGGGTCGTTACACTTATCTCGTATCTAAATTTGACCATGGGAAGATTTCACTCCACATCTAAATAATCATTTCGAACATCACCGATTGGGGGAAGGTTATAAGGCATCAAACTATAGAACAAGACTTGGTTCCACAGGAGACAAAGTACGGTAGGGATACATTAAGTATGAAAGGCAAGTCACGATCATAAGGATCAACGTGTACAACAAAAGAAGAATAAAAACAAAAGAAAAACCTTAGCTCCTAAGCAACTGCTTGCCACATGCAGTAGCCTGGATGCTAGCTCTAACGCAAACCAAAAATACAAGGATACAGACCCTAAAAACTAAAACCACATGCCAACACCTTGTTTACTTAATAGTGAAGTCTTCCCCCCATCTATAAATACCCACCATTCCTATTCATTTTTCCGTTCAACAAATAAAAGAAACAGTAAACAAAAACAATATTGTGCGTGATCTCGAACGCAAGTACATGATGAGATCGAGTTTGGTCGTGTCGCGGTGGAAAAGTATAGGACGGGAAGAGGAGCGGGACACTGAGTTTTGTTTAGAGGTTCTTGGAGGGACGTGAAAGGAAGGCACAAAGGAAGATTTGCTGGAATGGTTTGCAAATTACTAGAGTTCACGGTTTAAAGAAGGGGAGTGCTTGCGTTGTGCAGGAGGAGTGGATGTGGTAGAATGCAGTATGAAATTTTGTACCATGAAAGCAAGGTTCGAAATTTGTTTTGGAACATGTTGTTTTGTATAGTGAAAGCAGGAGCTCGTGTTAATTTTTGATGAAGGGGAAATAGAAAGCGAACCAGGGTTGTGACGGCCTGCCCCGCACCAACCTGCATTTCCTCCGAAGGTGCATTGTACACATGCCCGACTAGCACGGAACGGTCGCCAAAGAAAGGAAAGAAGAGAATGAACTAACAAAGAACCTGTAGAATGTCTCACAGCGCATGGAACAAAATACAATAATAACATAATCTTGACATAAAACAGGCGAGACAGTGCATAAGCTTAAAACCAAACCAACATAGCAGCGGAAATCCAAATACAGCTTATTACAACTTTCCAAATTACTGTCTCTAAAACAAAAGAAAGCTAAAGTAGAAGATACACTACTAATGCCCAAGCAGTGATCTTCAACAACACAGGGAGAATACTATATGTATCATACGTGGAAGCCTCCTACTCGTCTCCGGATCAACTACCCGTGCATACCCAGCTAACCTGTCTCTAGTCTTCTCGTGAGAGCACCCAGAGTAATAAGAAGAGACACAAAACTCTGGGTCAGACAAAAAGTCTGGTATGAGCGATAAGCAGCTAAACAGAACAATAACAGGTATACTAAACCATACCTGAACCTGGACCTGCAACCAAAGAGTTAGCACTACATACCGTACAATACTCTAAGGTGCCACTAAATAGATGGTGTAAAGATAACGGGGGTGGGGGTGTGCATGTCATAATGATGGCAACCAAATCAAACATAGCAACCATTCCTCATATCTCTCACTCAGTGCGTAAAGCATAAGATATCTACCGCTTCGATCACTAGACCCATCAAAGTAGTGACGGAGTTCAACTTGTACGACTACTGCTACTACCAAGCTTACCACATGGAGTCATGACCAAACCTTTTCAAATGACCCCACTTCATTGGTCTATAGCCCTTTTAGTCGTACCTAGGCCACTGTGGCCCTGAATCCGTTCACGTACCCCCTACACGTAGTGATCCAAAGTTATAGACATCGATAACCCCTTTGCACACGTCCCGCAGCAAAGGCCAACTCATGAAGTTAACTCGTTGGTTCCCAACTGGATCCTGAGTTCTACTTCCCATTTGGACTTCCTTTGCATCTCGGGTTTTGGTTGAGTTGGAGTTGGTCTTCAGAAAAGTCATCGCGTAATCGCAGCTCCAATCCGGTTTGGTTCGGTTGTGCATAGTGCTCCAGTCCTCATCGGTTCGGTTCGGATGCCTCTTCCTAGGTTCGGCTCGGTGATTGCTCCCTCCTAGATGTCCCGATACGATTCAGTGCTTCGCCCCAACTCCAGCTCCAAGCTTGGTCCTCCGATCCGATCCCGCTCCCTGGCTCTAGCCCAATCCGATCTCCATACCCTTGCTTCCGATCCGATCCTCTGTTGGTCTCTCCGATCTGATCCCCTGCCCAACTCCAACTCTAAGAAAATGGCCTTCCTTCTAGCCAAGCCCCTTATGCTAAGTTCCAATCCGAATCAGGTCCACCTGCCCAGTTCTCCTATCTGATCCGAGCCCAATGATCCGATCCGGTCTGAAACCCTGCATATTTCCTGCAACTTTCCAGCGACCGTTTTACGCCATACGATGGCGTTTCCGACCAATCTAACAGCTCTAATCAACCACAAAGCATAGCATACAGTCATAGCAACAAATAGAAGTGACCACAAACACCAAAACAACAATATGACAAGGTTAAACGGATCAAACATAGCCAAAATCCCATATTTTCCCCGAAGCATGTTTAGGAAAAACTAATGATATGTTTAGTAAAACTTAACCAAATCAAACCAAATTTCTAACAGAGGTCTAAAAAATTATTTCAGAATTTATAAATTTTTTCCAAAATTTTATCATGTCTAATTTCGTTAATCTCCACTAATTACCCTTAATTAACCGTGATTAGTGCAAAACTATGCAAATCACTTACCTTAGCCACAAATAAAACCTTTATAACTGAAACTCTATTATTTGGGTGTGAATACCAATGCAACACAGCAGCTCTACCTCGATTCTTGTGCTAATCCACCTTGATTTGATGTTGCTAAGCTTAATCCTTGATTAGAAGGTGATTTGGAAGTGTTTTAGAGATTGGAGGCCATTGTTAGGGTTCCAAGATTAAAAATGACGGCTGAAATAAATGTTTTCTAACCCTAATCAGCCCCTATATACCTCTAATCCCGAAATCCCCCATTGGGCCTAGCTGTTAATCACCCGGTTAAGCCTAATTAGCTGTTTTTCACCATTTGAAACTTGTTTCAGCCATTTCTCCCAAACGGTGAGTCCGTTTGGCTAACATGACCACTCTATGGAATTGTAAACATCATCCGGAGCCAATGGAAGTGGTTTCAGGTTAAAACTCCTTTCCAATCAAAAGTTATGGCCAAAACAAGATCAGCTAGGGGCAAAACGGTCATTTAAAAATCGTGAAAAATCATGAACATGGGAAATGACCCCAATAGTCGTCTCCCAAATTTACATGACCATACGACTTTGTATGTGAGAGAAATAAATATTCTACGATCCTATGATGCGTAGAATGCGGATCGTTACACTCTCCCCCCCCCCCCCCCCCCGCAAGAAATTTCGCCCCCGAAATTCCTTAACCCAAGACATACAAAGGATCCCGCATGCCTACCAATCATATACAACAATCAAACATGCAAAACAAACAAACAAGCCTATCCTAGCATGCGGAAAGACTAAATCGAAGTTAAAATCTTATCAGGCGAAGAGTTCTGGATATGTCTTCCTAATGCTCTCCTATGTCTCCCTAGTACAGTCATTCTCATTCTCGCCCCACTGAACCATGACTAATTTCACCGCCTACCTTCGAAGTTGCTTCGTATCGTTCCCAACAATACGCATAGGCCTACGGTTCCCAACCGTCTCGGGTTCAACCTCGATATCATCCAACTGATCTGGTGAAATAGCCACATCTGGGTCTTGTACGAATTTCCTTAACTGGGAAACATGAAATACGTTATGAACTCCTGCCATCTTGTCTGGTAATCCAACTTTATATGCCAAATTCCCAATTTGCTCTAGAACTGGGAATGGACCAACAAATCTTGGTGCTAACTTGCCTCCCCTGCCAAATCGTATCACGCTCTTCAACGGAGAAATCTTGATAAACACCAAGTCGTCAATGGAGAACTTTAATTCTCTTCTCCTCTTATCAGCATAACTCTTCTGCCTATCCTGGGCAGCCTTCATTCGCTGTTGGATAACCTTAATCTTAGCTGAAGTTTCTCTTATCACATCGGGTCCAAGCACAAACTTCTCACCAGTTTCTACCCAACATGACGGTGAGTTGCACGACCTTCAGTACAAAGCTTCAAACGGAGCCATACCAATAGTGGATTGATAATTATTATTATTTGCAAACTCTACTAGATGCAAATGATCATCCCATGATCCACCGAAATCCAATACACAGGCTCTTAAGAGATCTTCTAATACTCGATTCACCCTCTCTGTCTGACCATCTATTTGAGGACGATACGCGGTACTGAGATGTAGTTCTGATCCCAATGCCTCTTGTAAGCTCTTCCAAAATCCACTAGTGAACAACGGATCTCGGTCACTCACAATGCCTTTGGGTATTCCATGAAATCTCACTACCCACTTTATATACAGTTCTGCTAATTTAGCTGCCGTCCTGTTTGACTTGACGGGTATAAACCTTGCACTCTTAGTCAATCGGTCCACAATCACCCAAATGCTATCATGGCCCGATCTAGTCCTTGGTAACCCATCAATGAAATCCATTGACACTTGTTCCCATTTCCATTCTGGAATTTTTAATGGTTGTAGCAAACCACTAGGCTTCTTTTGCTCAGCTTTAATTAGTTGGCAGTTCATGCATTTGGATATAAACTTCCCAATGTCGCTTTTCATCCCTTCCCAGTAGTAGGTCTGCTTCATGTCTCAGTACATCTTATTACCACCGAGGTGTATAGTCAGTTTTGAGTGATGACATTCTCTAAGCACTTCATCTCTCAATCCATTGACATTGGGTACGACTAGCCTTCCATTCATTCTAAGTCATCATCTCGATCAAGCCCATATTTGTCCAGCTCTCCGTCGATTCCCATCTCTAACTTTGAGATGATTTCCAATAGGTTAGGATCGTTCCTCTGACTGGAACCAATCCACTCAATCAAAGTGGGTCTGATCGTCAAACTTGCAAACATTTCTGGATTCAATTCGCACTTTGGTCTGAAATCATACCCAGCGATGTACTCCAGTTGCTTCCATTCTAGAAACATATCCCCTAAACTGGCATGTCTTCTACTCAATGCATCAGCCACCGCATTGCCCTTTCCTAGTGTATATGCGATGTCGAAATCATAGGAGGCCAAAAATTCTAACCATCTTTGCTGTTGGAGATTTAGATCCTTTTGGGAGAAAAGATACTTTAATGATTTATGATCGGTAAACAACTCGAATCTTTTTCCCAAGAGATAATGTCTCCATATCTTCAGTGCAAACACGATTGCTGCCAATTCCAAATCATGGGTAGGGTATCTTTTCTCGTGCGGTTCCAGTTGCTGACTTGCATAAGCTACAACCCTACCTCCTTGCATCAATACAACACCTAGCCCTGTGCCACATGCATCCGTATATACCATCATCTCTTCATTCCCCATAGGAATGACTAACACTGGTGCACATGTCAACTTGTCCTTTAGACTCTTGAATGCATTCTCGCACCTTTCGTCCCAGACAAAAGCTTGATTCTTCTTGGTTAACTGAGTCAACGGTGCCACTATCATGGAGAAGTCTTGGATAAACTTACGATAATATCCGGCTAACCCAAAGAAACTTCTTATGTCCGTTGCATTCGTGGGCATAGACCAATCTTGTACCGCAGCCACCGTTGCAGGGTCCACGGCAATACCATTCTCTGAAACAACATGGCCCAAGAACCTCACTTCCCTCTTCCAGAAGTGACACTTAGAAAACTTTGCTTTCAATTGGTGTTTTCTCAACACCTCCATCACTACTCTTAAATGTTCCTTGTGTTCTTCCTCTGTCCTCGAATAGACGAAAATATCATCCACGAACACAAGGACAAACTTATTCAACTGATCTCTGAATACCCTATTCATAAGATCCACAAAGTATGTTGGGGCATTGGTCAGCCTGAATGGCATGACCAACCACTCATAAAATCCAGACGGCGTCTGAAATGTCGTTTTAGCTATACTCTCGGCTTCCACTCTAAGCTAATGAAAACCTGTCGCGAGATCTAACTGAGAGAATACTCTCGCGCCACTCAACTGATCAAACAAATCATCTATCTGCGGTAGATGATACTTATTCTTCCTCGTCACTTATTCAATTCGCGGTAGTCTACACACAATCGAAGGGAACCATCCGCCTTGGTAGCAAACACAACTGGTTCTCCCCATTCAGAAACACTCCTTCTGATAAATCCCTTCTTCAAAAGATCGCTGACTTGCACCCCGAGCTCTCACTGCTCCCTTGGTGCCATGCGACGAAGTGGCATCACTATTGGTCTGGCATCTTTCACTAAGTCAATACGAAACTCAATCTCTCGATGTGGTGGAAGCCCGGTCACTTCCTCGAAGACGTCCGGATACTGGCCAATCACGGGCAAACCTGACAACTCACTATGCGGAATGTCGAGGGAATTTAGAAAACTAGCCATTACCCCATCACCGGTAGACCACCAAACACTATCCTCCGCCATCATCCGCTCTAACTGTCACCAAAAAGCCCCCACTGTCTACCACCACCCCGTATCTTTGGAGCCAATCGACTCCCAAAATAATGCCAAACCCAGTAAAGCCCAAAACAAAGCAATCACAAACAAACATGCATCCATGACTCGATAAGACCACATTACGACAAATCATGCTAAGGCTAGTCGAACCAACAATCGGGTTCGTCACTACTAAAGGTCTATCGACAATCTCGGGCTCCAATCCCAACCTATCTACCAGGTCACTAGATATGAAAGAACTGGAAGCCCCGGTATCAAACAAAACTCTAACAGGAACATCATAAACGGAAAGCATACCTTTAATGACGACATTCTTTCCCTTCTCCGCCGCAGCTGGGGCATTCGACGAAGAAGGAACAACATTAAGGGCATATGCTTTCACCAACTGCTTTTCTTTAGGGGGTTGCGGACACTTGTCCTTGTGATGTCCCACTTGGCCACAGTTGAAGCACTTCCTATCCGCTGGCTTGGCCCGACAATTACTAGCATAATGGCCCTTCTTACCACAGCTGAAGCACTCAACATCTTTCTTATTCTTTTTCTGGCTATCCTTATTCTGGTTCTGCTTCCTCTTATTCTGAGAACCACTCTTGCCTCCACCACTTGCTTGCGGCTTTGGCTCCTCTGTAGAAGCAATCTCAGTCTTCGACTTAGGGTAAAGACTCTCTGACCTCAATGCTTTCCCCACAATCGATTCAAACATCTCATCGATGTGGTTAATGAGCCTTTCCCCCAAGTACTGATCCAAGCCAGTTATGAACTTCTCGTTCTTTTTCTCGGCAGTATCAATAAGAGACAACCCGTACTTCGATAAAGTATCGAATTCGGCAATATACTCTGAGACAGCTCTGCCATTCTGCTTGAGTTCCAAGAATTTCTTAAACAGCACTGACTTATAAGCATTTAGAATGAACTAATCGCTAAAGCGAGCCTTAAACTGATCCCAAGTAATCTTATCCTCGGGAGTAGCTGCCTTTATAGCATTCCACTAATTCATTGCCCGTCCTTGCAGCTGGCGGGATGCTAGCCTTCTCTTCATCGCATCCTCGATTCCCAAATCTTCGAAGATACGCTCGTAGCTATCCAACCAATCCTGAACATCCGTAACTGACTCCGTTCCGTGGAACGGCTTCCCACCAAGACTAGTATAATCCTTATTCAGCTTGGCGAAATCGGCCCTAGGCGCCTGCACTCTTGGACCACCACCATTACCACCATTGGGAGCTGCCCTCTGCACATCCCTAAGCATTTCCCTCATGAGGTCAGTAAACATCATCCTCATGTCAGTAGCATTCCCATTATTGGCTCCTCTACTAGCACCTCTTGCGTATTGGCTCATCATTCAATCTGTAAAGAGAAAATGATTAACCATCTCCATAGTGGTGCTAGTGCAGTGCGACTTCATCCTTAGCTATACTAATAGTATATATATATATATAGCTTTTGAAAATCAAAATAATCACAATTACGCGCTCTCATATACGTATACTATCTCTCCCTGGTAACTTCCCTAGGTTAACTACGCAACCTAGACCTCTGATACCAAGTGTGACAGCCCGCCCCGCACCAACTTGCATTTCCTCCGAAGGTGCGCTATACACATGCCCGACTAGCACGGAACGGTCGCCAAAGAAAGGAAAGAAGAGAATGAACTAACAAAGAACCTATAGAATGTCTCACAGCGCATGGAACAAAATACAATAATAACATAATATTGACATAAAACAGGCGAGACAGTGCATAAGCTGAAAACCAAACCAACATAGCAGCGAAAATCCAAATACAGCTTATTGCAACTTTCCAAATTACTGTCTCTAAAACAAAAGAAAGCTAAAGTAGAAGATACACTACTAATGCCCAAGCAGTGATCTTCAATAACACAGGGAGAATACTATATGTATCATACGTGGAAGCCTCCTGCTCGTCTCCGTATCAGCTACCCGTGCATACCCAGCTAACCTGTCTCTAGTCTGATCGTGAGAGCACCCAGAGTAATAAGAAGAGACATAAAACTCTGGGTCAGACAAAAAGTCTGGTATGAGCGATAAGCAGCTAAACAGAACAATAATAGGTATACTAAACCATACCTGAACCTGGACCTGCAACCAAAGAGTTTGCACTACATACCGTACAATACTCTAAGGTGCCACTAAATAGATGGTGTAAAGATAACGGGGGTGGGGGTGTGCATGTCATAATGATGGCAACCAAATCAAACATAGCAACCATTCCTCACTTCTCTCACTCAGTGCGTAAAGCATACGATATCTACCTCTTCGATCACTAGAACCATCGAAGTAGTGACGGAGTTCAACTTGTACGACTACTGCTACTACCAAGCTTACCACATGGAGTCATGACCAACCATTTTCAAATGACCCCACTTCATTGGTCTATAGTCCTTTTAGTCGTACCTAAGCCACTGTGGTCCTGAATCTGTTCACGTACCCCCTACACATAGTGATCCAAAGTTATAGACATCGACAACCCCTTTGCACACGTCCCGCGGCAAAGCCCAACTCATGAAGTTAACTCGTTGGTTCCCAACTGGATCCTAAGTTCTACTTCCCATTTGGACTTCCTTTGCATCTCGGGTTTTGGTTGAATTGGAGTTGGTCTTCAGAAAAGTCATCGCGTAATCGCAGCTCCAATCCGGTTTGGTTCGGTTGTGCATAGTGCTCCAGTCCTCATCGCTTCGGTTCAGATGCCTCTTCCTGGGTTTGGCTCAGTGATTGCTCCCTCCTAGATGTTACGATTATTCAGTGCTTCGCCCCAACTCCAGTTCCAAGCTTGGTCCTCCGATCCGATCCCGCTCCCTGGCTCTAGCCCGATCCGATCTCCACACCCATGCTTTCGATCTGATCCCCTGTTGGTCTCTCTGATCCGATCCCCTGCCCAACTCCAACTCTAAGAAAATGGCCTTCCTTCTAGCCAAGCCCCTTATGCTAAGTTCCAATCCGAATCAAGTCCACCTGCCCGGTTCTCCTATCCGATCCGAGCCCAATGATCCGATCCGATCCGGTCTGAAACCCTACATATTTCCTGCAACTTTCCAGCAACCGTTTTACGCCATACGACGGCGTTTCCGACCAATCTAACAGCTCTAATCAACCACAAAGCATAGCATACAGTCATAGAAACAAATAGAAGTGACCACAAACACCAAAACAACAATATGACAAGGTTAAACGGATCAAACATAGCCAAAATCCCATATTTTCGCCTAAGCATGTTTAGGCAAAACTAATGATATGATTAGTAAAACTTAACCAAACCAAATTTCTAACAGAGGTCTAAAACATTATTTCAGAATTTATAAATATTTTCCAACATTTTATCATGTCTAATTTCATTAATCTCCACTAATTACCCTTAATTAACCGTAATTAGTGCAAAACTATGCAAATCACTCACCTTAGCCACAAATAAAACCTTTAGAACTGAAACTCTACTGTTAAGGTGCGAATACCAATGCAACACAGAAGTTCTACCTCGATTCTTGTGTTAATCTGCCTTGATTTGATGTTGCTAAGCTTAATCATTGATTAGAAGGTGATTTGGAAGTGTTTTAGAGATTGGAGGCCATTGTAAGGGTTCCAAGACTGAAAGTGACGGCTGAAAGAAATGTTTTCTATCCCTAATCAGCCCCTATATACCTCTAATCCCGAAATCCCCCATTGGGCCTTTAATCACCCGGTTAAGCCCAATTAGCTGTTTTTCACCATCTGAAACTTGTTTCGGCCATATCTCCCAAACGGTGAGTTCGTTTGGCTAATGTGACCGCTCTACGGAATTGTAAACCATCATCCGGAGCCAATGGAAGTGGTTTCAGGTCAAAACTCCTTTCCAATCAAAAGTTATGGCCAAAACAAGATCAGCTAGGGACAAAACAGTCATTTAAAAATCGGGAAAAATCATGAACATGGGAAATGACCCCAATAGTCGTCTCCCAAAGTTACATGACCATGCGAATTCGTATGTGAGAGAAATAAATATTCTACGATCCTATAATGCGTAGAATGCGGGTCGTTACAAGGGTCGTTTTGAAAACGTGGGTGGAGGTGGATCACTGTAGCATGCGGTGTAATGCTGAATGAAATGGATGCGAGAGAATAAGGGAAATGCTGGAGGTTACGGTAGGAGGGGTGGAAGTGGAACAAAGTGCAAATGAGAAAAGTTTTCAAAGAAGAAAATGGTAAAAGCGGCGTTGGAAATAATAGGAGATGAGCTTGTGTAGGACCATAGGATAGAACATTTGTGGCAGAAAAGTCTTTTGCGTGAAAAATAGTTAGAAATGGTGAACCATATTTGGAGCATGGAAGCATGCCTGGTATCATGTTATTGGACCGAGGAACACTGGTAAGGCCCGAAAACAAATAGAAATTTAGTTTTAAATTTTATGTATAAAATAAGCTACTTAAAATAATAACGAACCATTTGTTAATGGAATATTTTACCCGAACATTTTCAGAACTTCGCAACTTTGGTACAGTCACCGGCTTCACAACAGAAATGGTCTGGAGTCATTTGGAATTCGTTTGAAATTATGGCGAAATAACACGCCTATTGAATGGACCGATGTTAACTGTTATTTAACGGTTGACAAGCAATGTGAGAAAATCTCATTAACTCTATCCAATTTATATTTTAATATATATAATCTAGTAATGATAAATGATGATTGATTGCTATATGATGATTGTTTGGTTGAATTGTTGATTTGTTGGTTGAACGATATATATATAAATCGTTAATCAAATGTTGATTTTGTTTATCAAAATATTTCATATTGAAATGAGATCGATGTTATTTATATTATTTAACATCTGTGGATGCGGGGAAATAGATTGGAGGGAGCCAACTGGATTCCTCAATATTATAATATTGTTTGCTTTCATATATTGTGATATATGATGTGATATATAATCTGTGATTAATTATGATGACACTGATCATGTTATTTGGTATTTTAAATACCATAGGAAATACAAGAATGTAAAAAGGAAATTTTCAAAGTGAATATATAAAATGAAATATTTATATATGAAATAAATAGAATTATATAAAAGGATTTATATAAAATGAATAGAATTATATAAAAGGATTTATATAAAATGAATAGAATTATATAAAAGGATTTATATAAAATAAATAGAATTATATAAAAGGATTTAAATAGAATAATTAGAATTATATAAAGGGAACTATAAATGAGATTTAAGTGTTAGAAATAAAAAGGAGATTTGTATGAATAATTCTACAAATAAAAATATAAATAGAATTTGGGTTTGAGATATTGTTTTAAAATACGAAATCAAACTGTTTTGATTACATAAAGAAATATTATTCACATTCTATGTGAAAAAATTAGATTAAAGTAAATATTTTGCAAATAAAATATTATAAAGGGATTTGGGGTTTGAATTTGGAATTTAAATGGAATTACTGAAATTAGAAACTAACTGGAAATTAGTTGAGTTGAATGGCTTTCTCGGTATCGATCTGATGTTGGTTTCGGCCTTCGAGGTTTATACTTGGGTAGTTGTTCTCTTACTAGTTTACGGTAAGAGACTGATAGAGGTGGAAAGATATTGATGCGTGAATCAGAAATGGAAACGTTTTCCAAAGTTAATAATATAATTTTTCTAATTTTAGAAAATAAGGAATTTATGAATATATGGAAACGATAAATGGGAATTTGGGAAATGAAATGATGATTGATCGGTAAGATTTCCATTTAGGAATACGACCGTTGTTTATACACATATATTCCTTTGATAGTTAAATCACTGACTATCAAAGATTTTGACCATTTCCGTTGTCTAAATGGAGGGACCGGGATCAGATATATCTGAAAACCACTCCGTATGGCATTAGCATTGCTAATCAAATATGATGAAGATAATTGAAGATGGAGTTATGCAAGAGCTGTTAAGTAAATCCTAGGTAGAAATTGCCAAAGATGGATTTACAAAATATTACCTTCGGTTTGTCCAGTCCAGGACGACCTGTATGGAAAAATGTCTGACAGAGTATATTTAATAGATCACGTAAGTTGATCTATTCAAACGTATTTACGTTTGGTGGCAGAGGTATTCGTTTCTCTTAGCTGTATACCCATGGAATTTTTGGGGAAATCAATTTGTGATTTGGTGGGTATGACGATGTGACATTCAAAGTAAAGAAAGGTGTGGTTTGTAAAAGAACACGTTATGGCCTCTAGCCTCACAACCAGGAAATGGTATAAAATCGGGTAGGTCGCATGGCTAAGTGGTTAGCTGCCAATTAGGGTGTATTGTCACCTGATCTAGAGAAATTTCATTTACTTCTATAATCTATTTCGATGTTGTCCCTTTCGGGAAACGGTTGCTTATCCCAACCGTTGGTGATAATACATTCAGTACACTCAAGAAAAATGAGTGACCGGTCATGTTTAGCCTGGGTTACAAGATGTTGTTGAACCCGGTGTATTCGTCTCTAGAGATACACTATCGGAAGATGGTCCCATACCTTGCCAGTTGGAATTCATTAACCAATAACTGCCCACGGTTTTTGATTATATATTATGTATGTGGAATGTGAGATGAAAGCGTTCTGCTAGATGATTATTATATTATGGTTGATAGACACTATTATAATATCCGAAGAGTTTTGATATAAAGATTATCGTTTCTTTCAAAAGGTTTTTGAATGTTGGACCAAGTGTTTTGGATTTTCTTAAGGGAAAAACCTGTTTCGTTATATGGCGTGGTCTTATGAGATATCGTTTAATTGCTCAAACTGTTTTAAATGGTTTTACTCATACCAGTCCCATGACTGACCCGGAGTTTATTTTGTTTTATTTTCCCTAAACTCTTGGGTACCTAATTTTGTATGGGCAGTCAAGTAGTCAGGAATTTGCAGATACACTAGAAGGAGATTGGAGCAGGAGGCTTTAGCATCATTTTATAGCTATTGTTTATTTCCGCTGTGTTGTAAGTGTTGTACTCTGATAACGTTATTGTGTATATATATATACTGTTTTATTTCAAAGTTATGTTATATTTTATTCGTTCCGCTGTGAGATTCATGTTACTCTGATGTGTTGTATGTTCTTCTTCTTCTTCTGTTCTAATTTCTATCTTATCTATTCTCACCTTCTAACTTCTTTCATTAACTATCCGATATTTCCGATGCTTGGGTAGTCGACATTAAGTTTACGTCGATAACCATGGTCGTGAAAACTCGGGTTATTACATCTGTCCTCTCTCCATACGTCTTCATTCACTTTCCATTCATCCGTGCCCCTTTTTTATTTATTATGTATTCACATGAAGGGATAACTGTTTACGGGGCTTAATGTGATGGGAAGAAGCAAAATATTGGAGCGAATGTTTAGAAGGAAAGGGAAAGACGCGAGCTTCTACAAGGGAAACAGAGAAGAGAGGAGACTAACGGAGGAAGGAAAATCCATGTTGTTAAATTGTGTGAGTTTCTTTGTGCTAGGCTTAAGGAGAGAGAAAGATGGCGTTGGTCTAAAATGGGTGCTTGGTGAAGTAGCAACTAATGTGGAGTATGGGAATACCGTGAGCGGCAAAATGGAAATGGGAAAGAGGAGTTTTGGCAGTACAGTGAAAGGAAGCTTTTGGGGAAAGGAGTGATGAGCTACGGGTTTTTCCAAGGGAGAGAGAAAATGTGGCGCTGGGCTTTAAATAGGATGCTTGGCCGAGGGTAGGGCAGTGGTTGAAGCTTGGGGAGCCAACTTGCAGAGGTGGTGAAGCTGCTTTGGAAGAGGAACATCATTCTAGAAGGTAATGGAAGGGAGAGTGGGTGGACTGGAGGAATGGGATGGAGCTGACAGTTCTCTACTGAAGTGGGAAAAGGACGGAGGGCTTGTGGTTAGAAGATGAAGGGTGGAATGCCAATTGTTCAAGAGGTGGGAGGAGATTCAAATAAAGGAGGAAGGTATGCATAGGAACTTCTGGCGGAAGATGATAATGCTAAAGGAATTAAAGTATGGTGTGGTCCTTAAGGGAAAAGGAAAACAACACATGGAAGCTTTCTCAGCAAAATCATTACATGCGTTGCCTACATTATGTATATATTACAAGTGTCTTGCCTGGGAAAAGTTCAATACTATCCATACAGATTTAAACGCAATCCCCAATGTCTCTGTGGAAAAGGAAGAAAATATGTGACGACCCGCCCCGCACAAGCCGACATTTCCCATAAAAGTGCGTTGTTCCGATGTCCAACCAGCACGGGACGGTCACCAAGGGAAGGAAAAAGAAGAGAACTTACTGGTGAACAATCAAAGAACCTGTAGAATGTCTCACAGCGCATGGAATAAAATATAATAATAACATACTTGACACAAAACAGGTGAGATAGTGCATAAGCGGAAATTTTAAACATCATAGCAGCGAAAAATCCAAATATAGCTTATGTTCCACATCATCATTATTACAACTTTAAAACTGTCTCTAAAGCAAAAGAAAGGAAAGGTACACCACTAATGCACAAAGTAGTGACCAGCAGCGACACAGGGAGAATATCTATATATACCATACATGAGAGCCTCCTGCTCGTCTCCGGTACAGCTACCCGTGCATACTACCTAACCTGTCTCTAGTCTGCCCATTTAAGAGCACCCAGAGTAATAAGAAGAGACATAAAACACTGGGTCAGACAAAAGTCTGGTATGAGCGATAAGCATCAAACAGAACAATAACAGGTATACTAAACCATACTTAAACCTGGACCTGCAACCAAAGAGTTAGCACAATATAACGCTCAACACTCTAAGGTGCCACTAAACATAAGGTGTAAAGAATGCGGGGGTGGGGGTGTACATGACAGTGATAACAATCAATCAAGCATAGAAACCATCCTCACATCTCTCACTCAGTGCGTAAAGCATACGACATCCACCGCTCTGACCACCCATTCCTTGCTATGATCACTCTGCCCCATAGGGTCATAATGACACCACTGAACTGATCCATAGCCACTAATCTTTACTATGTCCACTCTGCCCCATGAAGTCATGACGACTCCACTGCACTGGCTCATAGCCATGCTACGATCACTTTGCCCCATGGAGTAGTAACTACCCCACTGCACTGATACGTAGCCTAACATCTGTCTTGGTGGTGTATCAAAGCTATAGACGTCGATAACCCCTTTGCACACGTCCTGCAGCAAAGCCCAACTCATGAAGTTGACTCGTTGGTTCCCAACTGGATCCTGAGTTCTACTTCCTATTTGGACTTCCTTTGCATCTCGGGTTTTGGTCGAATTGGAGTTGGTCTTCAAAAGAGTCGTCGTGTAGAAGTAACTTAAGTCTAGTTCGGTTCAGCTATACATCATCTTCGGATTTCTCGTTCGGTTCGGTTCGGATGCTCCATCGTGGTTTGGCTTAGCTCCTCCATCCGGTTCGGTTTGGTGATGGCACTTAAGTCCTGGTTCGAAGCACTATACTCCGGTTCGATTCGTTGGTTCTCCTCCTTCAGACGCCGGTTCGGTTCGGTGATCCTTCATCTCCAGTCAATCCGATCCGATCCCACGTCCAGCTTTGGTCCAATTCCAACTCAAACCCTTATACGAACGGCCTTTCTTTTTTCCAAGCTTCCTTTAGTGCAAAGTCCCGATCCGGATCGGATCCTCTTGCACACCGATCCAAGCCCTATATCCGATCTGATCCGGTTCGGCTAGTTTCCTGCACTTCTTTCCAACGACTGTTTTACGTCATTCGACGGCGTTTTCGACCAATCTAACTTTTCTAATCAACCACAAAACATACCATACAGTCATAGCAACATGTATAATCAACCACAAACACCACAACAATAATTTGATAGGTTAAAACGGATCAAACATAGCCAAAATCCCATATTTTCCCTTAAGCATGTTTAAGCAAAACTAATGATAGGATTAGTAAAACTTAACTAAATCAACCAAATTTTCTAAAGAGGTCTAAAACAATATTTCGAAATTTATAAATATTTTTCCAGATTTTTAACATGTATAAATTCGCTAATTATCACTAATTACCTTAATTAGCCATAATTAGTGAGGAACTATGCAAATCACTCACCTTTCCCACAAATAAAATATCAAATCTGAAATGATTTTCTGTTTGGCACTGTTCCCAAGGCTATATAGCAGTTCTACCTCGATTCTTGTGCTAATCCTCTTTAATTTGATGTAGATTTGGCTTAATTAGCGATTAGAAGGTGATTCGGGGTGTTTTAGCAAATGGAGGCCATTGCTAGGTTGAGAGGAATGTCTTAGGCGGCTGGAAAATGAAGTAAAATTCATTTTATAAACCCTAGCAGCTCTCTTATACTCTTAATCCCGAAATTCCCCTTTGGGCCTCGCTGTTAATCACCTGATTAAGCCCAATTAAGCTGTTTTTCACCACCTGAAACTTGTTTCAGCCATATCTCCCAAACGGTGAGTCCGTTTGGCTAATGTGACCACTCTATAGAAAGGTAAACCATCATCCGGATCTAATGGAAGTAGTTAAGGTCAAAACTCCTTTCCAATCAAAAGTTATGGCCGAAACAAGATCAGCTAGGGGTAAAACGGTCATTTAAAAATCGGTAAAAATCATGAACATGGGAAATGACCCCAATAGTCGACTTCCAAAGTTACATGACCATACGACTTCGCATGTGAAAGAAATAAATATTCTATGATCCTCCGATGCATAGAATGCGGGTCATTACATTCTCCTCTCCTTAGGAAATTTCGTCCCCGAAATTCCTTAACCCAAAACATACAAAGGATCCCACATGCCTACCAGCCACATACAACAATCAAACATGCAAAACAAACAAAACAAGCCTATCCTAGCATGCGGAAAGACTAAATCGAAACCGAAATCTTGCCAGGCAAAGAGTTCTGGATACGTCTTCCTAATGCTCTCCTCTTCTCCCAAGTACAGTCATTCTCATTCTCGCCCCACTGAACTTTGACTAATTTCACCTTCCTTCGAAGTTGCTTCGTATCGTTCCCAACAATACGCATAGGATTGCGGTTCCCAACCGCCTCGGGTTCAACCTCGATACCATCCAACTGATTAGGTGAAAAAGCCACATCGGGGTCGTGCACGAACTTCCTTAACTGGGAAACATGAAATACATTGTGAACTCCTGCCATCTTCTCTGGTAATTCAACTTTATATGCCAGATTCCCAATTTCCTCAAGAATTGGGAATGGTCCAACAAATCTTGGTGCTAACTTGCCTCTACTGCCAAATCATATCACGCTCTTTAACGGAGAAATCTTGACAAACACCAAGTTGCCAATGGAGAACTTTAATTCTCCTCTCCTCTTATCGGCATAACTCTTCTGCCTATCTTGGGCAGCCTTCATTCGTTGCTGGATAACCTTAATCTTAGCTGAAGTTTCTCTTATCACATCTGGTCCAAGCACAAACCTCTCACCAGTTTCTAACCAACATGACGGTGAGTTACACGGTCTTCCGTACAAAGCTTCAAATGGAGCAATGCCAATACTAGATTGGTATCTGTTATTATATGCAAATTCTACTAGGTGCAACTTGTCATCCCATGATCCACCAAAGTCCAATATGCAAGCTCTCAAGAGAACTTCTAACACTTGATTCATCCTCTTTGTCTGACCGTCGGTTTGAGGATGATACGCGGTACTGAGATGTAATTCTGATCCTAACGCCTCTTGTAAGCTCTTCCAAAATCCACTAGTGAACAACGGATCTCGGTCACTCACAATGCCTTTGGGTATTCCATGAAATCTCACTACCCACTTTACATATAGTTCAGCTAACTTAGCTGTCGTTCTATTCGGCTTGACGGGTATAAATCTTGCACTCTTGGTCAATCGGTCCACAATCACCCAAATGCTATCATGGCCCGACCTAGTTCTTGGTAACCCATCAATGAAATCCATTGAGATTTGTTCCCATTTCCATTCTGGAACTTCTAATGGTTGCAACAAACCACTAGGCATCTTTTGCTCAGCTTTAACTAGCTGGCATTTCATGCATTTGAATATAAATTTCCCAATGTCTCTTTTCATCCCTTCCCAGTAGTAGGTCTGCTTCATGTCTCGATACATCTTGTTACCACCGGGATGTATAGTCAGTTTTGAGTAATGCCATTCTCTAAGCACTTCATCTCTCAATCCATTGATATTGGGCACAACCAGTCTTCCATTCTTTCTAAGCCATCCCGCTCGATCAAGCCCATACTTGTTCATCTCCTCATCGATATCCATCTCTAACTTGGAGATGATTTCCAATAGGTTAGGATCATCCCTCTGGCTGGAACCAATCCGCTCAATCAAAGTGGGTCTGATCGTCAAATTTGCTAACATTTCTGGATCCAATTCGCAATTTGGTCTGAAATCATACCCAGTGATGTACTCCAGTTGCTTCCATTCTAGAAACATAGCCCCTAAACTGGCATGTCTTCTACTCAATGCATCAGCCACTGCATTGCCCTTTCCTGGTGTATATGCGATGTCGAAATTATAGGAAGCCAAGAATTCTAACCATCTTTGCTGTTGGAGATTTAGATCCTTTTGAGAGAAAAGATACTTTAACGATTTATGATCGGTAAACAACTCGAATCTTTCTCCCAAGAGATAATGTCTCCACCTCTTCAACGCGAATACGATCGCGGCTAATTCCAAGTCATGGGTAGGGTATCTTTTCTCGTTCGGTTTCGATTGCCAACTTGCATAAGCTACAACCCTACCTCCTTGCATCAATACAGCACCTAGTCCGGTACCACATGCATCCGTATATACTGTCATCTCTTCATTCCCCTTAGGAATGACTAACACTGGTGCACATGTCAGCTTTTCCTTTAGGCTCTTGAATGCATTCTCGCACTTTTCGTCCCAGGAGAAAGCTTGATTCTTCTTGGTCAACTGAGTCAACTGTGCTGCTATCTTGGAGAAGTCTTGGATAAACTTACGATAATATCCAGCTAACCCCAAGAAACTTCTTATGTCCGTTGCATTCTTGGGTGTAGACCAATCTTGTACCGTAGCCACCTTTGCAGGGTCCACGTTGATACCATTTTCTGAAACAAATGGCCCAAGAATCTCACTTCCTTCCTCTAGAAGTGACACTTAGAAAACTTTGCTTTCAATCGATGTTTTCTTAACACCTACATCACTATCCTCAAGTATTCCTTGTGTTCTTCCTCTGTCCTTGAATAAACCAAGATATCGTCTACGAACACAAGAACAAATTTATTCAACTGATCTCTGAATACCCTATTCTTAAGATCCACAAAATATGATGGTGCATTGGTCAACCCGAATGGCATGACTAACCACTCATAAAATCTAGACGGCGTTTGAAATGTCGTTTTAGCTATACTTTCAGCTTCCACTCTAAGCTGATGAAAACCTGTCGCGAGATCCAACTGGAAGAATACTCTCGCGCCACTCAACTGATCAAACAAATCATCTATCCGCAGTAGAGGATACTTATTCTTCCTCGTCACCTTATTCAATTCGCGGTAGTCCACACACAAACGAAGGGAACCATCTGCCTTTGTAGCAAACACAACTGGTGCTCCCCACTCAGAAACACTTCTTATGATAAACCCCTTCTTCAAAAGATCGCTCACTTGCACCCCAAGCTCTCGCTGCTCCCTTGGCACCATATGACGAAGTGGCATCACTATAGGTCTGGCATCTTTCACCAAATCAATACGGAGCTCAATCTCTCGGTGTAGTGGAAGTCCGGTCACTTCCTCGAAGACGTCCGGATACTGGCCAACCACGGGCACATCTGACAACTCATCATGAGGTATGTCGAGGGAATTTAGAAAACTAGCCATTGCCCCATCATTAGGTAGACCACCAAACACTACCCTCCGCCCATCATCTTCTCTAACTGTCACCAAAAAGCCCTCACAGTCTACCACCACCCTGTATCTTTAGAGCCAATCGACTTCCAAAATAATGCCAAACCCAGTAAAGCCCAAAACAAAGCAATCACAAACAAACATGCATCCATGACTAGATAAGACCACATTACGACAAATCATGCTAAGGCTAGTCGAAACACCAATCGGGTTCGTCACTACTAAAGGTCTATCGACAATCTCGGGCTCTAATCCCAACCTATCTACCAGGTCACTAGATATGAAGGAACTGGAAGCTCCGATATCAAACAATACTCGAACAAGAACATCATAAACAGAAAGCATACCTTGAATAACAACATTCTTTCCTTTCTCCACCGCAGTTGGGGCATTCGACGAAGAAGGAACAACATTGATAGCATATGCTTTCACAATCTGCTTTTCTTTAGGGGGTTGCGGACACTTATCCTTATGATGTCCCACTTGGCCACAGTTGAAGCACTTCCTATCTGCTGGCTTGGCCCTACATTCTTTGGCATAGTGGACCTTCTTACCACAGCTGAAGCACTCAACATATTTCTTATTCTTTTCTTCTGGCCATCCTTGGTCTGATTCTGCTTTCTCTTATTCCAAGAACCATTCATGCCTCCACCACTTGCTTGCGGCTTTGGCTCCTCTGCAGATGCAACCTCAGTCTTCGACTTGGGGTAAAGACTCTCCGACCTCAATGCTTTCCCCACAATCGATTCAAACGTCTCATCGATGTGGTTAATAAGCCTTTCCCCCATGTACTGATCTAAGCCTGTTATGAACTTCTCGTTCTTCTTCTTGGGAGTGTTGATAAGAGATAATCCATACTTCGATAAAGTATCGAACTCAGCAATATACTCGAGTCAGCTCTACCATTCTGCTTGAGCTCCAGGAGTTTCCTTAACAACTCTGACTTCTTGGCAGCTGGGATAAATTTTTCTCCGAATCGGGCCTTAAACTGATCCCATGTAACTTGGTCCTCTGGAATAGCTGCCTTAATAGCATTCCACCAATTCATCGCCCGTCCTTGCAGCTGATGGGACACTAGCTTTCTCTTCATCGCATCCTCGATACCCAAATCTTCGAAGATTCGCTCACAGCTATCCAATCAATCCTGAACATCCGTGGCCGATTCCGTTCCGTGGAACGGCTTCCCACCAAGACTAGTGTAAACCTTGCATAGCTTGGTGAAATCGGCTCTAGGCGCCTGCACCGCTGCACAACCACCATTTGCAGCATTGGGAATAGCTCCTTGCACATTTCTGAGCATCTCCCTCATGAAGTCAGTAAACATGGCCCTCATGTCAGGAGCATTCCCATTGTTGGCTCCTCTACCAGCACCCCTCGTATATCGGCTCATCGTTCAATCTGTAAAGAGAAACGATTAACCATCCTCTTTGTGGTGTCAGTGCAGTGCGACTTCATCCTTAGCTATACTAATAGTATATATATATAGCTTTTGAAAACCAAAATAATCACAAATACGCGCTCTCATATACGTATTATCTCTCCCTGGTGTCTTTCCCTAAGTTAACTACGCAACCCAGAGCTCTGATACCAAGTGTGACGGCCCGCCCCGCACAAGCCGACATTTTCCATAAAAGTGCGTTGTGCCGATGTCCAACCAGCACGAGACGGTCGCCAAGGGGAGGAAAAAGAAGAGAACTTACTGGTGAACTAACAAAGAACCTGTAGAATGTCTCACAGCGCATGGAATAAAATATAATAATAACATACATGACACAAAACAGGTGAGACAGTGCATAAGCTGAAATTTTAAACATCATAGCAGCGGAAAATCCAAATACAGCTTATGTTCCACATCATCATTATTACAACTTTTAAACTTTCTCTGAAGCAAAAGAAAGGAAAGGTACACTACTAATGCCCAAAGTAGTGACCAGCAGCGACACAGGGAGAATATCTGTATATACCATACATGGGAGCCTCCTGCTCGTCTCCGGTATAGCTACCCGTGCATACCACCTAACCTGTCTCTAGTCTGCCCGTTTAAGAGCACCCAGAGTAATAAGAAGAGACATAAAACTCTGAGTTAGACAAAAGTCTGGTATGAGCGATAAGCATCAAACAGAACAATAATAGGTATACTAAACCATATCTGAACCTGGACCTGTAACCAAAGAGTTAGCACAATATACCGCTCAACACTCTAAGGTGCCACTAAACATAAGGTGTAAAGAATGCGGGGGTGGGGGTGTACATGACATAGTGATAACAATCAATCAAGCATAGCAACCATCCTCACATCTCTCACTCAGTGCGTAAAGCATACGACATCTACCGCTCTGACCACCGATTCCTTGCTATGATCACTCTGCCCTATGGGGTCATAATGACACACTGCACTGATCCATAGCCACTAATCCTTGCTATGTCCACTCTGCCCCATGAAGTCATGACGACTCCACTGCACTGGCTCATAGCCATGCTACGATCACTTTGCCCCATGGAGTAGTAACTACCCCACTGCACTGATACGTAGCCTAACATCCGTCTTGGTGCTGGATCAAAGCTATAGATGTCGATAACCCCTTTGCACACGTCCTGCAGCAAAGCCTAACTCATGAAGTTAACTCGTTTGTTCCCAACTGGATCCTGAGTTCTACTCCCTATTTGGACTTCCTTTGCATCTCGTGTTTTGGTCGAATTGGAGTTGGTCTTCAAAAGAGTCGTCGCGTAGAAGTAACTTAAGTCTAGTTCGGTTCGGCTATACATCATCTTCAGATTTCTCGTTCGGTTCGGATGCTCCATCGTGGTTTGGCTCAGCTCCTCCATCCGGTTCGGTTCGATGATGGCACTTAAGTCCTGGTTTGAAGCACTATACTCTGGTTCAGTTCGGTTCGGTGGTTCTCCTCCTTCAGACGCCGGTTCGATTCGGTGATCCTTCATCTCCAGTCAATCCGATTCGATCCCATGTCCAGCTTTGGTCCAATTCCAACTCCAACCCTTATACGAACGACCTTCCTTTTTTCCAAGCTTCCTTTAGTGCAAAGTCCCAATCCGGATCGGATCCTCTTGCCCACCGATCCGAGCCCTATATCCGATCCGATCCGGTTCGGCTAGCACTAGTACAAAACTGCTTATTTGCGACGCCTTATTTGCGACGGTTTAGCTAAAAACAGTAGCACATACGGTTATGTGCGACTGTTTTAACTACAAACCGTAGCAGATTGTCAGGAAAATTATGTACAAGGCAAATTTGCGACGGTTTTGTTTGAAAACATTAGCAAATATTTATAATTTGCGACGGTTATATATAAATCCGTGGCATATAGAATGAGGTTGGAATCAGTGAAGTTTCATTTTCTGCGACGGGAAAATTATAAATTAGTCGCACATACCTTTTATTTGGGACCGTTACTTGCACCAGCTTTCACATTTGCTTAACCTAATTATTTTTCCAATCAAATCGATCGAATAAAATTAAGTCATCAGTTGCTTCAATCGATCAAAATTTAATCTCCTCCATATTTCGATCGAACAAAATCACGGCCTCCAAATCATCCACGTGGGATTTTAACGAAGAAGAAGGGTAGGCCTAAGCATGAATACGCCTGAGAGTAGTAGGATTAGAACCACGCCTAAATCTAGATTTGAGGTTTGGTTTCTTATTCTTTTGTTTCTGAAGGGTTTTTAACGAATCTTTTGACTCGCGATGTTTTCTTGTTTCATTTTTTAAATGATTAAAGTGCAGTTTTCTTATCTTTATTTTATGAATTTTTCCAACTGGAATAGTGCGGTTTTCATCAATAGATTTAGTCAATACATTGGGATTTTGGGGGATTTGTGGTTTTTTCCTTTTTTTTGGGTGTGTATGTACCAAAGTAATACCAATTACTTTTTGGTATGTATATTTGTGAGCTTTTTGGTGTTAATAAATTCCAATTGTCATTATGCGATTAATATTTCCAATTAGGGCTTGGAAAATCTGAGGTGTAATTATTGTACCTGCAATTTAGGATGTTGTATTGATTTATATGAATTTCAATAATTATTATTCTGATGCATACAGTGGTCTAAGAGAGTGAATTTATCAGTCTGAGAAGCTAAATTTGATCAGTTGGTGATTAGCATTTCCAATTAGATATAGGATAGTCTGAGGTGTGATGAGTATAATGGTAATCTGTGATGCTTTGCTTTGATAAAATGGCGACAGAAAGATTTGCGGTCCTGCTATGTGCTGAAGACTCAGAATACGTGAAGGAAATGTACGGTGGATATTTCAAGGTGTTTATAGAGTTTTTGAGGGAAGAAAGAAAGACGTGGGACATGTATCGAGTTGCAAAAGGTGAATTTCCACGTGCCGAGGAGGGGCAAGCGTATGATGGGTTTGTGATTACTGGTAGCTGTTATGATGCACATGGGGATGAGGAGTGGATTCATGAGTTGATTGATTTGTTGGATAGTTTGGATAGCTTGAAGAAGAAGGTTCTTGGCACCTGTTTTGGACATCAGGTATCAATTTTTCTCTTTTAACTTGAACGTTGAGGTATAATGGTTTTTGACAATGCTTTAGATTTTGAGGTTTTTAGCTGTTTTTAGTGTGATATAACTAAATGGCTTACTTTAATTACTGCATCCTAACATATCAAATTAACATGGATATACTGTGAATGATTTTGATTAAATGGGTTGGCAATCCTTTACATTGCAAATTCTACCTTTATACCAATCATCATGCACTTGACATATTAACCATTAAACTTAAAACTTAAAATTAAATCATAATTTTGTAATCATTTTTATTTTGTTTTTTAGTTTTCACCATTATTTTCAATATAACAAATGCATAAGCTTGAAAGGAGCAATAAAACGAACGTTTTTTTCTTTATCCCCTTTTAGGAATAAATATTATGTATTTAAATCTTGGTTTCATTAAGATTGTAAGTCGTATTTGCATAGTCTGGAGTATTAAAACTATTCTCAGTTGGTTTTGGTTAAATGTTAGAAATATGCTATCAAAATAGTTGAGCTATGTTTTTTAGCTTAACGTCCAACTGTCCTAGTGCCTGTTAAGTGTCATGTCATTTTACCTCCTGCTTATATTTTTGTTGCCACTTATGTTCTCTTCTATTTTTCGAAATTTTAATGGTGAACACCTCACGTTGTCTTCCTATACCATATTGGGAAAATACTAGCTGATCTAAAATCATCTATTTTTTTCTGATTGAACTCTACTATTTCGTTATAGTTTTCTTTCATGCTTTTATGCTTAAGTTTTTCTTTTGTTGCCATGTTCATTTATTTTAATCTTTTAACAAGTTAGTTGGCTTTTTACATAGATGCTGAGACTATCTCATCTTTGGACATTCATGACTTTGAGCTTGATGATATTTGTTTTTTAGGTGTTACGTCCTTTTCACATCAACATTACATTTGTGTTATCATTGTTATAGCCCATCGCTCAGTATCATCTAGTAAAGCATGATCACGTCTTCCGTGTTAAACCTGTCTACAAAAATACTACCTAACAAAATAACATTTTGTCCAACTCGTCTTTGTTTATACTTCTTCACATCGGCCAAAGCTATTTATCTCTTGGTCTGAAGAATCCACAGGAGATTCAGAGTCTTGTTGAGTACACAAGGATATTCTTGGAAGCTCTGAAATTATTTATTGAGAAGCATGCTGAGGTTTGTATGAAATGTTTTAAGCTGTACATTTCACTTAATTTTTTGGTCGCAAACTGCTATGAACTGCTGTCATTCCTTATTTCTATATCAGGACATTGGTAATCATACTTTTGATAAAGATGATCAGTTGGCTGTAGAGTTTGTCACTGCTGCTGCAAATATTAGAGAATCTTCCTTTGGGATACCCTTGCATAGTCTTTTTGAAGCCAAAGGTATTGCTGGAAACATTGTACATGCTGTCGCTACAACAAATGTGATCATTGCTGGTTTGATTGTGATCGAAGCAATGAAGGTGCTGAAAAACAATCTTTCTAATTATAGGTATTTTTCTTGTTTTGCAAGGTCCAGTTATGTCTTAGTGCACCAACTCATTTTCTTCTTCTTCTTTTTTCCTCACGAATTTCCTTATTTGACAAGGCTTTCCTCACACTTTTCAACTGACAGTGGATACAAGTTACCGAATTTATCTTGGGATTCTTTTTTTTTTTTGGGGGGGGGTGTTGTTTTGTTTTTGTTTCTCATTATGTCTTAGGATTTTCCATTCACCAGATGAACACAGTGCGGTTTCTGTTATAATTCGCTGCTAATGTTCAACAAAATCACCTGCTTCTTCATATGATTTTCCAGATATTCTTTGTGCAGTTTTTTTTATTTGCAGAAGATTGAAGCAGCTTATAAGCTGCAGAAATGAGATCGGAGAACTCATAGGCTAACCGGGCTAATCCTTTAACTAAAACATTTATCATGTGCAGCTTCTCTCTTGCCAAACCTCCAGCAATCATGTGAAAAAATCTAAGCAGGTTTTCCTTTTGCCCACCCTGCTCTTCGTCTTCATATGCATGACCGATCTGAATTCGTAAGCTGTGTTTCTCGTTTTTCGATTAGCTTCTTTCAATGCAAGTATTATTTTGGTAAGAAAAGCACTTATGCTCTCCCTCTTCCCTTGGTCTGATGTATCCTTTGAAACAAAAAACTATTAAGTGGTACAGACTTTCAAGCCTGTGGCGTTTGGCTGAAAAATGACATGAATCGTTTGCTTCTATCATCAAATAAATAACCTCGTCTGCCTTATTGCCAATTAATGCTTCAGATTCTTTAAGCATTGTAGCAAGCGTTTTGTACGCCTTCTTCTGTAACTTACCATCGTTATCCTGAAACAGAGATTTAATGGCAGTGAATAACAAGTCAGTTTCTTCCTTATTCGCACCTGGTAGGAGAGAGACAGCTAGATCGAGTAACAAGCCATGTGAATGCGAAAGAGATGCATCATTCGATGATTGGTCATCGATTTGCATGTCACTGGATTGCTGATTTGCTTGGCTGGCTCATGAATATAACAGAAATATATGGAAGTTGTACGCTAAGCTCATGCAAACGTCGACAACGAAGATTAGAGAACGTAAGTAAATGATTAGCATTTTAAATAGCCACTGAAAGAATCTATTTTAAGCATTTATTTTAGTTCAGAATGTAATATATAAGACATGATAATTTGGTGACTCTTCCATAACTGCAGCTGTATTTTTGCCGGTACATCTTATCTCCAATGCATTTAAAGCAAATATATTTCTCAAATATACTAGATGCCAAGAAACCATAGTTTTGAACATGTAAAACATTGAGTCTGCATGGTTATTCGTTCGGATGAACTATTGAAATTCGTTAGTAACGATAATAACTTATTATTTAAATGTACACAGATGTGGTTAATTTTGCATCTTCCCGAATACCCAAATTTCTCGTTTTTGCTTTATCATCAAGGAGAATCTCATTGAAAGAAAAAGTGAGAGAAAAAAGAAAAAGGAAAAAAACCACTGTAGCCTATGGTTGTATATCCTAGGAAGGCGCAGCAAACCCATACGAGTTCCAACCCAGCTGGAGTAATTATGGACCCCACTCTGTCCAGTCATATATTTCTGTTATATAGGAGCTAATCGCTTGTTCTTTTCTCTTTCCGTCATCTTCCTCCCGTCGACTTTCGTTTCACGTAAGCGTCAGCCTATAATGTTAGATTTCATTACACCCTTTTTATTTGCTGATTTCTTTTCCCATTCTATCTATGTCATTTGATACTTGTCTTCCTTGCTCTTATTTTAGGTTCTCATTCCCCTTTTCGTCCAGTATAAAATTGTTTAATTATATTGCCTTCTGGTTTTCATTGTTATTCTACCTATTTATTTCTCTACATCACTTTTACTCTATTGTTATTTTATTTGTGGTTTAAAATTGAATCAACCATTCAAACAAAAAGTGTTGTTTCATTTATCAATAATATTCAAGGAAATTTTGACCTGTTTTCTTAATAGGTCTTGGATACAAATGTAAATTGACCGTTGAATTTTTATCCCATTCTTGCTAATCCTATTGAAGAAAAGTCACTACATTGGTATACTGTAATTTTTAAATGTACTGTAATGTATAAAAAATTAGTGTTGCACGTAGTTCTTCCTTCCTATGTATTGCATTGACTATTTATGTGATGTTTAGCTGCACTAATGAAGCTTTTGCACCATCTAATTTTGTTTTCTAATTGCATATTTAGTTATGGAAGCAAGCTCGTGAATGGTGGACTTCAAGCATCCTCCATTGTCTTTTGAAGACTTCAAGAATACATCGGATAATACCGGTAAAAGCTTTGAAGAATACGACCGGATAGCATTTAAATTTAGTTATGCCACATCTTTAGTGTAATGTTGCTTGGCTTTCTTTTCTGAAGCAGACAATTCATAATTAGGGATAACAGAGTCTTTGTCAAGAGCAGTTTTGTTCTATCGAATTAGAATCTGGAGGCTAGAATAGATAATCCCATGCAACTCGGGCTCTAGGGGAAGATTATGGCATAAAATTTTACACAGATCTTTGATCTGAGATGCAGTATCAACAAAAGGCGAGCAACAATGGCCACAACTGATATGTAAGTCCTTCTGCATTTCGTGCTGAAAAGTCCCTTCCCTTAGCTTTAAATTTTTGGGATGATTCCCCTAGGATATTGACGGTATTGAATATATTTTCTAAGAAATATTTCAGTTGAGCATCTACAATATATCGCTTTAAAATAGGAAGGAGCTAGGTGTTGGATTCAGATGTTTCTTCCATACCCAGATTAAGAGGTAGAATACTCAGGAATATCTCAGGCCCCATAGCAGCAACAGCTGAACCAACAAATTCATGAAGCTGCTTTCTGAAAGGAAGGTTTTCATCTGGTAAATTCTGCAAATTTGCCAAACTTCAAACTGATTCCACCATAAGAACAGATGAAGATTTTCCAAGCTTAGAGAACACCACTAAAAGAATCTGAAATGACATATCCCACACTGCATTGTACCGATTACCGAGAAGACCTTCAAAAGTAAAACATATCTTTTCAATGATGGTTGGAGCAGATTTTCTACTGCCCCCCTCGGCATTGAGTTTGATTTGCTCAACCCCCTGTGCCACCATGCTTTCTTCGATGCAATATGATATTAACCCTTTCATTGCCGCAGTTGAAGCAAATGCAGCCTTTCTCATGCCATTATGTAACAGCCTTGCAGTATATGCCATCTCATCTGCTGAGCAGCCTTTTGAAGAAATGCATATCGATAGTGAGCACCGGAGATCGAACAATGCCTCTGAGGCAACCTCTGAAGAAGATCTGCAGCAAAAGTTTTGCAGCATTTCCATTATTGTCATTGTGACTACCGGTTGCCTGACTTCCGTCGGTGCCTTGCAGTTCTTCAAGACAGTGGTTGTGTATTTTGCTGTTAAGAGAGTGAGAGAAATGTTTAGAGCATTCATCATATACAGAGCATTGGTTGCGCCTTTTGGTCCTTCAAACTATGAGTAATTTTTGCTGTGTTTCTTCTAAGTCTCAAAGAACTGCAATCGGAAGAAAATCATTTACAGGTAACCTACATATTTGTGTTTTTCTTGCAATGTTTTTTCCCTCTATTTATTATATGTCCTAGTTCACTTATGATTTTATGTTAGCTTATATTATACATGCACTAGCTGAACTAATTTATTAATTATCTCTCATTTTCACTGTTTGTTCTGTTTATTTAGTGACTAAATGATATTAAATATGTTGTTCTTAAAAACAATTATTGGGACCAGCACTAGTGTCCTTGGTTAGGTGCATCGACTTTGGTATGAAATGTCACCGGTTCGATACTTATGTAGTGTGATTTGAACATATATTGACATACAATATATTGTATACTATATAAGACTTGGACTAATATGCACTTCCATCTAAGTACCAAGTTTCAAATAGAAACAAGTATTGACTTGTTGAAGTTTTTCACTTCAGAAATAAATATTTTGAGCTTTGCAGATTCGGTTCCCTACCAGTTTTGACTTGCTAACAAGGTTAATATTCAAGTATAGAATGGTGAAGATGTAATCACAACATTACGAAATGGTACGGTAGCTGAAAATGCAGTTGCTTTGATGAACGAAAGGGGCTACTTAAATCGACGAAGATCATGCCATTGGTTGACTCCTAGGACCATGAAATTTGTGGCATTTCAAGTTCTCTCTTGAAGGAAGCAAAGGATTAACAATTTTGGAAGTTGCTGACAAAATTCAGGTGCCATTGGCTATATTTTCTGATCATCATTTGTCATCAGTCAGCCACGTGCTAAAAGAACTTCTATAGCAATACTGCATAACAAATCATTAATCTATGCAGTAGATAATATAATACATACAGTTCTCTCAAAAGGTCCATTTTTAGTTGATGGAGAAGAATCGTGCTTGAATAATTGTATCCTATTTGTTCTGTTGTTATATTTCTTCTCATTAAAAAGGTTAGCAAGATTTCTCCTTACCTTGTTTACATATTGGTCAAATATTACGTTTCACCTTTGTTAAGTTAATATCACTTGATTCTTTAATATCACCGACCTATCTTAACGTTTTGACTTTTACTTACATGCATCAAAACCTTTTATGTGAGTGTGGACATTGATGCACCATGTTTCAGCTGTAGTATGCTCTAACATAAAAATCGGTAGATAAACAAAGAGTAACAAGTGTTATTCATTAGGCCTTTATTAACAAGCTTTAACCACTAACAAATTATTTCCTCGGTCTTTGTGCTAATTTTCAGGAAATATTGAACTGGCGAGATTTTTTTTCCAAACACCAGATGATAACATGCAACAATTATCAATGATTTCACATAAAATGTCATGACCTATGCAGACTATTATATTACGGTTCAGATTCAGTCAAGCAAATTGCTTCACGATGCTTGCTGGAATTGCTAACTGGGATCTCAGATCAGACAAGCACGCTAACTGAAAACAATTTTAAATGCTCAGTAAACCATTTAGAATCAATGATGGCAGTAACTGAAGGCTTTGTCTTCCATGATGATAACATAGTAGCAATGAATTGTGCCATGTGCCTGTGTAAACTATTAAGCTGGGAGGAAAGCAGTGCTTCAAAGTGGTTAAGGTTAATTCTCAAAGAGCTTGGAATGTCTTTAGCAGTTCCGAGTTTGGCACCAAAAGTTCATGGTAATCAGCTTAAGCCTTTGGCTTGCATGGTTTGCAGTGCTGAGCTTGGAGCAGATACCTAATTCGGTGGAATCTGTTTTTGATCAATCCAGTGTTTCAGGGATAATTGAAAATATTTCTGCAATTAATGGGAGTAAAGAGATGGTACGGCTTTTGAGAATGCTTATGACAAAGAAATTTCTTAACCGAGAACAGGTTGCTCGCTTACATCACTTGTTTCAGGTTTGAATAGGGCTATCAACGGATGCTTTCGGATACGGATAGTGCCATATCTGTATCCGTATCTGAAATTATTTTCGGATATCCGTATCCGTTTAATTTTCGGATATCGGATATCCGTATCCGCTTAATTTTCGGATACGGACGGATATCGGATATTTATCCGCTCCGCCAGTAAATAATAATTTTAAGAGTATAAAAAAAATAGATTAACATAAAATAATTTTTATACTAATGTTTATAAAAAATTAAGAAATAAAGAAATGTGATGATGGAACATTGTTTTATACTAATATCCATAGTCATATCAAAAAATATTCCAAAATTAAATACTATAATTACCATTTTTCACTAAAAATGGACAAAAAATTTATATCATAGTAACATCCAACAGTTACAAAATAATTATTAACTCTAGTTTTCTTGTTTGAATTATATATATTACATCAATTAGTCGAACGGATATTTTTCGGATACGGATACCACTACAACCATATCCGTATCCGTAAAGCTTTTCGAATATCGGATATCCGTATCCGCTTTTCGGATAATGCCGGATAACAGATATTTCAGATACGGATTCAGACGGATATCGGATTTTTTGGGTATTCATTGACAGCCCTAGGTTTGAATGCATTAACTTGTTTACCTTTTCTAGAGTATAGTCAAAATTCCTTTACAGTCCTAGTCTATGCACTGCCATATGCGCAATTGATTTACTGCAATATGTGATAATACAAGTGCTTTGTTAATATCATAGAACCTCGAACATGGAGCGATTTTGTTGCAAATCTCATATTTAACGAAGAGTAAGTCAATTTTTACTGTCTATCCAGTTTCCTTTAACTACATACGGTCTTTATTATATATTGGTTTACCATGTTGGATGTCGATGGTTTAAGTCATTTTTACATCTCTCACATATTTACATTGCAATCATTTCTGCAACCAAGGTGCTATGGTTCCCCTTTGGTCAATATACTATAATTTTTTCTTTTGCCATACTATGTAGTTTTCAAGAATAACTGAATAAGTAAATCGATTTCTACTACTTAGCGGTGTTTCTTTTATAGGTTGTCATTCTAAATGTGAATTTGTACCTTTTAGGTCTATTACAATTTTGTACATTGTCAGTTAACTAATTTCATTGAATCACTTTCATGATTTTGTAAGCACGCATCATTGCTCCATGTACATATCAGATAATATACCAGACTGTACATTTTTTCCTTTCCAGTTTTAGTTATATATTTTCATACGAAGCTCACCGATGATAGCATGTGATCTTGAAAAGTCATCCTTGAATATCTAAAATTCTTATGTCAATGTTTTATCGGTATATATATTGATCACGTTAGCATTTGTACATCTGTAATCCATTTCCTAAATTTTAAATTTATTGATTATGCACGTACTTGCTGGCATTTTGTATTATAGATCTGAGCTAAGAATATTGAACTTCTATGGGTTTTATGCCATGCTTCTGGAAAAAGGAGATGACCTAGTATCGGTGGCATCTTTCAGGTAGTTAGCTGTTGCGTTTTGTTGTACATCTTATATCTGCACTGCGTATTATTTCTTTAACCCGACTGTAGGTATCTGTTTAGATATTCTTACTGGAATTCTATATTTGTTTTATCAGATTCTACGGAAAGAAAGTTGCTGAGTTACCTCTTATATGAACACGTGTGGAATATAGACACTAAGGAATGTGCCGCCTTCTTGTGAATGAACTGGAAAAGGTAATTCAAACATGTTAATTATATTATAAAATCAATTTTATAAAAGGGTAATGTGGGAAATGGTTAAAAATATGGCATACCTCCGTTGGGAAAGGAAAAAAAATCAAACTTAGAAACTGTCAGTTCATGTACATATGCACCAAAATTTATTTTCCAAATGTTGTTTCATTACTACAAGTTGTTTCTTAAGTTAATATAATCTCCTGTAGCATAGCCAAGTTGTCTAGTACCCAGTTGCTAAGGAGTTTGAGATTTTCCACAAGTGTATCTATTCATGTCAAAGCTTTTTTGACTTGGATCAGAATTAGATGGTTATGGTTAGGCTCCATAAGAAACAGAACCGCAAAATTAGCATGGTTGTGCTTCATTGATTTTCCACATATTATTTTCTTGGAACCAATTCCCAATTTTTTCTTTCTTGTTTCTCTGTACAGAGTAGATTGTTGATACCGTTTCTCCACTTGAGAAATTAAACTCATCAAAAAGAATGTCCAGCAATCCGGACAATTAAAGTGGCACAGCAGATACCAATGTATACTGCACAAAACAAATGCAGACATATTAATCGTCAATTAAGGAAAAATGATATTTGTTTTATAAAAATGTAGGATTATCTTTCTTCTTTAAGATTAAATGGTGTGATTTATATTATTAGGGATGACGAATAGTTATAAGAAAATATGACTTCTACAAATGAATATTTCGTATGTACACAACTTTTATCCGTGTAAAACTAATAAAATTTATGATTTCGGGATGACAATGATTTTTAATCTGTTTCCGTGAAGAAATTAGTGGACTTTGAAGTTGGGAAGAAATGTGATAAAGAGTGTTGGATTAGTTGATAGATGGAAACTCATGTGCATTTGTTCTTATTGAGTTGATATGCAGCAGGAGCTGAGATAAATCAATCTTAATTAGCTAGATATGAAATTGATATGCCGATTATCATGTACGAATTTTGTTTACATTTCCTGCAGAATTCATTATGATTCTCAATGGAAACCGTTTCACTTCGACATTACAAAGATTTAGTTAAACCTGTTATCAATAAATGTATGTGCACACACATGTTTGATCATTTTTTTATGATGTTGGATGCAGGTTATCGAACAACAGTTAAAGTTCCAGTGTAGGAGTGGATCGATCTCTTTTCTCTAATTAACTTGATAAGTTATACTGAATCAAATACAGTAATTTTCACATTTTGTTTATATATACTAGAAGATATATTCTTGATATAAAAACATTGGATACTGTTTATGAATTGTCTATTTGCCTTCCTGTAATTTTTGTTTCTTTCCCATAAATTTATTTGTATTATTTTTTTAGAACATAGCAAACAAGGATCAGCTTCTTTACTGATTTCAATGTTAACTTCTACTCTGAATTTGCTTGCAGTGTGATAGTGATGACAGCTTGATGGTCGTTCGCTGTGTGTTGAATTGAAATTAACAATCTAATGGAGGAAACCGGGTGAAGCCAAGGATAAGAGTCAGTGGTCGTATTATGTAAGCCTTGTTACTGAAATTAACAATTTGAATGTATTATGAAGTTAAGGGTGAATTATGTATGAATTTGTGTTAAATATGGTAAATTTGACAATTATTATTATTTTGATTCATACATATAGCCTTGTTTGTGTTAAATGTTGATTGTTGGTAGTGCATTTGATGAATGTTCATTTGTATAGTCTATGCCGAGTTATGCAGATTGTTGTCTAAGTTTATCTATTTATTAATTGTATGATATTAGTTTTTTGTGGCATTGAAATTCAGGGCTGTGTAAAATCAGTGAAAAAAATTGTTATTTGCGACGATTAACGTAAAATCCGTAGCAAAAAGGTACATTGTTAAAATCACCCACAAGTTTACTGCGACGGCTATCTATAAAACAGTCGCAAAATAAACCCTTTTTGCGACGATTTTTAACAAACCCGTAGCAAAATTGCACATCAAACAACATCAATTTGCTACGGTTCTTTATAAAAGCTGTCGCAAAACGATGTATTATGCGACGGTTTTTTAACCGTCGCAACAGTTTTTCTTTATTTGCGACGTCTGCAGTTGCTACGGTTCATAAACCGTCGCAAATAACTTTAAAAAACCGTCGCAAATGACATGTTTTGTAGTAGTGTAGTTTCCTGCACTTCTTTCCAGCGACTGTTTTACGCCATTCGACGGCGTTTTCAACCAATCTAACTTTTCTAATCAATCACAAAATATACCATACAGTCATAGCAACATGTATAATCAACCACAAACATCACAACAATAATTTGATAGGTTAAAACGGATCAAACATAGCCAAAATCTCATATTTCCCCTTAAGCATGTTTAAGCAAAACTAATGATAGGATTAGTAAAACTTAACTAAATTAACCAAATTTTCTAACAGAGGTCCAAAACATTATTTCGAAATTTATAATATTTTTCCAGATTTTTAACATGTATAAATTCGCTAATTATCACTAATTACCCTTAATTAGCCATAATTAGTGAGGAACTATGCAAATCACTCACCTTTGCCACAAACAAAATATCAAATCTGAAATGATTTTCTGTTTGGCGCTGTTCCCAAGGCTATATAGCAGTTCTACCTCAATTTTTGTGCTAATCCTCTTTGATTTGATGTTGATTTGGCTTAATTAGCGATTAGAAGGTGATTTGGGGTGTTTTAGCAGGTGGAGGCCACTGCTAGGTTGAGAGGAATGTCTTAGGCGGCTGGAAAATGAAGTAAAATTCGTTTTCTAAACCCTAACAGCTCTCTTATACTCTTAATCCCGAAATTCCCCTTTGGGCCTCGCTGTTAATAACCCGGTTAAGCCCAATTAAGCTGTTTTTCACCACCTGAACCTTGTTTCAGCCATATCTCTCAAACGGTGAGTCCGTTTGGCTAATATGACCACTCTACGGAAAGGTAAACCATCATCCGGATCTAATGGAAGTAGTTTGAGGTCAAAACTCCTTTCCAATCAAAAGTTATGGCCGAAACAAGATCTGTTAGGGGCAAAACGGTCATTTAAAAATTGGTAAAAATCATGAACATGGGAAATGACCCCAATGGTCATCTCCCAAAGTTACATGACCATACGACTTCGCATGTGAAAGAAATAAATATTCTACGATCCTCCGATGCGTAGAATGCGCGTCAATACAAAATATTTACTATGATTTGTGTACACGGATGCAAGTTGGATTAAGCGTTATTTTGAGGTGCAAGAGACCATGGATATGTGTCCACATAATTAAACAGACATTTTCATTTACCGCAAACTCTAACAAATAAAATGTAATTGTGTACAAAATGTGTATCAATCTCAAAACAAAATAAAATAGACCAGTTCACTGATTCTGCAAAGTCAAAAGTGCCACAGTTACCCTAAAATACATTAGAAAAATATGTGCTTATTTTTCCAATTAAAAATTACTATAAAATTCGATAAAATATTTCAGGACTGCACGTACAGAAACTGAATAAATATTTTGAACGGATATTTAATTATAATTTATTTAACCAACAACTTTAAATCTATATAAAATCCATACATATATACATACCAGTTTAAATCTAAATATTCAAAAATATACTTGTAAAAATCATATATACTATATAAATAATCGTTTTTATTAAAAATAAATCATTCTTTACAAAATATATAAATATCACTAATCAATTTTAAATAATATCATTACTTACAAATATTCATAAATATAGTCTAAAAAAACACTCTTTTTACATGCATACATACATACGTGTGTGTATATATATATATATATATATATATATATATATATATTCTTATTACTCATAACCCTAAATATAACCTTTAAAAATAAGTTTGTGTTACAAAATTCATATTTGTAAAATAAATTCATTTATTCAAACTAATAAAAAGAACTATCAATATTTAAATCTTAATATATTAAACGTATTCCAAAAATAAGTTTTCTATTACAAAATTATACTTATAAAATAGAATAAAATATTTATTTAAACTAATATACTAAAGATTATAAATCAATATTTATATATTTAAACCTTACTTAAATTAAAAATATATGCAGAAAATCCCAAATTTTAATATAGAAATTCGATTTAAACTTAGAAAAATTCTGGGTTGTTACATTCATCCCCTCTACCCCCCTTAAGGCTTTTCCTCCTCGAAAAGGAGAAGTCGAAGAAATCCTATTAGTATAAAACAAAATAGATAATATGATTTTAAAACTTAATTGCAAATAATATATCCAAATATAGGAAATTTCTTTGACTTAAAATCCCAGTTTTATTCTAAAACATTCGAAATACTACATTTCCTTTCATATGAAACCGTACTTGCTTCGGGATTTCAAAACCAAAACCATTTAGAAAATTTCAAATATTTTACGATAAATGACATAAAACATTTATGTCCCAAGTCGAGAGGTTTCTCCCAATGGCGAGGCCACTAGGCGCGGCCTACACGCATTTCGATGTAAATAAATAATGTCTCTCCGAACGTCATACCTTTCTTTAGTCACGGGTTACTTGAATCTTAGTACGAATAATTTTATTTCATTTCATATCCCGAAGTTAAAAACATTTCGAAATCATAATTCACAAATGCTTTCAATCATATTATTGTCGTTTCCAAACACTACAAAATATCGGGGTTTCAAGTCATCGAACTTCTACGTTTACTAACCCTTTACAAATCATTTCAATATATAAGCCATATCAAGTGTCATACCACTAAATTCAAGTCATTTTCGAACATTCAAGAAATGAGATTTCGAAAAACTACACAGAAGATAATATTTCCAACGGATCCAAAGAAAATCTTCCTTTCGAATTTTCCTTCGAAGTCATTTACGATTCAATTCAACATTTTTTTCATTCGGTTTTGATTGTGTCATAGCTCTATAATTCGAATTTGGTTTATCGTTGGATGAATTGCATTGCTAATATTGATCCTAAAAAACGCACAAGTATAAGATTTAATTCATTTCGATTTAAAATATTTAAATCTTATCTGAAAGGATACGTTATTCAAATAGTCGAAAATCTTTTGGAACAATTTATTCGAAATAATTCACGCTTTCACTGCGCTACTATGATATGTATATTCGTATTTCAAACAATTTTCCAAATACAAATTCTAAATATTAGAAATCGATTTCAAAGATTTGGGAATCAAATTCTCAAATAACCATTTAACCTCGAAATCCACCTTGTTCATAAATTTTGTCAAAGCAAGGCAAAGGGAAGCTCAGAGATAAGGATTAGACAGTTCAAAGGAATTCAAGCACGAATGGTTCGAATCGGTAAGCGAAAGGTAACGGTCGATCAAGGCTGAACAAACACAACAAGCAAAGCGAAACATTCATTCAAGTTCAGCTTTATTTAAATTCCGCTTATCTATTTAAGTTTGTATTACCTTATCGAACATTTTATTAGAATTTATCAAAACATTTCCAAGCACTTATCTAAACGGTTTCAAGTATTTATCGACGTTTAAATCGGAACCATACAGTCATCACACTTTTGAAACTCGAAAACAAATTTCTGATGACGATCGATCAATCATCAGAATCATCCTCGAGCGACTAGAGTGTGATTCTATATTTATCTAGTATATATTAGACTTAGTATATACGTTAGCTAGGGATATATTCAAAATCCGTACATACTTGACAGTCCAACCTCGACGTCAATAAATACTCAAATACTTATAGTGAATATATTTTCAAAATAATTACGCTTTTCAAAACGATTTACTTAATTTCAAAACAATTATATAGATTTCAAAATACACTCTCTCAAACTACTCCATATCTCATTCTAGGGTATTTCTAACCCTATCTCTAATGAGATATTATAACTCTGATGAGTTCTATCTCTTGTTCAAATATGTTGTACCAAATAGCTTTGTATACACCAAAGCTCTGATACCACTTTGTAACGACCTGCCTTTTTGCCCGATTCTGGCCGGTAATTAAATCAACTTAAATCGTTCATAAAGACGGATTGTTATGGGTACAGACATATTTAAACATAAAGAACAGAACTTTTCATTTCATTCCAAAATTTATACATCAGAGTTACAAAAAAAAAAATCAGAGTACACCATAGCTCAGCGGAAACAAATTTGCTCTCAGCGGAAGAAGTTAGACCAAAACCAAAGCTCTAGCTCCAAACTGAATCTAACTCTGAATCTAAGCCTGCAAACTAAGCTGCTAGCTGCCCGTGAAAAATATGTGTAACAACTCGGTTTCCATGGCCAAAATTTTACTTGTGGTGATTAAAGTGGAAATGCTAAATTTGAACTAGAACGATTTGTTAATTGAATAAGCGGATTAAATCTGATAAAGTTATTTACGACATTAAATAATATTATTTTACATTGATTGGAATAAATGAAAATATAATCCTTTTATATTAAACGTTTGATTGTAAAATAAACACCGGGCGTTCAGTTAAAGGAAAATGTATGTGAGAGCAACAAATAAATTAGTCGAGCATCAAATTTTATGGAATTGTCAATAAACAAAAAAAAATGTAAGTTGTAAAATGAGTTAGGAATGTTGTTTATTAATTTGAATTAGGAGTCAATGAATTTATAAGTAAATTTCCATTTTTAAAGTAGGACAAAGGTATCAAATGGATTTAAATTAAGATTGAAGTTATAAGGCCCAAAGCTCTTTAGCATTCACACCTTCCTTACCTTATCCAGAAAGCACGACATCTCTCTTCCTCGAGAAAAAAGAAGGGGTGATCCTTGTTGCTTCTGGATTCTTCATGTCCAACCCTAAACCAACATACACAGAAAAAAAGGGAGCCTAATCCTTGTTATCAAAACGGAATACCTCCTCTAGAATTGGATCTAGCCCTTTTCTCTCCACTCAAACGCAGCCGTGCTGCTGGTTTTGCTTCATTAGAGCCGACCCCTAAATCTCTCAAAATACCCGATTTCTACTCCCTTTTCATCTGCTTTTCATGCCCACTTCAAACAATTGATCTAAGCCTGCTTACCTTTAATAGCTCGGCGACCCTAAAACTCTTCTAAGATCTCATAATACCTTCATGTTTAATGTTTGGTTTCGGATACAAGCGAGGCCCTGACAGCAGCAGTTAAGCATATGCGGAGTTGCGATGGATTTTGAGTTGAGATAGAAACGGATTTTGTTCGATGTTTGAAAAAAAAAGGAAAAAAGGATGCTAGTTGTTCAGGGGCTCTCTAGTGTTGTTGAAAAAAGAGATCAAGTGACTTTAGATCATTACTTGTTTGCTTGAGAGATGTCGTTGATGGCTATATTGATGGGTATGAGTGACAATAATGGCTCTTCCCATATGGTGTATGCTAGTAATCAACGATGAAGATTGGTTCAGAAATTAAAGTGTCAATTTAGGTGAGTTTCCCCTCACTCACGTTTATGTTTTGTTCTATAAATAGTTGCATATATTTTCATATCGTTATCCGAATTGGATTTGATTGTTGAAATGTTTGCGTGTTTGATTTGATTGTCGTGTTATTGATTATGAATTGAGTTGTTGATGAAGTTGTGTGGTTGGATGTTCATGTGTAGAGGAGACACTATTAAATTTATTTTCAAATTATATTTATATATAAACCAATGTTTTGATGATTGATCAATTGTTTAATTTTAAATAAATTAAGAAAGTCTGAGAATATATATTCATATAGGTAATACTAAAGATATGATGTTTTAGAGAATAAAATATAAATTATAGTGTATAATGAAATTTCAATTATCAAATTGAAGTCTGAATTATACATAGGTTAATTTAAATGAAGTACCCCGAATAGCATTACTAGTTGATTTAGCTTTGGTAAACATGTGCATGGAAACAATAAGTTATTTACACAGCTTAATTAAATTCATTTATCATAATAGAAAATAACACTTAGTATAATTCTAGGTAGTATATATAAGTAAATTTCAAAAGTAGCTTAAAATTGTTTTGAATAAATCATTTAAGAAGTTACTTTTGTCATTATAGCATGAAATCATTTTTTTTTAAAACAATATCTAGCATAATTTTGTGTTGTTTTATTTAATGATCTGCTTTTATGAGGTTATGCAAATTTAAAATGAAAGTCTTTTTTTTATATTTAAATTATTCTTTGAGATTGTCTATTCCATTTTTATTTATTAAATTGGATTTTCATTTATTGCTTTATATTTTCTGAATTTCATTTATTGCTTTTGTTTTGATATTCCAATTCTTGTGTGAATATTATATATATTGTAAATGATTCACTTTTGATATTGAACCAACTAGTGCTTTAAATGTGATATAGTGATGATACTTTTTATATGATTTTATAATATTTATATTCTATGTAACGAGAAATTTGAATAAATGGTTTGGTGAAACCGTCTGGTATGGGACTTTCGGTATCACCTTACTGGTTATTCACAAGACTTGTTATATAGAGTATTGAAGGATAAATGTAGTGTAAACCATTATTTATACTGAGAAGTCTTGATCGACTATCTCCTTACCAGTACTAGATAATCCTGAGCGGCTATCGAGGTAGTCCTGAGTGACTATGCCATATTGGACCTAAGAGTCTAACTTAAGGAGATCTGAGTTTCTTCCATTTAGACATCAAAATTGTTTAGTATTGGTATATGATATTTTCATTGCACGTTCGGCGTTGCTGAGTCTCGCCAATGTTGATATGCGTGCGGCGTTGTTGAGTCTCACCAATGTTGATATGCGTGCAGCGTTGCTGGGTCTCGCCAATGTTGATATGGATCCATATAATCTTTTTTATGATTTTCTTATATTTTAAGTGATTTACATATGTGATTCTTGTTTATGAGTTCATAATGTTACTGTATTTTGATGGCCTGTAAGCTATCATGTGATGGTGATATTTTGATGATTTTATATTGCATTATAACTCTTGAATGAGATTCGCTTGAATTAGAATATGTTGTCATTTGCAGATGATTGAGACGAACTTGTAATTTATTGGACCCAAAAGAGTGTAATTATTTTTCATAATATTAATCATCTTGTATTAAATGGATTGATTATTATACCGATGTGTAATAAGAAAAATCTGTATATGTGATCAATTTAGTTAAATGTATAAATAAATGTTAAATATCATATATATATATATATTATAATTTATCGTCGTCATTGACTCTGTGACCACTGTATTTATGCATACTAAGTATTGTTCTATCTTGGAGGCACACGTGTTATCACTTTGTACTGAAACTGTGTACGCTCATGTGGGTTCTATTCTAGAAACAAAAAAGTATCAGTGTTAGTTCAATAAAATTTACATGTGTGTGCCTCCTACAGCCTCATTCTCCGTATTATCTGACAGTACTACTTCGTAATACTCCTGGGTAATATGGTATAGAGGTGGGATGTTACAAAATGGTATCAGAGCCGGCTTAGAATATAAATATATATAAGAGGGGGGAGAGAGAGGAGTCTGGACCTTAGGAGAGGCTTAGAGTCCCTATCCCCGTGGGCGCACGGTAGATTTTACTGTAATGATATGGTAATAGAAGTACACGACGATTACATGGATAATCGTTTGGTTTTATATATGCACAATTTCTTTTCAAAAATTAGTTTTTTTTCAACTATTTAATTTCAAGAATTGGAATTTTACTTAAAGAAAAGCAGATATTTGATTTTCCTTGATTTCTCTATTTTATAGAAAATGATTTCTAAAGGATGAGTTTCATGTTAAACAATTTAAATAGGGAAGCAGTAATACTTGTTCAAGAGAGAAATGTGAATATATTGGGCATCCTTACCTAGAAAGTATTTAATAGGTTGTTTTTGCTATTCTTATGTTGGTTAGTTATTGCGTATATACGATGTATATTAATTCATCTATACTTCAATCTTTTGGTTTTGATTTCTTTGCTTTAGCTTGGGTTTCGAGTGTTGACCCATTTAGCACGATTTCAAAATTTATGATGGCAATTCATGTTTGGCTCTGTATATATATTCTTCGAATAAAACAGTAACTTTGCTTTGAGGAAAAAAAAATATGCTTTAACTATGATAATTCTTCTTTTGATTTTTCGTAATGATTTTGAATGGATACTTGCAGTTGCTTGAACATTTTGAACAAATACTATACTTGACTCTTTATTTGATAAATTTGGGCAGATGACATACATTCATCTCAAGATTTTTTATTTTTTTGAACTAATACTACTGAACTTGAGTTAATTTGAGTTTTTTGAATTGATACTATACTTGTTCTCTGTGCTCTACACACTGTTCGTGCTAACTATTTTCTTATGTTCATATGCATTGGTGTTACCCTGTGTAGCTTGCTGTTGTGCATGTTTTGTGATAGTTTTCAACTTATTTATCTCTTTAACCTAGGACTTGACAGGATGACCATGAACCTGCATTTCGTTTCATTTTGCTGATTTGTCTACTGGTCTGATGTCTGTCGTGAATGTACAATTTTAATTGTGCATATACATATTATAAACATATGCATGTTTATGTGTCTATTATAGCATGGTTATCCCTGCTTTTAATGGTTTGATCTTGACACGTTTTTGGTGCATTTGCTACTTGGCTTGTAGAGCTACTTGTTCATTTGGTCCCATGACTGTCTTATTGCATCATTTGTATTGTGCTTTTACCTACCCTAGACCGCTTTTGTACCTGTTTTTCCTCCCTGCTGCTGCTATGTCAATGATGACTTTAAATTATTGAGCTGGTTGTTAGAGGCTTGTGCACTTTATGTTGTTTCATTTCCTTTTGTTGGCACTTAAATTTGTGAAGGTTGAGGTGATTTTTCTTTTGGTTGAATTGCACACTTGTTTTTGCATTTGTTTTTGGTTTTCGCACACTTGCTTTGCCTGCACTTGTCTTTACACCTTTTTTTCTTACATAATAAATTTATTTAGCATTTGCTTTTGTTTGTCTTGCACCAATTGGCCACTTCAGTCTTGCTTTGAACCTAAATTGGCTTGATATTGCACCATGAACCTGTTCTAGTTATTCATGATTAACTCACAGAGCCTTGAGTTGTTGTTACCCTTGTACTTTGTTGCTGTTACCGAATCATTCTTTGTTTGTCTGAGATGCATGTGTTGCATGTTCACGCATGTTCTACTTGCACTCCTGCATGCGCACCTTTCTTGCTTGTAGCGCGATATTCATCGTTTTAATTTAGAAAATAACTAGTCTTGAACCGTATTTGACAATTGGTTACTTATAAAACCGGTGCAGTTTTCTTTTAAAATAAAATGGAATGAGTTCAACCTAAAAATGTTAGCATTGGTAGGGTAAGTGTTGGGTATTCCAACCCATATTTGGCATATTTGGTATAATTTTATGCAGGCATATTTGGCATAATTTTATGCAGGCGTATTTGGCATAATTTTATATAGGCATATTTAGCATATCTTTTTATGCAGGCCATGCTTAATTTGTGGGTGAGATTTATTGGTTTTTGTCTTTTTCCCAGATTTGTTGTGCAAGCATGTCTTTTGTGCAACAATATCTTTTCTTTTCAGGAAAGACATTTGAGAGATTACTTACATTTTTGGTATGCACATTAAAAGAAAAGAGGGTTAATATAACCAGATCTGGTCACATAAGGCAGTAGCAGTTTTTGGTCATTTATCATCTTCTTCAAGGTGTTTTGGTCTTCAAGATTGAGCTTTATTCTTGCTCGATTCACCGCTGGCCTGAAGTGCACACATAGGGTGTTCTCTTACACCTTTTTTCATCTCTTATTGTTTTTGTATTCCGGTGATTAGAAGCGAATCTTTTGTAAACATTTTGGGGTTGTTTTCCCTTTTTGGTTTATCAATAAGAGAAGAGGGTAGACTCCTTAAGAGGTCTCATGGTTTTTACTCTTCACATCGAAGAGGCTTTCCACGTATAAAATCTTGTGTCTTGCTATTTTACTTTCATCGTATCTTTTTTATTTGAATGGTGTGTTGATTGATTGTCTTGTGCGTGATATTGTGGGTGTAGCTTGAAGTAGCCCCTAATCGATCCTATCAAATTGGTATCAGAGCTTGAGGTAAGTTATTTATCACACTATGGAGTCGAGCAGTCATAGCTCAATGATTAAGTTGACATCAACCAACTATTCTATTGGGAGACCTATGATGGAAGACTTGTTATATTGCAAGGATTTACATGACCCAATTGAAACTGTGACGGCCCCAAACTTCCACGGGTGGAAGCAGGAGAAATCATTTTTGGAATACAACATAAATACAATAAAACAGAACACAGATACAATATAGCAAAGGAGATTCATAGAGTAATAACATTATAGCAGCGGAAAAATATAATGTCATCAATCACAGGAATTCCACAGTCACAGAAAACTAAGATTATTACAACAAGTTTGCAGAAAAGAAATAAGTTTGATGTCTAAAAAGAAAAGAAAAGATGCCAATAGAAACAAAAAATCTTCAAGCTCCAAGTCATCACCTCTTCTCCCAAGCAGAATCCAAGAGAGAGAAAATAAGCAGCTACAAAGAAAAGCTCCAAGCAAAGAATGAACCTGTCTACTTGGCTGCCCGTGTAGAAGAGAGGGCACCCAAGTTTGCAAAAAGGTGAAACAAACTATGGGTCAGTCGTGGGACTGGTGTGAGAATTCTTAAATAACTTATACTAATAAGAATAAGGCAAATCCAAAAGACCACGCCGCTAATGCGGAACGGGTTTACTCTAAGGGACTGCCGTGCATAATTTAAAGTGTCATAATAAATGATTAAATAAGTCGTCAACAACGCAATGTCTTTTGAAAAAAAATGGAACCACCATAAGACTCAGGTCCCATCACACAATGCAACGCACACCAAGAGGATAGAGTTTTACCTTATGGTGGTTAAACATGCTAAATACGCCAAATACGTAACTGATACTATTATTAGTGTATATGGTTTCAAAAACAATTCAAATTATAAGTATCAATCCTAGGAAGCATGGGTACCATATATTATGCCTCCAATACTAGTAATACAATCAAATCCGTCGGGGTCGTATTGGAAATTTGGGTTTCCATCATGAGTCCAGGCTAGGGAGGACTCCTTACCGATTCGAGACGCTCTAGTTAACGTCTCAGGATTACCCGCAGTTAACCCTTGGATCCTGCAGGGCCGGTCCTCACATACAGCTTAGAGGATTGGCAATTCCTAAGCACACGTTCCCCGGTCCTATAGGACCTAACCGAGGCGCCTCATTTCATCATCCTCCAAAAGTAAAATGACTACTAACTAGAAAGAAACGTGCTACTTTCCCTGCGTTCCCTTCCCCCTTTTTAGACTCTACCGGTTTGTGAGGCTCGTGAAGTCATGTTCTTCATACCACAAGGTTCTGCTTTTCAACAAGAAACCCTGATCATTGCATCTTAGTATGCCACACCGTCACTCCATACCGTACTATTGATCTTCCGTCACTATATAAACGGGTGTTAAGTAGAGAATAAATTCTCTACCACCAATCGTTTATATATTAACTGAATATCAACAACATAATATTTTGTGGGGTACGATGTCAGACACACTATCCATTTATACCCATGCTCTAGGTCTGAACTAGGGTCAAACCCGTGAAATCAACACGTACGTTTGGGCAATTATCCCGACCCTTGAATTGGGATCAAACCAATTCAGAGTCTTGATCGTTGTCCATTCGAGGGGAGATTTACGGTCTTCATACGCCGTCTTCATACTTGAATTCTTGAAATCGTACGATCATTTGGAATGGGATTAACCCGGACTTCCCAAATAATCTCGCATTCATATATTTTGAGAAAAACATATTTCATATCGTTATTTTATTTTATAACGATTAATTCTTGCCTTAATTATTTTAATATAATTAATTTCCTTATTTAACGACGCTTCAGGTCAAGGGCGACCTTGGCGCTGTTTTCAATCAATTTTGTTTTTCACTTTCTTCAAAATCTAACCGTTGGATTTTAGCGTAGCTTATATCGTTGGAAAGATTTTTCCACGACGGTCCTAACGGTTTCAGTTTTGGGAAAATCCGACGGTCGGATCTTCCGGTATATTCGTTTAAAAGTTCGATTTCAAAACGCGAACTACTGTGCTCGATTCGTTATATTATAATTATATATATATATACAAATATATATATACATAAATAGTTCTTTTAACTCGTCGCTCCTATATATAACTGTCGTTTCTCTTATCTTTTACTTTTCTACTTACATGACAATGTAATTTAGAATTAGACGATAATTCTTCCCTTTTAATTCATTATTATTTATTTTTATATTTTATAATTTACATTCGAAAATGAAAATTATAACATACCATTCCATTAATTTCTTTATATATTTCTTTTCCCATTTCATTATGAACAATGAACATTTTTCCATGGTGTAAACTCTCTTTATACATTATAAATAATGTAAATCTTTTCCTCCATTTCATTTCTTTTTATTTAACATTAAAAATAATGTTAATTCTTTCCATACAGTTCCATTTCTTTTGCTTAACATTAAAAATAATGTTAATTCTTGCATATAGTTTCATTTCTCTTATTTAACATAAAATAAATGTTAATTCTTCCTACGGGGTGAATTCTCTTTTTTATTTACATTATAAATAATGCTTATTATCTTACAATGCAAATTCTCTTTTAATAAACATTATAAATAATGTATATTTACATGACATGCATTTTCTATATTGTTGACATGACAAAATATTATTTTTCATACAATGCATGTCTTATTTTAACATAACAAAAATATTCTTTTACCTACAATGCATTTATTATTTTCTAACGTAACAAAATAATAGTTTCATACAATGCATTTCTATTTCTCTAACATGACAAAATAATATTTTATGCAATGCATTTCTATTTCTCTAACATGACAGAATAATATGTTCATACAATGCATTTCTCTATTTTTCTAACATGACGAAATAGTATTTTATGCAATGCATTTCTATTTTTCTAACATGACAGAATAATATGTTCATACAATGCATTTCTCTATTTTTCTAACATGACGAAATAGTATTGTATGCAATGCATTTCTATTTTTCTAACATGACAGAATAATATGTTCATACAATGCATTTCTCTATTTTTCTAACATGACGAAATAGTATTTTATGCAATGCATTTCTATTTTTCTAACATGACAGAATAATATGTTCATACAATGCATTTCTCTATTTTTCTAACATGACAGAATAATATTTTCATACAATGCATTTATATTTCTCTAACATGACAGAATAATATGTTCATACAATGCATTTATCTATTTTTCTAACATTACAGAATAATATTTGCATACAATGCACTTCTATATAACGTTCTAACTTAACAAAATATTATTTGCATACAATGTATTTTCTATTTTTCTAACTTGACAAAAATAGCATGCTACGCATACAATGCATATTTTTTTCTATTTTGACAAAAATAATATGCAATACATAATATGCATTATTTTCTATTTTTCTAACTTAACAAAAATAGCATGCTACGCATACAATGCATATTTTTTTCTATTTTGACAAAAATAATATGCAATACATAATATGCATTATTTTCTATTTTTCTAACTTAACAAAAATAGCATGCTACGCATACAATGCATATTTTTTTCTATTTTGACAAAAATAATATGCAATACATAATATGCATTATTTTCTATTTGACAAAAATAATATGCTATGCATAGAATGCATTATGTTTTCTATTTGACAAAAATAATATGCTATGCATAGAATGCATTATGTTTTCTATTTGACAACATGACAGATATGCTATTTTTATATAGTGCCATCTTCTATTTTATATAATGGACAAAATATAGTTCATTAACATACTATGCTATTTTTATTTTTAATAATGAACAAAATATAGTTCATTAACATACGATGCTTTCTTCTTTTGATAATGAACAAAATATACTCACTCAACATACGGTGCTTGCTTATTGTTACTAATGAACAAAATATTAGTTCATTACATATAGCGACTAATTCTATTTTTATTAACGAACAAAAAATGGTTCGTTTCACATAGCGACAAATTTTATTTTGAATAATGACACAAAATATAATTCTTTAACATAGCGACAAATTCTATTTTGTTAATGACACAAAATATAATTCTTTAACATAGCGACAAATTCTATTTTGTTAATGACACAAAATATAATTCTTTAACATAGCGACAAATTCTATTTTGTTAATGACACAAAATATAATTCTTTACCATAGCGACAAATTCTATTTTGTTAATGACACAAAATATAATTCTTTAACATAGCGACAAATTCTATTTTGTTAATGACACAAAATATAATTCTTTAACATAGCGACAAATTCTATTTTAAAAATACACAAATTTATAATTCTTTAACATAGCGACAAATTCTATTTTGTTAATGACACAAAATATAATTCTTTAACATAGCGACAAATTCTATTTTAAAAATACACAAATTTATAATTCTTTAACATAGCGACAAATTCTATTTTAAAAATACACAAATTTGTTCATCCAACATACGGTGCTAATTTTCTTATTTTGATATTGACAAAAGTGTCAATTTACATACGGTGTTCATTTTCTTATTTTGATATATAAAAATGTTAATATAACATACAATGAACAATTTTGATATATTGAATTTTAACATATAAACATGTCACACAACATACATGAACGATTTTAATATATTTAATTTTGACAAATCAACATGTCACACAACATACATGAACGATTTTAATTTTGACATATCAACATGTCACACAACATACATGAACGATTTTAATTTTGATATATCAACATGTCACACAACATACATTAACGATTTTAATATATTTAATTTTTATATTGTAACATCTCAACATACAGTGGGTTTTGACATAGCATACGCATACAGATTAAGTCGTAGCAGATTCACATACATATATGATTATGAATGCGAACATCCACAATTAAAACATAATTACTTAAATAAAATAAATAGGATTCTCACCTCAATTAGATTAGAGTTTGTTCCCAATTGCTCTGTATTAAAGTTGTATTCGAAGTCACGGTTCCACCGGATCTGAAATTTTCAGAATCGGTGTTCATATGCATAAGTTATTGATGTTTTAAATCAAACAGACTTTTAACAACTGCTTCTGTCACGCTTAAAAGCGTTACAAAATCTGAAGCATACCTCAATTTCAGAATTTGTTCAAAACTTCAAATCGCGATAACTTTTGATTTACTGAACGGTTTTGAGTGCGGTTTTTTTGGAGAATGACCGCCTTGGAGAGATCTTTGCACGGCCAGAAGGGGGTGGAGTTCGGTCGAGCGTGGTGGGCCCGGCGTGGCTGCGACCGGCGGAGCTTTGCGGGCTCGGGGCGGGCGGCACAGGCGACGGAAAGGGACGGGACTTGTCGGAGATCTAAGAGCTCGGCGAGAGCTTCGAAACGTGTACTCACACGCAAATTTTCGTTGAGAAATGAAGGAGTTATGAGGGTTTGAAGTTTTCAGCCATGATGGGTTTGTGCGGCTCAGCAAAGAGGAAGAAGATGGACGTGAATAGTGTTTTTATATTAAAATATTAGGTTAAACTAATCATTATTTAATTGGCCCGCTTAAGCCTGTTTTGGCCCGAACTCCGATTCAAGCCTGCTTACTGTCGTTCATACCATTTAGCCCCCGTTCCGAACTCATCTGGATATGTCTCATCAGCCCACGAGATCGTCTTGGCCTTCGTTTTTCAGTTTTAAATATAAATCATTATTTTAAATTCAAACGTACGCAGAAATTCACCCAGGTCTCAAATTAACTTCAAAAATTCTCGAAAAATATACTTAGCTATGTTTTGATGCTGTGGACCTATGAAAATTAATTTCGTTCAATTCTGAGCCCGTTTGAATTTTTAATGAACTTTTAAAGTCAAAAATTTGCCCGTTTATGCTGGAAAATCAATTATAATTATATATTAATTCTAAAAATTACCAAAAAATCATTTTTAGCTTTGTTTTGATGATACGAACCCAACAAAATTTATTTCGTTCGATTCTGAGACTTTTTGAAAAATGGCTATTTTCAAGGCGAATATAATTAATATTAAAAATACATTTTAAATAAATATTTTCTGAAACTCGAAACATATAAGTGTTTACTGTTTTTCAATGCAGAAACGTCATTCTGAAACCAATGGAAGTGGTTTCGAGTTCAAATTCCTACATATGTGAAAAGTAGCATTTTTGTCCTATGCAAATTACCCACCGACCTTTCTAAAAATTGAATTAGCCATAACTTTTGATTTCCGCTATGAAATTTCGATTTTTCGGATTCGTTGGAAAGATATTTTTAAATAGATTCCAATATTTTTGGTTTTACTAAAATCCGTTAAATTTTGCATCCTGTATGGTTAGTCAAAGTTCAAGTTTGACTTTTCAAACTACCGCGCCATTTCTAGCTCTTTTTATATTTAAAATTAATTTATTCATTCTAACTTCGATTTGAACCAAATTTGTGATCCTTATTATTAAAAATAGATTATTTTAAATATCAAAACTCATTTAAAATCACTTAAAATAAATTTAACTTGGCCCCAAAATTCAGGGTCGTTACAGTCTCCCCCACTTAAAAACTTTTCGTCCCCGAAAAGGAAAAAGAAAAATAGAAGAGGAGAAGAGGAAGAATAAACACAGAGAATGTTTTTAACAGAGATGGTACCGTCTATAACATCAGGCTTTCTACCGAAGAAGTTGGTCCTTTCGCTCCTTCGTAAACATGTGCCAATTGAGCATCGCCACTTCACTTAGTCTTCTTCGAATGCACGATCAAGGGAAGAGTCAAAACAACTGAAATGGTGATTCTAAAAGATCGAAGGATGAATGAAAAGATGACGATAAAGTGACTGGCTATTATGTATCTCATGAACTGTTCGCCATAGAATATAGTGATTCTATGTAAACGAATTATTATAGATATGTTGTACTCCGCTTTGTAAACCAAAGCTCTGATATTAACTGTGACGGCCCCAAACTTCCACGGGTGGAAGCAGGAGAAATCATTTTTGGAATACAACATAAATACAATAAAACAGAACACAGATACAATATAGCAAAGGAGATTCATAGAGTAATAACATTATAGCAGCGGAAAAATATAATGTCATCAATCACAGGAATTCCACAGTCACAGAAAACTAAGATTATTACAACAAGTTTGCAGAAAAGAAATAAGTTTGATGTCTAAAAAGAAAAGATGCCAATAGAAACAAAAAATCTTCAAGCTCCAAGTCATCACCTCTTCTCCCAAGCAGAATCCAAGAGAGAGAAAATAAGCAGCTACAAAGAAAAGCTCCAAGCAAAGAATGAACCTGTCTACTTGGCTGCCCGTGTAGAAGAGAGGGCACCCAAGTTTGCAAAAAGGTGAAACAAACTATGGGTCAGTCGTGGGACTGGTGTGAGAATTCTTAAATAACTTATACTAATAAGAATAAGGCAAATCCAAAAGACCACGCCGCTAATGCGGAACGGGTTTACTCTAAGGGACTGCCGTGCATAATTTAAAGTGTCATAATAAATGATTAAATAAGTCGTCAACAACGCAATGTCTTTTGAAAAAAAATGGAACCACCATAAGACTCAGGTCCCATCACACAATGCAACGCACACCAAGAGGATAGAGTTTTACCTTATGGTGGTTAAACATGCTAAATACGCCAAATACGTAACTGATACTATTATTAGTGTATATGGTTTCAAAAACAATTCAAATTATAAGTATCAATCCTAGGAAGCATGGGTACCATATATTATGCCTCCAATACTAGTAATACAATCAAATCCGTCGGGGTCGTATTGGAAATTTGGGTTTCCATCATGAGTCCAGGCTAGGGAGGACTCCTTACCGATTCGAGACGCTCTAGTTAACGTCTCAGGATTACCCGCAGTTAACCCTTGGATCCTGCAGGGCCGGTCCTCACATACAGCTTAGAGGATTGGCAATTCCTAAGCACACGTTCCCCGGTCCTATAGGACCTAACCGAGGCGCCTCATTTCATCATCCTCCAAAAGTAAAATGACTACTAACTAGAAAGAAACGTGCTACTTTCCCTGCGTTCCCTTCCCCCTTTTTAGACTCTACCGGTTTGTGAGGCTCGTGAAGTCATGTTCTTCATACCACAAGGTTCTGCTTTTCAACAAGAAACCCTGATCATTGCATCTTAGTATGCCACACCGTCACTCCATACCGTACTATTGATCTTCCGTCACTATATAAACGGGTGTTAAGTAGAGAATAAATTCTCTACCACCAATCGTTTATATATTAACTGAATATCAACAACATAATATTTTGTGGGGTACGATGTCAGACACACTATCCATTTATACCCATGCTCTAGGTCTGAACTAGGGTCAAACCCGTGAAATCAACACGTACGTTTGGGCAATTATCCCGACCCTTGAATTGGGATCAAACCAATTCAGAGTCTTGATCGTTGTCCATTCGAGGGGAGATTTACGGTCTTCATACGCCGTCTTCATACTTGAATTCTTGAAATCGTACGATCATTTGGAATGGGATTAACCCGGACTTCCCAAATAATCTCGCATTCATATATTTTGAGAAAAACATATTTCATATCGTTATTTTATTTTATAACGATTAATTCTTGCCTTAATTATTTTAATATAATTAATTTCCTTATTTAACGACGCTTCAGGTCAAGGGCGACCTTGGCGCTGTTTTCAATCAATTTTGTTTTTCACTTTCTTCAAAATCTAACCGTTGGATTTTAGCGTAGCTTATATCGTTGGAAAGATTTTTCCACGACGGTCCTAACGGTTTCAGTTTTGGGAAAATCCGACGGTCGGATCTTCCGGTATATTCGTTTAAAAGTTCGATTTCAAAACGCGAACTACTGCGCTCGATTCGTTATATTATAATTATATATATATATACAAATATATATATACATAAATAGTTCTTTTAACTCGTCGCTCCTATATATAACTGTCGTTTCTCTTATCTTTTACTTTTCTACTTACATGACAATGTAATTTAGAATTAGACGATAATTCTTCCCTTTTAATTCATTATTATTTATTTTTATATTTTATAATTTACATTCGAAAATGAAAATTATAACATACCATTCCATTAATTTCTTTATATATTTCTTTTCCCATTTCATTATGAACAATGAACATTTTTCCATGGTGTAAACTCTCTTTATACATTATAAATAATGTAAATCTTTTCCTCCATTTCATTTCTTTTTATTTAACATTAAAAATAATGTTAATTCTTTCCATACAGTTCCATTTCTTTTGCTTAACATTAAAAATAATGTTAATTCTTGCATATAGTTTCATTTCTCTTATTTAACATAAAATAAATGTTAATTCTTCCTACGGGGTGAATTCTCTTTTTTATTTACATTATAAATAATGCTTATTATCTTACAATGCAAATTCTCTTTTAATAAACATTATAAATAATGTATATTTACATGACATGCATTTTCTATATTGTTGACATGACAAAATATTATTTTTCATACAATGCATGTCTTATTTTAACATAACAAAAATATTCTTTTACCTACAATGCATTTATTATTTTCTAACGTAACAAAATAATAGTTTCATACAATGCATTTCTATTTCTCTAACATGACAAAATAATATTTTATGCAATGCATTTCTATTTCTCTAACATGACAGAATAATATGTTCATACAATGCATTTCTCTATTTTTCTAACATGACGAAATAGTATTTTATGCAATGCATTTCTATTTTTCTAACATGACAGAATAATATGTTCATACAATGCATTTCTCTATTTTTCTAACATGACGAAATAGTATTGTATGCAATGCATTTCTATTTTTCTAACATGACAGAATAATATGTTCATACAATGCATTTCTCTATTTTTCTAACATGACGAAATAGTATTTTATGCAATGCATTTCTATTTTTCTAACATGACAGAATAATATGTTCATACAATGCATTTCTCTATTTTTCTAACATGACAGAATAATATTTTCATACAATGCATTTATATTTCTCTAACATGACAGAATAATATGTTCATACAATGCATTTATCTATTTTTCTAACATGACAGAATAATATTTGCATACAATGCACTTCTATATAACGTTCTAACTTAACAAAATATTATTTGCATACAATGTATTTTCTATTTTTCTAACTTGACAAAAATAGCATGCTACGCATACAATGCATATTTTTTTCTATTTTGACAAAAATAATATGCAATACATAATATGCATTATTTTCTATTTTTCTAACTTAACAAAAATAGCATGCTACGCATACAATGCATATTTTTTTCTATTTTGACAAAAATAATATGCAATACATAATATGCATTATTTTCTATTTTTCTAACTTAACAAAAATAGCATGCTACGCATACAATGCATATTTTTTTCTATTTTGACAAAAATAATATGCAATACATAATATGCATTATTTTCTATTTGACAAAAATAATATGCTATGCATAGAATGCATTATGTTTTCTATTTGACAAAAATAATATGCTATGCATAGAATGCATTATGTTTTCTATTTGACAACATGACAGATATGCTATTTTTATATAGTGCCATCTTCTATTTTATATAATGGACAAAATATAGTTCATTAACATACTATGCTATTTTTATTTTTAATAATGAACAAAATATAGTTCATTAACATACGATGCTTTCTTCTTTTGATAATGAACAAAATATACTCACTCAACATACGGTGCTTGCTTATTGTTACTAATGAACAAAATATTAGTTCATTACATATAGCGACTAATTCTATTTTTATTAACGAACAAAAAATGGTTCGTTTCACATAGCGACAAATTTTATTTTGAATAATGACACAAAATATAATTCTTTAACATAGCGACAAATTCTATTTTGTTAATGACACAAAATATAATTCTTTAACATAGCGACAAATTCTATTTTGTTAATGACACAAAATATAATTCTTTAACATAGCGACAAATTCTATTTTGTTAATGACACAAAATATAATTCTTTAACATAGCGACAAATTCTATTTTGTTAATGACACAAAATATAATTCTTTACCATAGCGACAAATTCTATTTTGTTAATGACACAAAATATAATTCTTTAACATAGCGACAAATTCTATTTTGTTAATGACACAAAATATAATTCTTTAACATAGCGACAAATTCTATTTTAAAAATACACAAATTTATAATTCTTTAACATAGCGACAAATTCTATTTTGTTAATGACACAAAATATAATTCTTTAACATAGCGACAAATTCTATTTTAAAAATACACAAATTTATAATTCTTTAACATAGCGACAAATTCTATTTTAAAAATACACAAATTTGTTCATCCAACATACGGTGCTAATTTTCTTATTTTGATATTGACAAAAGTGTCAATTTACATACGGTGTTCATTTTCTTATTTTGATATATAAAAATGTTAATATAACATACAATGAACAATTTTGATATATTGAATTTTAACATATAAACATGTCACACAACATACATGAACGATTTTAATATATTTAATTTTGACAAATCAACATGTCACACAACATACATGAACGATTTTAATTTTGACGTATCAACATGTCACACAACATACATGAACGATTTTAATTTTGACATATCAACATGTCACACAACATACATGAACGATTTTAATATATTTAATTTTTATATTGTAACATCTCAACATACAGTGGGTTTTGACATAGCATACGCATACAGATTAAGTCATAGCAGATTCACATACATATATGATTATGAATGCGAACATCCATAATTAAAACATAATTACTTAAATAAAATAAATAGGATTCTCACCTCAATTAGATTAGAGTTTGTTCCCAATTGCTCTGTATTAAAGTTGTATTCGAAGTCACGGTTCCACCGGATCTGAAATTTTCAGAATCGGTGTTCATATGCATAAGTTATTGATGTTTTAAATCAAACAGACTTTTAACAACTGCTTCTGTCACGCTTAAAAGCGTTACAAAATCTGAAGCATACCTCAATTTCAGAATTTGTTCAAAACTTCAAATCGCGATAACTTTTGATTTACTGAACGGTTTTGAGTGCGGTTTTTTTGGAGAATGACCGCCTTGGAGAGATCTTTGCACGGCCAGAAGGGGGTGGAGTTCGGTCGAGCGTGGTGGGCCCGGCGTGGCTGCGACCGGCGGAGCTTTGCGGGCTCGGGGCGGGCGGCACAGGCGACGGAAAGGGACGGGACTTGTCGGAGATCGAAGAGCTCGGCGAGAGCTTCGAAACGTGTACTCACACGCAAATTTTCGTTGAGAAATGAAGGAGTTATGAGGGTTTGAAGTTTTCAGCCATGATGGGTTTGTGCGGCTCAGCAAAGAGGAAGAAGATGGACGTGAATAGTGTTTTTATATTAAAATATTAGGTTAAACTAATCATTATTTAATTGGCCCGCTTAAGCCCGTTTTGGCCCGAACTCCGATTCAAGCCTGCTTACTGTCGTTCATACCATTTAGCCCCCGTTCCGAACTCATCTGGATATGTCTCATCAGCCCACGAGATCGTCTTGGCCTTCGTTTTTCAGTTTTAAATATAAATCATTATTTTAAATTCAAACGTACGCAGAAATTCACCCAGGTCTCAAATTAACTTCAAAAATTCTCGAAAAATATACTTAGCTATGTTTTGATGCTGTGGACCTATGAAAATTAATTTCGTTCAATTCTGAGCCCGTTTGAATTTTTAATGAACTTTTAAAGTCAAAAATTTGCCCGTTTATGCTGAAAAATCAATTATAATTATATATTAATTCTAAAAATTACCAAAAAATCATTTTTAGCTTTGTTTTGATGATACGAACCCAACAAAATTTATTTCGTTCGATTCTGAGACTTTTTGAAAAATGGCTATTTTCAAGGCGAATATAATTAATATTAAAAATACATTTTAAATAAATATTTTCTGAAACTCGAAACATATAAGTGTTTACTGTTTTTCAATGCAGAAACGTCATTCTGAAACCAATGGAAGTGGTTTCGAGTTCAAATTCCTACATATGTGAAAAGTAGCATTTTTGTCCTATGCAAATTACCCACCGACCTTTCTAAAAATTGAATTAGCCATAACTTTTGATTTCCGCTATGAAATTTCGATTTTTCGGATTCGTTGGAAAGATATTTTTAAATAGATTCCAATATTTTTGGTTTTACTAAAATCCGTTAAATTTTGCATCCTGTATGGTTAGTCAAAGTTCAAGTTTGACTTTTCAAACTACCGCGCCATTTCTAGCTCTTTTTATATTTAAAATTAATTTATTCATTCTAACTTCGATTTGAACCAAATTTGTGATCCTTATTATTAAAAATAGATTATTTTAAATATCAAAACTCATTTAAAATCACTTAAAATAAATTTAACTTGGCCCCAAAATTCAGGGTCGTTACAGAAACCGTCACTAGTTCGAGTGGTATTATCTCTAAACCTTCTAAACCCGATAAAATGGAAGAGAATGAATGGATAAAGTTGAAAAGGAAAACTTTAGGAACTATTAGACAATGGTTTGACATTAGCATTTTTAACCATGTGTCACAAGAGACAGATCCATATGATTTGTGGAAGAAATTAAAAGGTTTGTATGAGAGGAAAACCGCCCATAACAAAGCTTCATTGACTAAAAGGCTTGTTAATCTAAAGTTGAAAGGTGGAAAGTCGGTTTCTGAGCATCTTAGTGATTTCCAAGACATTATTAACAAGTTGACAACTATGAAGATCATTTTTGGTAATGAATTGCAAGCTTTATTCTTATTGAGTTCTTTGCCAGATAGTTGGGAAACTTTAGTTGTGACCATTAGTAATTCAGCTCCAGATGGTGTGCTATCTTTGGATGTGATCAAAGAAAGCATGTTTAATGAAGAAATTAGAAGAAAGGAGATTGGAGTTGACAATTCACAAGCTCTTGTTATGGAGAACAGAGGAAGAAGCAAGAGCAAAGGACCCAAAGACCGTGATAACTCAAGAGGAAGATCCAAGTCTAGTGATGGAAAGAATCACTTCATATGCAACTATTGCAAGAAGCCTGGCCATATTAAAAAGTATTGCTTTTGTTGGAAAAGAGAACATGGGAAGAAGAATGATTTTCGGAAAGAAGGCGATGATAAAAATGTTGCAGCAGTAGCCTCTAAAAGTGATGATGACGTCAGTTTAATTTGCGCAACTAGTGAATGTCATCATGTTAGCAGTACAGATTCTGAGTGGCTGGTTGATACAGGTGCTTCATATCATTGTGTTCCTAAGAGAGGGTATTTTTTGAATTATCAAGCAGGTGATTTTGGCAGTGTCAAAATGGGTAAGTAGAGTTCAGCAAGCATAGTTGGGATTGGTGATATTCGTGTGAAGACTAATGTTGAATGCATGCTTACATTGAAAGGTGTACGTCATATTCTTGATTTGCATCTTAATTTGCTTTCAGCTCATATTCTTGATCAAGAAGGCTTTCGTCACACATTTGAGAGTGGCAAGTGGAAATTATCCAAGGGATCCATGACAATTGCAAGAGGCGAGTTGTGTTGTTCTTTGTACAAGACATATTTGACTGTATCTTTTGGTGAGCTCAATGCAGTGGAAGAAAAAGATTCTCCTAATTTGTGGCATCGAAGATTGGGACACATGAGTGAAAAGGGTTTGAAATGTTAAGCAGGTAAATCTCTTATTCCTGTCAATACTACAATTTCTCTTAACCCTTGTGATCATTGCTTAGCAGGAAAACAACATAGAGCTTCTTTTGCTAGAAAGTCTGCAATAAAGCAGGCTAAGTTGGAGCTTGTACATTCAGATGTATGTGGTCCTATTGAGGTTGAATCCAATGGTGGCAACAAATATTTTGTCACTTTTATTGATGATGCTACTAGAAAGACATGGATTTACATTTTGAAGACCAAAAGCCAAGTGTTTGAAACTTTTCAGAAGTTTCATGTTATGGTGGAAAGGGAGACAGAAAGCAAGTTGAAGTGCCTTCGTTCAGACAATGGTGGAGAGTATAATTCACATGAGTTCAAGAATTATTGTGCGCAATATGGTATTCGACATGTGAAGACAGTTCCAGGCACTCCCCAACACAATGGTGTAGCTGAGAGGATGAATAGAACCATTGTGGAGAAGGTGCGATGCATGTTGAAGATGTCCGATCTACCAAAGTCATTTTGGGCTGAAGCAGTGAATACAGCAGTTTATCTGATCAAGCGTTCTCCATCTATTCCATTGGGGCTTGACATTCCATAGAGAGCATGGAAGGGATGTGATCCTGTATATACCCATCTTAGAGTACTTGGATGCAAGGCATACATGCATGTGCCAAAAGACCAAAGATCAAAGCTGGATTCCAAGACTAATCCATGTGTTTTTGTTGGCTATGGTGATGAAGAGTATGGGTTCAGGCTATATGATCCAGAAAAAGGAAAGGTAGTAAGAAGCAGAGATGTAGTGTTCTTTGAGCATGAAAAAGGTGCAGAACTTTTGAGTGCAAGGTATCATACTAGCTCAGATTTTTTTATTGATACTACTGATGTTTCTTTGTCCCCTACTTGTGGTTTTGTTGAACAGCCAATACAGGCTGATCTTGATGCAACACATGAAGGTGTTGATGATGCACAGCTTGATGGTGCACATTTTGATGATGTTCATGATGAAGCTCAACCAAATGTAGAAGTGGCTTATGAGCAGGGGGAGCAAATTGCGCCACAAGTGGATGATGCTTAAGTTAGAAGGTCAACCAGAGAACATAAACCGTCTACAAGATATCCAAGCACAGATTATATCTTAGTTACAGCTGATGGTGAGCCCGAGAGCTTCCAAGAAGTGTTGTCTAGTCGAGACAAGAATCTTTGGCTTGAGGCTACGAAAGAGGAGATGGATTCTTTGATGAAGAATCAGACTTTTGAGCTAGTGAAACTTCCAAAAGGAAAGAAAGTTTTGAAAAACAAATGGGTTTTCAAGAACAAGAAAGATGGTGAGAAGATAGTAAAGTGCAAAGCTAGATTGGTAGTCAAAGGATGCAATCAGAAAAAGGCATTGATTTTGATGAGATTTTTTCACCAGTTGTCAAGATGACTTCTATCAAAACCATTTTGGGTTTAGCAGCAAGTTGTGACCTTGAGTTGGAACAACTTGATGTAAAAACCGCATTTTTACATGGTGATTTGCAGGAAGAAATCTACATGGAACAACCTGAAGGATTTGAAGAAAAGGGAAAAGAAAAACTTGTTTGCAAGTTGAAGAAGAGTCTTTATGGACTTAAGCAAGCACCAAGGCAGTGGTATCACAAATTTGATTCATTTATGACAAGCAATGGTTACAAGAGGACTGTTGCAGATCCTTGTGTGTATTTTAGAAAGTTTCCTGGTGATATCTTCATTATTCTTCTTTTATATGTGGATGACATGTTGGTAGTTGGACAAAACTTAGAATTGATTAGCAACTTGAAGAAAGATTTGTCCAAGTCATTTGACATGAAGGACATAGGTCCTGCAAAGAAAATCTTAGGCATGGAGATTATTCGTGACAGAAAAGCTAGGAAGTTGTGGCTATCTCAAGAAAAATATATTGAATGTGTGCTTGAAAGGTTCAATATAAAGCATGCTAAGACGGTTTGTACACCACTCGCATCTCATTTTAAGCTAAGTAAGAGGGATTGTCCAACAACGGAGAAGGAAAAAGAAAGTATGTCTTCTATTCTTTATTCATCTGCAGTTGGTTCGTTGATGTATGATATGGTGTGTACTAGGCCAGATATTGCACATTCTGTTGGTTTGGTGAGTAGATACTTATCCAATCCTGGTAAAGTTCACTGGGATGCAGTAAAGTGGATTTTCAGATATTTGCGTGGTACTTCTAGATTTTTCTTATGTTTTGGAGGTAGCAAACATGTTCTTGAGGGGTATACAGATGCAAACATGGTTGGTGATATTGATAGTAGAAATTCTATCTCAGGTTATGTGTTCACATTTTCAGGGGGAGCCATTTCTTGGCAATCCAAGTTACAAAAGTGTGTGGCTTTATCTACAACCGAGGCAGAGTATATAGCAGCTGTGGAAGCAAGTAAAGAGATGCTTTGGTTGAAGAGGTTCCTTCAAGAGTTGGGTTTGCAACAAGAAGAGTATATAGTATTCTGTGACAGTCAGAGTGCTATGGATTTGAGCAAGAATTCCATGTATCATGCACGCACTAAGCATATTGATGTTCGGTATCATTGGTTAAGAAATGTGATTGAAGAAAATATGCTCAAGTTAAAGAAAATTCATACAAACAAGAATGGTGCAGATATGTTGACTAAAGTGGTTCCAGGAAACAAGCTTGATGTTTGTAGCAAGCTTGTGCGAATGAGTTTCAAATGATGATTGAAGCATGCACATCTTCCCCAAGTTAGGCTGGAGGGGGAGATTGTTGGGTATTCCAGCCCATATTTGGCGTAATTTTATGTAGGCATATTTGGCATAATTTTATGCAGGCATATTTGGCATAATTTTATGCAGGCATATTTAGCATATCTTTTTATGCAGGCCATGCTTAATTTGTGGGTGAGATTTATTGGTTTTTGTCTTTTTCCCAGATTTGTTGTGCAAGCATGCCTTTTGTGCAACAATATCTTTTCTTTTCAGGAAAGACATTTGAGAGATTACACACATTTTGGGTATGCACATTAAAAGAAAAGAGGGTTAATATAACCAGATCTGGTCACATAAGGCAGTAGCAGTTTTTGGTCATTTATCATCTTCTTCAAGGTGTTTTGGTCTTCAAAATTGAGCTTTATTCTTGCTCGATTCACCGCTGGCCTGAAGTGCACACATAGGGTGTTCTCTTACACCTTTTTTCATCTCTTATTGTTTTTGGATTCCGGTGATTAGAAGCGAATCTTTTGTAAACATTTTGGGGCTGTTTTCCCTTTTTGGTTTATCAATAAGAGAAGAGGGTAGACTCCTTAAGAGGTCTCGTGGTTTTTACTCTTCACATCGAAGAGGTTTTCCATGTATAAAATCTTGTGTCTTGCTATTTTACTTTCATCGTATCTTTTTTATTTGAATGGTGTGTTGATTGATTGTCGCGTGTGATATTGTGGGTGTAGCTTGAAGTAACCCCTAATCGATCCTATTAGTAAGAGATTAAGAGAACGCTTTTGGAGAAAAAAAGCCAGCTTTCGTATAAAGTTTTTTTTTGTAAACTTTTGCATGCCAGCTTTAATCATAAATGTCAAAGCGTAGCAGCTTGTTTGCTTGGAACTTGCGTTCCAGGTTCTGGGGAAAGGATTATGGCATTTGTTGGTGGCATGTCTACTGAGGGAGTTGGTTCTGTAAGATGAAACATTTTTTTAAGCTCATTTTTTTTAATTTTTTAATTATAACATTATTCACATTATAAATGAAGCTAATGCTTGTCAAATTATGAAACACTCGAGAAACTAGAATTTTGTATACATGGATGAAACTAGATGGTGGTAATTTTAAGTCTTCCAAGGTAATAAGCGATATTGATTTGAGCTGTGTAGAAATGTGGATTACTTGATGAAACATGTCATAGCATATTTGACTTGTGGTTCTCATCCATTAGTCTATATGTTAGCTAAAACTCTTTCTGTGCATTGTTATACCTTTACTTTCTTGTATTTTTCTAGAGTTGCATTTGAACTGTTGTAATTTTCTTTTGTAATGTAAGGACCAATTTTCGAATAATGATGATGATGAATAGGAGGAGGCATACATTATTAAAGGATCTCTAATTAATTATTTGGAGTTTAAAGCTGGTTGAATCAGAAATATATCAGTGTTAAAATACAATTTATGTTATGTAGTTAGCACCACATGATTAAGTGAGTTTACGAACATAAATTGGATTTATGTATAATTTTCACAGTGCTATTCAAATGCCAGTACAATAACGTGGAACGAGGTGTTACGAATTGAAGAATCCTAGTCTAATCTTGGAAAGAAAAAAAACCACATTGAAACAAATTAAGTAGGAAATATATAGTGCATAAGGGTTAGAATATAAGTAGTTTACTTTTCCCTATGAGAAATTGCGAGGACGCAATTTTGTTAAGGGGGGAAGTCTGTAACAACCTGGTTTCCACGGCCAAAATTTTACGTGCGGTGATTAAGGTGGAAATGCTAAATTTGAATAAGAACGATTTGTTAATTGAATAAGCAGATTAAATCTGATAAAGTTGTTTACGACATTAAATAATATTATTTTACATTGGTTGAAATAAATGAAAATAAAGTCCTTTTATATTAAACGTTTGATTGTCAATTAAACACCGAGTGTTGAGTTAAAGGAAAATGTATGTGAGAGCAACAAATAAATTAGTCGAGCATCAAATTTTATGGAATTGTCAACAACAACAAAACGTAACTTGTAAAATGAGTTAGGAATGTTGTTTATTAATTTGAATTAGGACTCAATGAATTTATAACTAAATTTCCATTTTTAAAGAAGGACAAAGGTACCAAATGGATTTAAACTAAGATTGAAGTTACAAGGCCCAAAGCTCTTTATCATTCACACCTTCCTTACCTTATCCAGAAAGCACGGCATCTCTCTTCCTCAAGAAAAAAGAAGGGGCGATCCCTGTTGCTTCTGGATTCTTCATGTCCAACCCTAAACCGACATACACAAAAAAAAAGGGAGCCCAATCCTTGTTATCACCACGGAATCCCTCCTCCAGAATGGGATCTAGCCCTTTTCTTCTCCACTCAAACGCAGCTGTGCTGCTGGTTTTTCTTCATTAGAGACGACCCCTAAATCTCTCAAAATACCCAATTTCTACTCTTTTTTCATCTGCTTTTCACGCCCACTTCAAACAATTAATCTCGGCCTGCTTACACTTAATAGCTTGGCGACCTTAAAACTCTTCCTAGATCTCATAGTACATTCATGGTTAATGTTCGGTTTCGGATACAAGCGAGGCCCTGACAGCAACAGTCAAGCATAGGCGGAGTTGCGATGGATATTGAGTTGAGACAGAAACGGATTTTGTTCGATGTTTGAAAAAAGAAGAAGGAAAAAAATGCTAGTTGTTCAGGGGCACTCTGGTGTTGTTGAAAGAAGAGATTAAGTGACTTTAGAACATTACTTGTTTGCTTGAGAGGTGTCGTTGATGGCTATGTTAAAGGGTAGGAGCGACACTAGGCTTTTCCCATAGCGTGTATGCTAGTAATCAACGATGAAGATTGGTTCAGAAATTAAAGTGTCAATTTAGGTGAGTTTCCTCTCACTCGCGTCTATGTTTTATTCTATAAATAGTTGCATATATTTTCATATCGTTATCCGAGTTGGATTTGATTGTTGAAATGTTTGTGTGTTTGATTTGGTTGTCGTGTTATTGATTATGAATTGAGTTGTTGATGAAGTTGTGTGGTTGGATGTTCATGTGTAGAGGAGACACTATTAAATTTATTTTCAAATTAAATTTATATATACACCGATGTTTTGACGATTGATCAATTGTTTAATTTTAAATAAATTAAGAAAGTCCGAGAATATATATTTATATAGGTAATACTAATGATATAATGTTTTAGAAAATAAATTATAAATCATAGTGTATAATGAAATTTCAATTATCAAATTTTAGTCTGAATTATACATAGGTTAATTTAAATCAAGTACTCCGAATAGCATACTAGTTGATTTAGCTTTGGTAAACATGTGCATGGGAACAATAAGTTGTTTACATAGCTTAATTAAATTCGTTTATCATAATCGAAAATAACACTTAGTACAGTTCTAGGCAGTAGATATAAGTAAATTTTAAAAGTAGCTTAAAATTGTTTTGAGTAAATCATTTAGGAAGTTACTTTTGTCATTATAGCATGAAATCATTTTTTTAAATACAATATTTAGCATAATTTTGTGTTGTTTTATTTAATGATATGCTTTTATGAGGTTATGCAAATTTAAAATGAAAGTCCTTATTTTTTTATATTTAAATTATTCTTTGATAATGTCTATTCCATTTTTATTTATTAAATTGGGTTTTCATTTATTGCTTTATATTTTCTGAATTTCATTTACTGCTTTTGTTTTGATATTCCAATTCTTGTGTGAATATTATATATATTGTAAATGATTCACTTTTGATATTGAACCGATTAGTGCTTTAAATGTGATACAGTGATGATACTTTTTATATGATTTTATAACATTTATATTCTATGTAACGAGAAATTTGAATAAACAATTTGGTGAAACCGTCTGGTATGTGACTTTCGGTATCACCTTACTGGTTATTCACAAGACTTGTTATATAGAGTATTGAAGGATAAATGTAGTGTAAACCATTGTTTATACTGAGAAGTCCTGAGCGACTATCTCCTTACCAGTACTAGATAATCCTGAGCGGCTATCGAGGTAGTCCTGAGTGACTATGCCATATTGGACCTGAGAGTCTAACTTATGGAGATCTGAGTATCTTCCATTTAGACATCAAAATTGTTTAGCATTGGTATATGATATATTCATTGCACGTTCGACGTTGCTGAGTCTCGCCAATGTTGATATGCATGCGCCGTTGCTGATTATCGCCAATGTTGATATGTGTGTGGCGTTGCTGAGTCTCGCCAATGTTGATATGGATCCATATAATCTTTTTTATGATTTTCTTATATTTTATGTGATTTACGTATGTGATTCTTGTTTATGATTTCATAATGTTATTGTATTTTGATGGCCTGTGAGCTATCATGTAATGGTGATATTTTGATGATTTTATACTGCATTATAACTCTTGAATGAGATTCACTTGAATTAGAATATGTTGTCATTTGCAGATGATTGAGACGAACTTGTAATTTATTGGACCTAGAAGAGTGTAATTATTTTGCATAATATTAATCATCTTGTATTAAATGGATTGATTATTATATCGATGTGTAATAAGAAAAATGTGTATATGTTATCAATTTAGTTAAATGTATAAATAAATGTTAAATATCATATATATTATAATTTATCGTCTCCATTGACTCTGTGACCACTGTATTTATGCATATTAAGTAATGTTCTATCGTGGAGGCACACGTGTTATCACTTTGTATTGAAACTGTGTACATTCATGTGGGTTCTATTCTAGAAACAAAAAAAAAGTATCAGTGTTAGTTCAATAAAATTTACACGTGTGTGCCCCCTACAGCCTCATTCTTCGTATTATCTGACAGTACTACTTCGTAATACTCTTGGATAATTTGGGTATAGAGGTGGGGTGTTACAATATAGGCACCCAGAGCTTATGTAGAGAACAATAAACTCCAGATCAGTCATGGGACTGGTGTGAGAACTCAAAACAGTTATTATTTCGGGTTTATTTTGAAATTTGGAAAATTCACCGGACCACACCGCTATTGCGAAACGGGTTTACTCCAAGTGAATTCTCATGCACAGAAATCCGCGATGACTTTGGAAAATGAAGCTATCATAAGCTCGTCCCACATCACACAATGCAAACACACACCAGATGGGAAAGTTTTGTCTTATGATAACCAAAGATGGTTTAATACGTTAAATCCTCTTTTAATATTATCATTAGTACGTTGTGTCGAAAAATCATTTCACAAATAAATATATAATCATAGCCCCCATAACACCAATTGGTTATATCGACATATAGGTATACAATCAAAATCGCATGGGATCATATTGGAGATTACCAAAGATCATTGGAGGACACGAAGCTAAGTATCTCCCGGTTAACATCCAGACAACGGACACCGAATACATAGTGCAAAAGTATATATCCCGGATAACATCCAGATATCGGACACCGTATATACTTTATTCCCTCAGGTTTCAAGGTAGATCTATCGCCGCAGCTTTTGAATTTTGCTAGAGATTATGTATACAACCTAACCCCAGTTTACCATCAATTTCCGGTGTGTGGTTCGACGATGTCACGATATACACAAAGTTATGCTTCAATAAGTCGTGCTTTGATCATCACTAGCTCGTTTCATAACTCGAGTATGCCACATTGACAATTCACGACATGTCACTGATTTCGATCAATGCATACCATCTAAGTTCATATGACTTAGAGACGAGGATAATATATTGCCACAAATCCGATATATATTAATAGAAATCAGTGTTATGTGGTCAATTTCAATGTCAAACACATAATCCATACGAGTCTGTTCTGGGTCTGAACGGAACAACAACCCGAGAATATTCAAATATATTCAGATTTCATGCCACTTATAACCTCGTATTGGGTGTACGGCCCGATCCGAGACATCAGCAATCCACTCAAACAATTCTAATATACTCGTTGTTCACTTATCGATTTTCTAATCTTTAGTTTCTTTGTAATGTCGTATTATTATTTGGAATGGTTTTCAGACCTATATCTAATCCCGGACTTTACAAATAATAAGCGTACTTTAAAAATAGTAGCTATGGACTATATAAGTTTCTCAATTCAAATCTCCTTTCCGAATGTTATCACTTTACTTCGAATTAATGTTGGATTTGTTTAATTCCCGAAAACCACGTTATCATCTCATCCCTTTTCTTGATGTTCAATATTCATTTCCATCCTTAAATTTCAAAGACAAATTTCATTTGCTCGTCGATATCTCGAAACTTCCAAATCTTTATTTGGATTTGAATTTCCGTTTAAATAATTTATATTTTCAAAAATAAGTTTAAATAGAGTTTAATCGACTTATATTTGATACTGGTTCACAAGCTCCGGCAAATATCATCGGAATCTGGATATGAATACGTTTTAATATTTCCGATAGTATTTGTCCGCTCCTAGAATTCCATATCGAATATCCGAAGACCAACTCTATCCAAAATCATTCCCTTTTTAATTCAAATTTCCTGTATTTTATTGGTAATTAAAATAAATTTCATACCATATATTTTAAACTCTTTTCAAACCTTTCAATATAATTAACAAATCCTTTTCCATAATAGTTCGTGTTAAAATCTTCAAATTCCAATTATTTCCAAAGGATGGTATAATCACGTTAAAGCGTTACGAAAAGCGTTGTAAAATGGTTTTTAACCAAATAGATCCAAAATCATTTTCAAATTCACAAATTTTATCTTTAAACACTTTCAAATAATAAAATATAATTTATCATAGTTTTCTGGATTTTTAAACATTTTTTAGAATAAATTTAATTTCAATGACCTAAATCAAAATTCCCGTTTCAAATCCAATTGCAAATTTAATGTAATAATATTTCCCCAAAATCGTTCAATCATTTATAACCGTTAGTCGTTATACCAATAGTATAACCAACTATTTATATAAAAACCAATTTATAATTCAAATCAATTCCTCGAACTTAATTACAACTCAATCCAAACGTTTATAACTTGAAATTATTTCGAAGCTCCATTTCCATTTAAGTGAAAACTTAATAACATACTTTTAAATTGTTTCATGTTTTACAGATAATCATTGTAACAATAAATGATCAAATGTTCACCAAAAACCAATTTGTAGCTCAAATTAAATTTTCAAGACTTGTTTAGATTTAAGAGTCCAAAATTTATTGAAAACATTCCCGAAATCATTTACCTTTTTAACGAAGATCTTTTATCATTCATAATTTAGATTTACACATTATTCGAAATCTAAATTCAAAAAAAATTTCCGATTATTATTTTAATATTTAGATAATAAGATTGTGATGAAAAGAAGCATTAAACCGATTATCCATATAATTCCACAGCTATGGTGTATGCAATACAACCATAAATAAATCAATAGAATGGTCATCAAAACATGAATCCAACAATTAACTCAACCAATAGCATTGTGTGCAAAGCGTAACAATCAATAGCACTTAGTGTTTAGAGTGTTTTTAACTGCACGAGCGTCGATCAACATCCAACATCAATCATTCATAAGAAATTTATGATTATCAACTAATTATAACTATCAACTACTCATGATAATTGTTTCTAGCTAATTTAAAATAAATTAAATAGATTTCTCACCAAATGCTTTCCAATTATAGCTTTCCTCCAAGCTTTGCCCTTTGCTCAAAATCATAATTGCTTCCACAATACATCATCATTAGCCTCCTTCGCCTTATCTCAAACTAGTATCGTTGCCTCTCGGCTATTTGTCCCTTCCTCACACTTAATTCTTTGTAAATACATAACATATAGTTGAATTTTTCTGCTTGTAGCAGTGCCATAGGTATATGGGACATAGCTAGGCTGTGCAGTGGCTCATTCAACCCTTTAACAAAATGGAGAGCCTTCTTATGGGGTGTGTTCACTAACTCCAGTCCGACTCTAGCCAGCTGGTTGAATTGGTTGACGTATTACTTGATTGACATACTTCCCTGTTCGAGAGCTAAGAATTTTTCCATCTGTAGGCTACGTTCAGCTTGTGAGAGGAATTTCATTTCAAACCTCATTCTGGAATCCTCCCAAGTTTCAAATGGTCTCTCAACATTAGTAACTTCCCACCAATAAGAGGCCTCGTCTTTTAGCAACCACACGGCCAACTGTATCTTCTGCCTATCGTCCACTTCGAAGATAACAAACAAGTCCTCGGTTTCTTTGAGCCAGTTCCTTGCTTCTACAAATGACTCAGACGCATTAAAGTTCTTTCCACCCATGGCTCGAAAATCCCTACATATCTTGGAGAAAGCGTTTGCACGAGGAGGAGGAGGAACAGCTGTGACTGGGGGAGGAGTAGCGTCTGATGGGCCTGCATCATTAGCCCTAGCCTCTAGGTACCTTCTGAACCAGCCAGGTACCGGTACACCCTCTAGAAGTTTAAGATCCCCAGACATGCTAAAATGAAAAAGAAAAGATTCAAAACAAATGAAAGGAAGATAGTGCATATGGCTTTGGGGGAATTATGCCTTTTTAAAACAACACTTTTTCTTGAAAATGCTTCTTTAAACTTTTTTGAAAATTAGTTTCCAAATTTTTTATCTAATCTGGCAACCATCAGCTCTGATACCAAGTAAAACACCCCACCTCCGTTAAGGTCACTCACAAAGGGAATGCCTTAACTTCGGTAGAGCATTTTAGGTAAAAGATACAGATAATTTACAAGACAGACATATAAACAGCGGAAAAACTAAATTTATTTCATAAGTACGTGATTCAGTTAAAACATTACAACAACTGTCTCAAACCAACTTTCAAATTATTACAACAACAGTAAGGCAGCATAAATCCCCAATAAGATAGTATCCAAAGCCATAGCCCAAGGAAAAAGGTTCCAAGCAATACATCTACTCTCTTCAAGCTGGAAATGACCCGATCTAAGCTGAAGTATTCCCTCCCTACGGACCTGGGGGAGTGACGGAAGAAAAGAAGACGAAAGAAAATGGGTCAGACATGAGTCTGGTAAGTCTAGTGACTATTTAGCATGTAAACAAGAAAAGGGTTATGCCAAGAATAAACTGAATCTAGGTCAACACCCGAGAAATAAGATAATAAGGCTGAATATGCTATCGCACCCATTTTACTTCTCTACACCCCCTTACAAGTTTTTCAACTAGCACCATGTGTTCAAGATAAATGATCCCCTTTTTATCGATCGGCTCCTACTCATATACGTTTACAACTTGTGTCATTCGGCCCCGCATGATTGTAGATACCTGTGTTGGTCCCACCATGGGGTGTATCAAGTCCTATGGTGGCAACCTGACACAATTCAAGGTGCACAGAGTATAACTACTGATGCCCAGTGCCTGCTTTTTCCACTTCGGAGTACGTGCATGACCGCACTCTGTCGGAACCTACACTGACGCACCATCCGCCGTTGTTTTGACCGCTTACAATCAGCCTAATAATTGTGCCCCACCCCGCCTAGTTCAGGGTATAATGATACACCTATGTGGATTACTACTGAAATGGGTCCCCGTTACTAGGATTTCATAATCAACATGTTAAAATGGTTAAGTGTTTAAATTAACCTAACCCCACCCATCAGTTTAGTTAACATGTTGTATTGGTTAAGTGTTGCCTTAATTAACTTAACCCTACCATTCCCGTCTTAGCTTTAATTATTTATTAAAGCACCAACCACTCACATTAGATATGTATTGTTGCGGTTGCTGGATGTGCCGGTCGGTTCCGGGCAGTCTTACACCGCAGCTCAATCTAACCTTGGGTTATTTAAGGCTTGATGCACTAACCTCTCACATTAGATATATATTGTTACGGTTGCTGGATGTGTCGGGCGGTTCCGGGCAGTCTTACACCGTAACTCAATCTAACCTCGGGTTAGGCATATTCGTCTTTTTCTTAATTTACATATTTATCTTTCAAATTTATATGTAAATTATCCACAATTATTGCCATTCAATTGATGCCCAATTTTTCCCTCTAAATCATATTCATAATTTATGGCATATAAATTATACCATTTTTATGCCACTAATCATTCATATATTTATGGACCAAATTAAGCCAATAATAATAATTTTAAGGTTTTCCCAACGTTACCCTCGTCGTATGTTACACCCCACGTCCATTAATGTCACTCTCAAAGGGAATGTATTAACTTTCATGGAGCATTATTAGTGTATAGAATAGAATATAACTAGACAGATACATATATTGGTACTTGAAAATTTTTAAACAACTTTTATTTACAGCGGAGAAATAGTTTGATTACAACTTCATAAACCAACAGTAAACCAGGTGCACTTAATATCCATCATGACAAATTGTTTTCTGAGTACATAAAATAAAAAGCATAACCCCAACACAAGTAGCCGTAAAAGAGTTGATCTGAACTTTACTTTCAGCAATCCAAGCACTTCCAAAAGAGAGAGAAAGAGATCCAAGATCAAGCTCCACTAGTACTAGTCCTACCCTGAGAACCTGGGGGGGGAGAAAAGAGGCAAAAACAAAGGGGGTCAGACATAAAGTCTGGCGAGTATAATAACTTTAACAATATAATTATTAAAGTAATTAGGATAATGCATAAACTGGTAAAACAAGGTATGGCCGTGAAACAAGTGGGCATGACAAAGCAATCAAGAGGAATATTCTGGCGTTAATCTCGTTCCTAATCACTATAGGATAATTACTTTACTACAGCACTACTAGCCACCCTAAAAGTTGATCCCGCCTACTGAACACAATAGTCATAATGGTAGTTTCGTGTACCCCTAGCTGTCTTCATAGGTGCCGCCTGCCCCTATCTCCACTAGTTGCACCCACTACCCCCATGTGATTGGCTCCCTAACTCGTAGATACCCGTGTTGGTCCCACAGTGGGGTGTATCACTCCCCAAAGTGGCAACCCGATACCACTAAAGATGCATGGCTTATATCCACACGATGCAACAACGTCTTACCTACCAGCCCGGGCCCATGCACGCACATGACCCCATTGGACTTGCGTTGCCACCGCTAACCCGTTTTGACCTCTTACAATCAAACCCAGTAAGCGTGTCCCGTCCTCGATCTAACTCGAGCTCACAAAGATACTTAATGGGTTACTGGTTTGAAAAGGGTCCCCATGTTTGACACAAGCTTTCCATCTATGCTTGGTCCCCACTAGTACTTCCCACTTAACCCCTTCTTATTCATGTCTTCTTACATGTTTTCAACTTGGTTAAGTGTTTCTAATCGTATTTCACATGTCACCCAGGCTACCCACTTAAACCCCATGTCCCACCATATGTTTATCTGGTTAAGTGTTACTTCATTCATTAGAACCGTAACCTTATAAAGACATCCCACATTAGACTACCGTTTGCGGTTGCTGGATTTGCCGGGCGGGTCCGGGCAGTCTTATACCGCAAACGAGCCTAACCTCGTGTCTTTACAATTGTTACGCATTTAATTTGTGCCTTTGACCTCTCACATTAGACTACCGTTTGTGGTTGCTGGATTAGCCGGGCGGGTCCGGGCAGTCTTATACCACAAACGAGTCTAACCTCGTGTCTTAGGCGGTTAATTATTACACATAATTAATTAACCCCAAATTGGATTAATATCCCTATTCAAATTTGTCAATAAATTCCAAATTAATTTATGTCCGTAATTGTCACCTAAATTATGTCCATAATTTTAGGTATATAAATTTAAACCAATTAATGCCTCAAATTAATTACATGCCTTTAAGGCCATTTTATGCCAGTTCACAATTATGTATATTTAATATTTTCCCATTGTCCCCACGTTATTCGTACGTTTTAATATGACATGTGTTATACTCGCAAATAGTCTAACTTATAAAAAGAAAAGCAGCATCACAATACATAAAATAGATCTAAGAATCATGACATAAGTTTACATAGCCAATAACTTGCATAGGCAATGGATATACATAAATTTGCATAAATTATCCTGGATCTAAATTTAGATCTAAACATGTAATCATGAACTTGCATATATGGATATGGTTTTCCTATAAATTGCATATGAATTTCATTCAAACTAGCATATGATTCACATACAAAACTAGCATAGGCAATGGGCATATAGAACATAAATTTGCATAACTATGCACCGCCATGGATCTAAATATAGATCTAAACACAAAGATGTGAACTTGCATATGGATCTAAACATGTAAATTAATGTCACATGTTTGCATATAAACTAGCATATGTATCTACATGATTCACATATGAACTTGTGTATAATCCACCTACAGACTTGCATAAGATTCATAAACTAGCATATGATTTAACATCCCAAACTTGCATAAGATGAATCAAGTTAAACGTATACAATTCAACATATGAAATAGATCCACAATAACACAACTGCCAACAATAACATCACATGATTCAAAGTCATATTCTCATAATCCCAATTATAACTTATCACAATTAAATTAATTAATTATTTTGTGAAAGAAATTATACTCACAACAAAAGAACAGTCTTGTTTTTCAGGGATCTGTATTTTGAAACTGAATTTCTCACCTTTGATGTAGACTAACTGTTATCCTAATTTAGATTAGATTTGATTTTGATTCTTGCTTCTATCTTGTTTTTGAGTTGAAAGAGAAAGGCGACTACTCTAGGTTCTCCATTGACGGCATGGCGGCTCTTGGTATGAATTAGTGTGATTTTAGGTTGAGAGTTAGGTTGCTTATATAGAATTTTAGTTAATCTAGAGCCGTCAGATTAACCCTAGAAGCAATCAAGACAATCCATTCAAGATAGAATAACACCTCAGCCCTAATGACTCAGCAATGAGTCGAAACAGCGTCATCTTTCAGATCTGCCCAGGGGGGTAGGTCGACCCCCTGGTCGACCTGGCCCTTGTGCAGGAGAATTCCCGCCCAGCCTGCTCCCTTGTCTGAATGTGAATTTTGAACTATTTTTATTTTATTTGAATTTTGAAACTTCGGAAGGCCATAACTTCTTCATACGGAGTCAAATTCACGCACACTCAGACTCTATCTCAAGCAAAATTCCGAGACGAGCGCAATTGCGTAACTCGTTTCCCTTAATTCTCACATTTGAAATTAATTATTCTTTAATTCGTAAATTTTAATATTTAAAATCACGGGGTGTTACATTCTCCCCTCCTTAAAGGATTTCGCCCCTGAAATCTCCAAGTTAAGGAGAATGTATATCCTAACATCCAATCATCCATCTACTCAACCATCAAACACAGGCATCCATTGTCCTTACAAGATTTCTAATGTCGTATGAACATATGCAAAAAGTGTGTGTATATGTTCCTTATCCAATGCAAAATCAAGCGGTCTACTGATTCAGTTGACCTCCTTAATGCAAATCATGATAGTGCCATGCATCCATTATGCATGCAAAAGAATCCTAACGATACATATTACTTCTACATGTGTGCATGACCATTCATCAGAATGCAACATCCATATGATAACACAACCATTATACAACCATTAATTTAAATATGCACACACATTTATATGAAATATGAAAGTGATTGAGCCGATATAGAGCTTAAATTGTGTGTACATGCATCCACGAGCAACCACTAGCAACCACTTCCAACCACTCGCAACCATCAACCATAACATGTTTCAAACTCATGTTTACATCCATCGATTTCTACCAAAGGATAAAGAATAGGACCGAGGAGATATAATTAAAAAGGTAGATATAAGCATGAATAAACTTATGGAAAAAGAGATCAAGGAGGTACCCTCAAAGAGAAAAGGGTAGGCTGGGCGTATTTTCCTCTCAGTTTCCCAAGTCGCGTCTTCCTCAGTATCATTCCATTGAACTTTAACAAGCTTGACTTCACGGTTGCATATCTTTTTGACTTCCGTACCTAAGATACGAGTTGGAACTCTTCTCACAGTCTCTCCTCGTTCCACTTCTACTTCCTCTAGTCTATTCAGCTCCACCACTTCCGCAGATTCATGTAAGCACTTTCGTAGCTGAGAAACATGAAAAACATTATGAACTCCAGCCAGTCTCTCGGGTAGCTCTACTCTATAAGACATCGTCCCAATCCTTTCAATGATAGGAAATGGACCTACAAATCTTGGTGCTAGCTTTCCTACGGACCCAAAGCGAATGACATTCCTCAAAGGAGATACTTTAAGGAACACCCTATCTCCAACCTTAAACTCAAGGTCGGTCCTTCTTTTGTCTGCGTAGGACTTCTGTCTATCTTGTGCAGCCTTCATCCGTCTTCTTACCAAGTCCACCTTTTCTGAGGTCTCTCTAATCATGTCTGGCCCAAATACGAGCTTGTCTGTAGGCTCCCACCAACAAGTTGGTGATCAGCACGGTCTTCCATATAAAGCTTCGAAGGGCGCCATTCCTATGGTGGCTTGGTAGCTATTTTTGTAGGCGAATTCCACCAAAGGAAGACGATCCTCCCATGTCCCTCCCATGTCCCTCCAAAGTCAAGAATGCACAATTTCAAGAGGTCTTCTAATACTCTGTTCACTCTTTCCGTCTGACCATCGGTTTGGGGGTGATAGGCCGTGCTTAAGCATAATTGGGTGCCTACTGCCTCTTACAAACTCTTCCAAAACTCGCTCGTAAAGAAAGGATCTCGATCGCTCACTATGGTGGAGGGTATCCCATGAAGTCAAACTATTTCTTTAAGATAAATGGATGCTAGGGACGAGGTAGTCCTTATACTTTTAATAGGTATAAAGTGAGCACTTTTAGTGAGCTTGTCCACTATTACCCAAATACTAGTATTGCCCCTTCTTGACCTTGGTAACTCATCAACAAAGTCCATTGAAATGTTGTCCCACTTCCACTGTGGGACCTCTAGGGGATGGAGCAGACGACCAGGCTTCTTCTACTCCGCTTTGACTTGATGGCATACCAAACAATTAGCGACGAACTCAGCTACATCATTCTTCATGCCGTTCCAAAAGAAAACCCTTTTTATATCTTTATACATCTTGTCTCCGCCTGGGTGTATGGTCAGTTTGGAATGGTGCGCCTCTTCGATAACCGTCTTTATTAAATTTCTTACTTGTGGGACGCATAACCTTCCATCCCGTCTCAACCAACCCCTATCATCGATGGAGTATCTATTGAGGTGACTAGAAGTCTCACCCCTAACTAGCTTTTCCATCACATCAACTAGCTGAGGGTTTTCTCGTTGCGTAGTTCCTATTGAGTCCAAAATGGTAGGCTGCACCTCTAGTGATGCTAACAGACCAGGCACAATTTCAGAGGAGGGTCTAAAATTAAAGTTTGCTATATACTCCAAGCTTTGCCTTTCTACAAAGAGAGGACTCAAGGTCAGCTTCTTCCTACTTAAGGCATCCGCTACCACATTGCCCTTGCCTGGGGTATAGGAAATCTCAAAATCATAAGAGGCCGGAAATTCCATCCACCTTTGCTGTCTTAAGTTAAGGACTTTCTGCGAGAAAAGGTACTTCAATGACTTATGGTTGGTATACAATTCAAACTTCTCACCTAGGAGATAACGGCGCTAAGACTTAAGCGCAAAGACGATGGCAGCCAACTCTAGATCGTGGGTTGGGTAGTTTTTCTCATGTACTTTCAACTGTCTGCCTCCATAAGCTACTACCTTCCCTTCTTGCATCAAGACAGCACCTAGTCCCGTACCACATGCATCCGTGTATACGGTAAACATCTTGCTCCCATCCGGCAATGTCAAAACTAGGGTTGTTATTAGAGCCCTTTTCAAATGTTGGAAAGCAATATCGCAATCCAAATCCCAAGCGAAAGTTAGGTTCTTCTTCATTAATCTTGTGAGCGGGGCTGAGATTTTAGCAAAATCTTTAATGAATTTTCGGTAAAAGCCCGCTAGCCCGAGAAAGCTTCGGACTTCGGTTGCATTCCATGGAACCTTCCAATCTTGCACCGCAACTATTTTTGCAGGGTCCACGGCTAACCCCTCTTTGGACACCACATGTCCAAGAAACCTCGCCTCTTCTATCCAAAAATGGCATACGGAGAATTTGGTCTTCAGCTGATGTGTACGAAGAGTATCCATGACTTCCCATAATGCAAAGCATGCTCTTCTTCATTCTTCGAGAAGATCAAAATGTCGTCTACGAAGACCACCACAAACTTATTAAGGAACTGCCTGAACACCCTGCTCATCAAGTCAATGAAGTAAGCGGGTGCGTTTGTCAAGCCGAAAGGCATGACAAGCCATTCAAAGAAACCATCTGGGGTTTTGAACGCGGTTTTATCAATGCTGTCTTCAGCCACTCTTAGTTGATGGAACCCGGTAGCCAAATCTAGTTGGGAGAAAACAGATGCACCTACAAGCTGATCAAACAAGTCATATATTCTAGGAAGTGGGTGCCTATTCTTCTTGGTCAGCTTGTTTAGCTCCCTATAATCAACGCATAGGCGAAGTGAACCATCCGCTTTGGTTGCGAATACTACTGGAGCACCCCATTCAGAAATACTCTGCCTCATAAACCCCTTTTCGAGCAGCACTTTGACTTGCTTACTGAGCTCTTTTCTCTCCCTAGGAGCCATGTGTCTAACGGGTAGAGCTACGGGTTTTGCATTGTCAACAAGGTATATGCGTAAGTCTATCTCCCTCTTTGGAGGTAAGCCCTTCACCTCTTCAAATACATCTGAGTATTTATGGACTACTCTAACAAACTGCAAGTTTTCAACAGACGCATCAAGAGATTCTAGGTAACTAAGCATAACATAATGTATGGGGTTACAAGAGATTTCGAGAGTGTTGCCAAGGTGAGTCATAAGCCTAACCACTCTCTTTTCACAATCGAGGACGGCACCATTACTGGAAAACCAATCCATGCCTAGAATCAATCCATAGCCCGTGAAGCCAAGAACGAAGGCGTTGCATTCAAACTCAACGCTCAAAATAGACACTCTCAAATCCCGACAAATCATTGAAAGATGAGCCGAACCACCAATAGTATTTGAGACTACTATGGGATCCAACTAGACTAGTTTTTAGGTGCAGTGTTTCAACTAACGAAGCAGACACAAATGAGTGTGAAGCGTCAGAATCAAATAAAGTACGAACAGGATGATCAAACAGAAAAACCAAACTTTCAACAGAAATGTTTCTACCTCTCTCATGTCCTGGTGCCATGAGAGCGTGAATCTGCCCTCTTGCCTGCCCTGGTGCCATGAGAGCCTGAATCTTCCCTCCAAAAGTGGACCCTGTCCTTTGCACTTGCCCCTGTTTCCTCGGGCAGTCTTTAATTAGATGTCCCGCCTCTCCACAGTGGAAACAACCAGTCTTCTTCTTCCTATAGTCCTTGCTCAGGTGGCCTGGTGTCCAACAATTAAAGCACCTTTTCTTTCCTTTGCTATTGTTGTCCTTACCACCTTTCTTAGGTTGCTACTGTGACTTCTTTTGATCCCCTTTCTTTTCTGGTGCCTTATTAGCGTTAGCGCCTTTCTCCTCTTCATGCATAAGTGTCATGTCAACTAGTTTCTCAAAGGTATCCCCCATAGGAAAGTGGGTCATAGCTAACCCATGTAGGGGCTCATTCAAACCTTTAACGAACCTCAGAGCCTTATTCTCGAGTGTGTTCACCAAGTACAAGCCAAATCTCGCCAACTGATTGAACTTGTTGACGTACTCCTTTACTGAAAAATTCCCCTGCTTCAATACCAAGAATCTTTCCATATATAAATTCTCTTCTACTCATGAGAGAAATTTCATCTCGAACCTATGTCTGAAATCCATCCATGTCTCTGTTGGACGCTCTCCATTCGTAACCTCCCACCAAAACGAGGCTTCGTCCTTCATTAACCAAGCGGCCAATTGGACCTTCCTTCCATCTTCTTTCTCGAAAATACCAAATAGATCTTCCACCTCCTTAAGCCAATTTCGGGCTTCAACAAACGTCTCTGATCCATGAAAAGGTTTTCCACCCATTGCTCGAAAGTCTTTGCATATCTTTGAAAAAGTATAAACACGGGGAGGGGAAGGAGGAGGAGCGACATCAGCTGGGGGAGGAGGAACATTTGCTGGGCCTGCGGCAGTGGCCCTAGCCTCTAGATACCTTCTAAACCAGCCTGGTATCGGTATGCCCTCGGGTATCTCAGATTCCCCAGACATGCTGAAAAAGAAAAAGGAAGAGATTCAAAACGGAGAATTCGAAAGAAAGATATATGGCTCTTGGGGGTTATGTTTTTAAAACAAACTTTTCTCTTGAAAATACTCTACTTAAAACATACTTTTGAAAGTATTTCTTTATAAAACGCTTTTTGAAAAACAGTTTTTCAAAATTCTCTTATCTGTTCTGTTAACCTTCAGCTCTGATACCACGTGTAACACCCCACGTCCATTAATGTCACTCTCAAAGGGAATGCATTAACTTTCATGGAGCATTATTACTGTATAGAACAGAATATAACAAGAGAGATACATATATTGGTACATGAAAATTTTAAAACAACATTTATTTGCAGCGGAGAAATAGTTTGATTACAACAACTTCATAAACCAACAGTAAAACCAAGTACACTTAATATCCATCTTAACAAATTGTTTTCTGAGTACATAAAATAAAAAGCATAACCCCAATACAAGTAGCCATAAAAGAGATGAGCTGAACTTTACGTTCAGCAGTCCAAGCACTTCCAAAAGAGAGAGAAAGAGATCCAAGATCAAGCTCCACTAGTACTAGTTCCACCCTGAGAACCTGGAGGGGGGGGGAGGAAGAAAAGAGGCGAAAACAAAGGGGGTCAGACATAAAGTCTGGCGAGTATAATAACTTTAACAATATAATTATTAAAGTAATTAGGACAAGGCATAAACTGGTAAAACAAGGTATGACCGTGAAACAAGTGGGCATGACAAAGCAAACAGGAGGAATATTCTGGCGTTAATCTCGTTCCTAATCACTATTTGATAATTACTTTACTGCATCACTACTAGCCACCCTAAAAGTTGATCCCACCTACTGAACAAAATAATCATAATGGTAGTTTCGTGTACCCCTAGCTGTCTTCATAGGTGCCCCCTGCTCCTATCTCCACTAGTTATACCCACTACCCCCATGCGAACGGCTCCCTAACTCGTAGATACCCGTGTTGGTCCCACAGTGGGGTGTATCAGTCCCCAAAGTGGCAACCCGATACCACTAAAGATTCACGGCTTATATCTACACGATGCAACAACGTATTACCTACCAGCCCGGGCCCACGCACGCACATGACCCCGTTGGACTTACGTTGCCACCGTTAACCCATTTTGACCTCTTACAATCAAACCCAGTAAGCGTGTCCCATCCTCGATCTAACTCGAGCTCACAAAGATACTTAATGGGTTACTGGTTTGAAAAGGGTCCCCATGTTTGACACAAGCTTTCCACCTATGCTTGGCCCCCACTAGTACTTCCCACTTAACCCCTTCTTATTCATGTCTTCTTACATGTTTTCAACTTGGTTAAGTGTTTCTAATCGTATTTCACATGCCACCCAGGCTACCCACTTAACCCCCATGTCCCACCACAAGTTTATCTGGTTAAGTGTTACTTAATTCATTAGAACCGTAACCTTATAAAGACCTCCCACATTAGACTACCGTTTTCGGTTGCTGGATTTGTAGGGCGGGTCCGAGCAGTCTTATACCGCAAACGAGCCTAACCTCGTGTCTTTACAATTGTTACGCATTTAATTTGTGCCTTTGACCTCTCACATTAGACTACCGTTTGTGGTTGCTGGATTTGTCGGGCGGGTCCGGGCAGTCTTATACCACAAACGAGTCTAACCTCATGTCTTAGGTGGTTAATTATTACACATAATTATTTAACCCAACTTGGATTAATATCCCAATTCAAATTTGTTAATAAATTCCAAATTAATTTATGTCCATAATTGTCACCTAAATTATGTACATAATTTCAGGTATATAAATTTGTACCAATTAATGTCTCAAATTAATTATATGCCTTTATGGCCATTTTATGCCAATTCACAATTATGTATATTTAATATTTTCCTATTGTCCCTATGCTATTCGTACGTTTTAATATGACATATGTTAGACTCGCAAATAGTCTAACTTATGAAAAGAAAAGCAGCATCACAACACATAAAATAGATCTAAGAATCATGACATAAGTTTACATAGCCAATAACTTGCATAGGCAATGGATATACATCAATTTGCATAAACTATCCTGGATCTGAATATAGATCTAAACATGTAATCATGAACTTGCATATACGGATATGGTTTTCCTATAACTTGCATATGAATTTCATTCAATCTAGCATATGATTCACATAGAAAACTAGCATAGGCAATGGGCATATAGAACATAAATTTGCATAACTATATACTGCTATGGATCTAAATATAGATCTAAACACAAAGATGTGAACTTGCATATGGATCTAAACATGTAAATTAATGTCACATGTTTGCATATAAACTAGCATATGTATCTACATGATTCACATATGAACTTGTGTACAATCCACCTACAGACTTGCATAAGATTCATAAACTAGCATATGATTTAACATCCCAAACTTGCACAAGATTCATATACATATGATTTAACATCCCAAACTTGCATAAGATGAATCAAGTTAAACATATACAATTCAACATATGAAATAGATCCAAAATAACACAACTGCCAACGATAACATCACATGATTCAAAGTCGTATTCTTATAATCCCAATTATAACTTATCACAATTAAATTAATTAATTATTTTGTGAAAGAAATTATACTCACAACAAAAGAACAGTCTTGTTTTTCAGGGATCTGTATTCTGAAACTGAATTGCTCGCCTTTGATGTAGACTAACTATTATCCTACTTTAGATTAGATTTGATTTTGATTCTTGCTTCTATCTTGTTTCTGAGTTGAAAGAGAACGGCGGCTACTCTAGGTTCTCCATTGACGGCATGGCGGCTCATGGTATGAATTAGTGTGATTTTAGGTTGAGAGTTAGGTTGCTTATATAGAATTTTAATTAATTTAGAGCCGTCAGATTAACCCTAGAAGTAATCAAGACCATCAAGTCAAGATAGAATAACACCTCATCCCTAATGACTCAGCAATGAGTCGAAACAGCGTCATCTTTTTGATCTGCCCGGGAGGGTAGGTCGACCCCCAGGTCGACCCCTGGTCGACCTATATGGGTAGGTCGACCCCCTGGTCGACCTGGCCCTTGGGCGAGAGAATTCTCGCCCAACCTGCTCCCCTGTCTGAATTTGAATTTTGAATTGTTTTTAATTTATTTGAATTCTGAAACTTCAGAAGGCCTAACTTCTTCATACGGAGTCCAATTCATGCAAACTCGAACTCTATCTCAAGCAGAATTCTGAGACAAGCGCAATGGCGTAACCCGTTTCCCTTAATTCTCACATTTGAAATTAAGTATTCTTTAATTCGTAAATTTTAATATTTAAAATCACGGGGTGTTACATCATACGTTCGCAAAATTCACATAGAATGTTAGGCTCGTAACTTAGCCTAACTTATATACAAAAAGGGATAGAATGGAGCATGTACCATTCACACAACATAAAATAATAAGGATCTAACTAAACTTGTGTCATGTAAATGTGGCATAAAATAATGAATTTGCATTTTTGGATCCAATTGACATGATTCTAAGCATATGAAATTACCCAAATCCAAATAGGCATGTAATTGTAAACTTATATTTTGGGTCCAATAAACATAAACCTTAAGCATATAGAATTACACAAGTTCAACTAGACATGTGAATGTGAACTTTTAATTTGGATCCAATAATCATGAATCTTAAACATATGGAATTACACAGGTTTAACAAGGCATGTAAATATGAACTTTTATTTTGGATCCAACAAACATGAATCTTAAGCATATGGTTTTACACAAGTTTAACAAGGCATGTAAATATTAACTTTAATCTTGGACCCAATTTTCATAGATCTAAATGTAAATCTAAACATAATACATGTCTTGGCCTAATATATAACATACCATGAATGAATCACCAATTTTACATGATTGGTTTAAATCAACATAATAACCACATAGCCTAACAACTTGCATGTAATATAACATGAATGAATCACCAATTTTACATGATTGGTTTACATCAACATAATAACCGCATTGCCTAACAACTTGCATGTAACATAACATGGATAAATCACCAAACTTTACATAATACATGATTGGTTTAACACCAACATAATAACCACAATAATCTCATAAGCATATACGATAGAATCGTTACAAGAGTATGCATGAATCAGCATCATCATTATCTTACAACTAGGAACAACGCTAGTTTTCATTTTATTACAAATCATAACTTTTAATCGTTGAAACACCCCACCTCCGTTAGGGTCACTCTCAAAGGGAATGCCCTAATTTTGGTGGAGGTTTATAAGTACAAGTCACATATATACAAGACAGATATAAGAACACATATTTGTAAACAGCGGAAGAACAACAAACTTTTATTTCATGAAGTCAAATACGTGTCACAAAACATCACCATGATTGTCTTACATCCTTTCCAAAAACATAACATAATACTTCATAATCTGTCTCGAGTACATTATTTTTAAAGAAGCATAAATAAAACATAGATAAACTGCCAAAGCCCCATAGTGAATTGTCCAAAGCCATAGTTCAAAACAGAAAAGTCCAAGCAATACATTTCTCTTCTTCAAGCTGGATGTTTGAGGTAGGTCAAGCTGCTGTGTTCCCTCCCTGAGGACCTGGGGGGGGGGGGAAACGGAAGAAAGAAGACGAAAGAAAAATAGAGTCAGACATAAAGCCTGAGTAAGTCTAGTACTACTTTGTCTATGAATAAAGAACTGGGTATGATAAGTAAAACAGGAAGTGGGCAAACACTATGAACTTGGTTAAGTTATCTAGGGTCGAATATACTATCGTACCCCATGTTAATCTCTGAACCCATATAAACTAGTTTCCAATTTGCACCCCAAAATCAGGGTAGTGTGATCCATTCTACGGTGATCGGCTCCTATTCGCAAAGTTACATGTGTCTTACGGCCCCCGATGTCTGTAGTTACCTATGCTGGTCCCACCATGGGGTGTATCAAGTCCCATAGTGGCAACCCGACACAACCTTAGAGTGCAAAGGTATGCTACTGGTGTCCAGTGCTTTATTTTTCTGCGCCGGAGTGCGTGCACGCCCGCACACCGTTAGAACCTACACTGCTACACCACCGCCGTTGATTTGACCTCTTACAATCAGCCCAGTAATCGTGCCCCACCCTGCCTAGTTTCAGGGTATCCTGATACACCTTTTAGGGTTACTGCTGAAAAGGGTCCCCCGTTACTAGGTTTTCTATCTCTAGCCAACATGCTAAGTTGGTTAAGTGTTTCCTAACCTAACCCCACCAGTCCGTTTAGTTTAGCATGTTCCATTTTGATTAAGTCTTTAGTTCACTTAATCCTAACAATCCTGACTCAGCCTTAATTGTCTTATTAAGGCCCTGACCTCTCACATTAGACAGGTATTGTTGTGGCTGCCTGTTGCCGGTTGGTTCCGGGCAGTCTTACGCCACAACTCAGTCTAACCTCGGGTCCTTGCTGGGCTCCATGTTTAACCTCCCACATTGGATAGGTATTGTTGTGACTACTGGACAGCCGGGCGGTTCCGGGCAGGTTTACATCACAACTCAATCCAACCTCGGGTTAAACACATCGTCTTTTCTACATTTACATATTTTGTCATTCTTCTTTATTTCTTATATGTAAATATTTGCGGCCCATTATTAAGTTAACGGTGTAAAGGTTACACCAACCATGGGCCCAACCCATACTTGACTTTGGGCCCTTCTATTTCATATTTTCATTCATTAATTCATTTTAACCCAACGTTGTTTTCCCCCGTTTTACATGTCCGTTCATATATATTGGGCTTAGCCTTTCAAAGCCCAATTTAGCCATGCGAAAGGGGAGGCTTAAGGCGTATACACAAAGAGGGGAAAGTGAGCGCATGAACTTGCATATGACGTTGGAAAATACATAATAGAAATTGGTGTACTTGCATAGTGGTGACATGTATTTTGGTCATACAACATAGGTGACATAAATCAAGGCATGTAAACTTGCATAGGTTTAACTACAACATGAACCTATATTCTTATTTAGGCATAATGTCAAACATAAGCATGGCCTAAATACTTCTAGCATAAACATGGCATATTGTCAAACATAAGCATGGCATAAAATACTTCTAGGATGAACATAGCATAATTCAACTTAATCATGATTTAAGCCTAATCACATAACGATGGTATAAACATACTTATGCATAAATATTCCTAATCATGGTGTTTGCTTTAATCTTGCAAAAAGGGGATTTTTGAGTCTAATCTAACCATGTCTCACATATGTCATCATATAATTCTTTAAAACAAGATAAGCTTAATCATAGATCTCAATTATGCCAAGTATCATTCCTAGCCATATTCATAAGTTTGCAAAAGCATGACTGATACATGGTGTCAAAATTCCACATAGTTTCATATGAACTATAATAACCAAACTTGTTTCAATTTACTTGCAAAATGATTTATACATAAAAACATACATCATAATGGCATAATAACAAAGCCTCAAATTTGCATGAATTTAATCACATAACGATCATACATCATAAAATGATTTATACACAATTTGCGCAATATCCCAAACGTTTATTTGCATAGAACTACCGCATGTAGTCCTTTATAATGAATACATAATTTTGCACAAATATAAATTACTTCCATTGCCCCAATCCAAGCATACACATCAACACAGTTGTTTATTATACCAAAGTAATACTCTACTTACAATGGTTTGATGATTTCTCTAGTTTAGGGATTGAAGACGCAAATTCCTTTGTTGAATTGATTAGCTTTAGGTTGCTTTGAATTGCTTTAGGCCTTAGAACTTCCTCCCTAATCCTCTCTTTAGTTGGCGGCTATGCTTTGTCGTTCCTCAGCAACATGGCGGCTATTTTCTTAATTTTTAATGAATGGATTAGGGTTTAGTCTAGGGTTGTTTATATAGAGGTTAGGAACTAATTAGGACCCTTGATGTTGCTAGGTTAAATCATAGCCATTCATTAGGAAGAGAGACCAATAAAAACCCGCCACCTAGCCCTAATGACAAAGCAGACCACAGAAATTCGACCACACACCGACCTGGCCAGCCAGGTTGACTGGGCTCGACCAGGTCGATACCCCTGTCGACAGGGCTGTCGACAGCCCTGTCGACATGGGTAGCCCAGGTCGACAGCCCAGTCGACCTGGGTGGCTAGGCGGGTGTTTTATCCGCCTGGCCCACTGGGCCCCATTTCAAAATTATTATTTTATTCTGTTTGAATTTTAAATTTAATTCAAAACTTCCGAAGGCCATATCTTCTTCATACGGACTCCGTTTTTCGAAAACTCGGACTCTATTTCGCGTATTTTTCCGAGACGAACGCAATGGCGTATCCCGTTTCCCTTAGTTCTTTGATTTGAATTTGATTTTAATTCATGAATTTCACAGTTATAGAATTTTCGGGGTGTTACATTCTCCCCCACTTAAAAGGATTTCGTCCCCGAAATCTTCAAGTTAGGAGGAATGTAAATCCTAACATCCAATCATCCATCTACTCATCCATCAAACACGAGTATCCATTGTCCTTAAAAGACTTCTAATGCTTCATGATCATATGCAAAGTGTGTGTGTACATGTACTTATCTAATGCAAAATCAGGCGGTCTACTGATTCAGTTGACCTCCTTAATGCAAATTATGCAAGTGCCATGCATCCATTATGTATGCAAAATTTTCCTATTCTTGATTTTACATGAGTGCACAACCATTCAATACAAATGCAACATCCACATGACAACACATTATAGTTCAACCACACACGAATACAAACATATATGCATATGCAATATGAAGTGACTGAGCCGATCTAAAACCTAGATTGTGTGTGTATATGCAACCACGAGCAACCACTAGCAATCACTTGCAACCACTTGCAACCATTCATACATAACATGTTTCAATTACATGTTTTCATCCAAAAGGTTTCTACCCTAAAAGATACGGTCGAGGAAATATACCTAAAAAGATAGATAAAAGCGCAACTTAAGGAAAAAGAAAGATCAAGGATGTACCCTCGAACAGAAAAGGGTAAGCAGTGCGTATTCTAGCTTCAGTTTCCCAAGTCGCGTCTCCCTCGGCGTCGCTCCACTGAACTTTGACGAGCTTGACTTCGCGGTTGCGTAGCTTCTTCACTTCCGTTCCTAAGATGCGGGTAGGAACTCTCCTTATGGTTGCTTCGCGTTCCACTTCGGCCTCTTCGAGGATGTTTGGCTCTACCACTTCAGCTGAGTCATGCAGACATTTTCGGAGATGTGAAACGTGAAAAACGTTGTGGACTCCAGCCAACTTCTCGGGCAGCTCTAATCTATAAGCCATTTTCCCAATTTTCTCGATAATAGGGAATGGCCCTACGAACCTTGGTGCTAGCTTCCCTGTGGTTCCAAAACGAACAACGTTTCTTAGTGGTGATACCTTGAGAAAAACTCTGTCTCCAATCTCGAATTCAAGGTCGGTCCTTCTTTTGTCGGCATAGGACTTTTGTCTGTCTTGGGCCGTCTTCATCCTTCTTCGTATTAAGTCCACTTTCTCTGAAGTCTCTCGGATCATGTCTGGTCCAAGCACGAGCTTATCCGTGGACTCCCACCAACAAGTGGGCGATCGGCACGGTCTTCCATATAAAGCTTCGAAGGGCGCCATTCCTATGGTTGCTTGATAGCTGTTGTTGTAGGCAAATTCCACCAAAGGAAGGTGGTCTTCCCATGTCCCTCCGAAGTCGAGGACGCATAGCCTTAAGAGGTCTTCCAAAACTCTGTTCACTCTCTCCGTTTGGCCGTCGGTTTGGGGATGATAGGCCGTGCTCAAGAATAGCTGCGTTCCTACTGCTTCTTGCAGACTCCGCCAAAACTCGCTGGTGAAGATGGGGTCTCGGTCACTAACGATGCTAGATGGTATTCCATGGAGTCGCACGATTTCCTTGAGGTAAAGTGATGCTAGGGATGAGGCGGTTCTTTTACTTTTGACAGGTAAAAAGTGGGCGCTTTTAGTAAGCCTATCCACTATTACCCAAATGCTAGTGTTGCCTCTCCTAGACCTAGGCAGCCCATCGATGAAGTCCATTGAGATGCTATCCCACTTCCACTGCGGGACCTCCAAAGGATGTAGCAGTCCGCCAGGCTTTTTCTGTTCCGCCTTAACCTGTTGGCACACCATACACTTAGAAACGAATTCTGCCACGTCCTTTTTCATGCCGTTCCAGAAGAAAGTCCTTTTTATGTCTTTGTACATTTTATCTCCGCCTGGGTGTATCGTCATCTTGGAGTGATGTGCTTCCTCGAGAACCTTCTTTATTGAATCATTTGTCTGTGGGACGCATAGTCTTCCATCTCGCCTTAGTACACCCTTATCGTCAATGGAGTATCTGCTGAGGTGACTTGAAGTTTCACCCCTAATTAGCCTATCAATTATTTCCACAAGCTGAGGGTCTTCGCGTTGTGCTGCCCCTACTGAATCTACTAAAGTTGGGCGCACTTCGAGAGATGCAAGCAAGCCCGGTACGAAATCGGAGGGGGGCCTAAAGTCGAAGCTGGCTATAAACTCTAGGCTTTGTCTTTCAACAAACAACGGGCTTAGGGTCAATTTCTTTCGGCTCAACGCGTCTGCCACTACGTTGCCTTTGCCCGGAGTATAGGAGATTTCGAAATCGTACGAGGCAAGAAACTCCATCCACCTTTGTTGCCTCAAGTTAAGATCTTTCTGCGAGAAAAGATATTTCAACGATTTATGGTCAGTGTAAAGTTCGAACTTCTCACCTAGGAGATAGTGTCGCCAAGACTTGAGTGCAAAGACGATGGCGGCTAGCTCTAGATCGTGGGTTGGGTAGTTCTTTTCGTGCACCTTCAATTGCCTCCCGCCATAAGCTACTACCCTTCCTTCTTGCATTAAGACGGCGCCTAGCCCTGTCCCACATGCATCCGTATAAACAGTGAACATCTTGCTCCCATCTGGCAGCGTCAAAACTGGGGCTGTTGTGAGAGCCCTTTTCAGTCGTTGGAAAGCAAACTCGCAATCCAAGTCCCAATTGAACACTAGATTCTTCTTAGTCAATTTCGTAAGCGGAGCTGAGATTTTCGCAAAATCCCTTATGAATTTTCGATAGAAACCTGCTAGTCCTAGGAAGCTTCGGACCTCAGTTGCATTCCTTGGTGTCTTCCAATCCTGTACCGCCACTACCTTAGCAGGGTCCACCGCTAACCCTTGTTTGGATACTATGTGCCCTAGGAACCTCACCTCTTCCCTCCAAAAGTGGCATTTGGAGAATTTGGCTTTTAGTTGATGGACTCGCAAAGTTTCCATGATTGCCCTTAAGTGCTGAGCATGTTCCTCTTCACTCTTTGAGAAGATAAGGATATCATCTACGAAGACCACTACGAATTTGTTGAGGAAATCTCTAAATACCCTACTCATCAGGTCCACGAAGTACGCAGGTGCATTTGTCAAGCCGAAAGGCATGACAAGCCATTCAAAGAAGCCGTCTGGGGTTCTGAAAGCCGTTTTATCGATGCTATCTTCAGCCACCCTTAGCTGATGAAAACCGGTTGCTAAATCGAGTTGGGAGAAAACAGACGCTCCTACAAGCTGGTCAAATAAATCGTCAATTCTAGGGAGAGGGTGCCTATTCTTTTTCGTTAGCTTGTTGAGCTCCCTATAGTCAACACATAAACGGAGTGAACCATCCGCCTTTGTAGCGAACACCACTGGAGCGCCCCATTCTGAAATGCTCCTCCTAATGAACCCCTTCTCTAGAAGCTCTTTAATCTGTTTACTGAGCTCTTTCCTTTCTCGTGGAGCCATATGTCTAACGGGCAACGCGACGGGCTTTGCATTATCTACAAGATATATGCGGAAGTCTATCTCCCGCTTCGGAGGCAAGCCCTTCACCTCTTCGAAGACATCCGGATATTCCCGGACCACTCTAACTGATTGCAAATTTTCAACAGAGGCATCTAGCGATTCAAGATAACTAAGCATAACCGCATACGAGGGATTACAAGAAATTTCCAAAGTATTACCGAGCTGGGTTAGGAGCCTAACAACCCTTTTCTCACAATCAAGGATGGCCCCATTACTGGATAGCCAATCCATACCCAAAATCAAACCATACCCCGAAAAGCCCAAAACAAAGGCACTACATTGAAATTCAACACTTAGGATAGAAATTTTCAAATCCAGACAGATCATAGACAAATGAGCTGGGCCCCCAATTGGGTTTGAAACAATTAAGGGGTCCTCTACCATACTAGTTTTTAGGTGCAGAGATTCTACTAAAGCAGACGAGATAAAGGAGTGTGATGCGCCAGAATCAAATAAAGTGCGAACGGGGTGATCATAAAGATAAACTACACTTTCTACAGAAGTATTGGTACCTCGCTGTTGCAATGGTGGCGCTTCTAGCACATGAACCTGTGCCCCTGGGGTGGATCCAGTGCCCTGCCCCTGTCCTCGTTTCCTTGGGCAGTCCTTAGCCCTGTGGCCTGTCTGACCGCATGAAAAGCACCCACCATTCTCCTTGGCCTTTTTCTTCCGGCAGTCCTTTACTAAGTGCCCCACTTTGCCACAGAAATTGCACTTCCTCTTCTCTTTGTTGCCTTTCCCGCCTTTTTTAAAGTCCGTCTTCCTAGGCTGCAAACCCTCTTTCTTCCCTTGAGAGCTTTCTGCCTTTGTCTCCTTCTTGCCCTTGTCCTCTTCGTTCAGCAATGCCATTTGCACCAATCTTTCATACGTGGCTCCCATGGGTATATGGGTCATGGCCAAACTATGTAATGGCTCATTTAACCCCTTGACGAAACGGAGAGCCTTCTTATGAGGGGTGTTGACTAGGTCAAGCCCAAACCTAGCCAGCTCATCAAACTGATTCACATACTCTCTAACAGTCTTGTCTCCTTGCTTAAGGAATAAGAATTTTTCCAACTGCAAACTTCTTTCTGCATCTGAGAGAAACTTAGTCTCAAATCTTGCCCTAAAGTCCTCCCATGTATCCACTGGTCTTTCAGCATTGGTGACTTCCCACCAGTAGGAAGCCTCGCCCTTCAATAGCCATACTGCCAACTGTACTTTTTGCCTATCTTCTACCTCAAAGATGATGAATAGGTCTTCGGTTTCTTTTAGCCAATTCCTAGCTGCTACGAAGGACTCAGTTCCATGGAAATCCCTTCCTCCCATAGCTTTAAAATCTTTACATATCTTAGCGAATGTGTTTCCCCGTGGAGGAGGTGGAGGAAAAAGTACTGCTGCGGCTGGATGATTCCCTTCAGCTGGAGGAGGAGGAACGGTAGGACCTGGCTGAGTGGCCCTAGCTTCTAAGAAACGTCTAAACCAACCAGGTATGGGCACCCCTTCAGGCAAGTTAAGTTCTTGGGACATGCTGAAACAAAAAGGATCGATTCAAAACGAAGGATAAGAGATAATACCTATGGCTTTGGGGAGTGGACTTTGCCTTTTTAAAATAAAATAATATTTTTCTTTTAAAAATGCTTCTTTAAATTTCCTTTTTGAAAATAAATTTTCAAAACTTTTTATCTTATCTAGTAAACCTATGCTCTGATACCAAGTGAAACACCCCACCTCCGTTAGGGTCACTCTCAAAGGGAATGCCCTAATTTTGGTGGAGGTTTATAAGTACAAGTCACATATATACAAGACAGATATAAGAACACATATTTGTAAACAGCGGAAGAACAACAAACTTTTATTTCATGAAGTCAAATACGTGTCACAAAACATCACCATGATTGTCTTACATCCTTTCCAAAAACATAACATAATACTTCATAATCTGTCTCGAGTACATTATTTTTAAAGAAGCATAAATAAAACATAGATAAACTGCCAAAGCCCCATAGTGAATTGTCCAAAGCCATAGTTCAAAACAGAAAAGTCCAAGCAATACATTTCTCTTCTTCAAGCTGGATGTTTGAGGTAGGTCAAGCTGCTGTGTTCCCTCCCTGAGGACCTTGGGGGGGGGGAAACGGAAGAAAGAAGACGAAAGAAAAATAGAGTCAGACATAAAGCCTGAGTAAGTCTAGTACTACTTTGTCTATGAATAAAGAACTGGGTATGATAAGTAAAACAGGAAGTGGGCAAACACTATGAACTTGGTTAAGTTATCTAGGGTCGAATATACTATCGTACCCCATGTTAATCTCTGAACCCATATAAACTAGTTTCCAATTTGCACCCCAAAATCAGGGTAGTGTGATCCATTCTACGGTGATCGGCTCCTATTCGCAAAGTTACATGTGTCTTACGGCCCCCGATGTCTGTAGTTACCTATGCTGGTCCCACCATGAGGTGTATCAAGTCCCATAGTGGCAACCCGACACAACCTTAGAGTGCAAAGGTATGCTACTGGTGTCCAGTGCTTTATTTTTCTGCGCCGGAGTGCGTGCACGCCCGCACACCGTTAGAACCTACACTGCTACACCACCGCCGTTGATTTGACCTCTTACAATCAGCCCAGTAATCGTGCCCCACCCTGCCTAGTTTCAGGGTATCCTGATACACCTTTTAGGGTTACTGCTGAAAAGGGTCCCCCGTTACTAGGTTTTCTATCTCTAGCCAACATGCTAAGTTGGTTAAGTGTTTCCTAACCTAACCCCACCAGTCCGTTTAGTTTAGCATGTTCCATTTTGATTAAGTCTTTAGTTCACTTAATCCTAACAATCCTGACTCAGCCTTAATTGTCTTATTAAGGCCCTGACCTCTCACATTAGACAGGTATTGTTGTGGCTGCCTGTTGCCGGTTGGTTCCGGGCAGTCTTACGCCACAACTCAGTCTAACCTCGGGTCCTTGCTGGGCTCCATGTTTAACCTCCCACATTGGATAGGTATTGTTGTGACTACTGGACAGCCGGGCGGTTCCGGGCAGGTTTACATCACAACTCAATCCAACCTCGGGTTAAACACATCGTCTTTTCTACATTTACATATTTTGTCATTCTTCTTTATTTCTTATATGTAAATATTTGCGGCCCATTATTAAGTTAACGGTGTAAAGGTTACACCAACCATGGGCCCAACCCATACTTGACTTTGGGCCCTTCTATTTCATATTTTCATTCATTAATTCATTTTAACCCAACGTTGTTTTCCCCCGTTTTACATGTCCGTTCATATATATTGGGCTTAGCCTTTCAAAGCCCAATTTAGCCATGCGAAAGGGGAGGCTTAAGGCGTATACACAAAGAGGGGAAAGTGAGCGCATGAACTTGCATATGACGTTGGAAAATACATAATAGAAATTGGTGTACTTGCATAGTGGTGACATGTATTTTGGTCATACAACATAGGTGACATAAATCAAGGCATGTAAACTTGCATAGGTTTAACTACAACATGAACCTATATTCTTATTTAGGCATAATGTCAAACATAAGCATGGCCTAAATACTTCTAGCATAAACATGGCATATTGTCAAACATAAGCATGGCATAAAATACTTCTAGGATGAACATAGCATAATTCAACTTAATCATGATTTAAGCCTAATCACATAACGATGGTATAAACATACTTATGCATAAATATTCCTAATCATGGTGTTTGCTTTAATCTTGCAAAAAGGGGATTTTTGAGTCTAATCTAACCATGTCTCACATATGTCATCATATAATTCTTTAAAACAAGATAAGCTTAATCATAGATCTCAATTATGCCAAGTATCATTCCTAGCCATATTCATAAGTTTGCAAAAGCATGACTGATACATGGTGTCAAAATTCCACATAGTTTCATATGAACTATAATAACCAAACTTGTTTCAATTTACTTGCAAAATGATTTATACATAAAAACATACATCATAATGGCATAATAACAAAGCCTCAAATTTGCATGAATTTAATCACATAACGATCATACATCATAAAATGATTTATACACAATTTGCGCAATATCCCAAACGTTTATTTGCATAGAACTACCGCATGTAGTCCTTTATAATGAATACATAATTTTGCACAAATATAAATTACTTCCATTGCCCCAATCCAAGCATACACATCAACACAGTTGTTTATTATACCAAAGTAATACTCTACTTACAATGGTTTGATGATTTCTCTAGTTTAGGGATTGAAGACGCAAATTCCTTTGTTGAATTGATTAGCTTTAGGTTGCTTTGAATTGCTTTAGGCCTTAGAACTTCCTCCCTAATCCTCTCTTTAGTTGGCGGCTATGCTTTGTCGTTCCTCAGCAACATGGCGGCTATTTTCTTAATTTTTAATGAATGGATTAGGGTTTAGTCTAGGGTTGTTTATATAGAGGTTAGGAACTAATTAGGACCCTTGATGTTGCTAGGTTAAATCATAGCCATTCATTAGGAAGAGAGACCAATAAAAACCCGCCACCTAGCCCTAATGACAAAGCAGACCACAGAAATTCGACCACACACCGACCTGGCCAGCCAGGTTGACTGGGCTCGACCAGGTCGATACCCCTGTCGACAGGGCTGTCGACAGCCCTGTCGACATGGGTAGCCCAGGTCGACAGCCCAGTCGACCTGGGTGGCTAGGCGGGTGTTTTATCCGCCTGGCCCACTGGGCCCCATTTCAAAATTATTATTTTATTCTGTTTGAATTTTAAATTTAATTCAAAACTTCCGAAGGCCATATCTTCTTCATACGGACTCCGTTTTTCGAAAACTCGGACTCTATTTCGCGTATTTTTCCGAGACGAACGCAATGGCGTATCCCGTTTCCCTTAGTTCTTTGATTTGAATTTGATTTTAATTCATGAATTTCACAGTTATAGAATTTTCGGGGTGTTACAATCGTTCACATCTAAATAATAACAGGACTTACAAAGAAAAGAAAGTCTTGTTTTCTGGGATCTGTTTTCTGAATTTGAAAAGCAATCTCTTGAAGAAGACTACCAATTATCTAAGTTTGTTTTTGATTCGAAGCTTTTGACTCGCTTTCTAATTGAAGAAGAAATGGTGGCTAGGCTAGAACAGTCATGGACAACATGGTGGCTCCTTGGAATGAATTTGTGTGATTTAGGGTTTGAGGATTACGGTTGCTTTTATAGAAGTTTAATCTTATGTGAGCCGTTAGATCATTTTAGGAGCAATCACAACCGTCCAGACTAGACAGAGTTATCCATAATTTCCGCCTAAGCCCTAGTGACTCAGCAATAGGTCAGAAAGGACTCAGCAATGGGTCAAAATCGTCTCAGATTTGGATCTGGGCGAGGGGGTAGGTCGACCCCCTGGTCGACCTATGTACCCAGGTCAACCCTTAGCTCGACCTCCTGGTCGACCTGGTCTATGGGCGGGAAATTTCCCGCCCAGCCTGCTTCGGGTTTTTTGAATTTCGAAATTTAAATTTGAATTTCGGGCTGGTTTTATTATTTAAATCCTTGAATCTTCTGAAGGTCATAACTCCTTCATACGGAGTCCGATTTATGCAAACTTGAACTCTATCTTAAGAAGAATTCCGAGACGAACGCAATGGCGTAACCCGTTTCCCTTAATTCTTCTTCTAAAAATTAAGTATACTTTAATTTGTTAGTTTAATGTTCACAGAAAATACGGGGTGTTATGTTCTCCCATCCTTAAAGGATTTCATCCCCGAAATCTTCAAGTCAAGAAGAATGTATATCCTACCATCCAATCCTCCATCAACTCAACCATCAAACACAGGCGTCCATTGTCCTTAAAAGACTTCTAATGCTTTCATGATCATATGCATAGTGTGTGTACATGTCCTTATCTAATGCAAAATCAGGCGATCTACTGATTCAGTTGACCTTCTTAATGCGAATTATGTCAGTGCCATGAGTCCATTATGCATGCAATTATTCCTAATCATACTTTCTACATGAGTGCTCAATCATTCATACAAATGCAACATCCATATGATAACACATGAAGTTCCAATCCATATACAAATACATATATGCATATGCAATATGAAAGTGACTGAGCCGATCTAGTACCTAATGTGTGTGTATATGCATCCACGAGCAACCACAAGCAACCACATGCAACCACTCGCAACCATCAATCATAACATGTTTCAAATACATGTTTACATCCATTAGTTTCTACCTAAGGATAAAGAATAGGGATGAGGAGATATACTTAAAAGATAGATATAAGCATGAATAAACTTATTGAAAAAGAGATCAAGGAGGTACCCTAAAAAAGAAAAGGGTAGGATGCGCGTATTTTCCTCTCAGTTTCCCAAGTCGCGTCTTCCTCAGCATCACTCCATTGAACTTTAACAAGCTTGACTTATCGGTTGCATAGCTTTTTGACTTCCGTGCCCAAGATACGAGTTGGAACTCTTCTCACAGTCGCTTCTCGTTCCACTTCTACTTCCTCTAGTATACTCGGCTCCACAACTTCCGCAGACTCATGTAAGCACTTTCGTAGTTGAGAAATATGAAAAACATTATAAACTCCAGCCAGTCTTTCGGGTAGCTCTACTCTGTAAGCCATCGTCCCAATCCTTTCAATGATAGGAAATAGTCCTACAAATCTTGGTGCTAGCTTTCCTACGGACCCAAAGTGAATGACATTACTTAAAGGAGATACTTTAAGGAACAACTTATCTCCAACCTCAAACTCAAGGTCGATCCTTCTTTTGTCGGCGTAGGACTTCTGTCTATCTTGTGCAGCCTTCATCCGTCTTCTTATCAAGTCCACCTTTTCTGAGGTTTCTCTAATCATGTTTGGCCCAAGTACGAGCTTATCTGTAGACTACCACCAACAAGTTGGTGATCGGAACGGTCTTCCATATAAAGCTTCGAAGGGTGCCATGCCTATGGTGGCTTGGTAGCTATTTTTGTAAGTGAATTCCACCAAAGGGAGATGGTCTTCCCATGTTCCTCCAAAGTCGAGAATGCACAATCTCAAGAGGTCTTCCAATACTCTGTTCACCCTTTTCGTCTGACCATCGGTTTGAGGGTGATAGGCCGTGCTTAAGCATAATTGTGTGCCTACAGCCTCCTGCAAACTCTTCCAAAACTCGCTCGTAAAGATAGGATCTCGATCACTCACTATGCTGGAGGGTATCCCATGGAGTCGAACTATCTCTTTAAGATAAATGGATGCTAGGGACGAGGCAGTCCTACTACTCTTAACAGGTATAAAGTGAGCGCTTTTAGTAAGTCTGTCCACTATTATCCAAATATTGGTATTGCCCCTTCTTGACCTAGGCAACCCATCCAAGAAGTCCATCGAAATGATATCCCATTTCCACTGTGGGACCTCTAGAGGATGGAGCAGACCACCAGGCTTCTTTTGCTCCGCTTTGACTTGCTGGCATATCAAGCACTTAGCGACGAACTCTGCTACATCCCTCTTCATGCCATTCCAAAAGAAAACCCTTTTTATGTCTTTATACATCTTGTCTCCCCCTGGGTGTATGGTCAGCTTAGAATGGTGTGCTTCTTCAAGAACCGTCTTCACCAAATCCCTTGCTTGTGGGACGCATAGTCTTCCATCCCGTCTCAACCAACCCTTATCTTCGATGGAGTATTTATTGAGGTGACTAGAAGTCTCACCCCTAATTAGCTTATCCATCATATCAACTAGCTGAGTGTCTTCACGTTGCGCGGTTCCTATTGAGTCCAAAAGAGTATGCCGCACCTCTAGCGATGCTAACAGACCAGGTACAATTTCAGAGGAGGGTTTACAGTTAAAGTTTGCTATGTACTCCAAGCTTTGCCTTTCTACAAAGAGAGGACATAAGGTCGGCTTCTTCCTACTCAAGACGTCTGCTACTACATTGCCCTTGCCAGGGGTATAGGAAATCTCAAAATCATATGAGGCCAAAAATTCCATCCACCTTTGTTGTCTTAAGTTAATATATTTCTGTGAGAAAAGGTACTTTAACGATTTATGGTCAGTAAACAATTCAAACCTTTCTCCTAATAGATAGTGACGCCATGATTTAAGAGCGAAAACAATGGCAGCCAGCTCCAAATCATGAGTCGGGTAGTTTTTCTCATGTGCCCTCAATTGCCTTCCCCCATAACAAACTACCTTGCCTTCTTGCATCAAGACAACGCCTAATCATGTACCGCATACGTTTGTGTATACAGTAAATATTTTTCTCCCATCAGGCAATGTCAGAACCGGGGCTGTTGTTAGAGCCCTTTTCAAATGTTGGAAAGCAATATCGCAATCCAAATCCCAAGCGAAAGCTAGGTTCTTCTTTGTCAATCTTGTGAGTAGGGAAGAGATTTTCGCAAAGTCTTTAATGAACTTTCGGTAAAAACCCGTTAGCCCGAGAAAGCTTCGGACTTCGGTTGCATTCCGTGGAACCTTCCAATTTTGCACCGCAACTACTTTTGCGGGGTCCACAGCTATCCCCTCTTTGGACACCACATGTCCAAGAAACCTCACTTCTTCTCTCCAGAAATGGCATTTGGAGAATTTGGCTTTCAGCTGATGTGCACGAAGAGTATCCATGACTTCCCTTAAATGCAAAGCATGCTCTTCTTCATTCTTCGAGAAAATCAAAATGTCGTCTATGAAGACCACCACAAACTTATTAAGGAACTCCCTGAACACCCTGCTCATCAAGTCAACAAAGTAAGCGAGTGCGTTTATCAAGCCGAAAGGCATGACAAGCCATTCGAAGAAACCATCCGGGGTTCTAAATGTGGTCTTATCAATGCTGTCTTCAGCTACTCTTAGCTGATGAAACCTGGTAGCCAGATCTAGTTGGGAGAAAACCGACGCACCTACAAGCTGGTCAAACAAGTCGTCTATTCTTGGGAGTGGGTGTCTATTCTTCTTGGTCAGCTTGTTTAGCTCCCTATAATCAACGCATAGGCAAAGTGAACCATTCGCTTTGGTCGCTAATACTACTGGAGCACCCCATTCAGAAATACTCTGCCTTATAAACCCTTTTTCGAGCAGCTCTTTGACTTGTTTGCTGAGCTCTTTTCTCTCCCTTGGAGCCATGTGTCTAATGGGTAGAGCTACGGGTTTTGCATTATCAACAAGGTATATGCGGAAGTCTATCTCCCGCTTCGGAGGTAATCCCTTCACCTCGTCGAATACATCTGAGTATTCACGGACTACTCTAACAGACTGCAAGTTTCAACAGACGCATCAAGAGATTCTAGGTAGCTAAGCATAAAAGAGCGTATGGGATTACAAGAGATTTCGAGAGTGTTACCGAGGCGAGTCATAAATCTAACTACTCTCTTTTCACAATCGAGGATGGCACCATTACTGGATAACCAATCCATGCCTAGAATCAACCCATAGCCCGTGAAGCTCAAAACATAGGCATTACATCTAAACCCGACGCTTAGTATAGAAATTTCCAAATCCAAACAAATCATAGACAAATTAGCCGAGCCCCCAATTGGATTTGAAACAACCAAGGGATCCTGTACTATACTGGTGTCTAGGTGCAGAGATTCAACTAAAGCAGTGGATATAAAAGAGTGCGATGCGCTAGAATCAAAGAGTGTATGAACAGGATGATCAAAAAGATAAACTAAACTCTCAACAGAAATATTTCTACCTCGTTCTTGCGGAGGTGCCATGAGAGCGTGAACCTGCCCTCCAGAAGTAGGTCTAGTCCTCTGCCCTTGCCCTTGCTTTCTTCGACAGTCCTTACCCATGTGTCATGTCTCGCCGCAGTGAAAACAACCACCCATCTTCCTCTTTTTCTTTCTGCAGTCCTTAACCAGATGTCCAGGAATGCCACAAAAATTACAATTCCTCTTGTCACGGGGTTTGTTGTTCTTCCCGCCCTTCTTTGAGTCTGTCTTCTTATTCTGCGATCCCTCCACATTCTTATTTTGAGGTACTTCGACCTTTGCGTCTTTCTTGCCATCCTTGTCTTCCTCTTGTAGCAGTGCCATGTCCACCAGTCTCTCATAAGTTGCACCCATAGATATATGGGACATAGTTACGCTGTGCAGTGGCTCATTCAACCCTTTAACAAAATGGAGAGCCTTCTTATGGGGAGTGTTCACTAACTCCAGTCTGAATCTAGCCAGCTGGTTGAATTGATTGACGTATTCCTTGACCGACATACTTCCCTGTTTGAGAGCTAAGAGTTTTTCAATCTGTTGGATACGTTCAGCTTGTGAGAGGAATTTCATTTCAAACCTCATTCTGAAATCCTCCCAAGTTTCAACTGGTCTCTCAGCATTAGTAACTTCCCACCAATAAGAGGCCTCGTCTTTTAGCAACCACACGGCCAACTGTATCTTCTGCCTATCGTCCACTTCGAAGATAACAAACAAGTCCTCGGTTTCTTTGAGCCAGTTCCTTGCTTCTACAAATGACTCAGTCCCATTAAAGTTCTTTCCACCAGTGGCTCGAAAATCCCTACATATCTTGGAGAAAGCATTTGCACGAGGAGGAGGAGGAGGAGGAACAGCTGTGACTGGGGGAGGAGTAGCGTCTGCTGGGCCTGCATCATTAGCCCTAGCCTCTAGGTACCTTCTGAACCAGCCAGGTACCGGTACACCCTCTAGAAGGTTAAGATCCCCAGACATGCTGAAACGAAAAAGAAAAGATTCAAAACAAATGATAGGAAGATAGTGCATATGGCTTTGGGGGAAATTATGCCTTTTTAAAACAACACTTTTTCTTGAAAATGCTTCTTTAAACTTTTTTGAAAATTAGTTTCCAAAATTTTTATCTAATCTGGCAACCATCAGCTCTGATACCAAGTGAAACACCCCGCCTCCGTTAAGGTCACTCACAAAGGGAATGCCTTAACTTTGGTAGAGCATTTTAGGTAAAAGATACAGATAATTTACAAGACAGACATATAAACAGAGGAAAAACTAAATTTATTTCATAAGTACGTGATTCAGTTAAAACATTACAACAACTATCTCAAACCAACTTTAAAATTATTACAACAACAATAAGGCAGCATAAATCCCCAATAAGATAGTATCCAAACCATAGCCCAAGGAAAAAGGTTCCAAGCAATACATCTACTCTCTTCAAGCTGGAAATGATCTGATCTAAGCTGAAGTATTCCCTCTCTGCGGACCGGGGGGGGAGGGGCGGAAGAAAAGAAGACGAAAGAAATGGGTCAGACATGAGTCTGGTAAGTCCATTGATTATTTAGCATGTAAACAAGAAAAGGGTTATGACAGGAGTAAACTGAATCTAGGTCAACACCCTAGAAATTAGATAATAAGGATGAATATGCTATCACACCCATTTTACTTCTCTACACCCCCTTACAAGTGTTTCAACTAGCACCTTGTGTTCAGGATAAATGATCCCCTTTTTTATCGATCGACTCCTACTCATATACGTTTACCACTTGTGTCATTCGACCCCGCATGATTGTAGATACCTGTGCTGGTCCCACCATGGGGTGTATCAAGTCCTATGGTGGCAACCCGACATAATTCAAGGTGCACATAGTATAACTATTGATGCCCAGTGCCTGCTTTTTCCACTCCGGAGTACGTGCACGACCGCACTCCATCGGAACCTACACTGACGCACCATCCGCCGTTGTTTTGACCGCTTATAATCAGCCCAGAAATCATGCCCCACCCTGCCTAGTTCAGGGTACCATGACACATCTATGTGGGTTACTGCTGAAATGGGTCCCCGTTACTAGGGTTTTTTAATCAACATGCTAAAATGGTTAAGTGTTTAAATTAACCTAACCCCACCCATCAGTTTAGTTAACATGTTGTATTGGTTAAGTGTTGCCTTAATTAACTTCACCCTACCATTCCTGTCTTAGCTTTAATTCATTTATTAAAGCACCAACCACTCACATTAGATATGTATTGTTGCGGTTGCTAGAAGTGTCGGTCGGTTCCGGCCAGTCTTGCACCGCAACTCAATCTAACCTCGGGTTCTTTTGGGCTTGATGCACTAATCTCTCACATTAGATATCTATTGTTACAGTTGCTGGATGTGCCGGGCGGTTCCGTGCAGTCTTACACCATAACTCAATCTAACCTCGGGTTAGGCATATTCGTCTTTTTCTTAATTTACATATTTATCTTTCAAATTTATATGTAAATTATCCACAATTATTGCCATTCAATTATTGCCCAATTTTCCCCTCTAAATCATATTCATAATTTATGGTATATAAATTATACCATTTTTATGCCACTAATCATTCATATATTTATGGACCAAATTAAGCCAATAACAATAATTTTTTAGGTTTTCCCAACGTTACCCCCGTCATACGTTGGCAAAATTCACACAGAATGTTATGCTCGTAACTTAGCCTAACTTATATACAAAAAGGGAAAGAAGGGAGCATGTACCATTCACACAACTTAAAATAATAAGGATCTAACTAAACATGTGTCATGTAAATGTGGCATAAAATAATGAATTTACATTTTTAGATCCAATTAACATGATTCTAAGCATATGAAATTACCCAAATCCAACTAGGCATGTAAATGTAAACTTTTATTTTTGGTCCAATGAACATAAACCTTAAGCATATAAAATTACACAAGTTCAACTAGACATGTGAATGTGAACTTTTAATTTGGATCCAATAATCATGAATCTTAAACATATGGAATTACATAGGTTTAACAACGCATGTAAATATGAACTTTTATTTTAGATCCAACAAACATGAATCTTAAGCATATGGTTTTACACAAGTTTAACAAGGCATGTAAATATGAACTTTAATCTTGGATCAAATTTTCATAGATCTAAATGTAAATCTAAACATAATACATGTCTTGGCCTAATATATAACATAACATGAATGAATCACCAATTTTACATGATTGGTTTACATCAACATAATAACCACATAGCCTAACAACTTGCATGTAATATAACATGAATGAATCACCAATTTTACATGATTGGTTTACATCAACATAATAACCACATTGCCTAACAACTTGCATGTAACATAACATGGATAAATCACCAAACTTTACATAATACATGATTGGTTTAACACCAACATAATAACCACAATAATCTCATAAGTATATACGATAGAATCGTTACAAGAGTATGCATAAATCAGCATCATCATTATCTTACAGCTAGGAATAACGCTAGTTTTCATTTTATTACAAATCATAACTTTTAATCGTTCACATATAAATAATAACAGGACTTACAAAGAAAAGAAAGTCTTGTTTTCTGGGATCTGTTTTCTGAATTTGAAAAGCAATCCCTTGAAGAAGACTACCAATGTAACACCCCGTAGTTCTGTAACACTAAGATTCACAAATCAAGGCAGAATTAAAAGTTAAAATCAAAATCAAGGGAAACGGGCTGCACCATTGCGCTTGTCTCGGAATTCTGCATGAAAACGAGTTCGAGTTTGCGTAAATCGGAGTCCGTATGAGGAAGATATGGCCTCCGGAAGATTCAGCGAAGTTCAAATTTCAAAACAGGGCCGAAAAGGAGTTCAAATTCGAAAATAGACCCAGGTTGGGCTGGGCAGGAATTTTCCCGCCTAAGGCACCCAGGTCGACTGGGTAGTCTACCTGGGGCACCCAGGTCGACTGGGTAGTCGACCTGGGTCACCCATGTCGACTGGGTAGTCGACCTGGGGGGTCGACCCCCCCTGTTTTTCCAGCTTTCTGCACCTTGTTCGTTCTGATGTATTTGGTCGCGTTTTCTGACCAGGTTCGTCCACCTAACACTATATAAACAGCCCTAGTCTTCTTCTCTATTCACAATTCTTTTCTACCCTTATGCTGCAAAGATGCTTGGCGAACATAGCTTCTTCTCCTCCTCTTAATTAAATATAAAATAAATAATATATATATATAATAAATCAAGACGAGGAAATGCTGCTAAAAGGTTTTCAAGAAAAGGTTCAATTCAAGCTAGGATTCAAGAGGAGGTTCAAACGACTTCAACGACTGTTTTTCTACGAATCATAGCAACGCCATCTTTCTGTTCTAATCTAATCTCTGTAAGTCAGTTATTTCTAGGTTTGAACGTTTTTCTTTGTTCGTGACATGAAATTAAAGGAATAAAAGAATATGCCAATTCTCTCTCTCTCTCTATTCGAATCAGTGCCTATACTCTTGAACCAAATTAAGAACTGTTATGATTCGAGGACAAAATAGACCATGACTATGAAACTATGGACCTTAAAACCATATGCCTATGACCATGAACATTTGCCTATGACTATGAACATTGCCTATGACTATGAACATTGCCTATGACTGTGACTGTGACTATGAGGATTATTTCCTTGACTAAGCCTATGCCTTTGATTAGGAAACATAAACTATTGCCTTTTACATAACAAGGACATCTGTGATTAAACACCTATGATTCATGACTAGGAAAGTGTTGCTTAAGTTCTGTGATTATGAGATTGGGTCTAAACCCGATTATTTATTCTTCCTGTCCTTGGTTTTCTTTGGTTTTAGACCATGGGAATTTACCTATTAAGTTAGGTCTACCCATGTTCTTGAACCTGCGTCTCTATTCTGTCTATCCTTGGTTTTAGACCTTGGGAATTTACCTATTAAGTTAGGTCTACCCATATTCTTGAACCTACGTCGTTATTCAAACCTTTTATGCCAGTTATTATGTCCATCCTTTTTCATAGCATCTTTGGTTCATTCCCTAATTTCTACAAGTCTAGATTTATCCATAATCTAGATTGAATCGCAATTATACGAACAGTGGGAATATGATTTGGGCATAATGTGAAATGTACTAAAACATAGTTGTAAAACATGGGATTTGTCATAAATTGGGAACATGTATTATGGCATGTTCATAGAAATGCAAATTGGATAAATTTGACATGAATTATAAGATGTGTAATTTGAATCTAGTATTGACGTGTAAATCTAGCGTTTACATGAATAAAGAACTAGAGTAATAAGTCTAGTTTGATGTGAATTAGAATGTTAAATCAGGATTGGATTAGCTAATTTGGCGTAATAGGTATATTGGTATAAAATTTGAGATTGGCCATAATTGGGAGTAATTGGCAGGTTTAGAAAAATCATGGTTAGTGACACTTAATTTGGTATAGTCCACATACCAAAAAGCATAAATATGATTTAGAAGGGGAAAAGGGGCATAAGAATAAATGTTGATAACTTACATTAAAAGAGTAATTAGGAAATAAGTAAATTAGGAATAATTTACTTATAGGATTTGGCCTAAATGAGGAAATGTAAATTTAGACAAATTAAAGGTTTATTAACAACATCTCTTTTAATGACATACCAGAAAGTTCTAGGGTGACAGAGAGGATAGTGTCTAGGCTTGGGTTTGGAAAATACAAGTTTCCTGCTCTCTCGGGCTATCCCTAACTGATCCGACGAACGGGATGGTTACTTTCAAAACTTGATTTGAAAATAAATTGAAACCCTTTGAATTTAGAAGACACAAATATGCCCAGCCCGAGGTTAGACTGAGTTGCGATGTAAACCTGCCCGGAACCAACCGGCACATCCAGTAGTCGCAACAATACCTGTCTAATGTGAGTGGTAGCGGCTTTAATCTATTTAGTTAAAGCTAGAACAAGAATGGTAGGGTTAAGTTAACTAAGACACTTAACCAGTTCAACATGATAACTAGACGGATGGGTGGGGTTAGGTTCAGACTGACTAGAATGGAAGGGTTAAGTCCATAGGAACACCTAACCAACTTAACACAGTTAAGCTAGAATGGGAGGGCTAAGTCCATAGAGACACTTAAGCAAACTCAAGGTAGCAAAACGAGACTCGTAGGGGTTAAGTAAAGTTAATACACTTAGCCAAATTAATATGTTAACTAGACTAGAGGTTGGGGTTAAGTAAAATCTAATACACTTAGCCAATTTTGATATGTTAGCTGGGCTAGACTGTAGGGTTAAGTAAACCTGAACACTTAACCATCAGGTTGTGATAAAGGAATGAGGTTAAGTCTAAAACATGAAGGGATAATACTTAACCATTAATAACATGATAGTTAAGACAGACGGGCAAGGTTAAGTTAAAAAGGAACACTTAACCAATACAGGGTGGATGGGTAGGGTTAAGTAATAAGAAATACTTAACCAATATAACTTGGTTCGTAGTGGGGTTAAGTCAACATGAATTACTGATAACACTTAACCAGTATAACAGGATGAATGAAGAGGGTTAAGTTGGCTTGAATTGACTAATGACACTTAACCAATCCAAATTGACGGGAAAGGGAACTAAGTAGTAAACCTTAGTTAAGAAAACAACGATTCTGGAAACTAAGTGGTAAATCTTAGTTAGTAAAACTAAGTAGTAATTCTTAGTATAACACGGGAAGGAGCGAATGTCCGTCTGAGTAGAAAGTAGGCTCCAATGAATTGGGTTACGAAGCCCGAGGCTTCGAGGGGACGTGAGGGTACTCTTGGTATCCCTCTGTGAGGCTGCAGATGATCCGCCTGGGCCCACAGAGGTTAAGGTCTGCGCAGAAGAACCAGGGGTATGCCTTGGTTGCAATACATGGCAACCAAAAGACTAGGATGGACCGGCGTGATTCGACGAGCAAACGGTAGCCCTGTGATAGCGACTCGTCGTCTACCATCCATCTTCAGTCAATCGAGATACGTGAAGCGGAAAGGCGGAGAACTCCAAAAGACCATATACTTGCTATCTAGTTATGGGTGAGGATGGCCATAGGATAGTGGGGCACGGGGGCCGGCGTATAGTTCTCATTTTTCAAGGTGTGCCTTTCATTAGTTGAGGGAGGGGTCAAGTGGGACCATAGCCACTGAAATAAAAACAGACCTTAGCATCTGCATCGGCAGATATCTGAAAGCTCCCGACCGAGTTCTGTATTCCTTGATTTGCCCTATCACAGGACTCGGACCGCACATTATAGGACATGTGCATCTAGACAAGCGATAACGATTCGCGATACATGCGTGGGGAAGTATAGGAACATATACCACTCTAGGTAGTGTGTCCTAGACTTGGGGCATCGTTCGACAGGTAGAATAATTCCTAGTTGAACTAGGTGGCATAAATCCTGAATCCGAGAAGCATTCGGCAGACAGCGTAAACTCTAGTTGAATCTAGAAGGCACTTGGTAGTAAACCCTAGATTAAATCTAGGTAACAAATAAATAAATGGATGCCTGAAGGTGATGGAAAATGCAGGGATTGGGATCACGTTAGCGTAACTAGTTGGAACATTAGTTAGTTGGTGCAGAGATAATAGAAATCCGTATAACAAGGAAATGGCAAAGCGGCGAAAGTATTAGAGAACATTCAGTTTATCTTATCTTAGCATATCTTGTGTTGATCTTGTCTAATCTTGTTGACCCTATCATCATGGTGCAATCTTGTATTCAGTTAATTCATGTCGTTTGTTTTTCCATGTTCACATGCTAGAAGTTACTGAACTTACTCAGACTTTATGTCTGACTCAGTTTTTCTTTCGTTCCCCCCCCCCCCCCCGCCCAGGTAGTAAAGGAGGGAATAGTATAGCTCAGGTTAAGTTGGGCTGTCACTCTTTCCCAGCTTAAAGATTTGCCGAAGTTTTTCTTGGACTCTCTTTTCAGATGCTATGGCTGGCTCTTGCTAAAATCGGGGAATATAAACATTGTTTTTTTTATGCTTCTTTATTTTGTAAGACAAATGATACTCTGATATTGTAAAGAAAACACTGTACAAACTATTTTATCAATAAAGCAAAGTTTTATTTTTCCACTTTTTAATTTCTGTCTGTCTTGTAATTTATCTGCATCTTTTACCCTAAAATGCTCCACAGAACTTAGTGCATTCCCTTTGTGAGTGACACTAACGGACGTGGGGTGTTACACATGGTATCAGAGCTGAAGGTTACCGGATCAGATAAAAGATTTGAAAAATTATTTTCAAAACGGTTTTAAAAGAAGCATTTTTAAAAGAAAAGATTTGTTTTAAAGACATATTCCCCAAAGCCATACGCACTATCTTCTCTTCCTCTGTTTAAATTCTTGTCTCCTTCTTTCTTGAGTCTCTGGGGCTCCTGGCTTTCTGGGAGGTAACCTCATCGAAGGGCAAAGTAGTGCCCGGCTTCCATCCATAGCCGTAGTTGTTTCATCTACGGGCAGTTTTCTTTCAAAGCTTATAGGGTTTTCCGGACGATGGAGGCAGCTTTCGAGAGATTTGTCAACATGACTACACACGGAAGGGGATGAGGAGTTTGGCTAGGGAGCACAACCCTAGGATGAGGAATTCATGGATGTAGATTTAGCTCACGAAGGAGGAAGAAATTATAAAACCTAAGACAAGAGGAAGTATCATTACTAGGGTATGATAGGGCATATAATTAAGGACAAGGGCAAGAACGAGGAACAAGATTTTCAGAAGGGCAAGTACATACTTTCGCCACCAAGCGTACCTAGGAGAAGGGTAGTGAAGTTCTGTTGGAAGAATTTATTTTTTTGTCCGTACTCTTTCGGTTTTAGCGCTTCGCATTTGTTAATATTTGCTTCCATAGTTGAGTCTCTGCACCATAGTACTTGTATAATGGAAAGATCCCACTAGAGTCTCGAATCCAATTGGTGGTCCGACCAGATTATTTTTTTGTTAGTAGGGATTCGAGAATAGCTATCGAGTTTGTTTATATCATCTCACGTAGATCGTCTAAATTCGGAGGAGATATTCCTTGGGTGCTTGTCTGATATTGGTTTAGGCCTTTGGGGCTTGTACTTGAGGAAGGTCAAGTTCGACTAGGATGGTTTGCGTGAGAGATGAATAGTTGTGGCAGGCACTCTAAAGAGCACATAGTGACCTTTCGACCTTTATAGTTATGGCATGGTGGATAAGAGAGAGACCTCTAATCATCTTAGTACATAATCTTGGAACCGTAGTTAACATCTGTTTATTTTGGAATTGGAGGTCAGAAACTTCACAATCGTGAAGTTAAATTAGTTAAGATATAGTGGAGTAAAGCTCAAGAAGGCTAGATACTAGCATCATACCCTTTTCTTTAAGGGTGCATCCTTGATTTCTTTGTTTAGGAGCTTTACGCATAATTGTTCCTCCCTTTCCAAGAATATATCCCCTAGGTCGTATCTTCGATCCTTAGGAAGAAGCCAATGGATGTAAACATGTGTTTGAAACATGTTATGGTTGGTGGTTGCAAGTGGTTGCTAATGGTTGCTCGTGGATGCATATGCATACGTATTAGGCACTAGCTCAGTTCAGACACTTTCATATTGCATTTACAGATATGTATTTGTTTGTAAATTGAACTTGATAGTTATCATATGGGTGTTGCATATGGATGAATAGCCATGCACGCATGTAGTATTTACATAACTAGGGATGCTTGCATACATGATTGGACGCATGGCACTGACATGATTCGCATTAAGGAGGTCAACTGAATCAGTAGACCGCCTGATTTTGCATTAGATAAAGACATATACACACACTATGCATATGAACATGAAAGCATTAGATATCTTTTAAGGACAATGAATGCCTGTGATTGAATGGTTGAGTAGATGGGTGATTGGATGGTAGGACACATTCTTCCTAACTTGAAGATTTCGGGGACGAAATCCTTTTAAGTGGGGGAGAATGTAACACCCCGTAGTTCTGTAACACTAAGATTCACAAATCAAGGCAGAATTAAAAGTTAAAATCAAAATCAAGGGAAACGGGCTGCGCCATTGCGTTCGTCTCGGAATTCTGCATGAAAACGAGTCCGAGGTTGCGTAAATCGGAGTCCGTATGAGGATGATATGGCCTCCGGAATATTCAGCGAAGTTAAAATTTCAAAACAGGGCCGAAAAGGAGTTCAAATTCGAAAACAGACCCAGGTTGGGCTGGGCGGGAATTTTCCCGCCCAAGGCACCCAGGTCGACTGGGTAGTCGACCTGGGGGTCGACCCCCCCTGTTTTTCCAGCTTTCTGCACCTTGTTCGTTCTGATGTATTTGGTCGCGTTTTCTGACCAGGTTCGTCCACCTAACACTATATAAAGAGCCCTAGTCTTCTTCTCTATTCACAATTCTTTTCTACCCTTATGCTGCAAAGATGCTTGGCGAACATAGCTTCTTCTCCTCCTCTTAATTAAATATTAAATAAATAATATATATAAAATAAATCAAGACGAGGAAATGCTGCTAAATGGTTTTCAAGAAAAGGTTCAAGTCAAGCTAGGATTCAAGAGGAGGTTCAAACGACTTCAACGACTGTTTTTCTACGAATCATAGCAACACCATCTTTCTGTTCTAATCTAATCTCTGTAAGTCAGTTATTTCTAGATTTGAACGTTTTTCTTTGTTCGTGACATTAAATTAAAGGAATAAAAGAATATGCCAATTCTCTCTCTCTCTATTCGAATCAGTGCCTTTACTCTTGAATCAAATTAAGAACAGTTATGATTCGAGGACAAAATAGACCATGACTATGAAACTATGGACCTTAAAACCATATACCTATGACCATGAACATTTGCCTATGACTATGAACATTGCCTATGACTATGAACATTGCCTATGACTGTGACTGTGACTATGAGGATTATTTCCTTGATTAAGCCTATGCCTTTGATTAGGAAACATAAACTATTGCCTATGACAAAACAAGGACATCTGTGATTAAATACCTATGATTCATGACTAGGAAAGTGTTGCTTAAGTTCTGTGATTATGAGATTGGTTCTAAACCCGATTATTTATTCTGCCTGTCCTTGGTTTTCTTTGGTTTTAGACCATGGGAATTTACCTATTAAGTTAGGTCTACCCATGTTCTTGAACCTGCGTCTCTATTCTGTCTATCCTTGGTTTTAGACCTTGGGAATTTACCTATTAAGTTAGGTCTACCCATGTTCTTGAACCTACGTCATTATTCAAACCTTTTATGCCAGTTATTATGTCCATCCTTTTTCATAGCATCTTTGGTTCATTCCCTAATTTCTACAAGTCTAGATTTATCCATAATCTAGATTGAATCGCAATTATACGAACGGTGGGAATACGATTTGGGCATAATGTGAAATGTACTAAAACATAGTTGTAAAACATGGGATTTGTCATAAATTGGGAACATGTATTATGGCATGTTCATAGAAATGCAAATTGGATAAATTTGACATGAATTATAAGATGTGTAATTTGAATCTAGTATTGACGTGTAAATCTAGCGTTTACATGAATAAAGAACTAGAGTAATAAGTCTAGTTTGACGTGAATTAGAATGTTAAATCAGGATTGGATTAGCTAATTTGGCGTAATAGTTATATTGGTATAAAATTTAAGATTGGCCATAATTGGGAGTAATTGACAGGTTTAGAAAAATCATGGTTAGTGACACTCAATTTGGTATAGTCCACATACTAAAAAGCATAAATATGATTTAGAAGGGGAAAAAGGGCATAAGAATAAATGTTGACAACTTACATTAAAAGAGTAATTAGGAAATAAGTAAATTAGGAATAATTTACTTATAGGATTTGGCCTAAATGAGGAAATGTAAATAGAGACAAATTAAAGGTTTATTAACGACATCTCATTTAATGACATACCAGAAAGTTCTAGGGTGACAGAGAGGATAGTGTCTAGGCTTGGGTTTGGAAAATACAAGTTTCCTGCTCTCCCTAACTGATCCGACGAACGGGATGGTTACTTTCAAAACTTGATTTGAAAATAAATTGAAACCCTTTGAAGTTAGAAGACACAAATATGCCCAGCCCGAGGTTAGACTGAGTTGCGATGTAAACCTGCCCGGAACCAACCGGCACATCCAGTAGTCGCAACAATACCTGTCTAATGTGAGTGGTAGCGGCTTTAATCTATTTAGTTAAAGCTAGAACAAGAATGGTAGGGTTAAGTTAACTAAGACACTTAACCAGTTCAACATGATAACTAGACGGATGGGTGGGGTTAGGTTCAGACTGACTAGAATGGAAGGGTTAAGTCCATAGGAACACCTAACCAACTTAACACAGTTAAGCTAGAATGGGAGGGCTAAGTCCATAGAGACACTTAACCAAACTCAAGGTAGCAAAACGAGACTCATAGGGGTTAAGTAAAGTTAATACACTTAGCCAAATTAATATGTTAACTAGACTAGAGGTTGGGGTTAAGTAAAATCTAATACACTTAGCCAATTTTGATATGTTAGCTGGGCTAGACTGTAGGGTTAAGTAAACCTGAACACTTAACCATCAAGTTGTGATAAAGGAATGAGGTTAAGTCTAAAACATGAAGGGATAATACTTAACCATTAATAACATGTTAGTTAAGACAGACGGGCAAGGTTAAGTTAAAAAGGAACACTTAACCAATACAGGGTGGATGGGTAGGGTTAAGTAATAAGAAATACTTAACCAATATAACTTGGTTCGTGGTGGGTTTAAGTCAACATGAATTACTGATAACACTTAACCAGTATAACAGGATGAATGAAGAGGGTTAAGTTGGCTTGAATTGACTAATGACACTTAACCAATCCAAATTTACAGGAAAGGGAACTAAGTAGTAAACCTTAGTTAAGAAAACAACGATTCTGGAAACTAAGTGGTAAATCTTAGTTAGTAAAATTAAGTAGTAATTCTTAGTATAACATGGGAAGGAGCGAATGTCCGTCTGAGTAGAAAGTAGGCTCCAACGAATTGGGTTACGAAGCCCGAGGCTTCGAGGGGACGTGAGGGTACTCTTGGTATCCCTCTGTGAGGCTGCAGATGATCCGCCTGGGCCCACAAAGGTTAAGGTCTGCGCAGAAGAACCAGGGGTATGCCTTGGTTGCAATACATGGCAACCAAAAGACTAGGATGGACTGGCGTGATTCGGCAAGCAAACAGTAGCCCTGTGATAGCGACTCGTCGTCTACCATCCATCTTCAGTCAATCGAGATACGTGAAGCGGAAAGGTGGAGAACTCCAAAAGACCATATACTTGCTATCTAGTTATGGGCGAGGATGGCCATAGGATATTGGGGCACCGGGGGCCGGCGTATAGTTCTCATTTTTCAAGGTGTGCCTTTCATTAGTTGAGGGAGGGGTCAAGTGGGACTGTAACAACCCGTATTTTCAATAACCTGTTATAACGTAAATCGAGGCAGAATTTAATTCTAAAATCTGAATCAAGGGAAACGAGCTATGCCATTGCGTTCGTCTCGGAAAAATACGCGAAATAGAGTCCGAGTTTTCGAAAATCGGAGTTCGTATGACCCGATCAAGGCCCAACGAAGTTTTCAGAAAATTCCAAGGTAAAAACAGATTTCAAATTCAAACCTGAAATTGGAAAATTTGGGCCAGTTGGGCCAGGCGGGAAAATTCCCGCCACAGTACCCAAGTCGACAGCCCTGTCGACTTGGGAGTCGACTGGGTCAGACCAGGTCGACAGCCCTGTCGACTTGGCTGTCGACTTGGCTCAGACGCCAAGGTCTGCCTAGTGCACCATTTTTGAGAATGTGTTGAGCTTGGGGGCCAGATTCGGTTTAGAGGGCTGAGATTGGAACTAGGGTTTAATCCTATGGTCTAAATCACTAGCCTAATCTATAAATAAGACCCTAACCTACCCTAAATCATTCATTATTCATTCTAGCAACTAAACTATGTCAAAATCAAACCTCTCATGGCCTCCACTCTCTTCATACAATTCCTAAATCAATTTCTAAGAGATTTCCATGCATACAAGTGTATTTAGGCTTGTATGATCCTCTTTAGCTTCCATTAAAGTCTTGTTTCTCTATTGGCATCTTAAAGGGAGAGTTTTGATCAAGTTTGCTTGCATTTTTGGGGTTTAATTAGTTGCATAAGGGGTTTCTTACATTTGCTAAACTCATTTGAGTCCGCATAAGCATTGTAAGCCCTATTCCTTTCATACTTGAACTTTAAAGTTAAATGTATGATATGCAAGTTTTCTATCATATGTTATGCAAGTTTTGTATGCAAGTTTGATATGCAAGTTGTCATATGTTATACAAGTTTTGTATGCAAGTTTGATATGCAAGTTGTCATATGTCATGCAAGTTTTATTATGCAAGTTTGATATGCAAGTTGTCATATGTTATGCAAGTTTTTGTATGCAAGTTTGATATGCAAGTTGTCATATGTTATACAAGTTTTGTATGCAAGTTTGATATGCAAGTTGTCATATGTCATGCAAGTTTTATTATGCAAGTATGATATGCAAGTTGTCATATGTCATGCAAGTTTTATTATGCAAGTATGATATGCAAGTTGTCATATGGTATGCAAGTTTTGTATGCAAGTTTGATATGCAAGTTGTCATATGTTATGCAAGTTTTGTATGCAAGTATGTTATGCAAGTTTGGGTTGAACATTTTGTTCATGCTATCATGTTATGCATGCTTTTGAGTCCTAATGCAAGTATATGAACATATGTACATTTCATATGCCACCATGTTGAACTTGTGGCTTCAACACTTTTATGTCATGATTATGCCAAGTTCCCTCTTTCTATCCTTTATGCGCTATTGCGATATGTAAGCGATGGGATTGCGTTTGGGGTTGGGTAAACTTAAAAGACATAAAAACATAAGCTTGGGAATTTACCTATTAAGTTAGGTCTACCCATTGGGAATTTACCTATTAAGTTAGGTCTACCCAATTGCTTGAAAAACTTGTAATGTGTTTTGGAAACATGGTGGACATGACACTTAGAAAAGATAAGTGTGACCAACTCGAGGTTGGGTTGAGTTTGTAGCGTAAACCTACCCGGAACCGACCGGCTTAACTAGTTGCTACAAACAATAGGACCCAATGTGAGAAGTTGGTCATGTTGTACCTTGAACCCGAGGTTAGACCAAGTTGTGGTGTAAAGCTACCCGGACCCGCCGGCTTAACTAGTAACCACAACAAAGTCTAATGTGAGAGGTTAAGGCGCATTAATTAATTAATGCCTTGTGATTAGGGTTAAGTCATGGACCGCTGGAATACTTAACCAATGAAAACACGATGGGTTGGTAGGGTTAAGTCATGAACCTTGGGTACACTTAACCAACTTGGTACTTGAATGAGTTGGGTTAACCACGTTAACCCATTAAGGAAACCCTAGTTGCGTGGTCCTTTGCACCAGTAACCCTCTTAGTTGTATCATGACACCCTAGGGACTAGGCTAGGGAGGGGCACGATTACTGGGATGCCATGTAAGCGACCAAACGACGGCTGAGTAGGTGCGCCGGTGTGGGTTCAGGCGGGCCATGATCGTGCACATGGTCCGGAGTTGAAAAAGCAGGCACGGGCACCAGTAGGTTTAAACTGTGCGTGCTTGGTTTGTGTCGGTGGTTGACACCCTAGGACTTGATACACCCTAGGGTGGACCTAGCACAGTTTAGCTACACTTCATAGTTGGGCCGTATGACACAGACACTTGACGAGATAGGCTTATAGGGAGCCGATCGACTAGACCGTGCTAGTTGGACCTTGGTTTGGATCATTCATGATGTTGGGCCAAACTTGGGCCTGGGGATCACTTCTTGTTTACACTTTGGACCTCGCATTGGGGTCACTTCACGTTATTGGGCCAAAGCTTGGGCCAAGGGATCAATACTTGTTTATTCAAGTCATGCTAGTTTACTAGTACACCTGTGGTGCAAAACCTTAATCCTGATTATGCGATGACACCTTTATCTACCTCGATAGTTAATCATCATGCTAGTATGTTCACCCCTTGCTGCCCATACCAGTTAACTTTATCAGTTTACATTGATTGTAGTAGGGCTTACTCAGTCTTTTTGACTGACCTGTTTTCTTTCGCCTCTTTTCTTCCATTTCCCCCCCCCCCCCCCAGGTTCTCAGGGAGGGAATACAGGAGCCTAGCTTGGATTTTGGATTACTTGCTTGTGGGATTTCAGTTCATGTACGCTTTCTACATGAAGCTAGCTATGGTTCTCACGTATTTTGGGGGTAGCACTTATGTATTTCTGTTTTCAGATGATGTTGTTTTATCTAGACTTGTTTATTTGGAAAATTGATATTATGTTGTACCAGACTTGTTTTGAAATGGTTTAAATCTTCCGCTGTTTTATCTATGTTATTTACTCTGTTTACATATATACATATGTTCTTGTTCTGCCTTGATATATCATTTTGCATGTTTACCTGATTCAAATGCCCCTCCAAAGTCAGTGCACTTGCAAGAGTGGTACTGGCGGAGGTGGGGTGTTACATTTGGTATCAGAGCATATGGTTTACGAGAAGGAACAAAAAGGTTTTTAGAAAACTTTTGGAAAACTATTTTCAAAACCAAGTATAAAGTATTTTCCAAAGAAAAGTCTAGTTTATTTTAAAGGCTATTCCCCAAAAAGCCATTAGCAAAATCCCTTCGTTTTTCTCCATTTTGAATCTATCGTTTTCTTCGTTTTCAGTATGGCCAATAACTTTGCCATTCCGGAGGAAGTACGCGTACCTTTTTGGTATAGGAGACTTTTTGAGGCTAGGGCGACCGAAGCCGGCCCCGCAGATGTTCCTCCTCCTCCGGTAGTTAATGTTCCTCCTCCTCCTGTCGCTGAGGTTCCTCTTCCTCCTCCCCCTCAGCATCCTCAAGCTGACTTCGCAAAGATTTGCCAAGATTTTAAGGCGATGGGTTGCAAGAATTTCTTTGGAACCGAGACTTATGTAGAGGCAAGGAATTGGTTGAAAGAAACCGAAGATCTTTTTTTTACCTTCTTTGATATAGATGACCGTAGGAAGGTTTTATTAGCAGTGTGGTTGCTAAAGGAAGAAGCTGCACGTTGGTGGGTGGTCACCACCGTTACTAGGCCAATTGAGACTTGGGAAGACTTTCGGAGAAAGTTTGGACTAAGGTTCCTATCACTGAAGCAAGGGGACATGACTATTAGGGAATACATAGATCAGTTTAATCAACTGGCTCAGGTCGGTTTAGACTTGGTTAACACAGCTCAGAAGAAGGCCCTATACTTTGCTCTAGGTTTAAACGAGCCATTACATGGTTTGGCCATGACTCATATACCCTTGGGGGCAACTTTTGAGAGTTTGGTGAATATGGCCCTACTTAATGAAGAGAGTAGGAGTGACAAGGGGGAGATCAAGATGAATGATACTCAAGCCAAGAAGACTGATTCCCAGTGGAAAGGAAATCAGGGTAATCCAAGCGGTCAGAGCAGTCAAGGCAATAAGAACAAGAACAAGGGCAAGAACAACAAGAGGAAGTGCCATTATTGCGGTTCAGTTGGGCATCTTAGTAAGGATTGTCGGAAGAGAAAAAGGAATAATGGTGAATGCTTTTTCTGCGGTGAGACTGGACATTTCAGTAAGGATTGCCCGAAGAAGCAAGGGCAAGGCCAAGGTCAGACTCAGCGTGCTGGACCTTCGAGAGGGCAAGTTCATGCTCTCAATGCTGCTCCAGTTCCCGATCGAGGTAGTATTTCTGTTGAAAGCCTTGTATACATTTCTGATTTTCCTGTTCGTACCTTGTTTGATTTTGGTGCATCGCATAGCTTATTTCATCTGATCTAGTTGAAAGTTTGCACCTGAGTACTAGTCTAGTTTATGATCCCGTGTGTGTTTCAAATCCAATTGGGGTTTTCGCCCACTTGTCTATTATCTACGTGGATTTGGAAAACTCTATCTCTAGTGTAGAGTTCTCGTGTGATGCTTGTATTCTCGGTTTCATGGGGTATGAGTTGATTTTGACCATGGATTGGTTGTCCAGTTTTGGAGCCATTCTTGATTTTTGAGCATAGGGTTGTGAGGCTCATGACTCGCCTCGGTAATACCCTAGGAATTTCTAGTAACCCTATGAGTCTCGTCATGTTGTGTTATCTTAAATCCCTCGACTCGTCTATCGATAGTTTGCAATCGGTGAGGGTGGTCCGAGAATATCCTGATATCTTGGGTGAAGTGAAGGGGGTTACCCCTAAACGAGAGATAGATTTCCGCATTTATCTGGTTGATAATGCCAAGCCAGTTATGTGGCCGGTAAGGCACATGGTCCCGTGAGACGGGAGCTAAGTAAGCAAGTGAAGGAGTTGCTTGAGAAGAACTCCATTCGATGAAGCATTTCCGAGGAAGGTGCTCTAGTAGTATTCGCTACTAATGTGGACAGTTCGCTTCGCCCGTGTGTTGATTATCGTGAGTTGAACAAGAAGAATAGACAACCATTATCAAGGATCGATGGTCCGATTGATCAGCTTGTAGGAACATCTGTTCTCTCTTGATCTTGCTACTGGATTCCATCAGCTCAGAGTAGCTGAGGATAGTATAGACAAAGTTGCGTTCAGAACTCCAGATAGATTCTTAGAATGGCTGGTCATGCCATTCGGTTTGACTAATGCACCCGCATATTTGGTGGACTTGATGAGTAGGGTGTTCAGGGAGTTCTTGAACAAGTTTGTCGTAGTCTTCGTAGATGATATTCTGATCTTCTCTAAGGATGAGGAAGAGCACGCAAGGCATCTCGTGGAGGTGATGGATATGCTTAGAGCACATCAGTTGAAGGCTAAGTTCTCCAAAGGTCATTTTGGAGAAAAGAAGTTAGATTTCTTGGGCACATAGTTTCTAAGCAAGGCTTAGTGGTGGATCCCGCTAAAATGGTCGCGGTTCAAGACCGGAAAGCTCCGACGAGGACAATTGAAGTAAGAAGTTCTCTCAGTTTAATTAGTTAGTTAGCGTCCCTTGAGCTTAGACCTACCCTTCTGGATCAAGTAAGGACTTCACAGAAAGAAGATCCGCAGTTAGTCGAGATCATGGACAGGTTGATTCGAGGCGAGATGTTAAGACACCTCGCTATAGATGACAAGGGATAGCTAGGACGCAATGAGAGAAAGAAGGATCTTGAAGATGCACATTACACAGGGAAGTGGCCGAGTTTGTCCCAAGGTGCATGTTGGGCCAACAGGTTAAAGGCCAAGTCATAAAAAGACCGGTGGGCTATTACATCCATTGGAGGTCCCCGCAATAGAAGTAGTAAAGCGTCACGAAGGATTTCATGGATGGACTGCCTAGATCAAGGAAAGGGAATACGAGCATGTGGGTCATAGTAGGTAGACTCACGAAGAGTGCTCATTTCACTCCGGTAAAGAGCGAAAGGATTGCATCATAGCTAGCGACAGTTTACTTTCAAGAAATAAAGCGGTTGCACGAGGTTCCGTAAGGTATAGTTAGTAACCACGACTCAATCTTCACCGGTCAAGTTTTGAGATAGTCTACGGGAAGTCATGGGCAAGCAATTGAATCTAAGTATAGCCTACCATTCGCAGGCGGATGACCCATTTCGTTCAAGCATGAGTTATAGAAAATCATGTTGGTAGGAGCAATGGGCAACATGGATTGGTATTTCCAAGAAAAGTTCTGCTACGTGGAATACTTTATAGTAAGAAGACGAGATCCAGGATTCACTAGTGAATTTTGGAGAGCTTGCACGAATCCGTGAGGTCGTGGTTATGTTTAATCCAAGAATGATAGAAGAGTGAGAAAAAGACGGTCCAAGCACAGTGGAGTTAAGCTCAAGGAAATGTGACTTAGACGACTGAAGGCTAGATACGCGCATCATATCTCTTTTTAAGAGCATATTCTTGATCCTTGTTTTCCTGTGGAACTTACTCGCATATTATCTTTTTATGTATATCTTCTTGGTCCCATTTTCGGTCCTATTTCTGTCGGGAGGTATGGCTTATTGGCTAGTAATACATGTCAGAGTTTGAAGGGGTCCGTTAGGTTGACTAAACCTTTTGGGCTTTTATGGAATATGGGCTGGGTTAGGAAGGGATTTCTTGTAATCCAAAAGGAGTATATCTTGCTTATCCTCCCGATCTTTTTAGCACATCTTTTGCTATCCATGTTTGTCTTGTTTATCTAGTTTATCGTGTTAATCTTGTCATGAGAATCTTAGGTAGAAACCCTTTGGTTGAAACATGTGTTTGAAACATGTTATGCTTGATGGTTGCAAGTGGTTGCAAGTGTTTGCAAGTGGTTACTCGTGGATGCATTATACACGATTAGGCACTAGATCGGCTCACACACTCCTCATATTGCATATGCATGAGTGTTTATGCTTATTCATGGATGAAAATTGTGTGTTATCACATGGATGTTGCATATGGGTGTATGTTATGTGCACACATATAGATGATATACATTATGTTAGGAATTGCATACATATGGATTCATTTCACTAACATAATTTGCATTGATGATATTCGCATTAGATAAGTACATATACACACACCTTTGCATATGTTCATCCAGCATTTAGAATCTTGTAAGGACAATGATTGCTCGTGGATGATGTTTTGAGTAGATGGATGTTGGATGGTAGGATACGTTCTTCCTAACTTGAAGATTTCGGGGACGAAATCCTTTAAGGAGGGGAGAATGTAACAACCCGTATTTTCAATAACCTGTTATAACGTAAATCGAGGCAGAATTTAATTCTAAAATCTGAATCAAGGGAAACGGGCTATGCCATTGCGTTCGTCTCGGAAAAATACGCGAAATAGAGTCCGAGTTTTCGAAAATCGGAGTTCGTATGACCCGATCAAGGCCCAACGAAGTTTTCAGAAAATTCCAAGGTAAAAACAGATTTCAAATTCAAACCTGAAATTGGAAAAATTGGGCCAGTTGGGCCAGGCGGGAAAATTCCCGCCACAGTACCCAAGTCGACAGCCCTGTCGACTTGGGAGTCGACTGGGTCAGACCAGGTCGACAGCCTTGTCGACTTGGCTGTCGACTTGGCTCAGACGCCCAGGTCTGCCTAGTGCACCATTTTTGAGAATGTGTTGAGCTTGGGGGCCAGATTCGGTTTAGAGGGCTGAGATTGGAACTAGGGTTTAATCCTATGGTCTAAATCACTAGCCTAATCTATAAATAAGACCCTAACCTACCCTAAATCATTCATTATTCATTCTAGCAACTAAACTATGTCAAAATCAAACCTCTCATGGCCTCCACTCTCTTCATACAATTCCTAAATCAATTTCTAAGAGATTTCCATGCATACAAGTGTATTTAGGCTTGTATGATCCTCTTTAGCTTGCATTAAAGTCTTGTTTCTCTATTGGCATCTTAAAGGGAGAGTTTTGATCAAGTTTGCTTGCATTTTTGGGGTTTAATTAGTTGCATAAGGGGTTTCTTACATTTGCTAAACTCATTTGAGTCCGCATAAGCATTGTAAGCCCTATTCCTTTCATACTTGAACTTTAAAGTTAAATGTATGATATGCAAGTTTTCTATCATATGTTATGCAAGTTTTGTATGCAAGTTTGATATGCAAGTTGTCATATGTTATACAAGTTTTGTATGCAAGTTTGATATGCAAGTTGTCATATGTCATGCAAGTTTTATTATGCAAGTTTGATATGCAAGTTGTCATATGTTATGCAAGTTTTTGTATGCAAGTTTGATATGCAAGTTGTCATATGTTATACAAGTTTTGTATGCAAGTTTGATATGCAAGTTGTCATATGTCATGCAAGTTTTATTATGCAAGTATGATATGCAAGTTGTCATATGTCATGCAAGTTTTATTATGCAAGTATGATATGCAAGTTGTCATATGGTATGCAAGTTTTGTATGCAAGTTTGATATGCAAGTTGTCATATGTTATGCAAGTTTTGTATGCAAGTATGTTATGCAAGTTTGGGTTGAACATTTTGTTCATGCTATCATGTTATGCATGCTTTTGAGTCCTAATGCAAGTATATGAACATATGTACATTTCATATGCCACCATGTTGAACTTGTGGCTTCAACACTTTTATGTCATGATTATGCCAAGTTCCCTCTTTCTATCCTTTATGCGCTATTGCGATATGTAAGCGATGGGATTGCGTTTGGGGTTGGGTAAACTTAAAAGACATAAAAACATAAGCTTGGGAATTTACCTATTAAGTTAGGTCTACCCATTGGGAATTTACCTATTAAGTTAGGTCTACCCAATTGCTTGAAAAACTTGTAATGTGTTTTGGAAACATGGTGGACATGACACTTAGAAAAGATAAGTGTGACCAACTCGAGGTTGGGTTGAGTTTGTAGCGTAAACCTACCCGGAACCGACCGGCTTAACTAGTTGCTACAAACAATAGGACCCAATGTGAGAAGTTGGTCATGTTGTACCTTGAACCCGAGGTTAGACCAAGTTGTGGTGTAAAGCTACCCGGACCCGCCGGCTTAACTAGTAACCACAACAAAGTCTAATGTGAGAGGTTAAGGCGCATTAATTAATTAATGCCTTGTGATTAGAGTTAAGTCATGGACCGCTGGAATACTTAACCAATGAAAACATGATGGGTTGGTAGGGTTAAGTCATGAACCTTGGGTACACTTAACCAACTTGGTACTTGAATGAGTTGGGTTAACCACGTTAACCCATTAAGGAAACCCTAGTTGCGTGGTCCTTTGCACCAGTAACCCTCTTAGTTGTATCATGACACCCTAGGGACTAGGCTAGGGAGGGGCACGATTACTGGGATGCCATGTAAGCGACCAAACGACGGCTGAGTAGGTGCGCCGGTGTGGGTTCAGGCGGGCCATGATCGTGCACATGGTCCGGAGTTGAAAAAGCAGGCACGGGCACCAGTAGGTTTAAACTGTGCGTGCTTGGTTTGTGTCGGTGGTTGACACCCTAGGACTTGATACACCCTAGGGTGGACCTAGCACAGTTTAGCTACACTTCGTAGTTGGGCCGTATGACACAGACACTTGACGAGATAGGCTTATAGGGAGCCAATCGACTAGACCGTGCTAGTTGGACCTTGGTTTGGGTCATTCATGATGTTGGGCCAAACTTGGGCCTGGGGATCACTTCTTGTTTACACTTTGGACCTCGCATTGGGGTCACTTCACGTTATTGGGCCAAAGCTTGGGCCAAGGGATCAATACTTGTTTATTCAAGTCATGTTAGTTTACTAGTACACCTGTGGTGCAAAACCTTAATCCTGATTATGCGATGACACCTTTATCTACCTCGATAGTTAATCATCATGCTAGTATGTTCACCCCTTGCTGCCCATACCAGTTAACTTTATTAGTTTACATTGATTGTAGTAGGGCTTACTCAGTCTTTTTGACTGACCTGTTTTCTTTCGCCTCTTTTCTTCCGTTCCCCCCCCCCCCCAGGTTCTCAGGGAGGGAATACAGGAGCCTAGCTTGGATTTTGGATTACTTGCTTGTGGGATTTCAGTTCATGTACGCTTTCTACATGAAGCTAGCTATGGTTCTCACGTATTTTGGGGGTAGCACTTATGTATTTCTGTTTTCAGATGATGTTGTTTTATCTAGACTTGTTTATTTGGAAAATTGATATTATGTTGTACCAGACTTGTTTTGAAATGGTTTAAATCTTCCGCTGTTTTATCTATGTTATTTACTATGTTTACATATATACATATGTTCTTGTTCTGCCTTGATATATCATTTTGCATGTTTACCTGATTCAAACGCCCCTCCAAAGTCAGTGCACTTGCAAGAGTGGTACTGGCGGAGGTGGGGTGTTACAGGGACCATAGCCACTGAAATAAAAACAGACCTTAGCATCTGCAGCGGCAGTTATCTGAAAGCTCCCGACTGAGTTCTGTATTCCTTGATTTGCCCTATCACAGGACTCGGACCGCACATTACAGGACATGTGCATCTAGACAAGCGATAATGATTCGCGATACATGCGTGGGGAAGTATAGGAACATATACCACTCTAGGTAGTGTGTCCTAGACTTGGGGCATCGTTCGACTGGTAGCATAATTCCTAGTTGAACTAGGTGGCATAAATCCTGAATCCGAGAAGCATTCGGCAGACAGCGTAAACTCTAGTTGAATCTAGAAGGCACTTGGTAGTAAACCCTAGATTAAATCTAGGTAACAAATAAATAAATGGATGCCTGAAGGTGATGGAAAATGCAGGGATTGGGATCACGTTAGCGTTACTAGTTGGAACATTAGTTAGCTGGTGCAGAGATAATAGAAATCCGTATAACAAGGAAATGGCAAAGCGGTGAAAGTATTAGAGAACATCTAGTTTATCTTATCTTAGCATATCTTGTGTTGATCTTGTCTAATCTTGTTGACCCTATCATCATGGTGCTATCTTGTATTCAGTTAATTCATGACGTTTGTTTTTCCATGTTCACATGCTAGAAGTTACTGAACTTACTCAGACTTTATGTCTGACTCTGTTTTTCTTTCGTCTTCTTTTCTTCCGTTCCCCCCCCCAAGGTAGTAAAGGAGGGAATAGTATAGCTCAGGTTAAGTTGGACTGTCACTTTTTCCCAGCTTAAAGATTTGCCGAAGTTTTGCTTGGACTCTCTTTTCAGATGCTATGGCTGGCTCTTGCTAAAATCGGGGAATATAAACGTTGTTTTTTTATGCTTCTTTATTTTGTAAGACAGATGATACTCTGATATTGTAAAGAAAACACTGTACAAACTAATTTATCAATAAAGCAAAGTTTTATTTTTCCGCTGTTTAATTTCTGTCTGTCTTGTAATTTATCTGCATCTTTTACCCTAAAATGCTCCACAGAACTTAGTGCATTCCCTTTGTGAGTGACACTAACGGACGTGGGGTGTTACAACCAATTCTCTAAGTTGGTTTTTGATTCGAAGCTTTTGACTCGCTTTCTAATTGAAGAAGAAATGGTGGCTAGGCTAGAACAGTCATGGACAACATGGTGGCTCCTTGGAATGAATTTGTGTGATTTAGGGTTTGAGGATTAGGGTTGCTTTTATAGAAGTTTAATCTTATGTGAGCCGTTAGATCATTTTATGAGCAATCACAACCGTCCAGACTAGATAGAGTTATCCAGAATTGCCACCTAAGACCTAGTGACTCAGCAATAGGCCAGAAAGGACTCAGCAATGAGTCAGAATCGTCTCAGATTTGGATCTGGGCGAGGAGGGTAGGTCGACCCCCTGGTCGACCTATGTACCCAGGTCAACCCCTAGGTCGACCCCCTTGTCGACCTGGTCTCTGGGTGGGAAATTTCCTGCCCAACCTGCTTCGGGGTTTTTGAATTTCAAAACTTAAATTTGAATTTCGGGCTGGTTTTATTGTTTAAATCCTTGAATCTTCTGAAGGTCATAACTCCTTCATACGGAGTCCAATTTATGCAAACTCGGACTCTATCTCAAGCAGAATTCCGAGACGAACGCAATGGCGTAACCCGTTTCCCTTAATTCTTCTTCTAAAAATTAAGTATATTTTAAGTTGTTAGTTTGATGTTCACAGAAAATACGGGGTGTTACAACCCATCTTCAACAAGCTTACCTTATTCATACAACCAATTTTTCTTACTCGCTCCTTTCTATATTTCAAACAAATAGCCTCTACTTCCTACACTTTCAATCGATGTGGTCTATATTTCAAACAAATACGCGTACCGCCATCACTTGTCTATCCTCTCTCGTACGTCTTCATTCACTTTCCATTCATCTATGCCCTTTTTTTCACATGAAGGGCCGATGTTTACGGGGATGAACGTGATTGGAAGAGGCAAAATATTGGAGAAAATGTTTAGAAGGAACGAGAAAGACGCGAGCTTCTACAAGGGAAACAGAGGAGAGAGGAGACTAATGGAGAAAGGAAAATCCATGCTGTTAAATTGGGTGAGTTTCTTTGTGCTAGGCTTAAGGAGAGAGAAAGATGGCGTTGGTCTAAAATGGGTGCTTAATGAACTAGCAACTAATGTGGAGTATGGGAATACCATGAGCGAAAAAATGGAAATGGGAAAGAGGAGTTTTGGCAGTATAGTGAAGGGAAGCTTTTGGGGAAAGGAGCAATGAGCTGCAGGTTTTTCCAAGGGAGAGAGAAAATGTGGCGTTGGGCTTTAAATAGGATGCTTGGTCGAGGGCAGGGTGGTGGTTGAAGATTGGGAAGCCGCCATGTAGAGGTGGTGAAGCTGCTTTGGAAGAGGAACATCATTCTAGAAGGTAATGGGAGGGAGAGTGGGTGGACTGGAGGAATGGGATGGAGCTGACAGTTCTATATTGAAGTGGGAAAAGGACGGAGGGCTTGCGGTTGGTAGATGAAGGGTGGAATGCCAATTGTTCGAGAGGTGGGCGAAGATTCAAATGAAGGAGGAAGGTTTGCATAGGAAATTCTGGCGGAAGATGATAATGCTAAAGGAATTAAAGTATGGTGTGGTCCTTAAGGGCAAGGGAAAACAACACGTGGAAGCTTTCTCAGCAAAATCATTACACGCGTTGCCTACATTATGTATATATTACAAGTGTCTTGCCTAGGAAAATTTTCAATACTATACATATAGATTTAAACGCAATTCCCATTATCTCCGTGAAAAAGGAAGAAAAAATTTACTATGACTTGTGTACACGGATACAAGTTGGATTAAGCGTTATTTTGAGGTGCAAGAGACCATGGATATGTGTCCACATAATTAAACAGATATTTTCATTTACCGCAAACTCTAGCAAACAAAATGTAATTGTTTACAAAATGTGTACCGATCTCAAAACAAAATAAAATAGACCAGTTCGCTGATTCTGTAAAGTCAAAAGGGCCACAGTTGCCCTAAAATACATCAGAAAAATATATGCTTATTTTTTCAATTAAAAATTACTATAAAATTCGATAAAATATTTCAGGACTGCGCGTACAGAAATTGAATGAATATTTTGAACGGATATTTAATTATAATTTATTTAACCAACAACTTTAAATCTTAAATCTATATAAAATCCATACATATATACATAACAGTTTAAATCTAAATATTCAAAAATATACTTGTAAAAATCATATATACTATATAAATAATCGTTTTTATTAAAAATAAATCATTCTTTACAAAATATATTAATATCACTAATCAAATTTAAATAATATCATTACTTAAAAATATTCATAAATATAGTCTAAAAACACTCTTTTAACATATATATATATATATATTCTTATCACTCATAACCCTAAATATAACCTTTAAAAATAAGTTTGTGTTACAAAATTCATATTTATAAAATAAATTCATTCATTCAAACTAATAAAAAGAACTATCAATATTTAAATCTTAATATATTGAACATATTCCTAAAATAAGTTTTCTATTACAAAATCATACTTATAAAATAGAATAAAATATTTATTTAAACTAATATACTAAAGATTATAAATCAATAATTATATATTTAAACCTTACTTAAATTAAAAATATATGCAAAAAATCCCAAATTTTAATATAGAAATTCGATCTAAACTTAGAAAAATTCTGGGTTGTTACAAAATGCATTTCAGTCACATCTTACATTTCAATGAATAGTTAGCAAACTAAATTAATATGCAACACATATGTTTGGCTCATATCGTATAGTTCTGATTGAGAAGGAAAGATGGCATGTTGCAATTGTTGTTGCTCATTGTCGTCTGACTGAAAAGTTTGTTGTTGCTCATAAACATTTGGCTTAAAAGTTTGTAGTTGTTGCTGATATTGCTCGTCCACCTTCGGATGAAAATACGGATTGGTATACATAGGAGTACTAAAGATGAGTGAAGTTTCACAATATTTATGTGAAATACTCTAAACCAGTACTCACGATGGGAGGTGGGACGGTATCTTTCATGATTTCTTTTGCCTTTTTCCAATAAATAACTCAATCGATTTGGTAACAGCATAAAATATTACTTCTACATCTTCATCGTCTGCGAGTGATACTGCTCTCGACCTTGAATCAGTAGACCAGTTAACTGACAACCCATGCTTTGAAGATCGATTCTTTCAAACCATCAAGTATGCAACCTTTACGAACTCTCTTTGGTTTACAGAATCCTCCAAGACACTTCCCATTTTGCTGCTCATCCACGACCAGTCATCGCCATAGTAACAAAGTGTAGGAATAAAATCCCTGGCCATTGTTGAGTGAGTATATTAGTTTTGAAGACTTTCGAACTAAGTATAGAACTATTTCTGAAATGAGAAATAATGTGTTGAAGAGATTTGTTATAGGAAATATATCTCAGCAATGTCACTGTCAAGTCATGCTTTAATCATTTCAGAAATGTCATTGTCAAGCTAGCTTTAATCATTTCAGAAATGTCATTGTCCTTTGTCCAACAATATGACAATGGACAAGCTTTGGGTCAGATTTGACAGAGTGTTCTCAACTTAACTATTTCGAAATAATGACTCATTTGTCCTTTGTACAACTTTATCATAATGGAGAAGCTTTGGGTCAGATTTGGTAGAGTCTTATCCACTCATCTATTTGAAATAAAGCACCGTCGTTGTCCTTTGTTCAACTTTATCACAATGTATAAGGTTTGGGTCAAATTTAGCAGAGTCTTGTCAACTCATCTATTTTGAAATAATGACTCATTTGGCCAGCTTTATCGAATAGGACAATTTTGAACCAGTTTTGTCAATGTGTAGTCAAATCACCTCTTTTGTGGCAGATCAATTCGAACAGTTTGAAAATTCTTTAATAAGTGAATGTCCGTTTCAAATTTCGAACAACTTTACTTAATGACATCGAGTTGTCATTTCATTTTTATGATAAGGTGTACTATACGAACCAGCTTTAGTTGATATGGTCTAATATACTGTTCCGGACCAACTTTGTTCAGTAAATTATGACTGATACTATTTGAAAACACTTTAATCAGTGAGTTGTCATTTCATAAAGCAAAGTTTTTTTGGCTGTATACATTGATTTTAATCAGTAATAACATATAAAATAATAAACAAACCCATTTTCTTAAAAAAAACATACAATACTTCATATTAATCTTTCAAGTTCTACAATCGTACAAACACACAAACAATAATTCCAACTAATATTCAAAATATTACAACGACAACATATAATAGGAACACTAGTGCTTACAGTTAAATTGCAAGTCTACTAGGAGTTGTTTGAGACGTCTAATTTCTTGTTCTAGCTCATTCACATATGCTATACCCCTTGGACTTTGAAAATTTGCAACCGTCGGGATAATTGGAACAAAGAAGTATTCGACGACCAATGTTTTCGCCATCAACTTTTACAACAACTTCAACCATATATCCACAGTGGCAGCAAATTGAGTAAGAGTAAACCTCTTGTTCAGATGGGGGTTGATTTATTGGTACATGCTCAAATTTTATTCTTGATAGGGTTGATAAACAGGTTGTTCATCCACTCGTGGGACATACGCATGTTCATACGGTCCCGGTTGAAGTGTGAGTACGTCAAGATCCGGGTATTCACGAGCAAGGCCCCCATAATGTTGTTCTTGATAGTTTATATTCAATTGATATCAGTGTGATCACTAGACATTGTAACAAAGTAGTGGAGGACACCAAAATCAAAGTCAGGAGATGTTGGACATGAAGGCACTGTTAAAAGAAAAAGAGTAGAAGAAGATATAGTTGAGTATGTATCAGAATTATGAATGAGTGGGTGCGTATATATAAAGTTTACGAATGCACTGGCGAACTTTCAAAATTCGCACAAAGGCGAGGTTTTGAAATTCGCCCAGTTCTCTCCCCGAACGAAACAGGTCAATATTTGTAAATAGTTTCAAAATAATGTCCTGTTATTCACACTCCACTATCCACTACCGGACACCACCCTCATTCGGCAGTTCACGGCCGAACGACATGTTTGCACAAACTGTGCGGCGGCCGTTTATGACCGAATAATGTGAATGTGGCTCAGTTGTTCACCACCGAACATAAATGTGTGGTGGCTGGAAGAGGAAAGTGGGGTGTGGATAGCACGACATTTAAAAATAGGCAAATTCTATTCGAACCTCCATATTTGCCGAGTCTCCCCCCTAAATATGAAAAAATTAAAAAAAACAGCGGTTTTGTTGAGTTTCCCCTTTTAAAAAAAATCGAAAATGCCCTCCCTCGCAGTCCGACTGCGTGGTTCCTTCATGTACCACGCAGTGTAACTACGTGGTACCCTAACTAACCTCGTAGACCCTCTATGAGGTTAGTTAGGGTACCACATAGTCACACTGCGTGGTACATGACGAAACCAAGCAGTTGGACTACGAGGTAACTTGGGGACATGAAAAAAATAATATAACGTTAAAAGGGTAATTTCGTCAGCAAAAATTTTGATTGAAAGGGGGGCAACTCAGCAATTTCGTGAGTTTGAACAGAATTTGCCTTAAAAATATAGCTAAACCTATTATAATTTCCGTAAATCGCTTGTTTTATCCTTTACAAAAAGGGAATTGTTATTGACGCTTCAAGTATTGTTAAGGGGGATCAGTTTAAAAAAATAAAGAATTTGTTAAGGGGAGTATTAATGCAGGGAGCACCCCCCCTTAACAAATAAAGTTTATTTTACCCAATTAGCCTTCTTTACAATAGGGAAAAAAATTTACAAGGACAAATTAATTTAAGTTTTTATCCAAAAGTACAAGCCACTAATAATTTATCAAGGACAGTAAATAGGCCAGCCCAACATAATCCCTCTTTTATTACGTTCTTTTTATCGTTTCCATCTTCTCACTGAAAATCCTAGTCGCTGGCCGCCTCTTCCATCAAACCCTAGTCAACTTCAACGATCAACTTCCACCACGTCACTGGCCGCCTCTTCCATCAAACCTTAATCGCCTCTGACAAACAACTTCCGCCTCTTCCATCAAATTTCTCGATCTCCTCACTGATTTCCAACGCGATTTCTTCCTCAACAATCCGACTCACACAAATTTCTCAATCTCCTCACCGATTTCATCATTTTTTATTCCGTGAATTCGTCGTAGAAAATCAAACAAGAGAGATGAACGAGAAAAAAATCGCCGGAAAATACTTTTTTTATGGACAATTTAGCAGCGGTTTTTAGGTATCAGTTTGCTATTTTTTTAGGTATCAGTTTTCGTGTTTTAACAGTGTTATGCTTTTGTGTTTATAATTTTGGTGCAATATTAGTTTTCTACATGTACTGTTGCATTAGCTTTGCAACTCAATCAAAATTATTTCATTTTAATCAATCAAAGTGGGATGTAAACACTTCTTGTATTAGTTTTTGTTTGAAATATCATAGCAGTTTTTAGGTATCAGTTTTATATTTTCTAGTTGAATTTACATCATAGCAGTTTTTAGGTACCAGTTTTATATTTTTTTAGGTACCAGTTTTATATTTTCTAGTTGAATTTACATCATAGCAGTTTTTAGGTATCGGTTTTATATTTTTTTAGGTATCAGTTTTAAAATATAGAATGGGAACAGTCGAACTTATTTCATTATAATCAACCAAACTGTGATGTAACATTTTTTGCATTAGTTTTAGTTTTAAAATAGTGCAACATTAAATTTAATAGAAAATGATACCTAAGTTGGTATAAAAATGAATCACTCATTGTACAAAGTAAATATTATTACTTTACACAATTAAAAAACTGATATGTGCATGTGAAATGATCATTTATGATGCATAACATTTACATCTGATACTCATAAATCATATCATTCAGTTCTATAATGTTTTTTCTTATTAACCAGGATGATGATTTTGTTAATCCGCGGGCAAGACACATAAAGTTGACTACATCTTCTCTTTTGTTAGCTATGCATGAATGTAGCATCATTTTTAACTAAGTATTGGTATCACTTTCTTATCTGTTGTTACTTTTCAGCAATAATGTATAAATTTTAGTTGAAAAGTGGTATCAGTTTCTTATTTCTAACCATCAATAAAGAATAAATTTTATACTATTATTTCTAACCATCAATATTTTTCATACGTACAGAGCTAATTGTGGAATATTTGTGATCATATTTATGGCATCACACAACAGATCTGAAGTTACTCCGAAGGTGACAGAAGTAAACATGGATAAAACAAGAGCAATGATTGTGTGCGAATTACTATCAAATCATGCTAGCTGCTGGAATTTGGTTTGATTCATCACTGGATTGAGCAAAAAAAACTACAAGAAAATGAATGAATTAATGTCTAGAATAGTGTTGTATGTAACTAGATTGTGTTTGAAAATGATATTTTTTATTTCAGTTTTATATGTAAACAGTTTAAAATGTTTTGCAAATCAGTAATGACTATTATGTACATGCTGATGTATTGAACACTAATCTTGCTTATGTACATGTTTATTGATGGAATGATTGTTATGTTGGTGAGTTGGATGACGAATTAATGATATCAAATTTTGTCAGTATTGATACTTTGAAAGTCATGCAGTTTTTAGCTATCACTTTTATATTATTTTTTAGGTATCAGTTTTATATTTTCTAGTTGAATTTACATCACAGCAGTTTTTAGGTATCATTTTTATATTTTTTTAGGTATCAGTTTTATCATTTCTAGTTGAATTTACATCATAGCAGTTTTTAGGTATCATTTATATTTTTTTTAAGGTATCACTTTTATATTTTCTAGTTGAATTTACATCATAGCAGTTTTTAGGTATCATTTTTATATTTTTTTGGGTATCACTTTTATATTTTCTACTTGAATTTACATCGTAGCGGTTTTTAGATATCAAATTTATATTTTTTAAGGTATCAGCTTTATATTTTCTAGTTGTAACAACCCGTATTTTGAATAACATGTTATAACGTTAATCAAGGAAGAATAAAATGTTAAAATCTGAATCAAGGGAAACGTGCTGTGCCATTGCGTTCGTCTCGGAAAAATACGCGAAATAGAGTCCGAGTTTTCGAAAATCGGAGTCTGTATGATCCAGTTATGGCCCGTCGAAGTTTTCAGAAAATCCAGAGTTTAAAAACAGTTCGAAAATCAAATCTGGAGCCAAACAGACTGGGCGGGAAAATTTCCCGCCCAGCCCCAAGTCGACTGGGGAGTCCACTTGGGTGTCGACTTGCCCTAGTGGGTGTCGACTGCCCAGTCGACACCCCTGTCGACCTGGGTGGTCGGGCCAGTTTAGCCTGGTGCACCTGTTTTGGCTCCTGGGTCTTGTTTTGTTGGCTTGTGACGTGATTTGATGGCTCAGATCTGAATTAGCGTTAATCCTATGGCCTAAACTAGTCTCTACACCTATAAAAACACCCTAATGCCTAGCCTAAACCATCACAAATCAACCTAATAACTAAGTGCTGCCCAAATGCTCCCTAATCATGGCCTCCATCTTCATCTTGAGAGCTTCTAAGGCAAAAAGGAGCCATCTTTCTTCATCAAATCAAAGGAGCTACTTATTCTCAAGGCTATTTGTGTTGCTACATCATTCCTAGAGCTTCTACAACGTCTCTATCTTGTTCTATTGTGTTCTAGTTTTCATAGCCACGCTTTGTAAGCCCCACTCTACTCTTAGATTTAAACTATGAAGTTAATATGATCATGTAGCAAGCTGAAATGGGACTTTTGGGTATAATACTTGTCTTGGGGGCTATATTTGTATCCATAGATCCATTTATGACTTTTTGATATATGATTGTGGCATTATCATGAACCTAGAATCATTTATCTTGATTTTTGGGTAGAAAGCTATGAGCTTTATTTGGTGGTTATGCATAATGCAACATAGAACTTGGTAGTTATGCATAAATGCAACATAGAACCATCTTATAACCTTGATGTTAACTCGCATATGATGTTGAACTACATGCTACCCACAAGTTTATCACCCTATGACAACTATTATCATGTTTCACCTTTGCCTATGATGTTGAACTACATGCTAGTTTAATTGCTAAGTTTGATGTCATGCATGTTTTGAGGCCAATAACCTTATATGCTAGTTGTGATGAACACCTTTGCCTCATATATCACCATGTTAAACTTGTGATAGACTTTGCCACTTTATGCCCAACTTATCATATCATTATGTTCCCCCTTTTTGATCTATTTATGTTGATGCGAACTTACGTGCGATGGGGTTACGTTATGGGTAAACTTAAATGACATGAAACATGACTTGAAAATATGACATGTGATTATGCTTGAAAACATGAACGTGGACATGACATGTAGAAAACATGAAAGTGGACAACTCGAGGTTGGGTTGAGTTTGTAGCATAAATCTACCCGAAACCGACCGGCTTAACTAGTGGCTACAAACAATAGGACCCAATGTGAGTAGTTGGTCATATCGCACTTAAAACCCGAGGTTAGACTAGGTTGTGGTGTAAAGCTACCCGGACCCGCCCGGCTTAACTAGTAACCACAACAAAGTCTAATTTGAGAGGTTGGGGTGCATTAAGTTAATTAATGCCACATGGTAGGGTTAAGTCATGGACCACTTGAATACTTAACCAATTGAACACGATAGATTGTTGGGGTTAAGTCATGAACCACTTGGGTATACTTAACCAACTTGATACATGGTTTGGATAGGGTTAACCACACTTAACCCATTAGAAACCCTAGTTTGCGGGGCCTTTTTCAGCAGTAACCCATCAGGGAGAATAGGGATACCCTAGGGACTAGGCTAGGGGTGGGGCACGATTACTGGGCTGATTGTAAGTGACCAAAAGGGACGGCTAGGTAGGTGCGCCATTGTAGATTCCGGCGGACTATGGTTGTAACACCCCGAATTTTCTATTAACACTAAAGTTGCTAAAATAATAATAAGTGTGTAGAAGAGGGGATGTATCTAATATGAATATAAAGATATTAATAAGTATGTAAGAGAGGGGATGTATCTAATATGAATATAAAAATATTAATAAGTATGTAAGAGAGGGGATGTATCTAATATGTACATTGTAGAAAATATATATATATATTTATGACATGAATAGAAGTTTATTAATATGCTGAGTGTTTGCTGAGTCACTTCTGACTCATTGCTGAGTCAACAAGATAAACCCCATCTTGTCTGAACGGCTGCGGTTATTTCTAGGTTAAATCTAATGGCCTAAATGAATTCTAAAATCTATAAATAAGTGGGTAGACCCTAGACCTAAATCACTTGTAAAATTAGAGAAGCTACCGTCATGCTGCTGCCATGGAGTTCAGCATAGCCGTCACAAACTAAGAAGAGGAAGCCTAATCATCTACAACTAAATCTACACAAATCAAATCAAAAGATCTCTCTTTCTCTAATTCTTTTCTTTTGTTGGTGAGTATGATGATTCTCACAAGACTATTACAAACTAATTTGACTCAGTTATGAATGGATCACAAGAAAGTGATGTGATTTGTAATTGTAAATTCTATATATTGTGGATCTCTTATTATGTTATTATGTTGTCGTATGATGTAAATTATATATGCTATGTCATGCTATGTTGTAAATTCTCTTATGCTATGTCGTGCTATGTTGAGAATCATGTCAAGCTATGTTATACTATCATACTATGCCATGTTATAAATCATGCTATATTATGTTGAAAAATCATGTTGTTGGATCATGCTTGAAGTTATGTTTTTTTTTCTTAATTTAAATGGATCTTGTTTATGGGAATTTGCCTATTAGGTTAGGTGTACCCATAAACTTGAAACTATAATTAAATAAAACTTGATTATGGGAATTTGCCTATTGAGTTAGGTGTACCCATATAAAACCATGTTGTTAAAAAATTAGATGATGTTGATTCACACATGTTCATATGTAAGTTTATGAAAATTGATTGAGATTATATTAGGTGAATTTTGAACAAGTTGACACCTTTAGGTCCATGACATGTATAATCTATGCAAGTTGGACATATGCAAGTTTCACCCCTTATTATGATTCATTTGGTCACATATACATGTTGTTATTATGATAATCTCTTTTATGCTATGAGTTAGGCTATTCGAGTCTAACATATATTTTGCGAATAAACGTTCAAACGTGGGGTAGGGGTAATATTAGGAATTAATAAATTGGGTGCAATTTTGTAAGATGTTGCATACCATGAATGAATGTCCATAATTGAGTCAATTATGGACATTGTTAAAAATTGGAAGTAATTAATAATTCAAGTAGGGAATTATTAAAATTGGGGGAAAGTGGATTATTATTAATAATCAATGCTTAGGACACGAGGTTGGACCCGTTTGTGATGTAAACCTGCCCGGACCCGCCCGGCAAATCCAGTAGTCACAAATGTCGGCCCAATGTGAGAGGTCCTAGGCCCAAACTAAAGCATAATAGTTGTAAAGACACGAGGTTAGACTCTTTTATGGTGTAAGACTGCCCGGACCCGCCCGGCAAATCCAGCTGCCATAAATGCCAGTCTAATGTGAGAGGTCTTTATGAGGTTATGGCCTTAATGAACTAAGAAATACTTAACCAGATAATCATGTAAGGTGGGACATGGGGGTTAAGTAGGTGCCTTGGGTGGCATGAGGAATCTGGTGGTTGCCTTTAGAGGCATTTGAAATATGATTAGACTTAACCAAACACACATGTAAATGAACATGACTAAGTGGGTTAAGTGGGATAGACTAATGGGGACAAGCTTAGGTGGAATGCTTGTGGTAAATAGTGGGGGCCCATTTCAACCAGTATCCCAAAACGTATCTTTGTGGGCTCGACCCAAGTCGAGGACGGGACACGCATACTGGGTTTGACTATAAGAGGCCAAAACAGGGAGCGGTGGCAACGCAAGTCCAACGGGTTTCATAGGCGTGTGTGGACCCGGGCTGGTAGGTAAGACGTTGTTGCATCGTGTAGGTATAAGCCGTGCATGTCCGTTGTATCAGGTTGCCACTTTAGGGGAGTGATACACCCCACTGTGGGGCCAGCACGGGTATCTACGAGTTAGGGAGCCGATCGAATAATGGGAAGTAGGGTACACCTAGTGGAGATAGGGGCAGGCGGCACCTATGTAGTCAGCTAGGGGTACGTAAAGCCATTGGGAAAGTTTCTAAGTGAAGCTAAGTGGGATGAATCTTTAGTGTGACTGGTGTGGTGCAGTATAGTGTTTATCCTTTAGTATTTAGGAGCGCCTATAACGTTGCCTTTAGCGATTGTCTATGTCCTTAATCTGCTCTTCATAGACATTTTCTTGTTTTCCAGCTTATGCCTTAGTCCAGTTATTTTGGTAATAGTATTGTAGAATTATCATATTCACCAGACTTTATGTCTGACCCCCTCTTTTCCATCCTTTTTCTCCCTTCAGGTCCGTAGGTTGGGCCAAGTTCTAGTGGAGTCTAGTTGGATCGCTTATCTTCTGGAAAGCTTGGACTGCTGAAGTAAAGTCCAGCTTGTTATCTTTCTTTTTAATGGCTATTCATGTAATGGGATTATGTACTTGTTTTATCAAGATAGATATTGTACTTGACATTGAATATGGTGTTATGATGTAATCAAACATGTTTTGACTTCTGCTACAATGAAATAAAGTTTTTGAATTTCCAAGTACTATTTTATATCTGTCTTGTTGTAATTTTACTGTTCTATATTCACTTAAAACCTCCATGGAAGTTAATGCATTCCCTTTGTGAGTGACATTAATGGACGTGGGGTGTTACACGTGGTATCAGAGCATAAGGTTACCAGAACAGATAAAAAAAATTTTAGAAAAATATTTTTTTTTCTAAAGTATTTTTGGAAGAACTGCTTTCAAAAAAAAAATGTTATTTAAAGAGAGTTTTTATGAAAAACATAATCCCAAATAGCCACATCCTTATCTTTATCTTTCGAATTCTCCATTTTGAATCTTTCCTTTTTCGTTTCAGCATGGCTGAAGATCTTAATCTCCCAGAAGGTGTGACGATTCCAGGGTGGTTTAGGAGATACTTGGAGGCTAGGGCCACCACTGCAGGCCCAGCGGATACTCCTCCACCCCTAGTTGCACCCATTCCTCCTCCTCCTCCTCCTCCTCCTCGTGTTGACACTTTTGCAAAGACGTGCAAGGAATTCAAGGCTATGGGAGGAAAAACTTTTCAAGGGACTGAGACGTTTGTGGAGGCCAGAGATTGGCTTAAGGAGACTGAGGAATTGTTGGATATCTTTGAAGTGGAAGATGGGAGGAAAGTTCGTTTAGCTGCTTGGTTAATGAAGGGAGAGGTCTCGTTTTGGTGGGAGGTCACTAACGGGGAACGTCCAGTTGATTCATGGGTGGATTTCAGACGAAGGTTTGAGGCAAAGTTTCTTTCAAGGGCAGAGGAGAACTTAAATATGGAAAAATTCCTGGCACTAAAGCAAGGGAGCTCATCAGTAAAGGAATATGTCAATAAATTTAATCAGTTAGTTGGCGCCTCAGTGTTTTCGCAGTTGGACTTAGCCACTGGCTTTCATCAACTGAGAGTGGCTGAGGATAGTATAGATAAGACTGCTTTTAGGACTCCTGACGGATTCTATGAATGGCTAGTGATGCCCTTTGGTTTGACAAACGCCCCTGCATATTTTGTTGATTTGATGAGTAGGGTGTTTAGGGAATACCTTAACAAATTCGTGGTAGTCTTTATGGATGACATCTTAGTCTTTTCTAAGAATAAAGAAGAGCACTCCCTACATCTTAGGGAAGTGTTGGAAACCCTTCGAGCGCATAACCTTAAGGCAAAATTTTCTAAGTGTCACTTCTGGAGGAAGGAAGTACGGTTCTTAGGGCACGTGGTTTCCAAAGAAGGGATAGCAGTGGATCCCGCAAAGGTGGTGGCCATCCAAGATTGGAAGGTCCCTAAAAATGCAACCGAAGTAAGAAGTTTCTTGGGGTTGGCTGGCTATTATAGGAAGTTTATCAAAGACTTCGCAAAAATATCAGCTCCATTAACACGGTTAACGAAGAAGAACCTGGTTTTTACGTGGGACAAAGATTGCGATGATGCGTTCCAACGTTTAAAGAGAGCCTTAACTTCAGCCCCAGTCTTAGTGCTGCCAGACGGGAATAAACCGTTTACCATCTATACTGATGCTTGTGGGACGGGACTTGGCGCGGTCCTCATGCAAGAGGGAAGAGTAATAGCCTATGGTGGAAGGCAGTTGAGGGTTCATGAAAAGAATTACCCCACGCATGACTTAGAGCTAGCCGCAATTGTTTTCGCGCTTAAGTCTTGGCGTCACTATCTTCTTGGTGAGAAATTCGAACTGTTCACTGACCACAAATCATTAAAATACTTATTCTCTCAGAAGGATTTGAATTTAAGGCAGCAACGGTGGATGGAATTCTTAGCCTCCTACGATTTTGAAATAGCATATACCCCGGGCAAGGGTAACGTGGTGGCAGACGCCTTAAGTAGGAAAAGGTTGTCCTTGAGTCCGTTGTTTGTTGAACGACAAAGCTTAGAATTCATCTCTATGTTTGACTTTAGACCCTCCGTTGACTTAGTACCCGGTCTGTTAGCATCCTTGGAGGTTAGACCTACACTTCTAGGACGGGTTGGTGAGGCACAGCGAGACGACCCACAGTTGGTTGAGATAGTAGAAAAGCTCAAAGGGGGGGAGTCGTCAAGCCATCTTCGTAGGTATACCCTAGACGATAAGGGTTGGTTACGAAGGGATAATAGACTTTGTGTACCACAAGACGAAGACTTAAGGAAGGCCATTCTTGATGATGCTCATCGCTCAAAAATGACCATTTATCCCGGCAGGGATAAGATGTACAAAGATATGAAGCGGGTTTTCTTTTGGGCCGGTATGAAAAAGGATGTGGCCGAGTACGTCGCTAGATGCTTGGTGTGCCAACGAGTTAAAGCAGAACAAAAGAAACCCGGTGGGTTGCTTCACCCATTAGAAGTTCCACTATGGAAATGGGAAAGCATCTCAATGGATTTTGTGGATGGATTACCAAGATCAAGGAAGGGTAACACGGGGATTTGGGTTATAGTAGATAGACTTACTAAAAGCGCCCATTTTATTCCCGTGAAAAGTAAGAGGACTGCTCCATGGTTGGCTTCTGTATACATTAAGGAGATAGTTCGTTTGCACGGTATTCCTTCTAGTATAGTAAGCGACCGTGACCCCATCTTTACTAGCGAATTTTGGAAGAGTTTACAAGAGGCGGTAGGGACTCAGCTATGTTTGAGCACCGCATATCATCCTCAGACAGACGGCCAGACCGAAAGGGTGAATCGCATTCTAGAGGATCTTTTAAGGCTTTGTATCCTAGACTTTGGGGGTACATGGGAAGAGCACCTTCCGTTAGTAGAATTCGCATATAATAATAGCTTTCAGTCTAGTATTGGCATGGCACCTTTCGAAGCTCTTTATGGAAGGCCTTGCCGTTCGCCTACATGTTGGTGGGAATCTACCGATAAAATCCTACTTGGGCCCGATATGGTTAGGGAAACCTCGGAGAAGATTGAGTTGATTCGGAGGAGGATGAAAGCAGCACAAGATAGGCAAAAATCGTATGCTGATAAGAGGAGGACAGATCTTGAGTTTGACATTGGGGACATGGTTTTTATCAAAGTATCTCCGTTACAGAATGTTGTTCGCTTTGGGTCTGTGGGGAAATTAGCACCAAGGTTTGTAGGGCCGTTTCCTGTAAAAGACAGGATTGGGAAGATGGCATATAGGGTGGAGTTGCCTGAGAAACTTAGTGGAGTACACGACGTATTCCATGTATCACATTTGAGGAAGTGTTTGCACAAGACCGCGGAGGTGGTAGAGCCGAGCTTGCTTAAAGAGGTGGAAATAGAGCGTGATGCAACAATTAGACGAGCTCCTACATGCATTCTTGGGTCGGAGATCAAAAAGTTGAGGAATCGAGAGGTCAGACTGGTTAAAGTGCAATGGGGAGATGATGAGAGCAACGCAACTTGGGAGACAGAAGAGAAGATGCGTTCGTTGTACCCTTTTCTTTTTGAGGGTATGTCTTTTAATTTCTCCTTTATCGCTTAGCTTATCTTATCTTATCTTTAGTATGTCCTCTCATTAGTATCTTTGACCTTTAGTTAGGATAATCCTATGGCTGAAACATGTGTTTGAGACATGTTATGTATGATGGATGCAAAATGGATGCAAGTGTTTGCTAGTGGTTGCTCGTGGATGCATATATACACACACTTTAGGCACTAGATCGGCTCAGTCACTACATATTGCATATTGCATATATATGGATGTATTTAGTAAAATGGATGAACGATGGTTGTATTATCATATGGATGTTGCATTCAGATGATGGTTGTGCACGCATATAGAAGTATTATGTAGCATTAAGAATCTTTTGCATACATAATGGATGCATGGCACGATCATAGTTGTATTAAGGAGGTCAACTGAATCAGTGGACCGCCTGATTTTGCATTAGATACGGACATATACACACACTGTGCATTTAAACATGAAAGCATTAGAAGTCTGTAAGGACAATGGATGCCTGTGTATGATGGATGAGTAGATGGACGTTTGGACGGTAGGATATACATTCTTCCAGACTTGAAGATTTCGGGGACGAAATCCTAAAAGGAGGGGAGAATGTAACACCCCGAATTTTCTATTAACACTAAAGTTGCTAAAATAATAATAAGTGTGTAGAAGAGGGGATGTATCTAATATGAATATAAAGATATTAATAAGTATGTAAGAGAGGGGATGTATCTAATATGAATATAAAAATATTAATAAGTATGTAAGAGAGGGGATGTATCTAATATGTACATTGTAGAAAATATATATATATATTTATGACATGAATAGAAGTTTATTAATATGCTGAGTGTTTGCTGAGTCACTTCTGACTCATTGCTGAGTCAACAAGATAAACCCCATCTTGTCTGAACGGCTGCGGTTATTTCTAGGTTAAATCTAATGGCCTAAATGAATTCTAAAATCTATAAATAAGTGGGTAGACCCTAGACCTAAATCACTTGTAAAATTAGAGAAGCTACCGTCATGCTGCTGCCATGGAGTTCAGCATAGCCGTCACAAACTAAGAAGAGGAAGCCTAATCATCTACAACTAAATCTACACAAATCAAATCAAAAGATCTCTCTTTCTCTAATTCTTTTCTTTTGTTGGTGAGTATAATGATTCTCACAAGACTATTACAAACTAATTTGACTCAGTTATGAATGGATCACAAGAAAGTGATGTGATTTGTAATTGTAAATTCTATATATTGTGGATCTCTTATTATGTTATTATGTTGTCGTATGATGTAAATTATATATGCTATGTCATGCTATGTTGTAAATTCTCTTATGCTATGTCGTGCTATGTTGAGAATCATGTCAAGCTATGTTATACTATCATACTATGCCATGTTATAAATCATGCTATATTATGTTGAAAAATCATGTTGTTGGATCATGCTTGAAGTTATGTTTTTTTTTCTTAATTTAAATGGATCTTGTTTATGAGAATTTGCCTATTAGGTTAGGTGTACCCATAAACTTGAAACTATAATTAAATAAAACTTGATTATGGGAATTTGCCTATTGAGTTAGGTGTACCCATATAAAACCATGTTGTTAAAAAATTAGATGATGTTGATTCACACATGTTCATATGTAAGTTTATGAAAATTGATTGAGATTATATTAGGTGAATTTTGAACAAGTTGACACCTTTAGGTCCATGACATGTATAATCTATGCAAGTTGGACATATGCAAGTTTCACCCCTTATTATGATTCATTTGGTCACATATACATGTTGTTATTATGATAATCTCTTTTATGCTATGAGTTAGGCTATTCGAGTCTAACATATATTTTGCGAATAAACGTTCAAACGTGGGGTAGGGGTAATATTAGGAATTAATAAATTGGGTGCAATTTTGTAAGATGTTGCATACCATGAATGAATGTCCATAATTGAGTCAATTATGGACATTGTTAAAAATTGGAAGTAATTAATAATTCAAGTAGGGAATTATTAAAATTGGGGGAAAGTGGATTATTATTAATAATCAATGCTTAGGACACGAGGTTGGACCCGTTTGTGATGTAAACCTGCCCGGACCCGCCCGGCAAATCCAGTAGTCACAAATGTCGGCCCAATGTGAGAGGTCCTAGGCCCAAACTAAAGCATAACAGTTGTAAAGACACGAGGTTAGACTTTTTTATGGTGTAAGACTGCCCGGACCCGCCCGGCAAATCCAGCTGCCATAAATGCCAGTCTAATGTGAGAGGTCTTTATGAGGTTATGGCCTTAATGAACTAAGAAATACTTAACCAGATAATCATGTAAGGTGGGACATGGGGGTTAAGTAGGTGCCTTGGGTGGCATGAGGAATCTGGTGGTTGCCTTTAGAGGCATTTGAAATACGATTAGACTTAACCAAACACACATGTAAATGAACATGACTAAGTGGGTTAAGTGGGATGGACTAATGGGGACAAGCTTAGGTGGAATGCTTGTGGTAAATAGTGGGGGCCCATTTCAACCAGTATCCCAAAACGTATCTTTGTGGGCTCGACCCAAGTCGAGGACGGGACACGCATACTGGGTTTGACTATAAGAGGCCAAAACAGGGAGCGGTGGCAACGCAAGTCCAACGGGTTTCATAGGCGTGTGTGGACCCGGGCTGGTAGGTAATACGTTGTTGCATCGTGTAGGTATAAGCCGTGCATGTCCGTTGTATCAGGTTGCCACTTTAGGGGAGTGATACACCCCACTGTGGGGCCAGCACGGGTATCTACGAGTTAGGGAGCCGATCGAATAATGGGAAGTAGGGTACACCTAGTGGAGATAGGGGCAGGCGTCACCTATGTAGTCAGCTAGGGGTACGTAAAGCCATTGGGAAAGTTTCTAAGTGAAGCTAAGTGGGATGAATCTTTAGGGTGACTGGTGTGGTGCAGTATAGTGTTTATCCTTTAGTATTTAGGAGCGCCTATAACGTTGCCTTTAGCGATTGTCTATGTCCTTAATCTGCTCTTCATAGACATTTTCTTGTTTTCCAGCTTATGCCTTAGTCCAGTTATTTTGGTAATAGTATTGTAGAATTATCATATTCACCAGACTTTATGTCTGACCCCCTCTTTTCCATCCTTTTTCTCCCTTCAGGTCCGTAGGTTGGGCCAAGTTCTAGTGGAGTCTAGTTGGATCGCTTATCTTCTGGAAAGCTTGGACTGCTGAAGTAAAGTCCAGCTTGTTATCTTTCTTTTTAATGGCTATTCATGTAATGGGATTATGTACTTGTTTTATCAAGATAGATATTGTACTTGACATTGAATATGGTGTTATGATGTAATCAAACATGTTTTGACTTCTGCTACAATGAAATAAAGTTTTTGAATTTCCAAGTACTATTTTATATCTGTCTTGTTGTAATTTTACTGTTCTATATTCACTTAAAACCTCCATGGAAGTTAATGCATTCCCTTTGTGAGTGACATTAATGGACGTGGGGTGTTACAATGGTCGTGCACATAGTCCGGGGATGAAAGACAGACATGGGCACCAGTAGGCTTGGACTGTGCGTGCTTGTTTTGTGTCAGTGGTTGGCACCCTAGGGCCCGGATACACCCTGGGGTGGACCTTGCACAGTCGACTACATCTCGCGGTTGGGCCGTATGACACCGACACTTGACGAGTTAGGCTTATAGGGAGCCGATCGACAGACCGTGTAGTTGGACCTTGATTTAGGTCATCTCATGATGTTGGGCCAATTTTGGGCCAAGGGATCATTTCTTGTTTATACTTGACATGGATTAGAATACTAGTACACTTGGTGCAACTTAACCTTGTATATGCGATGCCACACTTGATCTATCTTGTTAACTATTTACCATGCCAGTTTAGTTACCATCCTTATGTTTCATCTCAGTTTCTCATGTCCAGTTAATTTTACTAGATTTTATACTAATAGTAGGTAGGACTTACCAGTCTTTATGACTGACCTGTTTTCCTTTCGCCTCTTTTCTTCCGTCCCCCCCCCCCAGGTTCTCAGGGTGGGAACACTAGCACCTAGCTTGGATCTTTGGCTTGCTTTTCTAACAGCTCATGTACGGTTTGGACTTGAGCTTTGCTATGGCTACACCACTGTTATCTTTGGGGAATAATTTACTTATGTATTTTTCAGTTTATGTTTTCTAGACTTGTAGTAGCTGGAAAAATGATGACTAAGTACTTTGATGTAACTTGACTATGGTTTTGAAATAGTAATTTTATCCGCTACTTTATTTACTCTGTTTTACTCATATGTTCTGCCTTGTGATATCTTCATGCATGTTTACCTTGTCCAACACCCCTCCAAAGCTAGTGTACTTGCAAGAGTGACCCTGGCGGAGGTGGGGTGTTACATTTGGTATCAGAGCATAAGGTTTTACTAGACCGGACAAAAGTTTTTAAAACTTACCTTTTGAAAAACTATTTTCAAAACCAATTAAGTATTTTTCCAAGAAAAGTCTAGTTTATTTTAAAAGGCTATTCCCCAAAAGCCATTAGCACTTTCCTTTGTTTCCTCGTTCTGAATCTATCTTTTCCTTTTCGTTTCTAGCATGGCCGATCTTAATCTTCCCGAGGGAGTACCCATACCCGGATGGTTCCGAAGGTACTTGGAAGCTAGGGCCAACGATGCGGTCCCAGCAAACACTCCCACTCCTCCTCCCGTACCTGAGGTTCCTCCTCCTCCTCCTCCTCAGCGTCCACAAGCGGATTTCGCAAAGATTTGCAAAGACTTTAAGGCGATGGGTGGCAAGAATTTTGTTGGGACAGAGATTTATGTGGAGGCAAGAAACTGGTTAAAAGAAACTGAAGACCTTTTTGCTATCTTTGGTATAGAAGACCGTAGGAAAGTTATGTTGGCGGTATGGCTATTGAAAGAGGAAGCTGCTTATTGGTGGGTAGTCACCACCACTACTAGGCCAGTTGAGACTTGGGATGAGTTTAGGAGAAGGTTTGGACTGAGGTTTCTATCATCAGCAGAAGAGAACCTTCAGATGGAGAGGTTCCTATTACTAAAGCAAGGGGACATGACCGTGAGAGAATACGTGAATAAGTTTATTCAACTTGCTCGGTTCGGCTTTGACTTGGTTAACAGAGCTCAGAAGAAGGCCCTACACTTTGCTCGAGGATTGAACGAGCCATTGCATGGTTTGGCCATGTCTCATATACCCATGGGGGCGACCTTCGAGAGTTTGGTAAATATGGCCCTTCTACAAGAAGAAGATAAGAGTGGCAAGAAGGAGATCAAGGAGAATGAGTCTCAAGGCAAGAAGGTAGATTCCGGGAAAGGAGGCAAGAACAACAACAGCAAGGACAACAAGTCAAGAGAAAGGAGGAAGTGCAACTTCTGTAGGATCACTGGACACATAGCTAAAGACTGTAGGAAGAAGAAGAGGAAGTTGGGCGAGTGCTTTCTCTGTGGAGAATCTGGACATCTCAGCAAGGATTGCCCCAAGAAGGAAGGGCAAACTCAGCGAGCAGGACCCTCTAGAGGGCAGTTGCAGGCTCTCCTCGCTCTTCCAGCTCTTGATCAAGGTAGTGTTTCTATAGAAAGTCTTGTTTACATATCTGATTTTCCTGTTCGTACCTAATTCGATTCTGGCTCATCGCATAGTTTTATTTCTTCTGATCTTGTTGAAAGTTTGCACCTAAGTACTAGTCTAGTTGAGGATCCCGTTAGTGTTTCAAATCCAATTGGGGGTTCCGCCCATTTATCCATGATCAGTGTGGATTTGTAGATTTCTATCTTGAGTGTAGAATTCGCGTGTAATGCATATGTTCTCGGTCTTATGGGATACGGGTTGATTGTGAGCATAGGGTTGTGAGGCTCATGACTCGCCTTGGTAATACCCTAGAGATTTCTTGTAACCCTATGCGTCCCGTCATGTTGTGTTATCTAGAATCCCTCGACTCATCCATCGATAGTTTGCAATCTGTGAGGGTGGTCAGAAAATATCCTGATGTCTTTGATGACTAAGATGTTTATCGTGTACACTGATGCGTGTGGCACAGGATTAGGCGTTGTCCTAATGCAAGAAGGGAAAGTGATATGCTTTGGGGGTAGGCAACTCAAAGTTCATGAGAAGAACTATCCCACTCATGATTTGGAGTTGGCGGCGATCGTCTTTGCACTCAAATCCTAGCGCCACTATCTTCTAGGAGAAAAGTTTGAGTTATATACTGATCACAAGTCGCTCAAGTACCTCTTCTCGCAGAAAGATTTGAATCTAAGGCAGCAGAGGTGGATGGAATTCTTTTGCACTCAAATCCTAGCGCCACTATCTTCTAGGCGAAAGGTTTGAGTTATATACTGATCACAAGTCGCTCAAGTACCTCTTCTCGCAGAAAGATTTGAATCTAAGGCAGCAGAGGTGGATGGAATTCTTGGCATCATATGACTTCGAGATAGCTTATACCCCTGGCAAGGGTAATGTTGTGGCGGATGCGCTAAGCAGAAGAAGGTTGACTTTGAGTCCCTTGTTTGTTGAGATGAAGAGCCTAGAGTTCTTGGCAACCTTTGATTTTACACATGTTGTTGAGTCGATGACTGGTTCGTTAGCACCCCTTGAGCTTAGACCTACACTTCTTGATCAAGTTGGAGCTTTACAGAAGGAAGAACCGCAGATAGTCGAGATCATGGACAAATTGATTCGGAATGAGACGTCAAGTCACCTCGCTAGATATACTATTGAGAAAAATGATGGCTAAGGCGTGATGGAAGACTATGTGTCCCACGAGTGGGAGACTTAGTAAATAAAGTTCTTGAGGAGGCGCATCACTCGAGGATGACCATACATCCCGGAGGGGATAAGATGTACCGGGATAAGATGTACCGGGATATGAAGCGCATTTTCTTTTGGGATGGGATGAAAAAGGATGTGGCAGAGTTTGTTTCTAGATGCATTGTTTGCCAACAAGTAAAGGCCGATTCGAAGAAGCCCGGTGGGCTACTGCATCCATTGGAGGTCCCGCTATGGATGTAGGAAAGTATCTCTATGGATTTTGTGGATGGATTGCCGAGATCAAGGAAGGGGAATACTAGCATATGGGTCATAGTTGATAGACTTACGAAGAGTGCTCACTTTATTCCGGTGAAGAGCAAGAGAACCGCATCATGGCTAGCATCTGTTTATCTTCGAGAGATAGTGCGATTGCATTGAGTTCCTTCTAGCATAGTTAGCGATCGTGACCCAATCTTCACTAGCCAATTTTGGAGTAGTTTGCAAGAAGCGATGGGTATGCGATTGAATCTAAGTATGGCCTATCACCCACAGACGGATGGTCAGACCGAAAGGGTGAATAGGGTACTAGAAGATCTGTTGAGGCTATGCATTCTTGACTTTGGTGGCACTTGGTAAGACAACCTTCCTCTCGTAGAGTTTGCTTATAATAACAGCTACCAAGCAAGCATAGGGATGGCACCATTCGAAGATTTGTATGGGAGGCCGTGCAAGTCACCAACATGTTGGTGGGAGACGACGGATAAGCTTATACTTGGGTCCGACATGATAAGGGACACATCTGAGAAGGTTGAGTTGATTCGAAGGCGGATGAAAACGGCCCAAGACAGACAGAAATCCTATGTAGACAAGCGAAGGAATGATTTGGAATTTGAAGTTGGAGATATGGTCTTTGTGAAAGTTTCTCCCTTGCGAAATGTGGTTCATTTTGGAGCAGTTGGGAAGCTGGCACCAAGGTTCGTAGGACCCTTCCCTATCATAGAGAGGATTGGGAAGATGGCTTATAAGGTGGAATTGCCCGAGAAGCTGGCTGGAGTGCACAATGTTTTTCATGTCTCGCATCTCTGAAAGTGCCTACATGAGTCAGCCGAGGTAGTTGAGCCTAGCATTCTTGAAGACGTGGAGGTAGAGAAAGAGGCAACCCTGAGGCGAGCTCCGATTCGTATCTTGGGAACGGAGATCAAGAATTTAAGGAATCGAGAAGTCAAGTTAGTAAAGGTTCAGTGGAGTGAAGCCGAAGAGGACGCAACTTGGGAAACCGAGGAGAAGATGCGCGCGCTTCACCCATTTCTTTTTGAGGGTACATTCTCAATCTCTTTTCTTATAAGCTAGCATATCTATCTTTTGCTATCCATGTTTATCTGGTTACTTTGTTGATCCTGTCATGAGAACCTTAGGTAGAAACCCTTTGGATGAAACATGTATTTGAAACATGTTATGCTTGATGTTTGCAAGTGGTTGCAAGTGTTTGCAAGTGGATACTCATGGATGCATGATACACATTAGGCACTAAGATTGGCTCACACACTTTCATTTTGCATATGCATGAGTGCTTATACTTATTCATGGCTGAAACTTGTTATGCTATCACGTGGATGTTGCATATGGATGAATGTTATGTGCACTCATGTAGAGATTATGAATTATGTTAGGAATTTGCATACATATGGACTCATTTCACTAACATGCTTTGCATCAAGGAGGTTTACTGAATCAGTAACCGCCTGATTTTCGCATTAGATAAGTACATATACACACACCTTTCGCATATGATCATACAACATTTAGAATCTTTTAAGGGCCATGACTGCTCGTGGATGATGTTTTGAGTAGATGGATGATGGATGGTAGGATACGTTCTTCCTAACTTGAAGATTTCGGGGACGAAATCCTTTAAGATGGGGAGAATGTAACAACCCGTATTTTGAATAACATGTTATAACGTTAATCAAGGCAGAATTAAATGTTAAATTCTGAATCAAGGGAAACGGGCTGTGCCATTGCGTTTGTCTCGGAAAAATACGCGAAATAGAGTCCGAGTTTTCGAAAATCGGAGTCCATATGACCCGGTTATGGCCCGTCGAAGTTTTCAGAAAATCCAGAGTTTAAAAACAGTTTGAAAATCAAATCTAGAGCCAAACAGACTGGGCGGGAAAATTTCCCGCCCAGCCCCAAGTCGACTGGGGAGTCGACTTGGGTGTCGACTTGCCCCAGTGGGTGTCGACTTGCCCCAGTGGGTGTCGACTGCCCAGTCGACACCCCTGTTGACCTGGGTGGTCGGGCCAGTTTGGCCTGGTGCACCTGTTTTGGCTCCTGGGTCTTGTTTTGTTGACTTGTGACATAATTTGATGGCTCAGATCTGAATTAGGGTTAATCCTATGGCCTAAACTAGTCTCTACACCTATAAAAACACCCTAATGCCTAGCCTAAACCATCACAAATCAACCTAATAACTAAGTGCTGCCCAAATGCTTCCTAATCATGGCCTCCATCTTCATCTTGAGAGCTTCTAAGGCAAAAAGGAGCCATCTTTCTTCATCAAATCAAAGGAGCTACTTATTCTCAAGGCTATTTGTGTTGCTACATCATTCCTAGAGCTTCTACAACGTCTCTATCTTGTTCTATTGTGTTCTAGTTTTCATAGCCACGCTTTGTAAGCCCCACTCTACTCTTAGATTTAAAATATGAAGTTAATATGATCATGTAGCAAGTTGGACTTTTGGGTATAATACTTGTCTTGGGGGCTATATTTGTATGCATAGATCCATTTATGACTCTTTTGATCTATGATTGTGGCACTATCATGAACCTAGTATCATTTACCTTGATTTTTGGGTAGAAAGCTATGAGCTTTATTTGGTAGTTATGCATAATGCAACATAGAACTTGGTAGTTATGCATAAATGCAACATAAAACCATCTTATAACCTTGATGTTAACTCGCATATGATGTTGAACTACATGCTACCCACAAGTTTATCACCCTATGACAACTATTATCATGTTTCACCTTTGCCTATGATGTTGAACTACATGCTAGTTTAATTGCTAAGTTTGATGTCATGCATGTTTTGAGGCCAATAACCTTATATGCTAGTTGTGATGAACACCTTTGCCTCATATATCACCATGTTAAACTTGTGATAGACTTTGCCACTTTATGCCCAACTTATCATATCATTATGTTCCCCCTTTTTGATCTATTTGTGTTGATGCGAACTTACGTGCGATGGGGTTACGTTATGGGTAAACTTAAATGACATGAAACATGACTTGAAAATATGACATATGATTATGCTTGAAAACATGAACGTGGACATGACATGTAGAAAACATGAAAGTGGCCAACTCGAGGTTGGGTTGAGTTTGTAGCATAAATCTACCCGGAACCGACCGGCTTAACTAGTGGCTACAAACAATAGGACCCAATGTGAGTAGTTGGTCGTATCGCACTTAAAACCCGAGGTTAGACTAGGTTGTGGTGTAAAGCTACCCGGACCCGCCCGGCTTAACTAATAACCACAACAAAGTCTAATGTGAGAGGTTGGGGTGCATTAAGTTAATTAATGCCACATGGTAGGGTTAAGTCATGGACCACTTGAATACTTAACCAATTGAACACGATAGATTGTTGGGGTTAAGTCATGAACCACTTGGGTATACTTAACCAACTTGATACATGGTTTGGATAGGGTTAACCACACTTAACCCATTAGAAACCCTAGTTTGCGGGGCCTTTTTCAGCAGTAACCCATCAGGGAGTATAGGGATACCCTAGGGACTAGGCTAGGGGTGGGGCACGATTACTGGGCTGATTGTAAGTGACCAAAAGGGACGGCTAGGTAGGTGCGCCATTGTAGATTCCGGCGGACAATGGTCGTGCACATAGTCCGGGGATGAAAGACAGACATGGGCACCAGTAGGCTTGGACTGTGCGTGCTTGTTTTGTGTCAGTGGTTGGCACCCTAGGGCCCGGATACACCCTGGGGTGGACCTTGCACAGTCGACTACATCTCGCGGTTGGGCCGTATGACACCGACACTTGACGAGTTAGGCTTATAGGGAGCCGATCGACAGACCGTGTAGTTGGACCTTGATTTAGGTCATCTCATGATGTTGGGCCAATTTTGGGCCAAGGGATCATTTCTTGTTTATACTTGACATGGATTAGAATACTAGTACACTTGGTGCAACTTAACCTTGTATATGCGATGCCACACTTGATCTATCTTGTTAACTATTTACCATGCCAGTTTAGTTACCATACTTATGTTTCATCTCAGTTTCTCATGTCCAGTTAATTTTACTAGATTTTATACTAATAATAGGTAGGACTTACCAGTCTTTATGACTGACCTGTTTTCCTTTCGCCTCTTTTCTTCCCCCCCCCCAGGTTCTCAGGGTGGGAACAATAGCACCTAGCTTGGATCTTAGGCTTGCTTTTCTAACAGCTCATGTACGGTTTGGACTTGAGCTTTGCTATGGCTACACCACTGTTATCTTTGGGGAATAATTTACTTATGTATTTTTCAGTTTATGTTTTCTAGACTTGTAGTAGTTGGAAAAATGATGACTAAGTACTTTGATGTAACTTGACTATGGTTTTGAAATAGTAATTTTATCCGCTGCTTTATTTACTCTGTTTTACTCATATGTTTTGCCTTGTGATATCTTCATGCATGTTTACCTTGTCCAACACCCCTCCAAAGCTAGTGTACTTGCAAGAGTGACCCTGGCGGAGGTGGGGTGTTACACTAGTTGAATTTACATTATTATGTTGGTATAAGTTTTGATTGTGTATGAAATTCTTGCAGATACTGCATGCTGCTGGAATTTACTCGAACTCAGGACTGGATTGAGTACAAGTAAAGTAAATGCATGAATGCATTCTTGGAATGACAAGCAGTGATGTATGTACTTATATTGTGTAGGAAAACAATGTATCCTAGTGTATCAGCTATGTATAGTTGTAGGTATCATATGATACAAGTGGGTATTATTGTGCATTATTGAGTATAATCTCATTTTTGTGATAATTGAATTGAATCGATTGCTATTATTTTTTGAATCGATAGGTATTATTGAGAATAAATATTATTTTTGTGAGATTTGAATTGACTAGATGGGTGTTATTTTTTTATCAGTGGGTATCAGTTAGAATTAATGTTGTGTATCAAAAAAAGTCAATTACCAAAGCAAATAACACAAATCTACCTACTTGCCACAGTTCTCATACACAAAGTCATAAAAATGATACCTACAAAAATATAAAAATGATGCCTAAAAACTGCTTTAATATTTTAACGACAAAAGCAATACAGAAAATGTTTGAATCACAATTTGATTGATTAAAATGAAGTAAATTCAATTGAATTACAAAGCTAGTGCAACAGTACAACAACAAAATTAATACAACACAAAAAGTAACAAAAAAAACAGAGCACAGTGAATACAATAAAAATGATACCCCAAAAAATATAAAAATGCTACCTAAAAACTGCTGTAATGTTTTAAATAAAAAGTAACACAAAAATTACTTACATCATAGTTTGGTTGATTATAACAAAATAAGTTCGACTGTAATACATAGATAATGCAACAATACAACTACAAAATAAATACAACATTAAAACACAACAAACGAATATAAGACAGTGTTAAATAAACAAAAATGATACCTAAAAAAATATAAATCTGATACCTTAAAACTGCTCGATTCAAACATAATCATCGTTAATCTTGTGAACATAATCGAAATATTTTTTAATAAATTTTAGTCGATTCAAACAGAATCATCGTTAATCTCGTGAACGAAATCCCAAATCAATACGATCGAGAGTGATTTTGCAATCTGAAACTCAGATCGAGAGATCAGATGTCGAGATCAGATCTGATCGAGATATCAATACGCACGAGAGTGATTTTGCAATATGAATCAAAAGAAAAAAATGCGTTCGAGAAGAAAAAACGCGCTGGAGAAGAGAATGCGAGATCGAGGGAAGCACGACGTCCGAATGAGGAAGAAAAAGAAATCAACGCACGTGAAATAATAAGTGTGCTGCTAAAAGCACCCAAATTATTTCTTCCTAATACCATGAGTGGTATCAGGAAGTGTAAAACTGGGTGCTTTTAGCACTAAACCACCATGTTTTACACTTTCTAATACTACTCATGGTATTAAGAAGAAGAACAGCACTCAAAAATAAAGAATCAATATATTGTCTTTGTAGATAAAATTTTAGTGGACTATTCTTATGGATAAAAAACCGTAAAATCAAGTTTATTAAATTTTGTTTGGAGTAAATTGGGTCTCAATAGCAGTACCCTTCGTGTTAACAATATTTGAAGCGCCGACTAGCACGCTTACAAAAAAATCATTTTGCCGCAGGTGAACAAAGGAAAAACCCTAGTTTCTGTTGTACTCAAATTCGTCAATTTGATCGAATTGGAAAGCGCACAAGGTGATTACGATTTCTTCTCTGTCTATTATCCCTCTTTTGGTTACTCGGATGTTAACTTCACTTCAATTACGAGAAGAACGACAGTTTATGCATGTCAGCTTTTTTGATTGCAGGTGATTTGTCCAGAGTGCTGATTTACGTATTGCAAGATGGTATCTGAATTATTTGCAAGTTTGAAAATTTTCACAATAACTTAACTGAATTTTGTTTCGTTATTTGTATATAAAACCATAGCAATTGTCGTGAGAAATCTCTTCAGTATAATTACTTTTATAAACACCGTAAGAAACAACATTATATTTTCTATGCAAACTTTGTTTATATGAAGTAGGATTTAGGAATATGGTGCGTATAAGATGACCTGGGATTAAATTTTTTTTGTTTGTTGGCACGGGACCGATAAATCCTGAGTGTTCAAGATGCATGACATCAATCCTTCTTAAACCACTGCAGTGTAAAATCAACTGACATTTTTTTTCAACTTCTGGAGTTTCAGAAAGTCAAGATGACTGTTTTTATTACTGCTCCTCTTTTATGCGTTTTTACTTATCAAATTCATTTACATAGTATCAGAATTGAGAAAATTACATTCACTTATTCCACTAACGATGTTTCACAATCGCTTATGCCTTTGCAATCACGTTCTTAGATATAGGTTTATATTTTGAGGTTAGGCAGTTAACATGTGGCACTTGTATTGTGTCGCAGTCAGGGAGAAAAGAGACTGTTCTAGATCTGGCTAAGTTTGTTGACAAAGGAGTCCAAGTAAAGCTCACTGGAGGAAGACAAGGTATGTATGATCAGAGTCGTTAATTCATACAGTCAAATATGTTATTATAGTATATCATTTCCAATTTTTCTGTTTAAATAAAGACCTGCTACAATCTAATATTTTCTTAGAAATAATAAAAATAACCCCTTCCCATTGCCAATGACCAGTATACAGTGAGTGGTATGACCCTCAGCAATGAGATCGATGTTAGGTTCGACATCCTGAGGCACCAACTACCAATTCTCAAAATGAATAAAAGACGCTTCTTATAGTACATCTATATTAACACTGAAAATATGTTGCATAATTATTGAGTATAATAGCTCCTTTAAAATTATCACTTTTTCGTAACATAATATGTGAAATTATCATGCTGGTTTGTTTGTACTAATCATAACTGTTTTTCTCATTCGGGTCCAATAATGCGGTGAAGGTTTGCCAGCTTGCTTGTAGCAGGGGCCAGTGTGATTTTTTTTTTTCCAGACCATGCCTGGGACGGAATTGGAAAGTTTATACCAATCCAGGCCAACAAAAACATTTGAAAATAATAAAATACACTTGCATATAAATTACAGTCATTCAACAATAATGAGTTACCCATAAAAGGTAAAAAGGACGAATTTTTAATGCCCATGTACTCATTGGAGTATTCCTCATGGGTTCGATGCTATCCCTGAATATCTGGTAATCAACAATAAATAATGAAAAAAATGAATTTTGTAGAAGTTAAGAGAAGATTTAAAACGACATCGAATAAGTAACTTGTTTTAGCAGACAAATGCAATAAACAAAGCATAATTGGTCTATGATTTGTTTCAGCGGATTATTTGATAAAATAAAATAAGTATTTCAGAATTCAACCTAGGCTATATAGCCCAGGGTCAGTAACTCAGTATTCAGTAACACATCAATTGTTCCTGCCTCATTCAAATATGTTTGGGTCATATATCTGTAATAGTTCCTGCCTTCATATTGATTGAACATTTATTTCAAAGCAACATGTATTTTGGCTAATAACCATTATATCGTCATCATTGTGTAATTTTTTTTCTTTGATTTTTTTTGAAAATTTCGCATGTATTTTAAATTTGATGCCTAATTATTAATTTTCCTTTCTCTTTGCAATATTTGCAACGATATCTAGTGGGCATTTATAGGTTACTGGGCGAGCAAAACCAAATTCTATGGTGTAATCATATGGCCTTTTTGCATGCTTTATTAACTACTTGTGCCTGCATCATAACAAGCTATATTATGCAAAGTTTTAATACGCAAAAGACATACATGAGGCGTTTTCAGGTCTACGAGGCGAGGCGTAAGCCTCGAAATGTTGAGGCGTAAGCTTTTCGAGTAAAAATAAAATGCAAAACAATTAAAGTAATTTTGACACTTTAAATTAATCAATGCAAAAAACGAAAAACAAATAATTTAAGATCCGACTTTTACCAAGTATATATTTTTATTATAGATTAAAAATAAATAATCGAAACTCATATGACTCAAATTTTGATTTCTTAAAACTATTTGAAGATAACATCAAACTCTAATTTTGATATGTTCTATCAATTCAAATCGATTTGCAAAATTTATTTCGAGATTTCACAAAGTTTATTGAAAAACATTCTTTAAACAGTAATGAGAAAATTTATTACATTGTTCATGATCATTATTTCATAAACAACCTTACTTGATTATGTCGATATTGAAATTGAAAAGTAAAGATGTGTTTTTTTCTTAAATTTTGTCTTTTTTACCATTAAATAACTAAAGTTTAATGACTTTTATGTGTGTCAATATCTGTAACTAAAGATAGAAATGTTTTTAAGTCATATGCCTCAGCTGTTTGAGGCGTGCGAGGCGTATGCTTTATGCGCTTTGTATGCCTCAAGTTGTTGAGGCGTAAGCTTTAGAGGTAAAAAGCCTTTTGGAATAAGCCTCAAGGCGTTTTATCTTTTATTTCCTTGAGGCGGGCCTCGAGGCGAGTATCGAGGCGGGTTTTTTAAAACAATGATATTATGTACTTGTAACGTTGCTTTATCAAGAATCTTATATAACCACACTTCCATCCTTGTTGAGATGAAGTTGTTTTACAACCATATTACCATACTAACTGTTAGTAATTCATACATGGATTAGAAATTAAAGCTGGTTATTACTATATAATTGTAGTCGTTTAAGGTGCAAATTACTGCTGTCACAGATCCATGACAGTTTACACATTATGGAAAACCAACCGTAGAATTGTTCTAAAGTTATTATCATTTTGTATTGTGCTATTTATTTACACGACTAATGCAAATATCTGGACTGTTAAGGCCATGGCTCGAAATTCTAGTCGGCACATCAGAATTTGGGTCATTCCAGTCTGGTTCGTGCAATGATCGGGTCAGATAGAATATCTTATTCCTAATCTCATCGAGGGAAAAAAAAAATCAGTGCAAGAAAATATTTGTGAAAGTGACGAAAAGGTGCAAACATGAGAAATCGTAAGCAAGGGAAAACCTAAACAGCAAACAATAGTTTTGTGACAACTTGCACTTTCCGACGCATCCAAAGCCCAGGGTAATTTTTAGATCCTGATCGGTGCCTGGAAGCTCGAACTATCAGAGTTTCTAAACATCTCAGAGACTAAAGAAAATACAAGGAGAAGATACAGGACATTCTACAATTTCAGATCTTACAGCGGAAGGTAGAAAAGTATAAGTATAGAAAATATCGATCTTAGAAAATATATAAGATACAATCTCAAAACAATACATAGTCAGAAATACAGTATATGGTCTGACAAGTACATAATACAATAAATAGTTACATAGAGAATGAAAAAGAATATAAAGAAGCAACTACAACGTCGAGCTTGCCTCTCTAAGCATCGATCTCTGGGACCATCACTTGCTGTCATATCTTTCCTATGGCGGGGAAAAGAAAGGAAAATGGGTGTGGTGAATGAGTTACATAATTAATATATACTGATTAGATGCAACTGATTTGGAAATACTCTGTATGATCTTGGATGTTCTACAAGTGTCCGCAAATTACTTGTTCTTATTTATTCAAGGAGTATAGTTCTAGAAACATATACACTACAATTTGTGAAGGCTAATCAAATCTTAAAACAACTAAGATTAATATCTATTGGAATAATCCCAAATTTCCAACATAAGATTCTCCTAAAATTACCACCATGGGACTATTCTTTCTATAATTACAATTATTCTTTCTACAATTACAACTACACGTAACTACATCGACATATGTTTTCCTACAATTAAACCTTGATATTAATTTTTCCATTACTATGACTGTATGTATATTATTTTGCACATTGATGGGGAGCTTGCAATGTCGATTTGTGAATGTGAAGGTCCGCTGTATTCGTGTCCATCTTTAAGTGGTAATATAACTCCTATCATACAACTTTTGGATCCTTCAACAACACAGTATCAAGGAACTTTCTTTAGTGTTTTGCTACGCACTATATCAAACATCATCGTCGGTGTTGCGCTTCCACCGTAGAATGTCATGTGAGTGCAATTTGCGATAGAATATCTCCAATTGGTTAATGATCCATGCTAGATAAATAACATTTATCCAGTCCTGTAACGTGTTGGTATCACCAACATATGATACTAAATTACCTGCTATTACTAACGTTCTCACACACACACACATATATTATGTGCATGCTAATAATCAATTTACTTTATAATTTGGGTGTAGGCCGCACCCCATGAACGTTAACCGGACAACCGTTGGTCATTAAAGCGGTCAACCACTTGCGTCAGCCGATTCCAATGAACCTGCCAATCAGTCGTCACTGTTTATTGTTTGTATTGTTGATTAATCTATGTTGTTCCTAAATTCCATTACAATAAATTTGGATTACAATCTGTCATACAATAACTCTGATGAAAATTAATTAATTTTTGAATTTGTGATATGTAAATGTCAAAGCTTCATATTTAATTTGATAGGTAGTATTCTCATTTGTAGCAGATAAATTTAATTTAGGCTTAGGATTAACATGTTATATCAATTTTTATCTATTAATGGTATAGTTAGATTTATCCGTTTATTAATTTACAAATCAACATTGGCAAGGTTATTACGGCGACAAGTCGAGTCGAGTCGATAGAGGTTCAACTATTACGGCGGCAAGTCGAGTCGAGTCGATAAATAAATATATGCATCTTTGCAGTGTGTTAATAGATAATTGCAGTTTATAAAACATTTATGTACCACTTCGTATTCGATTTGCAGTGTATTATGTTTGTTTATATAATATATATTATAAATATAGACAATTGCAGTCTTTATATTGCATTTTTTTTCAATCGTTCCCATCATGGTTCGATTTCATACTTGACTTCAATTTCGGGCTTTGGGGTTGACTTTGTGATTTAGGGCTTCGACTTCGTGATTTCGACTTCGACTTCATGATTTAGGGGATCGACTTCGTGATTTAGGGCTTCGACTTTATGATTTAGGGCTTCGATTTCGTGATTTAGGGTTCAAGCTCGACTAATAGCAAGTTGACTCTTCTAGTCGATGCTCCAATGTCCACTAATCAACGACTAGTCGAGCGCCGTAATAACAGTGAACATTAGTAAGACCTAGATTAAAAAAAAGAATCATATTCATATAATCACGGTTAAACTTCCAATTCAATTAAGCAATGTTTCTAATGTGCAGAATTGTCCTTTTTTTCCGATGTTAATCGCCTTCCTTCGCTTGATTTCTCTTCGAATTTGTTTTTGATTTTTGATTTGAGAAATTTTATTTTAAAACAGATGATTTTTTTTTTTCCGCGGAGTCTGGATGTGTTGGTTCTAAATTTATGAACTAGAGTTTAGATTAGAGTTGTAACTATAAGTGTTGAAAACCATTTTACTGCACAGTTTATATTATATAATCTGGACCATTGGTCGTTCGTAACCCCAAACCATTTTAACATGACTAGTTGCATATGTTTCAAATCTTGGATTTTGGAGGAGATCTTGGGATGATTAACAAAGCTGTCAAACCTTGGACTTTGGGTAAAATCTCGAATTTTCATCTCGAGTGAGATTAGAGATTCAAAACGTTGCTGGTTTCCCGCTATAGATGGGGTGACCCACACTGAGAGTCGACCGGTCCCACTCTTTTTCGGCTCGGTGAGTTTCCTTATTTATTAATAATTATTTTTCCTTATTTATTAATAATTATTTTTAAACTAATTTATTCAATATTTTCGATCCTAAAATTTAAAACGTTAATTACTTTTCATGCTAGCCCTGATTTGAAAACATTATATATGAAAATTGTTCAGTCAATCGCTACGAGCCTAACAATACAAATTTTGTAATAAAATTTGAATATTTGTAAAAATTCCATTTTGCCCTTATTATATTTGAATTTATTTCTTTTATTACTTTTTCGCTTAAATTTTCAGGGTCTTACAGTTTTGTTATATTTGTTTCCCTATCTTTGCATTGATCGATTTTGAGGAGCAGTTCTCAACAATGAAAATGAGGGATTCTGACCCTTAAGATTAGGGATGTCACATAATTAGGATGGAATGACTATTCTGAAATGTGTCGGGCTCTATTGTTTTAAGGTAATTTCCAAGTGTTGTATTGGGTTTTGTTTTTTAGCAGTATGATAATCCTTTTAGACTGGGAATTGAGTTTGGGATCATTGCACAATAGTCGGATTTAACAAAATGCAACTATTGCATATTTATTGGTGTATTTACTTCAAAGATACCGAAATTTGTAAACTAGAATCACAACGGAATTTCCCGAATGTCCAAAACGGAATCAAAACTTTGGATTTCTCTGACGAACAGAAATGGAAAATGGAAAGTCGATCCTTGGTCAAGGCACGTGTAAAAGTATCTGCTTTCATGATGTATAAGTAATTGAGGTTCTGACGGGTGGATCTGCCTTCACAGTCTACTTATTTCATTTGGAAAATATATGTGTGCCCAACACAAATGTTACTATATTTCTTTTCCAACTTTAACTTCAGCTTACTCAATTCCTAGAATCATATCCAAGGTTAGTTATGGTGTGCGCTCACTATATATAATTAGTTAATTATTTATTGATGATTTTGAAGAAATCGTGCACAATTAATTTGTACATGGCTGAATAAAAATAGTAGGTCTACATTGATAAAATTGCTAGTACTTTATCCACTCGCAAGAATAATCTTTTCAGTCGCTTTTGTTAAGGAGATTAAAATGTTCCCTGTTACTCCCCTAGCCCCCCCCCCCCTTTTCTCTCTTACACATACACACAACCAACCGAACAACACTTCTGCTTAAAACAATAATCACCCGGCCCTTTAGCCAACTTCTTCTATCCCAAAGACTTCAAAATAGTCCAAAATCTTTATGTGCTTAGCCGTTCTTGCAAAGGATTTCTTTTGTATCCTGAGCAGTAGTTTACTCTAGTACCCTACGAGCGTGGTTCCCCTTTGTTCTTCTGCCCCTGTCGAAAGGCTACACGGAAGTATACACACTTGTTTACATCTTGTCTTTTTCATAATAAAATTACTAAAACGTATAAACTTGATTGTGTAGAAACACATGACCCTTTCAAGAACCTAAATGGTATTCTAATTTAAGGTGCCGAGGATGGTGAAGTATATACCTGCATGATTTGTTAACGAATTCTTGCTAATTTTTTTTTTCCACTTTGTAAAATGTGTCAGATTTTGCATGTTAGCACTTAACACACATCAATTGTTATCTTGCTTTGATCTTCATGCTTGACCAGTACAACCAAAGGTAACGGCCATAACTGAAATCACCAACCCTGATGCAACAAAGCTGGCTATATTTATTTTGCTTCAGTGTATAATAGTTTCGTTGTTGGTCTATAGCTGGTTAGCGTATTATTTTCTTGTTTGCAGTCACAGGGACTTTGAAGGGGTATGATCAGCTGCTCAACCTCGTACTCGATGAGGCAACTGAATTCATAAGAGGTAATTTTGCTACTCATAATCAGAATGGCAAGCCTTTCATCTTGAATATTTTTTGTTGCGCAACTGCACCTGTTCATAAATATGGCTTTGTAGTGATAACTATTCAAGCATAATTCAAAACATGAGCCTTTTCAGATGAGTATCTGTGTGTGTGTGTGTGTGTGTGTGGGCAGTGATCGACAACACCTCTGATCCCCTTGATTTCTACCACAAGTTCTGATTTAAATAATGTTACTTTCTGTCTCTTTTCACTATATTATTTAATTCGGGATGTGTAGCGGAAGTTCAGCATAAATTGAGGTGTAGCCGATCCTTGCCTTGTATATATATATATATATATACATATATACACACACACACATATGTGTGTGTGTGTGTGTACACATAGGGAAAGTCTATTTGGACAAGATTTAGACACAATTGGTAACACCATTGGATCACCCCATGAATTCCACTCTATATAAAGACAAAATGATCTAACGTTTAAGTATTTGTGTCCTGTAATTTGTGTTTAAATAGCCTCTCCCTATACACACACAGACACTCTATACACACACACACACACGTGCTGCGTGCGTGTGTGGTCGGTATAGCAAAATATCCGATTTTGAGATGTATAATTTGGAGGTCATTATTTCCTGCTAAACATATGTCTTTCTCTTCATTTTCACATATGTTCATATGTCCCAATGCTACTACAGATTCTGAAGATCCATTGAATGTGTGTGTGTGTGTGTGTGGTCGGTATAGCAAAATATCCGATTTTGAGATGTATAATTTGGAGGTCATTATTTCCTGCTAAACATATGTCTTTCTTCATTTTCACGTATGTTCATATGTCCCAATGCTACTACAGATTCTGAAGATCCATTGAAGACTACCGATCAGACTAGGCAGCTTGGCTTAATCGTATGTTCTTCATTTTCTCACTATGTTATTTAGTTAATACATTCCTTGTAAGTTAGTGCCATTTTCTCATTCATGAAATAAATATTGTTTTTTTTTTTTTGATAGAAACATTTCTTACTCTGGCTGCTTGTTACCCTTTTCAATGTCAAACTTACATAAACCGATGGTTTTGTTTCTAATTGCATTTGCTTTGTATTTCTCTAGTTACCAGTTTAATTTGTTCTCATTGCAGGTTTGTAGAGGCACTGCTGTTATGCTTGTATCACCTACTGATGGCACGGATGAAATTGCAAACCCATTTATACAGCCTGATGGAGCATAAACTATTAGCCATTCTTTCTAAAATTGGTATGTACACCTTAATACTGATCATCCTTGTCAGCCAGTTTTATGTGTATACGTTCTTATTGTGAACAAGTACGGTGTCACTATATCACGCTTCTCACTTCATCTCAAAATATCATGCATGTTGAATCAACACAGGCTTATTTTCTTTAACTATTTGTTGCGGAATGAGTTCTGTATTGAAGGGATTTTTGGCTTCAAATGCCAAAATATTGTTCAGCGTTTTTCTTTTAATCCTGCTAGTTGAGTCATAACCAACCGAAGACTAAAATAAGCTTAGTTTTGAAAATTGTATATAACACAAACAGTGGTAAATATACATAAACGGCTAGGTTTATCTGTTATAGTTTACACTTAACTGCAGCTCGCTATCGAAACTGACATGCAGAATTTACCCATTAGTAGAAATGATACTCCAACAAGATAAATGAATAGCGTGCAGTATACTGCTTTTCTGTGCAAGCCTGGATTATGGATTTATATGCAAGTGAAATAAGTAAAAGCATTGTGTGAAGTATCTGTACAGACCATTGTATCGGGTTCTGTGATTATGAGTGTTCAATGCTATTTTAATGACTTTGGTAAAACATTTTGCTGAAATAAAGAAGTTTTGATAATTTTGGAGTGTTCTTTGGTAATGAACAGTTGTTTAAAGTTTATCATGGTGATTAATTTACGTCCGATCATGTTTTTAATATAATTTTAAGTTATTTGTCTTCTAGATCAGATTGAATATGGGGCAACTCTAGGTGGTGTGATCAAAGCTTGAACCTAGCTGCAATAAAGCGAAAGGCGCAACCTGTATTTTATTTGTAATTTTAATGCAGTGGATACAGAAGGCAATAGAAAGCGCATTGAGCGCAAAATGCAAAACCTTGAAAACGCGCTTTAGTTTTTTTTTGTTGTTGAGAGAAATACATCTTTCTCCATAGAATATTCTGTGTTGTTGTAGGCTTTAATTGAGCGACTTTGTGACTTCTTATTTTGATTTCTAATGGATTCATGTTATCTTATTCCCATTGCATGTACTGATGTACATGCAGTTAATGTCCGAAATCCAATTTAGATAACAGTTTTCTAGTGTTACAGTATTTGTCAAAAGCTCAGAAAACAATGCTCAAGGGCATAGAAAATGGCAAGGCCTACGCCTTGAGGTTTTTTCTTTTTCTAGACTACTTTTACTCTAGTGTCTTAATGGTTCAATCCAATTTCACGAAAGAGATCTAGTACCGGTTATGAGATGTGCGCGAATGGCTACTTCAACTGTTCAGCTCTCGAACGTACCTATAAAAACAAAAAACAAAAAATACTAATTTAAAGCCTATAGTTTTGAAACTTAAGTCAAAGTTGTAGTTGCTACAATGACTACGTAATTTTATAAGAAAATACAATAATGGAGATTTGGATTTTATGGCATTTGATGATAATTTTGATCACCAGATGAGTATTATGAATATCAAAATATGAGAAATATGACAGAAGGCAATGCTCAATGAATAGAAAGAAGAGATAATGAAGCGACCACACTTTTAGAGGTTCGTTAAGGGATAAATTAATTGCAGCAGGAATGTCATAATAGACTTGTAGTCATCGATATATTTGCATTTCTATTATCTACGCATTTGCATTTCTTTTATCTATGTATTTTTTATCAGTTATTAATATTTATCGGTATCAGTTATTAATATTTATCGGTATTTCAATTAGAGTGTGCTTAATGTATTTTTTGATATAAAACCCTCAAATTTCCTCTTTTTTACTACTAAATAAAAATTTAGGCTTCAACTAGAATATAACAATGTAGACAAAAAGACGATTTGCTCATATCTCCACAGGCGACGATGAAGAAGAGAATGAGCAAATCTGCATTTTCTACAAGTTCTACCATTACAAAATTTCAGTTACAAACAAATATATACAACTGTTCAATACTCCGCTCACTTTAATCGCTCAATTCACGGCTTAAAATCACAAAAATTCATCATTTGCTCGCTCAACTTTAATTGCTCAATTAACCATTCGGTCAGCCCGTTCATTTAAACCGGTTTGTTTTTCATTTGTATAGAGGACGCTGAGACAGATTAAAAATTACAGTTGGTTTCTGTGCACCCTTATCCTTGGTAGGGGTGAGCATTATTCGGTTAAACCAAATAAACCAACCAAACCAATTTATTTTGGTCGGTTCGGTTCGGTTTTGAAATTAAATCGATTTGTAATCGGCCCGAAAAAATATTAAGTTCGGTTATCGGTTTAACCAAATTAACCGAATTTTTACTTTATTTTCAAAATTATCGGTATTATAATAAAATATTTTAGGTTAGTTTAGTTGTTTAAGTATATATTAATCATCGCCTGTGTGTCAAAACTAATATTAAAAAGCATAAAAATCAAAAATAATAATACTATAATCATATATTTATAATTTATTTCAAATTATAGTGAATATTTCAAACACAAAGTGTAAAACATTTTTAATTCGGTTTAATCGGATAACCAACCGAACCAACCAAACTTAATTTGGTTGGTTTGGTTTGGTTTTCATTTTTATTGGTTTTAGTTTGGTTTGACAAATTTATCATCGGATAAACCAATCCAACGAAACGTTCACCCCTAATCCTTGGTCTTTGAATATATGGAAACTGAAAGGTGCACGTGCACTTTTTTTTCTCTGTTGTTGCATTGCCCTACAAATAGTAGTCCAGCCGCACTCATTTTTGGTTGAAAGTCCATTGCTTTTGCCTAAGAATGTAAAAAGCAGTAGACCGATGTTAGGTGGTCATCAAAGATTAGTTGTAGCCATGCGTTTTTAGTAAACTAACATATGTTCAACAAAGCTTTAGATACTTTATGCAAAAATTAATTACAATGGATTATGGTGCTCTACCCTAATAATTGTGCGTAATGGACCTTAAGACTATTATAATGCCAGAGTGGGAGTGGATAATATATTTAAACTTAATGATTTAACCTGTATTACAAACAATAGTATAGTATATGCAGAAAGTAAAAGCAATAAAACATCAAGAAGAAGATACAAGAACTTTTATACTCATCCATATCTCTTCCTAGTATAGAATTTCACTATTAGGAACTTGCAAGTCCACGGACAGTAAGTGCACATATATAACTCGTCGACTTTGAATCAGGTTTCAAATAACATCTAACTTGACTTTCCTTAGGTGACATATAACATCTATCTTGACTTTCCACGGGGTGACATGACACCTAACCTTTGGCAATTCCACGAGTGACAAGAACACCCGACCTTCACCTTTCAAGGGTGGTCAATATAATATATACAAGCATGACTTTATACGGGTGGCAAAGTGCACTTTTTCAAACAAATGATAGAGTAACATCTAAAAGAAATTTGATCTTTCGATCTTAATTTCAAGTATTCTTAAATACAAATTTCTGTATATCTTTGTAGCAATATATCTTCGTTTTCTTTGAGAAATAGATGAAAACAGAGTAGATGATAGAGAATTTGTATGTGGAATCTTTGATTTTTAATAATGTGCAAATCCATGAAGAAAGAAAGAGAAAATGGTTTTTCGAACTGGAGCAAAACGAGATTTAGTGAATGAGGCATTAAGTTTGGTTTATATGTTGTTTGGCACTTATCTTGTTTAAGATATTAAGATCTCGTGTAAAATTCAAGGTAAGATCTCAACATAAAATCTTATACAAAGTCATGTTTTTTCATTTACATATTTCTTTTACCTCCTATGTGGATTCCGAAGAAATTGCACTTTAATGACATTTTACTAACCCACAAATTTTATTTTTTAACAAGCAAAAATAAAACATTTTATCTATATATTTTATTTTTAGTACTCAAATGAGTATAATCCATTCAATCAAATATAAATCAATTGTAAGACCACTCTACATTAAAAAGAAAATTAGCATCATTGTTTTACATAAATTATATATGTTAAATTTTTTTATGGTTGAATTACAAGTTATCATTAAAAAAACAATCAGTTTTAGAGTATTATATCAATAGTTCAGAGATGGACACTATATCCTAAAGGTTAATTCAACATGTACGCACGAGATACATCCATCTAGTTTAAGATCTCGTTCGGTGTGAAGTAGTATGTAAAATTCTTGAGAACTAATTCGAAATCTAAGATTTAAAACCGTAGTTGAAATGGTGTTGTGCGAGAGTGGGTGACCAATGAGCTTGATTAATTTTTGTGATAAAGGCATATGTGTATGAGAGAAGTGTGCTTTGCCACATATGTTGGTTTGGTTTGTGGACGATTGGAGGGGTTTGTTAAAATAGAAAATAGTAAAATGAGCGTGATAATAAAATAGTAAAATGAACTCAAATTTTGGATAGATGATAATATAAATGTGGATTGAATATCTACAAATTTTTGTTGAATTTGGATTAGTGTAGCTCACGGTAGGGTAGGGGTGCTACAAAACAGAAGTGTTTTGGAACGTTTCTCTCTCTCATATATATACATACATATATATATATATATATATATATATATATATATATATATATGCTGCAAAATCTTGTAAAGTTGTAGGGGTAGTTGAGTGTAGGATATTGCAATCATGGTGAAATGCTAGGAGAATTCCGTGAAACAAACCTCGAGATTGGTTTCAATTGTGTCTTCACAGTTTTGACTTGGATATTCAATTAAATGAACAAATGATTTTGGTTTATTTATAAATCAGATGATTTATTGTTTTGACAATGAAATAGGGGAATACCCGTGCCATAAGTTTGCATAGCGGTCTCTTTATTTCTTGTACCTGATAATATGTTACTCATACAAGGCTTTTTGTTCGATTCATGTTTTAATTTTATTTTCCCTATGATCTTATGGGTATTCATTCGAGTAAACAGAGTTTACAGATTTGAACAGATTGTTTTTGGGATGGTCGAATAATGCTAGGCAAAGACGGAACATAAGGCCTGGGTGTTATATTTATTTTCGTTCTATCTAGTGCTTGTGTCGTCATCTTCATATGACTAACAAAGATTGTAACGACCCGTATGTTTGGAGTCAATTTAAAATTTATTTTTAATTAATTTTCATGGAAATAAAATATTTTTAAATGAATTATTTTGAGAATTAACGACGAAAAAATTATTTAAAATGAAAAATGAGCGTATATATTTATATTATTTATAAATCGAGCTCGAAATTGTGCGGTAGTTTGAAAATTTGGTTTTAGACTTTAAACAAGTATACAGAATTCGTTATAAGTCGAATTTCAATAAAACAAAAAACATTCGAATCTTTTTAATTATATCTTTCTAACGAATGTGAAAATTTTAGATTTCATATTATAAATTGTAAGTTATGTCCAGATTAAAATTTCAAATAGCTGCTATGAAATTTATATATATTTCAATATTATATATAACCCTTAAAAATAACCATTTTGCAAATGACCTCCGTTTTCGAAGAAAATAATTTTGTTGGATTCATAACGTCAAATTATTGTCAAGTTTAAAGTTTCAAGTCAATTGGAATTAGTATGTGAACGCAGTAAATTTAAACACGTGTTGTAAATTCAATTGAATTTAATAAGCTAGTTAAAAAGCCAATTTTTAAACGGTCTCCAAATTCAATGAAATTAATTTTGTTAGAGCCGTAATTTCAAAGCGTAGCTAAATTTCAAATTTCATAATTTTTGGACTCGGTATGTGTGACGGCCCCAAACTTCCGTATTACGAAAGCAAGGATAATCATTGGAATATAACATAATTACAACAATAGCAGATCTCAGATAACATCATAACATATAAATCATCGTAGCGGAACTAGGAATGTCATCAACATCACACATCAAAGGCATCAGAGTAGCACAATTACATGATACACTTAGCAAATAGAAGTATCAGTAATAAGAAATAAGTCTCAACTCCATCAAATACATCATAGATCGATAATGTCTAAATGTCTCAAAGCAGCAATAAAAAGATAAAAATGTTCTTCATCTTCATTCCTTAAGCATGCTCCGATCCAGAATGTATCCATAATACCTAAACCTATCACTTTGCTGCCCGTGTGAAAAAGATGGCACCCGAGTTTGCAAAGTGAAACAAACTACGAGTCGGTCATGGGACTGGTATGAGAAATCTTTTCTAACTCAACTAACAATTTGGCTAATCACAGGACCATGCCGTTAACGCGGGACGGGTTTACTCCATTGGATTGCCAGTGCATAAGTTAAATAAATTTTTATTCAAAACAACGCAATGCTTTTTAGAAAAATGAAATCATTATAAGACTCAAGTCTCATCACACAATGCAACGCAAACTGGAGGATAGAGTTTTATCTTATAATGATCAAACATGCTTGATACGTAGAAAAATATATATTTAAATATTATTATTAGTGTCTAATCAGTTTTAAAATACTTCAAAGTAAATGTATCAATCCTAGACGGCATAGTACCCCATCCTACTATGTCGCCATGCATTGGTCTACAATCAAAACCGAAATGTCGTATTGGAAATTGGGTTTCCGTCATGAGTCAAGGCTAGAGGCGATCTCCTTACCGATTCGAGACACTCTAGCAATGCCTCAGGATCACACCTACGGACAACCCTTGGATCCTGCAGGGCCGGTCCACAAATACTTTAGTGGATTGACAATTCCTGAACACACGCTTCCCGGTCCTATTGAACCTATAATTTAGTCACTATCGACCAATAAATCTGAGGCGCCTCATAATCCATCAACCACATAAGTAAAATGTCAGGGCTTGCAAAACTCTGGTACCACTTCTAGCTAGAAAGAAATGTGTGCACTCCTTGCGTTCTCTTGTCCCGTCTCTGACTCTTACCAGGGTGTGAGGCTCGCGAGATAACGCTATACACAAAGCTATGCCGAAATAGGCTATGCTTTGATCATCAAGCATAAGGCTCTGCTTTTCAACAAAAGCCTCAATCATTTGTATCTTGGCATGCCACATTAACAATCCATGTCATGCGATTGATAACTACCAATATATAACCTCTGAGCTTGTGCGTCTCAGAGAAGGGTGTTAATAAAGAGAATAAATTCTCCGCCACCAATCAGATATATATTAAATAGAAACCAATTTACATGGAATGAAATCCAATGTCAAACACACATCTATTTACAAGTCTGTTCTGGGTCTGAACGAAACCGGAGTCACCTTATTCCTCATCCCGTATGTCCAATACGGAAGAGAGGTACTCGCTTCTCCGGACAATCAACAAGTACGTCCGAACAACTACCACTTTAACCCTTTACTAGGAGCTAACCAATGTCGGACATCAGTAGTTATCCATTCGATGTGAAGATCGCCGGTCTTCAATCGCCGTCTTCAATATATTCGGTTTGAATCGTCGTATAATCATTTGAAATAAGATTGAACTCAGTCTTTCCAAATGATTCTCGCATATATATAATTTAAAACCATTTCATATCGTTAATATTGTTTAATAACGATTTATCGCTATTTTTATTTATATAAAAATAGCCCAATTTAATTCAACGACGCTTCGGGTCAATAGGCGGTCCTGACGCTGTTTTTATCAAAATTTGGTTTACACTTTGCTCAAAATCTAACCATTAGATTTTAACAAAATCTATATCGTTGGAAAATCTTCCCAAAGCGGTCCTAACAGTTCCAGTTTATGGAAAATCCGATGGTCGGATTTTTCGGTATAATCGTTTAAATTTACGATTTCGAAACGCAAACTACCGCGCGCGATTCGTTTAATTTTAATATATATATAATATATATAAATATAAACCGTTCGATGATTCCACTAACGTGTTTAACATGCCAAGTAAAAGAATGTTTTCATTGGCATATTATATCTACCTATTCATAATGTCAAACAAAATATATTTCATTTACATGACAATTGAGCCAATGACAAATAAAGGCTAATTTTTATTTGTATTTCTACTTTTAACTTTAACAAAGAAAAGGGAATATTTTATTTGTATAAAGTTTCAGCGTAAGTTTTTACAATAAAAATAATTCATATAGATTCTAATGTACGTATTGTCAATAGAATGATATTTCAACTTTGCATATAAATTCTAATATATGCATTGTAAATGAAAATGTAATTTTAACTATGCATATAAATTCTAATATATGCATTGTAAATAAAAATGTAATCATATAAATTCTAATATATGCATTGTAAATAAAAATGTAATTTTAACTATGCATATAAATTCTAATATATGCATTGTAAATAATAATGTAGTTTTAACTATGCATATAAATTCTAATATATCCATTGTAAATAAAAATGTAGCTTTAACTATGCATGTAAATTCTAATATATGCATTGTAAATAAAAATATAACTTTAACTATGCATATAAATTCTAATATATGCATTGTAAATAAAAATGATGTTTTCATGTTGTATGTAAATTCTAATGTTATTTAACAAAAATGTATATTTTAACTAACAAAAATGTATGTTTTTGTTTCCAACCTTTTTAGTTTAAAATGTTTCATCCTCTCTAATGAACAAAAATGTATATTTTTGTTTAATTCTTTTTAATGAACAAAAATGTCTATTTTTGTTTAATCCTTTTTAATGAAAAAAATATCTATTTTTGTTTAATAACTGTTTAATGAACAAAAATGTCTATTTTTGTTTAATCCTTTTTAATGAACGAAAATGTTTATTTTTGTTTAATCCTTTTTATTGAACAAAATTGTCTATTTTTGTTTAATCCTTTTTAATGAACAAAAATGTCTATTTTGTTTAATAACTATTTTGACAAAAAGGAATATATATATATATATATATATATATATAGACAAATTTTATTTAAACAAAAATGACAATTCCAATTCAACTATTCTAATTTTGACAAAAATGATAATTTTTGTCCAATGGTTCTAATTTGACAAAAATGATAAGTTTTGTCTAAATTAACAAAATGATAATTCTTTTAATTCAACTATTCCAATAGACCAAAAATGATAATTCTTGGTTCCACTATTCCAAATAACAAAATGATGAATTTTGTCCAATGATTCTAATTTGACAATTTTATCTAAACAAAAATTATATACTTTTGTTTCACTCATTATTACAACAAAATGATCTATATGTTTTTAACAATTTTATCATAACACAATATCACCCAATGAATAGATCTACATACCACATCCATCATAGACCAAGTCACGAATCATAACAAATAGAAATTAACTACGGATTAGTGATAATACAATCAGGATTATTTCTAATTATTTAAGAAAAAGGAATAAAATAGAATTCTCACTGTCGTTTAATTCTGAATGATTCAGATCTGAAATTTGTCCCAAAATCTGATCTGCTCTGAATTTGTTCTAATCAGTCTAGAAATGTAGACCTCGGGCTTACGATCGCATCGCTTCTGAAATTATTCAATTTCGAGTTTGTTTGAGTGAGATACGATTTATTTTACGTTAATAACATTTTAGAATATATTAATTAAATAATTAAAATAGATTTTCACCTTCTTCCTCTTTACAGACAAAGGCCGATGGGTTTTTCAACTCGTTCAATTCTAGGGTTATCTTTTCCGACCAAACTTCAAAGCTTTGTGACGATTGGAGTGTGCCACGGGCGTAGGGCCTCGAGGGGCGCACCCGGGGGGACCCACGACCTGGAGTTCGATCGTGGCAAGGAGGAGCGGCGACACTCGAAGCGGCGGCCCTTCGGGGTGATTGTTCTCCTTGGATTCTCAATGAAAAATTTCAAACTTGGTATGGATACATAGAGGAGGAAGAGTACTTCAAAGTCCTCCAAAGAAGCACTTGATTTCGGTGAGAGGATGGGAAGTTATTGTGGAAGAACGTCTAGAGCTTTACTGGCCATTGAAATTGAGAGGGCGGCAGCTACTGTGTATTAGGGTTTTCTGATTATACAGTGTATTTATATTAATATCATATTTAATGTTCTAATTTACAAAAAAAATCCATTAATCCCTGATAACTCCAATTCCAGCCCAACAGAAGTTTGTTCCCACCTAATTGCCCCGGTTCCGGAACCAATGGGCTAGGTCCCATCAGCCCAAACAATCGTTTTTCAGCCTGTTTTATTTAATTTAAAATTTAAATCATTCATTTAAATAATTCAATCGTAAATTTAAATTCACCGGGGCCACACGCGGACTCCGAAAATTCCCGAAAAATAAATCTAGCTATATTTTGACGATACGAAGTATCGAACACAGTTTAATTTACTGCGCTCACATATTAATTCCAAAAATTATGGAAAATTAAACTTAGCCATAATTTGATATTCCGGATCTGACAAAAATGGTTTCGTCGAAAACGGAGGTCGTTTGTATAATGGCCATTTATACGGGCTATAAATTATACTATATTCCATAGCGACTATTCTGAATATTCAATTGGCCAAAACTTTTTATTCCCGCTATGAAATTTTGGTTTTTCGGATTCGTTGGAAAGATATTTTTAAACAGATTTAAATATTTTTGATTTCACTAAAATTCGTTTTATTTTGAATCCTGTACATTCAGTCAAAGTGCAGATTCAAATTTTCAAACTGCCGTGTTATTTTTAATTAATTTTAAAATTAAAATAAATATATTCGTTCTAACTTCGATTTAAATAAATTTTAAATCATTATTATTTAAAATAAATTATTTTAACTATTCAAAATTATTGAAATAGCCAAAATAAAAAATTTAAATTGGTTTTGATTTTCCGGGTTGTTACAATCTCCTCCACTTAAAAGCTTTTCGTCCCCGAAAAGGAAACAATAGTAAAGTAGGAAACAAAACGGAAAATGCAACATATTGTAAATGTACCTCAATACGAGAGTTACTCGGAGATGTCCACTCTGCACTTGGGATAAGCCTGTTTGATGCTATCCTCGGTCTCCCATGTACAGTCTCTAAGATCCCCGCTCCGCTGCACCTTGACTAAGTGGATCCTCTTGTTCCTCAGGACTCGGGTCTCTTTGCCTACAATTTTCACTGACTCCCTTCTCACCGCTAAGCTCGGGGTAATCTACAAATCTTGCTGTGCTGCTTCCTCCATAACCAAGTCTGGATCATGTACATGCTTCCGAAGTTGGGACACATGGAATACATCAACTGCACCCTATAAGCGAGAGTCCCAATCCTTTCGAGAATAGGAAATGAACCAATGAATCTCGGCGCCAACTTCCCAGTCTTCCCAAATCGAATTACACCTCTCAGTGGGGAAACCCTCAAGTATACATAATCGCCAACAGAGAATTCTAAATCCCTTCTTCGTGAGTCTGCATAGCTCTTCTGTCGGCTTTGAGCAACCAGTAATTGCTTCTTGATAAAATCAACTTTATCTGATGCTTCACGAATCATGTCGGGACCCAATACTAATCGATTGCCTGGTTCCACCCAACAAGCGGGAGATCTGCATGACCTGCCATATAATGCTTCAAATGGCGACATCTGCAAGCTTGCTTGGTAACTGTTATTATAAGAGAACTCAACCAAGTGCAAGTGATCTTCCCATGACCCGCCAAAATCAAGAATGCATGCTCGCAACAAGTCTTCTAATATGCGGTTCACCCTCTTAGTCTGGCCATCTGTCTGAGGATGATAAGCGGTGCTCATATTCAACTTGGTCCCAAGCTCTTCTTGGAATGCTTCCCAGAATTTGCTAGCAAATATCGGATCACAGTCATAAACGATGCTACTGGGAACGCCATATAGTCTGACAATCTGTAACAACCCAGAAAATTAGGACCAATTAAAAAAATTTATTTTAAGAATTTTTGATAGAAAATACGTCAGAAATTAAAATTTTCATTTTTAAATAATATTAAAGCCATTGAAAATAGTCATTTTACAAACGACATCCGTTTTCGACGAAACTACTTTTGTTGGATCCGGAATATCAAAATATGGTTAGGTTTAAATTTTCATAATTTTTGGAATTAATATGTGAGCGTAACAAAAGAAAACGTGTTTTGTCAATTTTAGTTAATTTTGATCGACTTGAAAAAGGCAATTTTTCAAATAGTCTCCAAATTCAACAAAATTAATTTTGTTAGGACTGTATCGTAAAAAAATAGCTAAATTTATTTTTCGGGGTTTTTTGGAGTCAGTATGTTGTCCCGGTAAATTAAAATGTGCGTTCGAATTTAATATTAAATGTTTATATTTTAAATTAAAGAAAAATGGGCTAAAACGATCGAACGGGATGACGGGACCTAGTCCATTGCGTCCGGAATAGGGGTTTTTGGTTAGGAACGACAGTTGTTGGGCCTAATTCTGAGTTAGTGGCTAAACGGGCTTTTAAGTGATTAGTGTGATATTAAAATATTATAAATTGTAATTAGTTAGAACCCTAATCCTTCTTCCTCAAAACTCAGCCGCCGTTCCTCTATTTTCATGGCCTAGATCCTTCAATTCTTTCTCCTCTAATTTCTCCTCCTACACAAATAATTAGATCCTCTTCCTTTAGACTTTTTTGTAGAGATTTTCCTCCTCTTCACATCCATACCAATATCATCACCTGAAAGTGCACGAACTTTAAGAATTACTCTCTCTAACCCGTGGATTTCAGCCCCAAACTGCCCCCCTAGGCCCTTTAGATGTAAATAAAATGGTTAGATTAAAAATTACATTTTTATTTACATTTTAAATGTAGATAAAAAGATTGAATTAAAAAGTTTCATTTTTATTTACCTTTTAGATGTAAATAAAAACATGAATTAAAAAGTAACATTTTTATTTACATTTTAGATGTAAACAAAAACATGAATTAAAAAGGAGGTTGACCACTGCTCCTGTATTGACCAGTATTGATGACAATCAGGATTTGAAAGTCTGGACAGATGCTTCTAGAGAAGGTATTGGTGCGGTGCTTATACAAAGGGACAGTAGTTGAAATCGCCAAACGATTAATATTTATATATATACACCGCACCCTACCCCACCTTAGTCGCAGGCAACCCCCTCCCCTCCTCTCCGAAATGCCATTCTCTGATCGTCTTCAAGCTTAAAGGTTTGAATGCAAAGGCGAACCCTAGTTTTGAACAAGAAGGAAATCCAAATTTGGAAAGCAACGACCTTGAATTGAGTGGAGGAGAAGAGGTTGACTTTTCTAATTTTAATTATTTAATTAGTATAATCAAATTATTATCAATCTAAATTAAATCATATCTAATGCGTACGGGCTCGGAATTGAACGATTTCAGATCCGCCACGATCGTGAGTCCGAGATCTACAAGTCTAAACTGACTAGAACTGATTCTGAGCAAATCAAATCTTGGCCAAATTTCAGATCTGAATAGCGCAGAATTCCAAGCTCTGTGAGATTTCTATATTTAATTATTAAAATTTAATTATTCCTCGCTATGTGAATTCCATATATGTATGTTGTGAAATCCGTATTGTTGACGGTTATGAAATCTGAATTGGTTGATGTTTGTTATGTGGATTTGTTGGTGTGATGATTATTGTTGAAACAAAATTGTTGAATCAAAATAAAATCATTATTTTTGTCAAACTAGAATTGACAAATTAAAAAAAAATGTGTCCTTTTTGTTGAAATTTGATTTGTCAAAATAGAATCACCATTTTCGTCAAACTAGAAATGTCTTTTCTGTGAAATTAGATTGAACAAAATAACATCATCATTTTTGTCAAATTAGATTTGTCAAAATGAGACCATCATTTTTGTGAAATTAGAATTTACAAAAAAAATAGTTATTTTTGTCGCATTAGTTTTGTTAAAACAAAACAGTTATTTTTGTCGCAATAGTTTTGTTAAAATTGTCACAATAAAAATCATCATTTAGTTGAAAAAAAGAGAGACATAATTTCATTGTCATTTAGTTGAAATAAAAACGAGACGTAATTTCATTGTCATTTAGTTGAAATAAAAAAGAGACGTAATTTCATTGTCAATTATTTGAAATAAAAAAAGAGACATAATTTCATTGTCATTTAGTTGAAACTAAAAGAGACATAATTTCATTGTCAATTAGTTGAAATAAAAAAAGACATAATTTCATTGTCATTTAGTTGAAATAAAAAAAAGACATAATTTCATTGTCATTTAGTTGAAATAAAAAAAGACATAATTTCATTGTCATTTAGTTGAAATAAAAAAAGACATAATTTAATTGTCATTTTGTTGAAATAAAAAGAGACATAATTTCATGGTCATTTTGTTGTAATAAACAAAAGTTTCATTTTTGTTTGCATTAAAAGTTAATAAACAAAACCATCATTTTTGTTTGCATTAAAAGTTAATAAACAAAATCATCATTTTTGTTTGCATCAAAAGTTAACAAACAAATTATCATTTTTGTTTGTATATTTAAAGTTAACAAACAAATTATCATTTTTGTTTGTATATTGAAAGTTAACAAACCAATTTATCATTTTTGTTGTATTGAAAGTTATCAACGAAATTAGTCATTTTGTCGCATTGAAAGTCTCCTTTTATTGTCATTAGAAATGTAGAAAAATGTTATGACATTGAAACTCTCCTTTTAATTGTCATATGAAAGCATCATTTGTGTTGAATAAGAATTGGCAAAATAAGAATATGTCATTTTTGTGTTAGAAAACATATGTTAATAAAAATATGTCATGTTACGTTAAAGTATATAAAATTGTCATTTTGTTAGATTAGAATCATGTTAAGTTAATATATATAAAGTTGTCATTTATTTAGAATTACCATGTAATATAAAAATGTCATTTGATTTAGAAATGTCATGTTAAATAAAAATTATCACTTTCAATTGTTTTGTTGAATTAGATTTGTCAACAAAATAAAATGATTCATGGTTTGAAAATGTATTTACATTAAAATTAACTTTTTAATGTAAATGAATCATTGAATATGATTCATGGTTTGAAAATATATTTACATTAAATTTCACTTTTTAATGTAAATAAATCATTAAATATGATTCATTGAAATGAAAATATGTTAACATAAAAATTCACCTTTTTGTTGATCATTATACAAAATGAAATTATCATTTGTTTATTAGATTTTCGAAATTAACATTTATGTTAATCATTAAAAAGAATTAAACAAAAATATACATTTTGTCAATTAAAAAGGATTGAACAAAAATAAATTAGAATTGTCATCAAAAGTATAAAATATCATTTTATTGAACTTACATATATTAGAATTTATATGCAAGTATAAAATATCACTTTTATTTTAAATGCATATGTTAGAATTTATATGTAGGGATAAAATATCATTTTATGTACAATGCATATATTAGAATTTATATGTAAAGATAAAATGTTTGAAACATTGAAAAATTACATTTTTAATGTAAAGATAAAATATATGTAAATATTCATTCTATAGATAAAATGTTTGAAACATTAAAATTCACACTTTTAATGTAAAGAAGGAATTATGTAAAGTATTCATGTTTGGATAATAATAAAATTTACATTTTTAATGTAAAGCCTGATTCATGTAAAATGATCACTGTTTGAAATAGAAAAGTTTAACAATAAAAATTTACGTTTTTATTGTATATAGAAATGATGATAAATATGCATAGTTGAAATAAATTGGTTAATCAATAAAAATTTACATTTTTATTGAATGGATGATTCGCTAGAACAATGCATTGTGAAAATAAATTAGTTGATCAATAAATGGTTTTGAAGTCGTCGAGCGAATTATATATATATATTTGTATATATATATATATATATGTATATAAAATTAAAATTAAACGAATCGCGCACGGTAGTTCACGTTTCGAAATCGTAATTTTAAACGATTATACCGAATGATCCGACCGTCGGATTTCCCCTAAACTGAAACCGTTAGGACCGCTTTGGGAAGATCTTTCCAATGATGTAAATTTTGTTAAAACATAACGGTTAGATTTCGAGATACGTGTAAATCAAATTTTGATAAAAACAGCGTCAGGGCTGCCTATCGACCAGAAACGGCGTTGAATTAATTTATCTATTTTTACATATATAAAAATAGCGATAAATCGTTATAAAATAATATGGACGGTATGAAATGGTTTTTAAAATTATACATATGCGAGAATCATTTGAAAAGACCGAGTTCAAACTCATTTCAAATGATTATGCAACGTTTTAAGTCGAAGATATTGAAGACGGTGATTGAAGACTGACGATCTTCACATCGAATCGACGACTACTGATGCCCGGAATTGGGTAGCTCCCAGTATAGGGTTAATAGTGGTAGTTTGTCCGGACGTACTTGTTGATTGTCCGGATATGCGAGCGTCTCTCCTTCGTATTGGACATACGGGGAGGAATAAGGTGACTCCGGTTTCGTTTAGACCCAGAACGGACTTGTAAATGGATGCGTGTCTGACATTGGAATTCACTTCTTATAAATTAAATTGATTTCTATTTAATATATATCCGTTTGGTGGCGGAGAATTTATTCTCTTGCTTAACACCCTCAGAGGGTATATATTGGTAGATATTGATTGCGTGGCGTGAATTGTCAATGTGGCACGCCAAAATACAAATGATCAAGGCTTTTTGTTGAAAAGCATGTCTTGTGGTAGATGATCAAGGCATAGCCTGTTTAGACGTAGCTTTGTGTATAGCGTGACTTCGTGAACCTCACACCCCGGTATGAGTCAAAAACGGGAGTAGGACTGCAGGGAGTGGACACATTTTTTTCTAGCTAAGAAGTGGTGTCAGCAACTTACCAGCTGTTAACCCCGTTCTTAGAACGCGGTTCAGAACTAAGAAGTATTCACAGACGACGACACACGACATAACTGACTCATGTCGTTTCTACAACATGGATCCTATAGTCATCCACATGACATGATTTTAAGTCGTTGGCACAAGTTGGATTCAAGTCATCAATACGACATGAGCCTAAGACATTCTAAATTATGGCGCAAGCTTGCATGTTGTCCTTCGATAACCCGCAAGGATCATGTCGTATACTACAGTGTTGCACCCATGTCGCACCGTCCATTTCCATGCCACAAGAAACTCATGTCGTACTCAGTTAAATCCGCAGAATGCTATGGTGTTACGCCAAGCCGTGAGCATGAACCGTTACTTGCAAAAGAATTGCTCAAGTAGCAAATGAGACCAAACTTGCCGTATAAATGTTCACAAGCCACGTAAGCATGGCAGTAGTAAGTCAATCCATTCATATCGGCGTACCGTTCATGTCGTTAGACTTGATCGTAAAGCATGTCGATTGAATGAAGACCTTCATATCGCAATGTACCATGACGTTCTGATCAACATGTCGTTCTAATTTTTCATGTGGTTCGAGTGATAAAGGAAACCAGATCGTTCCATCCATAAAATGAAATGAATTCATTAATTAAACTCAGCAATGTGTACATGAATATGGCGACATGAGAAGATAGTAATGAGGCAACAATACAGATCTCACGACATAATGAACACGGCATGGTGCATATGCTTTCACGTGGCACGGTTGAAGTAATTAGTCCAACTCGTGAAAGAAGTCAAGACGTTGGGCCTATCCATATCGCAAGGTAATTTAGACCCGTAAGCTGTTAAGGCATTCACACCAAGGCGTAGGGACGGATTGAAGTCATATGGTTCCAATTTATAACGCATGTCGCTGAATTCAGCCATTCCGTCGCATGCAAAGTGACAGTTGTAAAGGACTATTTGGATTATTCAGTCATGTCGCGCCACAGTATAAAAGAGTCGTGCCGCATTTTTAATACCAGATACCTCAAAGACGAAACCATTCATGCCGCAAGCAAGTCATGGCGTTCGATGTCATGGCGTCCCAAGTCATGGCGCGGTGAGTCATGGCGTTTTCAGCATAATTACAGAATTGCCACCTGGGCTAAAATCACCTCTAAATACCCCTCATAATTCATTTGGGGGGAGGGCCGAAAATTCATTTCTTGAAGGAGACTCCGTCAAATTCAAATCTCATCTACAACTTCTCTAATGGATTCCATGGGTTCAACAACACTTTTCTAACTTCATGAAGATCAAATCCAAGTGAATGATCATAAAAGCTTTCTCCAATCAAATCTAAGCATCATCAATCTCATTCAAGCTACATAATAAGTCTCTCAAGCATCATTCAAACGATCTCTTCTCCTCTCCAAAGCTTAAAATCGAATGTTAATTCACTATGAAATCTATGAAGATCATGGAAAAGGATCAAAGCACACAAGTGGTTGAAGATTCGTCACAAAGCTAAAAGATCTCTTCATTTTCTTCACCAAATTCAAGTGAAAGTAAATCGTCAAGAGAGTTGAAAGAGAGAAATGATTGTAATAAGGGAAAATTCATATGTTGTAAGCTTGATTATCATAATGAGAATGGATTGAAAGTGGACGTAGATTCATAGAGAATCGAACCACTATAAAAATTCCTTTATGCTCTTACTTGCTTTTATCCGTTTATTTTGTGATTTCGCGGTTCCATATTCTTATCGAATAGGTGAAGTGTAGCTTTTACACCTTTGGCGTTTGATCCCAAATTTGGAGCAAACATTTTGGCGCCCACCGTGGGGTCGCGCTCGCATCTCCTACCTCTTCTTGCACTCTCCCAAAGTTGGGATCCTTGCATTAAAGCTCTAAGTTGCAACCTTCTACGAAATCATGACAAAGTCTAAGAAGACTGTTAGCAAAACCATGATAGAAGCCGATGATGTTGCTAATGAAGAGACACCACTTACTAACCGTTTCGATGTTGGTGAAAACTCGATAAGTGGAGCCGGCGTAACTAGAAATGAACTAAATGCCGCTATTGCCAACGTGAACCGCCGAATTGAAACTTCAAATAAAACTTCGACGGATGCTAATGATGCTCTAATGGAAAAAATGAACGCTCTTCTAAATGCTCAACCAATTCAAGCCCCTCCAAAAGTGCATATGGATCTCGAGGAGAATGATAAATCGCCCACTTCCGATCATAACCGCAACGACAATATGGAAGACGATTATGATTGGACAAGTGGAAAATATGAAGCTAATATCGAAGAATTGAGATCAAAAGCTAAGAGCCATTCCGAAACGAATGCTCGAAAAGCCGCTAATCCTATCACGGGGGCACCTCTTCGTCGAGAAGGCAAAGGGCCTAAGCTCTCTAATCGAGATCATATGCCTAGACGAACATTTGATAAAGAGCTCGGCTTCACAGAGCGCCATAGCACCGAAGAATACATTTCCGACATGATAGAATGAGCCATGAAAAGGAATCATGCTAGCAAGGACGACGAAAGAGATTGGGACTTCTCTCCCGATAGGACTCCATTCACTGAAAGAATCCTTGAAGCAGAATGTACGAAGAAGTTCAATCCTCCGACTTTGCCTTCATACAACGGTCTCGTTGATCCGAACTACTTCTTAGTCAAATATGAATGGCATATGAGTGCAGCTAAGGCGACCGATGAGATAAGATGCACGTACTTTCCTCTCTACTTAGAAGGTGCCGCATCACTATGGTTCACAAAGCTGCCACCCAAATCCATCGATCGGTTCTCTGACGTGATTAAAAAGTTCAAGGAGCAGTTCCGCCTGTACGCTACCTAAGCCAAGGATGCTATAACACTTTCAGCAATGAAACAGAATCCAGGGGAAACTGTCAAAGCCTTCCTCAGTCGATTCAATGTTGCCTTGTCTGAAGTGAGGAATCCAGAGCCACGCATAATTCTCATGGCTTTACTAGACGCTATAGACAAAACAAGCGAATTCGGAAGATGGATAAAGATGAAGGAACCGACTACGCTTGACAAGTTCTATAAGAAAGCAGAAGAGTACATGAGAGAGGACGACAATCCTATACCTCTTCAAATCATCGGTGGTAACCAACTTCTTGAGGCTCCCAAAAGTACTGCTACTCAGGGCGATCAAAAGAATACTCAGGGGCATAAGCGAGCTACCAACGGAAATGACAACAAATCCAATAAAAAGTTTCTCCTTCTTGACTCGTCTGAGTTGACTCCTCTGAATAACACTCCCGAGAACATCTACCTTGCCACAAAGGACGCAGAAGATTACCCCGAGCCCCGGCCAATTAAAATGAATGACCATCTGACTAAATCCAGGAAGTTCTGTCGGTATCATAATCAGCCGGGCCACAACACCAACGAATGTTGGCATTTGAAATCATTAATTGAAGAGTTGATTAGGAAGAACCGTCTGCAACAATTTGTGAAGAACCCCCCAGATGCAAATCCCTCTGCAACTCCCCAAGGGCAAGGGGCATCAAATGATCGGTCTGATCCAAGCAACGTAGCTTCTGCTCAGATCACTCCAAGGCTGATAATCAACTGACAACCGTTGATGATGATCTAATATCTACAGCTCAGAATAAGCGATCATTATCGCCTCTTTGCATTACTTTACTCTTTACTTCGTCTTACTTTCTTGTAAAAAGTCTATAATGGTTTACATGCATTATGCAGAACAAAAGTCATTCCGTGAGTGTTTGCTTCCTCAAGATCCGACGAAATGTGGCAACTCCGGTGATACCAACTCAACGGTTGATCAAGGAAGTCCCAATGAATCAAACGGCGAATAGAGCAACAAGATGTCACGGATCCAAAAACCTCATCCCCCTAAGGTTGCGGGAATCCATAGGCACGAAACGAAGAGCAGGAGCTTGCTAAAGCAAGACGAAGCGTAGGAGTTCGTAAGCGTGGAGCGATGCGGCCTTAACCCAATGGTTCGCGGGAACCTGTAGGCGCGAAACGAAGCGCGAGAGCTTGGTAAAGCAAGATGAAGCGTGGGAGTTCGTAAGCGCGGAGCGATGCAGCCTTAACCCAATGGTTCGCGGGAATCCGTAGGCGCGAAACGAAGCACGGGAGCTTGCTAAAGCAAGACGAAGCGTGGGAGTTCGTAAGCGCGGAGCGATGCAGCCTTAACCCAATGGTCCGCGGGAATCCGTAGGCGCGAAACGAAGCGCGCGAGCTTTCCAAAGCAAGACGAAGCGTGGGAGTTCGTAAGCGCGGAGCGATGCAGCCTTAACCCAATGGTTCGCGGGAATCCGTAGGCGCGAAACGAAGCGCGGGAGCTTGCTAAAGCAAGACGAAGCGTGGGAGTTCATAAGCGCGGAGTGATGCAGCCTTAACCCAATGGTTCGCGGGAATCCGTAGGCGCGAAATGAAACGCGGGAGCTTGCTAAATCAAGACGAAGCATGGGAGTTCGTAAGCGCGGAGCGATGCAGCCTTAACCCAATGGTTCGCGGGAATCCGTAGGCGCGAAACGAAGCGCGGTAGCTTGCTAAAGCAAGACGAAGCGTGGGAGTTCGTAAGCGCGGAGCGATGCAGCCTGAACCCAATGGTCCGCGGGAATCCGTAGGCGCGAAACGAAGCGCGGGAGCTTGCTAAAGCAAGACGAAGCGTGGGAGTTCTTAAGCGCGGAGCGATGCAGCCTCAACCCAAACCTCGTAGGAGTTCGCATAGCGAAACGATGCGACAACCAGAAATCCTCACCACAGGAGAAATCAACAACGTTCATTGAAATCCATCATGTTGATTCAATCGCAAGAAAAAGACAAGACGTTGGATTAAAAGGACCACACTAAAACATGGGGCATCCAACGGAATCTTCAATGCAAAAACTAATCAGCATGACAAACAAACATTGAGCGGTGAAATTCTTCGCATAATGAATGCTGACAATGACCTCCTAAACCGGGGCACCAATAATCAAAGACTTCTCCAAAAAGAAGCAAAGAATAAATCACAGATGTGTATTTCTCGAATGTGAAATACCATACACCATCATAAGTGTTATTAGAACGACAACGTTTAAAATCCACAGTCAAATTATCTTGACTAGTTGATATTAAGCGTTGACACGAATTCTAATTAGAATATCGTATTTGTGCAGACATTATTCAGCGAGTTATAAACCGTTGGGTAAAATAATTCTGTGCAGACACGTTACTCAATTCAAAATTAGAATTCGCTATAATTCATTTTCTCATGATTAAACTAATCTGTTATTGATGTGGGCGATCAATGACAAAGTATAAGTCCAAAAAATCATGCAAATACTTGTTTTTATTACAAAGCAGGTATCACAACAAAGTTTACCATAACAAACAAAAGCCACCAAACGACTGAATCTCAAAGCACATTGAGTTAATTTCGAAGCCTGCATTTCTCCCAAGCGAGAAATACAAGCTTCGAGGGGCAAATGTTAACCGCATTCTTAGAACGTGGTTCAGAACTAAGAAGTATTCACAGACGATGACACACGAGTAACTGACTCATGTCGTTTCTACAACATGGATCCTATAGTCATCCACACGACATGATTTTAAGTCGTTGGCACAAGTTAGATTCAAGTCGTCAATATGACATGAGCCTAAGACATTCTAAATCATGGCGCGAGCTTGCATGTCATCCTTCAATAACCCGCAAGGATCATGTCGTATACTACAGTGTTGCACCCATGTCGCACCGTCCATTTCCATGCCACAAGAAACTCATGTCGTACTCAGTTAAATCAGCGGAATGCTATGGTGTTACGCCAAGCTGTGAGCATGAATTGTTACTTGCAAAAGAATTGCTCAAGTAGCCAATGAGACCAAACTTGCCGTATAAATGTTCACAAGCCACGCAAGCATGGCAGTAGTAAGTCAATCCGTTCATATCGGCGTACCGTTCATGTCGTTAGACTTGATCGTAAAGCATGTCGATTGAATGAAGACCTTCATGTCGCAATGAACCATGACGTTCTGATCAGCATGTCGTTCTAGTTTTTCATGTGGTTCGAGTGATAAAGGAAACCAGATCGTTCCATCCATAAAATGAAATGAATTCATTAATTAAACCCAGCAATGTGTACACAAATATGGCGACATGAGAAGACAATAATGAGGCAACAATACAGGTCTCACGACATACTGAACACGGCATGGTGCATATGCTTTCACGTGGCACGGTTGAAGTAATTAGTCCAACTCGTGAAAGAAGTCAAGACGTTGGGCCTATCCATATCGCAAGGTAATTTAGACCCGTAAGCTGTTAAGGCGTTCACACCAAGGCGTAGGGACGGATTGAAGTCATACGGTTCCAATTTATACCGCATGTCGTTGAATTCAGCCATGCCGTCGCATGCGAAGTGACAGCTGTAAAGGACTATTTGGATTATTCAGTCATGTCGCGCCACGGTATAAATGAGTCGTACCGCATTTTTAATACCAGATACCTCAAAGATGAAACCATTCATGCCGCAAGCAAGTCATGGCGTCCCAAGTCATGACACGGTGATTCATGGCGTTTTCAGCATAATTACAGAATTGCCACCCGGGCTAAAATCACCTATAAATACCCCTCATAATTCATTTGGGGGGAGGGCCGAAAATTCATTTCTAGTAGGAGACTCCGTCAAATTCAAAGCTCATCTATAACTTCTCTAATGGCTTCCATGGATTCAACAACAATTTTCTAACTTCATGAAGATCAAATCCAAGTGAATGATCATAAAAGCTTTCTCCAATCAAATCTAAGCATCATCAATCTCATTCAAGCTACATAATAAGTCTCTCAAGCATCATTCAAACGATCTCTTCTCCTCTCCAAAGCTTAAAATCGAATGTTAATTCACTACGAAATCTATGAAGATCATGGAAAAGGATCAAAGCACACAAGTGGTTGAAGATTCATCACAAAGCTAAAAGATCTCTTCATTTTCTTCACCAAATTCAAGTGAAAGTAAATCGTCAAGAGAGTTGAAAGAGAGAAATGATTGTAATGAGGGAAAATTCATATGTTGTAAGTTTGAATATCATAATGAGAATGGACTGAAAGTGGACGTAGATTCAAAGAGAATCGAACCACTATAAAAATTCCTTTGTGCTCTTACTTGCTTTTATCCGTTTATTTTGCAATTTCGCGGTTCCATATTCTTACCGAATAGGTGAAGTGTAGCTTTTACACCTTTGGTGTTTGATCCCAAATTTGGAGCAAACACCAGCCCTGACATTTTTACTTATGTGGATAATGGATTATGAGGTACCTTGGTTTTATAGATTGTTAGTGGCCATATTAGAGGTTCAAAAGAATCGGGAAGCGTGTGTTCATGCATAACTAATCCACTAACGTTATTTGTGGACTTTCCCTGAAGTTCCAAGGGTTCACTACGAGGAATCCTGACGCATTTGCTAGAGTCTCTCGAATCGAAGAGGACGATCCCTAGCCTCGACTCATGATGGAAACTCAATTTCCAATATGACACCTTGCGGTTTTGATTGTATAACTAGTATGACGACATAGTAGGATGGGGTACTATGCCATCTATGATTGATACATTATGATTGAATTTTTTTGAAAATATATATACACTAATAATAATATCAAATCCGTTTTTATCGTATCAAGCATTTTTGACCATTATAAGGTAAAACTCTATCCTCCGGTTTGCGTTGCATTGTGTGATGGGACTTGAGTTTTATAATGGTTTCATTTTTCTAAAAAGCATTGAGTTGTTTAACGATTTATTTAATTTATGCACTGGCAATCCAATGGAGTAAACCCGTTCCGCGTTAGCGGCGTGGTCCTGTGATTAGCCTTATTATTAGATTAGTTGAGTTAGATTCTCATACCAGTCCTATGATTGACCTGTAGTTTGTTTCACTGGCAAACTCGGGTGCCCGTATTTTCCACACGGACAGTCGAGTAGCTTGTTTTGCAAATATTTATCTCTTGAGCAGGATTCTGGATTGAAGCTTAAAGCTGTGTCCATAGCATTTATAGTCTTCCGCTGCAATGTATTAAATTTATTGTAATTTATCTTCCACTGTATTATTATTTATCAATGTACTCTAATATTCCGTACTCTGATGTAACATTATTATAATGTTTTATAAAAATCTTCTGTTGTTGTTCTGATGTGTTGTATTCCCAAAGTTAAAGTATTCGAAGATTTCCAACTTTTGGTTCAGACCTATGTGGTTTATGGTCGATTCAAAGGGTGGGGATTTTCGGGTCTTTATAGTTGGTATCAGAGCTCTGGTTAGTTCAAATCTTTGGGGTACAACTCATTAGAACTGAACAAAAGATTCGTTAGAGAATTGGATTAGTAATATCTAATAAGAATACTCAATAGAGATATGATCAGTAGTATCGTAGAATGAGAAAACTCGTTAGAGATAGGGTTAGAAATGCCCTAGAATGAGTTGAGAGCGACAAGTTTATAATTAACGTATTTGTGATTATATATATAATCCGATCTTAGAAAATATGATTTTTAAATATATAAAAGTTATATATATTTGAAAAGCTAACCAACTAATTGATTGTTGGTTGTGATGTGTCAATATTAGTTCAACAAATAAAATTATTGCAATCAATAAAAGAATAAAAGTTGAGTTGGTTAATTAAACAACTTTTAGCTCCGTTCCTTTTCGAGGATGAAAAGATTTTAAGTGGGGGATCAGATTGTAACAACCCGAAAAATTAGGACCAATTTAAAATTTTTATTTTAAGAATTTTTGATAGAAAATACGTTAGAAATTAAAATTTTCATTTTTAAATAATATTAAAGCCATTGAAAATAGTCATTTTACAAACGACCTCCGTTTTTGACAAAATCACTTTTGTTGGATCCGGAATGTCAAAATATGGTTACGTTTAAATTTTCATAATTTTTTGAATTAATATATGAGCGTGGCAAAAGAAAATGTGTTTTGTCAATTTCAGTCAATTTTGATCGACTTGAAAAGGCCATTTTTCAAACGGTCTCCAAATTCGATGAAATTAATTTTGTTAGGACTGTATCTTCAAAACATAGCTAAATTTATTTTTCGAGATTTTTTGGAGTCAGTATATTGCCCCGGTAAATTAAAATTTGCGTTCGAATTTAATATTAAATGTTTATATTTTAAATTAAAGAAAAATGGGCTGAAACGATCGAACGGGCTGATGGTACCTAGTCCATTGTGTCCGAAATAGGGGTAATTAGTTAGGAACGACAGTTGTTGGGCCTAATTCTGAGTTAGTGGCTAAACGGGCCTTTAAGTGATTAGTGGATATTAAAATAGTATAAATTGTAATTAGTTAGAACCATAATCCTTCTTCCTCAAAACCCAGCCGCCGTTCCTCTATTTTCATGGCCTAGAACCTTCAGTTCTTTCTCCTCTAATTTCTCCTCCTACACAAATAATTAGATCCTCCTCATCTAGACTTTTTTGTAGAGATTTTCCACCTCTTCACATCCATACCAAGATCATCACCTGAAAGTGCACGAACTTCAAGAATTACTCTCCCTAACCCGCGGATTTCAACCCCAAACCGCCCCCCCAGGCCCCACCGCACCCTACCCCACCTTAGGCGCATGCAACCCCCTCCCCTCCTTTCCGACGTGCCATTCTCTGATCGTCTTCAAGCTTAAAGGTTTGAATGCAAAGGTGAACCCTAGTTTTTGAATAAGAAGGAAACCCAAGTTTGGGAAGCAACAGCCTTGAATTGAGTGGAGGTGAAGAGATTGACCTTTCTAATTTTAATTATTTAATTAATACAATCAATTTATTATCAATCTAAATTAAATCATATCTAATGCGTACGGGCTCGGAATTGAACGATTTCAGATCCGCCACGATCGTGAGTCCGAGATCTACAAGTCTAAACTGACTAGAACTGATTCTGAGCAAATCAAATTTTGGCCAAATTTCATATTTGAATAGCGCAAAATTCAAAGCATTGTGAGATTTCTATATTTAATTATTAAAATTTGATTATTCCTCGCTATGTGAATTCCATATATGTATGTTGTGAAATCCGTATTGTTGGTAGTTATGAAATCTGAATTGGTTGATGTTTGTTATGTGGATTTGTTGGTGTGATGATTATTGTTGAAACAAAATTGTTGAATCAAAATAAAATCATTATTTTTGTCAAACTAGAATTGACAAATAAAAAAATAATAAAATGTGTCCTTTTTGTTGAAATTTGATTTGTCAAAATAGAATCACCATTTTCGTTAAACCAGAAATGTCTTTTCGGTGAAATTAGATTGATCAAAATAACATCATCATTTTTGTCAAATTAGATTTGTCAAAATGAGACCATCGTTTTTGTGAAATTAGAATTTACAAAACAAAATAGTTATTTTTGTCGCAATAGTTTTGTTAAAATTGACACAATAAAAATCGTCATTTAGTTGAAAAAAAAGAGACATAATTTCATTGTCATTTAGTTGAAATAAAAAAGAGACGTAATTTCATTGTCATTTAGTTGAAATAAAAAAGAGACATAATTTCATTGTCAATTAGTTGAAATAAAAAAAGAAATAATTTCATTATCATTTTGTTGAAACTAAAAGAGACATAATTTCATTGTCATTTAGTTGAAACTAAAAGAGACATAATTTCATTGTCATTTAGTTGAAAAAAAGACATAATTTCATTGTCATTTAGTTGAAATTAAAAAAAAAGATATAATTTCATTGTCATTTAGTTGAAATAAAAAAAGACATAATTTCATTGTCATTTAGTTGAAATAAAAAAGACATTATTTCATTGTCATTTTGTTGAAATAAAAAGAGACATAATTTCATGGTCAATTTGTTGTAATAAACAAAAATTTCATTTTTGTTTGCATTAAAAGTTAATAAACAAAATCATCATTTTTGTTTGCATTAAAAGTTAATAAACAAAACCATCATTTTTGTTTGCATTAAAAGTTAATAAACAAAATCATCATTTTTGTTTGCATCAAAAGTTAACAAACAAATTATCATTTTTGTTTGTATACTGAAAGTTAACAAACCAATTTATCATTTTTGTGATATTGAAAGTTATCAACGAAATTAGTCATTTTGTCGCATTGAAACTCTCCTTTTATTATCATTAGAAATGTAGAAAAATGTTATGACATTGAAACTCTCCTTTTAATTGTCATATGAAAACATCATTTGTGTTGAATAAGGATTGGCAAAATAAGAATATGTCATTTTTGTGTTAGAAAACATATGTTAATAAAAATATTCCATGTTACGTTAAAGTATATAAAATTGTCATTTTGTTAGATTAGAACCATGTTAAGCTAATATATATAAAATTGTCATTTATTTAGAATTATCATGTAATAAAAAAATTCCATTTGATTTAGAAATGTCATGTTAAATAAAAATTATCACTTTCAATTGTTTTGTTGAATTAGATTTGTCAACAAAATAAAATGATTCATGGCTTGAAAATGTATTTACATTAAAATTCACTTTTTAATGTAAATGAATCATTGAATATGATTCATGGTTTGAAAATATATTTACATTAAAATTCACTTTTTAATGTAAATGAATCATTAAATATGATTCATTGAAATGAAAATATGTTAACATAAAAATTCACCTTTTTGTTGATCATTATATAAAATGAAATTATCATTTGTTTATTAGATTTTTGACATTAACATTTATGTTAATCATTAAAAAGAATTAAACAAAAATATTCATTTTGTCAATTAAAATGGATTGAACAAAAATAAATTAGAATTGTCATTATAAGAATAAAATATCATTTTATTGAACTTACATATATTAGAATTTATATGCAAGTATAAAATATCACTTTTATTGTAAATGCATATATTAGAATTTATATGCAAGTATAAAATATCACTTTTATTGTAAATGCATATATTAGAATTTATATGCAGGGATAAAATATCATTTTATGTACAATGCATATATTAGAATTTATATGTAAAGATAAATGTTTGAAACATTGAAAAATTACATTTTTAATGTAAAGATAAAATATATGTAAATATTCATTCTATAGATAAAATGTTTGAAACATTGAAATTCACACTTTTAATGTAAAGAAGGAATTATGTAAAGTATTCATGTTTGGATAATAATAAAATTTACATTTTTAATGTAAAGCCTGATTCATGTAAAATGATCACTGTTTGAAATAGAAAAGTTTAACAATAAAAATTTACATTTTTATTGTATATAGAAATGATGAAAAATATGCATAGTTGAAATAAATTGGTTAATCAATAAAAATTTACATTTATATTGAATGGATGATTCGCTAGAACAATGCATTGTGAAAATAATTTAGTTGATCAATAAATGGTTTTGAAGTCGTCGAGCGAATTATATATATATATATTTATATATATAAATATAAAATTAAATGAATTGCGCACGGTAGTTCGCGTTTCGAAATCGTAATTTTAAACGATTATACCGAATGATCCGACCGTCGGATTTCCCCAAAACTGAAACCATTAGGACCTCTTTGGGAAGATCTTTCCGATGATATAAATTTTGTTAAAATCCAACGGTTAGATTTCGAGATATGTGTAAATCAAATTTTGATAAAAATAGCGCCGGGGCCGCCTTTCAACCCGAAGCGGCGTTGAATTAATTTAGCTATTTTTACATATATAAAAATAGCGATAAATCGTTATAAAATAATATTGACGATATGAAATGGTTTTTAAAATTATACATATGCGAGAATCATTTGAAAAGACCGAGTTCAATCTCATTTCAAATGATTATACGACGTTTTAAGTTGAAGATATTGAAGACGGTGATTGAAGACCGGCGATCTTCACATCGAATGGAAGACTACTGATGCCCGGCATTGGGTAGCTCCCAATAAAGGGTTAATAGTGGTAGTTTGACCGGACGTACTTGTTGATTGTCCGGATATGCGAGCGCCTCTCCTTCGTATTGGACATACGGGGAGGAATAAGGTGACTCCGGTTTCGTTCAGACCCAGAACGGACTTGTAAATGGATTCGTGTCTGACATTGGAATTCACTTCTTGTAAATTAAATTGATTTCTATTTAATATATATCTGTTTGGTGGCAGAGAATTTATTCTCTTGCTTAACACCCTCAAAGGGTATATATTGGTCGATACTGATCGCATGGCGTGAATTGTCATTGTGGCACGCCAAGATGTAAATGATCAAGGCTTTTTGTTGAAAAGCAGGGCCTTGTGGTAGATGATCAAAGCATAGCCTGTTTAGGCGTAGCTTTGTGTATAGTGTGACTTCGCGAACCTCACACCCTGGTATGAGTCAAAAACAGGAGTAGGACTGCAGGGAGTGCACACGTTTCTTTCTAGCTAAGAAGTGGTATCAGCGACTTACCAGCCCTGACATTTTTACTTATGTGGATGATGGATTATGAGGTACCTCGGTTTTATAGGTTGTTAGTGGCCATATTAGAGGTTCAAAAGAACCGGGAAGCATGTGTTCAGGCATAACTAATCCACTAACGTTATTTGTGGACCGGCCCTGAAGATCCAAAGGTTCACTGCGGGGGATCCTGAGGCATTTGCTAGAGTGTCTCGAATCGGAGAGGACAATCCCTAGCCTCGACTCATGATGGAAACCCAATTTCCAATATGACACCTTGCAGTTTTGATTGTAGAACTAGTATAGCGACATAGTAGGATGGGGTACTACGCCATCTATGATTGATACATTATGATTGAAATGTTTTGAAAACATAAATACACTAATAATAATATCATATCCGTTTTTATCGTCTCAAGCATTTTTGACCATTATAAGGTAAAACTCTATCCTCCGGTTTGCGTTGCATTGTTTGATGGGACTTGAGTCTTATAATGGTTTCATTTTTCTAAAAAGTATTGCATTGTTTAACGATTTTTTTAATTTATGCATTGACAATCCAATGGAGTAAACCCGTTCCGCGTTAGCGGCGTGGTCTTGTGATTAGCCTTATTATTAGATTAGTTAAGTTAGATTCTCATACCAGTCTCATGACTGACCTGTAGTTTGTTTAACTGGCAAACTCGGATGCCCATATTTTCCACACGGGCAATCGAGTAGCTTGTTTTGCAGATATTTATCTCTTGAGCAGGATTCTGGATTGAAGCTTAAAGCTGTGTCCAGAGCATTTATTGTCTTCCGCTGCAATGTGTTAAATTTATTGTAATTTATCTTCCGCTGTATTATTATTTATCGATGTACTCTGATATTCTGTACTCTGATGTAACATTATTATAATATTTTATAAAATTCTTCTGTTGTTGATTTGATGTGTTGTATTCCCAAATTTAAATTATTCGAAGATTTCCAACTTTTGGTTCAGACCTTTGTGGTTTATGGTAGATTCAAAGGGTGGGGATTTTCGGGTCTTTACACAATCTCTCTGAAATAAAGCTGCGCCAGACTTCGAGCTGTTCTATTAGATTTGGCAAGGATAAAATGTGCAGTCTTCGTGAAACGATTTACAATCACCCATATACTGTCGTTGCCTTTCCTGGTTCAGGGCAAGCCATCAATAAAGTCCATAGAAATTTGGTCCCGCTTCCAACCTGGAACCTCTAGCGGTTGCAACAATCCTGCGAGCTTCTGCTAGTCGCTTTTGACTTGCTGCAGGTGGGACATCTAGCAACATATATAGAAATGTCTCTCTTCATCGCCTTCCACCAAAAGGTGCGCTTAAGATCATGATACATCTTGCTTACTCCTGGATGGATGCTGAGTTTAGATTTGTGACATTCATCCATAACTTCTTTTTTTAGCTCAGGAATATCAGGCACACAGATTCGCCCGTGCAATCTAAGAGTCCCTTTGCTGTCTATTTGAAAGCTGGAAGCTTTGCCCTTTAGAACTCGCTCGCTAATCATCTGAATAAATTTATCATCTTTCTGAAGAGCCGAGATCTTATTGATTAATGTGGGCGTAATTATAAGACTGGCGATGATAAGATTGGCGCTGGCTGCATTCTTCCTGCTGAGCGCATCGGCTACAACATTGGATTTTCCTGGAGTATATAGGATGTCCAGATCATAGGCCGCAAAAAATTCCAACCAACGTTACTGCCTCAAATTCAAGTCTATTTGGATGAACAAATATTTCAAGGATTTGTGATCAGTATACAGTTCGAACTTCTCACCCAAGAGATAGTTCCACCATATCTTTAAAGCAAATACGATGGCCATCAACTCTAGATCATGGGTGGGGTATTTCTTCTCATGCGGTTTCAACTGACGGCTAGCATAAGCAATTACTTTGCCCCTTTACATTAACACCGCACCAATACCTTAAATAGATAAAACGGATAACATGTTAAAATAAGATTTGTCATTAAAATGTCATCTCTGACATGTTTGTTTAGATAAAAGGAATAACCTTCAATAGACGCATCAGTATAGACTGTCAAATCTTGGTTGCCATCAATAATGGTCAACACGGGAGCAGTGATCAACCTCAATTTCAGCTCTTGGAAAGCTGTCTCACATTCGGGTGTCCAAACGAACTTGGTATGCTTCTTAGTCAGTTTCGTCAATGGACAAGATAGTTTCGAAAAATCTTTAACGAATTTTCGATAATAGCCAGCCAATCCTAAGAAACTTCTGACTTCTATAGGAGTGCTAGGCTGCTTCCAATCTTGTATGGCTGAGATCTTGCATGGGTCTACTGAAATTCCTTTCTTTGATACAACATGGCCGAGGAATTTCACCTCTTCTTGCCAGAATATATGTTTAGAGAATTTGGCTTTCAACACATTCTTTCTCAAGATTTCCAGAACTTCTCTTTTAGATGCTTTTCATGCTCAGCAGTGGATTTAGAAAAGATTAAGATATCATCGATGAAAACCGGCACGAATTTATTTAAGACATCCCAGAATACTCTGTTCATTAGATCGACAAAGTAGGTTGGAGCGTTACATAAACCGAAGGGCATTACTAGCCATTCATAGAATAAGTCTGGCCCTCTGAAAGCTGTCAAAGGAACACATTCTTGGGCAATGCATAATTGATGGAAACCTGTAGCTAGGTCCATCCTAGAAAATACTTGTACTCCATTCAAACGGTCCAACAGATCATCAATACGTGGCAGTGGATATTTATTTTTCAGTGTTTGCTTATTGAGGTCACGGTAGTCCACACATAGTCTGACGGTACCGTCTGACTTTGGGACAAACACCACTGCTGCACCCCAATTTGAGAAGTTAGGCTTGATCAGACCCTTCCACAAAAGTTGTTTAGTTTGATTGCTCAGCTCCTCTTTTTATTTTAGTGTCATTCTCCGAATAGGATGCACAACGGGCCTTGCATTCAGAACTAAGTCAATCTTGAAGTCGATTTCTCTGCGCGGAGGTAGGCTATCAACTACTTCAAACACATCCACATAATCTCTGACAACAGGAGTATCCTTAATAGAAGCAGGAGTGACTTCTAAAGAAGACCAGAATTCTTTCCTATCTGTGGCCGAGCCGTGGCATGGTATAGAAATAATATCTCCGAATTTGGTTTTAATTTTTACTATTCTTCCAGCGCATAGTAACTCAGCCTCATACTTTGATAGCCAATCCAGTCCGAGTATGATATCATATCCGGAAAAACTCATAACGATCAAGTCAAAAGGGAAATGGAAGTAAGAATAAGAAGAGGCACTCTACAATACTGATAGAGAATAATGAACCTCCTATCAGACTATGGGCTCTAATTGATTCTTTAAATTTTCTTGGTTTGAGTTTTAACTTTTTAATTGTGTCACTAGAAATGAAACTTCGCGATGCACTGCTCCCTCAGAAAAAGCCGGTGCAGCTGCTCCATCGTACACATGTGCCACCTCAGATTTCTTCAACAGAGGACAATTTTGATAAAATGCTCCGTATTATGGCAGTTAAAGCACTCTTGAGTGTTCCGAGATTATGACCGCGGTTCTGACTGGGTCCATACTCATTCCTCCTTGGTTTCTTCCAAGCTCGGCATTCGTAGTCAAAGTGCCCCATCTTCTGACAATTGAAGCATCTCACCTTGGATTTGTATCTCTTTTTTCCTTGGGGCTTGCCGGCTGAAGAGATGCTCGCCTCTGGTTTCTTGTCAGCTTGATTTCTTTTATTATTATTCTGATTCTTCTCACGCTCTGTAACGACCCGAACTTCCTCGTTCTCCGAAGAGAAGATAAAGAACAGATTGTTTGAGAACACGACAAATTAGAACACAAACAGAAGAACATTTCATTGCTTATTACAACAATTTCCATCAGAGTACAAGAATATAACAGAGTATGAACAAATATTACACATTTGATAAATATTAGAGATTTAAATTACATTTAAATACATCGCAGCGGAAAAATAATAAAAAACACAACTGAAAGTAATACACGGATACAAAGCTTTCCGAATATCTCTTCAGCAGTAAATCAGGATCCTGTGAATATAATATCTGCCAAACCCAACTACTAGCTGCCCGTGTGGAAATACCACTATGTTTCCATACCAGGCTCTACAAATAAAACCGAAATGTCACGTATTGGAAATTGGATTTCCGTCATGAGTCGAGGCAAGGGATGTACTCCTCGCCGACTTCGAGACACTCTTGCAAGTGCCTCAGGGTCACACACAACGATCCCTTGGGTCCTTCAAGGCCGGTCCACACATAGCGGATTAATTATACCTGAGCACACGTTCCCCGGTCCTATAGGACCTTTCCATCGGCTCCGTAGAGACCGATATATCCGAGGCGCCTCGCATTCCAACAACCACACAGGTAAAAATAATATGAATGTCAGGGCTTGTAAAATGCTGACACCACCCATAGCTAGAAAGAAACGTCATGTTCTCCTTGGGTCCCTTATACCGTTTTTGACTCATACCGAGGTGTGAGGCTCGCGAATAAACGCTATACACAAAGCTATGCCATTTAAGGCCGTGCTTTGATCATCAACCACAAGACTTTGCTTTTCAACAGAAGCCTTGATCATTTGCCACTTAGGCATGCCACACGGGAAATTCACTCCATGCGACTGATGTCTATCGATATACATCCTCTGAGCTCGTATGTCTCAGAGAAGGGCGTTAAGCAAGAGAACAAATTCTCCGCCGCCAAACAGATATATATTTAATAGAGATCAATCAGCACAGAATAAAATCCAATGTCAGACACACAGTCCATTTACAAGTTCATTCTGGGTCTGAACGAAACCGGAGGCACTTTATTCCTCGTCTCATATGTCCAATACAGGAGAGAGGCCCTCACATATCCGTCGATCTCCAAGTACATCTGGACGATCATTACTTATTACCTCATCTTGGGTGTACAGCCCAATTAAGACATCAGTAATCATCCAAACGATGTGAAGACCTCCGGTCTTCAACCACCGTCTTCATCGTCGACTTATCGTCGAATCGGTTATTCAGAATGGGTATAAACCCGGTCTTTCTGAATAACCCGCGTATATAATAAACAAGTGTTACACAAACACAACATACGCCTCATTCCAATTCTGAATATTCTTTTATTTAAATATTCATATCCTTTCGGAAAGGTTCCCATTAATTTTATCAAAGATAAATTCTTTAAATATATTCTTTAATCGTCATTTGGATATCATTTCAAACCATATTAAGGTTTTCCAAACTAGTCGGGATTAACGCACCTTACTGATGTAATCATTTGTTTAATTTCCCAATCCCAACTTATTCATCCCATGGAGAAAAACTAGTAGTACTCCATATCTAACACCACGGTGTTATCGGTAAAATTAATTACCATTTAACGTTCAAATCTACTTAAAAATTTAACTATCGCTTTGGAGCAAAACTGGTGATACTCCATTCTTGATCGTTTCAATCTGATTAAAGATTCATTAAAACTCCACTTAGTTTTAATCTTCCCAAAAATCAATATTGATGATTATTCAAAGCTAAGAAATTATCTTATCTTTAACTGGGTTAAAGAACCAATGCCATTTAAAATACGGTTCATGATAAACCCAAAATCACATTCCATTAGTCTATTACCGTAAATTAGTAAGAGAACAATTCACTAAGTATTAATCCCGAAGGCCGAAACCAACATCAGATCAATACCCAGGAAACCATTCAACTTAGCTAATCTCCAGTAAGTTTCTAATTTTCTTAACTCCATTGGGTTTAAGAACAACATTTTTAAAGAAACCATTCATGACAAACCTAAAATTCAATTCAATTCAATTCCAATTAAACATTAATTAATTGGTAAACTTCATTAAATCTTAATAAAAAGATTTAATCTTTTCTCAACTAGGTTTTAAGAACAGTGTTAGTGAAGACACCATCACGACAAACCCAAAATCCCATTAGATATTAAAAACAAGGCTCTGAATAGAAAATATATCGACTTATATTCAATATCAAATTCTGAAACCAAGAAATATCGTATAGGAATAACGATATGTATATCTTCCAAATTCCTCCACAATATCCGTATAATCACGGAATCCAATATTGAAAAATTCCGAAGATAATTTCGATTCAAATTCATTCCAATTCTTATATTGGAAATTTCTGGTTATATTAAAACCATTCACAAATCCAATTTATTTATTTAAAAATTACTGGATTTCAAATCTAGTTCATAACTAGCTCATTTCGATAAAAATATATTTTTATCTTTTCAAATATGGAATTTTTCATCCCAATTCTCTCCAAATCATTTATTATGATTTTACATAAAATATTAATATTTTTAATAATTTTATCAAGGCCCGTACAGTCGATTTCCAATAACGGTCATCGAACTGCACTTACAACGACCTTTTCCAAATTTGATTTGGGAATAATTCCAAATCAAACTGTTAGATTTCCAATCTCTTGTATTTGTTGAAAAGCTCTTTTCGATACGAACCCAACGGTTCTGGTTTTAGGAGAATCTGACGGTCGGATCTCGCGTAATGTCCATTCGAAGTCAATGGTCGAAATTCGCGAACTACCGCGGCGTGGCACGTTCTATTTAGGCCATTATATATGTATATATATATTTAATATTATATATATTTGGTCGATTTCCATTTAAAACGTATTTTATAAATCGTTTTAAATTCGTTTTCAGAACGATTTCAACTTATATTCAATTTCAAATCAAAATTGAATATTCCATATCATCGATATACAAATGATAATATTTTAAAAACATTATATTTTGAAATCATTTCCTTTTCGATATCCATTATAGAAATGAATAAAATCAATATAAATATCGTTCACATCAAAATGGCGTTAATCTAATCAACACGGCTTTATATATTTAAATATTTTCGTGTCCACCCCAAATTGGACATCAAAATCAGATTTTGATCTTTTACTGAATATTATTTTAAAATATTCATTATTTTAAAATATTCGTTATTTTAAAATTTATTCTTTCTGAATTGGAATTAGACACAGTCAATTACCATATAATTTTATTTATATGGATTTCATACAACACACGCACACAACAACAATCAAACGCAATCAACCATCATCTAGGTTGCATTCTACACTGCATAAGCATTAAATATAAATATTTAACGCTTACAATAGTTTGTCAACCAATCGATTGACATACAACTAAGCAATTGGGATTAGTGTACGTCAAATATCATCCCAATACCCGTGTGGGGTTCAATCAACAAACACTGAATATTATTTGTGCAGTTGGGCGATGTGTAAAATTTATCATCCCAATCAATATCAGTAAAATGGGTGTACATAAACAAATCGTTCGATTTGCAAATGAAAAATTATTTTATTCATATACACGTTAAAAATTATAATTTAATGATAAAATATATTATTTCAACACGTGAATATTTTCATTCCATTACACATCACAATCAATTTAAATAAACAAATCAACCAAACCAAATAATCAAACAAGTCATCCATGGTCTATGGACGACGGGGAGCAGTTCATATATGCAGTTACAAAATAAATAACTGAACAGAAAATTTTAGTGAGGAGTTCTCACCTATGGGTTCCACTCCGTCATTCCTTAGCGGACGATGGTTTGGATTTACCTGATATTCCGACTCCATCTTTCCACTCCGTTCATAAATAAAAATCAAATTTTTATAGCGCTAAAAATCGAATCTTTCTATAATTAAAAACCGAATCTTACTATAATTAAAAATCGAATCTTTCTATTATTAAAAATCGAATCTTTCTATAATTAAAAAAATCAATTCTTCTTCTATTAAAAATCACTTCTTCTTCTAAATAAAAATCACTTCTTCGTCTAAATAAAAATCTCTTCTTCTTATATTTAAAAAAATTCATATCTTTCTTCTAAGTAAGAAATTATATTTTTATATAACAAAAAATTACATTTTTCCTTCATAAAAATCCTACCTCTTCCTACTTAAAATCATATCTTTTCTAAAGTAAAAATCGTTTCTTTTCTATGCTTTTCATATAAGAATTCAGTTTTTAAAACAATGTATATTCTTATGGTTTAAAACAACGAATTAAACAATGTCAAATTTATATTAAAAACTCACCTTTGCTTTTCAGTTTTTGTTTGCAAAAAAAAGAGGGGAGGGGGGAGGGGGGAAGGCTGCGCGTCAGTGAAGGGGGAGGAGGCGCTCACGCCGGATGATGCTTAGGGTTGGAAGACGGTGTAGGAGGCGGTGTTGCTCCAGTGGTCGGGGCGAAGGGCTGTGAGGTCACGACGGTGGGATTTGGTGGGGGGGGGGGGGGGGGGTGGGCGCTCGCGGTTTTCAGAAGGGGGGCGTTGGAGAGACGCGGTGGAGGCTGGGGGATCAGAGGGAGGAGATCGATGCGGGGGAGGGTTGGGGGTCCGACGGTGCGACGTGGGTGGAGGGCGATGGGATCGAGCGGCTGCGTTTTCTCCCTTTTTTTAGTTTGTTGTGCGTAGACTGGTAAGGAGAGAGGAGTGGGGGTTTTGAATATATATAATAATTTAATATTTTATTTATTTTATTTCTTTTGATTTCAAAATTCATGTTTAACGATACAAACTCCAAATCAAACCCAATGACCGACGCCCCCAGGTAATTACCCCCATTCCGAACACAATGGGATATGTTTCATAAGCCAATTCGGTTGTTACAATTAGGTTCCGTCAAAATCAAAATATAAATCTATATATTGAATTTGAACGCACATTTCAATTTACCAGGGCCACATACGGACCCCAAAAATTCCAGAAAAATAAATCTGGCTATGTTTTGATGATACGGTCCTAACAAAACTAATTTCTTTGAATTTGGAGACCATTTGAAAAATGGCCATTTTCTGATCGACCCAAATTGACTGAAATTGTCAAAACACGTTTTCTTTTGCCACACTCACAAATTAATTTCAAAAATTATGAATTTTGGAATCTAGCAATAATTTGACATCCCGGATCCAACAAACGTGGTTTCGTCGAAAACGGAGGTCGTTTGCAAAATGGCTATTTTTAAGGGCTAAAATTCCATAGCGACTATTCTGAATTTACAATTGGGCATAACTTTTTATTCCCGCTATGAAATTTTGATTTTTCAGATTCGTTGGAAAGATGTTTTCAAATAGATTCTAATATTTTTGGTTTCACTAAAACCGGTTTATTTTGATTCATGTACATTCATTTGAAATTTGAAATCGGATTTTCAAACTACCGCGCCATTTCCAATTCATTTTATAATTAAAATAAATATTTTTATTCTTACTTCGATTCAAATAAATATATACGTTCTAATTCTATTCAAAATAAATTTCTCGTTGTTATTATTTAAAATAAATCATTTTAAATATTCAAAATTCATTAAAATTGCCAAAATAAAAATTTTAAATTGGTTCTGATTTTCCGGGTTGTTACAATCTCCCCCACTTAAAATATTTTAGTCCTCGAAAAGGAACGGAGTTGAAAGTTGTTTAACTAATCAACTCAACTTTCAGTTTGGCTTTCATCCTTCAACTTTTCAGTTTCTAAGAATCTCTATTTTTTTCAAAAAATTGGCTAACACCCTAAATTTTTGAAAAATTTCGCCATAATGTCCTTTGTACGGGGAGCATCGAGAAAATCCCCAAACCGCCACACAGGCCCTCTCATCTCAAAAAGAAAAAGCCAAGCGGCTCATAAAATCATCCAAACCTAAGAAATTAGTAAACATGTTCCTATTTGTTGGGCATACAATTTTATTCCTCTGCTTAGCCTCCCTGCTATGACCTGTTCAATGTATATACATGTATTGGCATGCAACTGCAATCAATTTTCAAGTCAGTTCAATATTTGATTCAATTTGGCTAAATATTCATCTTTCCTTCACATGTTGGTTTAAATGGATAATCACATAACACAATCAACAATCAACTACCAATTAGTTGATTAACGTTTTAAACACATAACTTTAATATATATACTCAAAAATCCATTTTTGATGCCAAATCACAACAATATATTCTAATTATATTTTGGTTCTCACACCAGTCAATTGGAAATATATAGGTATCCCACTATCGCACCCGAACATAAGTACTGATGATGATGCCTCATTATCAGAATCATCTCCGGGCGACTAGAGTGTGATTCTATATCTATCTAGTATCTGAGGCTTCGAATATACCTCTCGTCAGGCATATACCCGAAATCTCCCTATACTAGATTGTCCAAATTTAATACAAAAAATATATTCAAAAACGTATAAGGCTTTAAATTTTCAAAACAAAAATTGTTTTCATTTTTATTTTAAAAATAACTCTCTTCAGACTCATTCTAGGATACTACTAATCCCATCTCTAACGAGTCATTCTCATTGGATATTACTAATCCAATCTCTGATGAATTCTCTCGTTTGGTTCTAATATGCCTTGTTCTTGAGCTCTGTAAACCAAAGCTCTGATACCACGTGTAACGACCCGAACTTCCCCGTTCTCCGAAAAGAAGAGAAAAAATGGATTGTCTGAGAACACGACAAATCAGAACACAAACAGAAGAACATTTCACTGTATATTACAACAATTTCCATCAGAGTACAAGAATATAACAGAGTATGAATAAATATTACACATTTGATAAATATCAAAGATTTAATTACATTTAAATATATCGCAGCGGAAAAATAATCCAAAACACAACTGAAAGTAATACACAGATACAGAGCTTTCCGAATATCGCTTCAGCTGTAAATCAGGATCCTGTGAATATAATATCTGCAAAACCCAACTACTAGCTGCTCGTGTGGAAAGTAAGGGCACCCAGAGTTTAGGTTAAAACAATAAACTCCAGGTCAGCCATGTGACTAGTGTGATAACTAAAATAGTTATTAATTTGATTCTTAAAGTTCGGTAAATCAAGGGACCACGCCGTATAACACGGAACGGGTTTTAACCCCAAGAATACCAGTGCATTAAACAAACAACGCAATACAAATTACAGAAAATGAAGCTATTATAAGACCCAGGTCCCATCACACAATGCAACGCAAGCCGGAGGATAAGGTTTTACCTTATAATAGCCAAATAATGCTTGATACATGAAATTTAATCTTTTATTATCACTATAAGTGAAAAAATCAACTTCAAATATAAATGTATCATTCATAGGTGGCATAAGTGCCCCATACCACTATGTCGCCATACTAGGCTCTACAATTAAAACCGAAATGTCACGTATTGGAAATTGGATTTCCGTCATGAGTCGAGGCAAGGGATGTACTCCTCGCCGGCTTCGAGATACTCTAGCAAGTGCCTCAGGGTCACACACAGCGATCCCTCGGATCCTTCAAGGTCGGTCTACACATAGCAGATTAATTATACCTGAACACACGTTCCCCGGTCCTATAGGACCTATCCATCGGCTCCGTAGAGACTGATATATCCGAGGCGCCTCGCATTCGAACAACCTCACAGGTAAAAATAATATGAATGTCAGGTCTTGTAAAACGCTAACACCGCCCATAGCTAGAAAGAAACATCATGTTCTCATTGGGTCCCTTATCCCGTTTTTGACTCATACCGAGGTGTGAGGCTCGCGAATTAACGCTATACACAAAGTGTGCCATTTAAGGCCGTGCATTGATCATCAACCACAAGACTTTGCTTTTCAGCAGAAGCCTTGATCATTTTCCACTTAGGCATGCCACACAGGCAATTCACTCCATGTGACTGATGTTTATCGATATACAACCTCTGAGCTCGTATGTCTTAGAGAAGGGCGTTAAGCAAGAGAATAAACTCTCCGCCGCCAAACAGATATATATTTAACAGAGATCAATCATCACAGAATAAAATCCAATGTCAGACACACAGTCCATTTACAAGTTCGTTCTGGGTCTGAACGAAATCGGAGGCACCTTATTCCTCGTCCCATATGTCCAATACAGGAGAGAGGCCTTCGCATATCCGTCGATCTCCAAGTATGTATGGATGATCACCACTTATTACCTCGTCTTGGGTGTACAGCCCAATCAAGACATCAGAGTTCATCCAAACGATGTGAAGACCTCCGGTCTTCAACCACCGTCTTCATCGTCGACTTATCGTCGAATCGGTTATTCAGAATGGGTATAAACCTGGCCTTTCCGAATAACCCGCGTATATAATAAACAAGTGTTACATAAACACAACATACGTCTCATTCCAATTCAGATTATTTATTTAAGTATTCATATCCTTTGGGAAAGGTTCCCATTAATTTTATCAAAGATAAGTTCTTTAAATTTATTCTTTAATCTTCCTTTGGATATCATTTCAAACCATATTAAGGTTTTCCAAACTAGATGGGATTAGCGCACCTTACCGATGTAATCATTTGTTTAATTTCCCAATCCCAACCTATTCATCCCATGGAGAAAAACTAGTAGTACTCCATATCTAACACCACAGTGTTATCGGTAAAATTACTTACCATTTCACGATCAAATCTACATAAAGATTTAACTATCGCTTTGTAGTAAAACTGGTGATACTCCATTCTCGATCATTTCAATCTGATTAAAGATTCATTAAAACTCCACTTAATTTTAATCTTCCCAAAAATCAATATTGACGATTATTCAAAGCTAAGAAATTAATCTTATCTTTAACTAGGTTAAAGAACCAATGCCATTTAAAACACGGTTCACGATAAACCCAAAATCACATTCCATCAGTCTCTAACTATAAATTAGTAAGAGAACAATTCCCTAAGTATTAATCCCGGAGGCCAAAACCAACATCAGATCAATACCCAGGAAACCATTCAACTTAGCTAATCTCCAGTTAGTTTCTAATTTTCTTAACTCCATTGGGTTTAAGAACAACATTTTTAAAGATACCATTCACGACAAACCCAAAATTCAATTCAATTCAATTCCAATTAAATATTAATTAATTGGTAAACTTCATTAAATCTTAATAAAAAGATTTAATCTTTTCTCAACTGGGTTTTAAGAATAGTGTTAGTGAAGACACCGTTCACGACAAACCCAAAATCCCATTTGATATTAAATACAAGGCTCAGAACAGAAAATATATCGGCTTATATTCAATATCAAATTATGAAACCAACAAATATCGTATAGGAATAACGATATATATATATATATATATATATTCCAAATTCCTTCACAATATCCGTATAATCACAGAATCCAATATCAAAATATTCTGAAGGTACTTTCGACTCAAATCCATTCCAATTCTTATATTGGAAATTTCTGGTTATATTAAAACCATTCACAAATCCAATTTATTTTTTTAAAATTATTGGATTTCAAATCTAGTTCGTAACTAGTTCATTTCGATAAAAATATATTTTTATCTTTTCAAATATGGAATTTTTCATCTTAATTTTTTTCCAAATCATTTATTATGATTTTACACAAATTATTAATATTTTTAATAATTTTATCAGGGCCCGTACAGTCTATTTCCATTAACGGTCATCGAACTGCACTTACAACGACCTTTTCCAAATTTGATTTGGGAATAATTCCAAATCCAACCATTAGATTTCCAATCTCTTGTATTCTTTGAAAATCTCTTTTCGATACGAACCCAACGATTCTGGTTTTAGGAGAATCCGACGATCAGATCTCCCGTAATGTCCATTCGAAGTCAATGGTCGAAATTCGCGAACTGCCGCGGCGCGACGCGTTCTATTCAGGTCATTATATATATAATATATATAGTATATATATTTCATCAATTTCCATTTAAAATGTATTTTATAAATCTTTTTAAATTCGTTTTCAAAACGATTTCAACTTCATATTCAATTTCAAATCAAAATTGAGTATTCCATATCATCGATATACAAATGATACTATTTTCAAAACATTCTATTTCGAAATCATTTCCTTTTCGATATTCATTATAGAAATGAATAAAATCGATACAAATATCGTTCACGTCAAAATGGCATTAATCTAATCAACATGGCTTTATATATTTAAATATTTTCGTGTCTACCCCAAATCGTAGGGCTGTAAATTTTGTTCGAATGTCCGACGTCCGTTCGTGTCCGTGACCGAAATACGTCCGTCCGAGTCGGTCCGATTTTCATTTAGGACACGAGTTAGGACAACAAAATTTGTACGAGAAAAAAATCATGTCCGGTCCGAGCTCGTCCGAATTCGTCCGAATTACTTGTAATTCGACATATAGTTGAGAGAAAATCTAGTAAAATGTACAAAATGTGATATAAATAGCCATGTCCGACCGTGTCCGATCGGTCCGAACATGTCCGTGTCCGACCGATTTTATTTAGGACACGAATTAGGACAAAGAAATTTGTCCGAGAATTTTTTTGGTCCGGTCCGTGTTCGGTTCGATTTTTTTTTAGGACAGAAACTGAACACACCTCCGTCCGGTCCAGTCCGACCGATTTACACCCCTACCAAATCGGACATCAAAATCAAATTTTTATCTTTTACCGAATATTATTTTAAATATTCATTATTTTAAAATATTCATTATTTTAAAATATTTATTCTTTTTGAACTGGAATCAGACACAGTCAATTAGCATATAATGTTATTTATATGGATTTCATACAACACACGTACACAACAACAATCAAACACAGTCAACCATCATCCAGGGTGCATTCTACACTGCATAAGCATTAAACATAAATATTTAACGCTTACAACAGTCTGTCAACCAATTGATTGACATACAACTAAGCAATTGGGATTAATGTATGTCAAATATCATCCCAATACCCGTATGGGGTTTCCATCAATAACACTGAATTTTATTTGTGTAGTTGGGCAATGTGTAAAATTTATCATCCCAATCAATATCAGTCAAATGAGTGTACATAAACAAATCGTCCGATTTGCAAATGAATATTTATTTTATTCATATACACGTTAAAAATTATAATTTTAACGATAAAATGTTTTATTTCAACACGTGAATATTTACATTTCATTACACATCACAATCAATTTAAACAAACAAATCAACCAAACCAAACAATCAAAGAAGTCGTCCATGGTCTGTGGACGACAGGGAGCAGTTTATATATGCAGTTATAAAATAAATAACTGAACAGAAAATTTTAGTGAGGAGTTCTCACCTTTGGGTTCCACTCCGTCATTATTTAGAGGACGATGGTTTGGATTTACCCGACATTCCAACTCCATCTTTCCATGCTGTTCATAAATAAAAATCAAATTTTTATAGCGCTAAAAATCGAATCTTTCTATAATTAAAAATGGAATCTTTCTATAATTAAAAATCGAATCTTTCTATAATTAAAAAAAATCACTTCCTCTTCTGTTAAAAATCACTTCTTCTTCTAAATAAAAATCACTTCTTCTTATATTTAAAAAATCATATCTTTCTTCTAACTAAGAAATTATATTTTTATATAACTAAAATTACATTTTCCTTCATAAAAATCCTACATCTTCCTACTTAAAATCATATCTTTTCCAAAGTAAAATTCATTTCTTTTCTATGCTTTTCATATAAGAATTCAGTTTTTAAAACAATGTATATTCTTATGGTTTAAAACAACGAATTAAACAATGCCAAAATTATATTAAAAACTCACCTTTGCTTTTCAGTTTTTGTTTGCAAAAAGGGGGGAAGGTTGCGCGTCACTGAAGGTGGAGGAGGCGCTTACGCCGGAGGGTGCTTAGGGTCGGAAGACAGTGCAGGAAGCTGTGGTGCTCCAGTGGTCGGGGCGGCGGGCTGTGAGGTCACGACGGTGGGATTTGGCCGAGGGGAGGGGGAGCCTCGCGGTTTTCAGAAGGTGGGGGGGGGGGGGGTTGGAGAGACGCGGTGGAGGCTGGGGGATCGGAGTGAGGAAGAGATCGACGCGGCGAAGGGTTGGGTGTCCGGCAGTGCGACGTGGGTAGAAGGTGATGGGATCGAGCGGCTGTGTTTTCTCCCTTTTTTTGTTATGCGTTGACTGGTAAGGAGAGAGGAGACGGAGTTTTGAATGTATATAATAATTTAATATTTTATTTCTTTTGATTTCAAAATTCATGTTTAACGATACAAACTCCAAATGAGACCCAACGACTGACGCCCCTAGCTAATTACCCCATTCCGAATACAATGGGATATGTTTCGTAAGCCAATTCGGCTGTTACAATTAGTTTCTGTCAAAATCAAAATATAAATCTATATATTGAATTTGAACACAACTTTCAATTTACCGAGCCACATACGGACCCCAAAAATTTCAGAAAAATAAATCTGGGTATGTTTTAACGATATAGTCCTAACAAAACTAATTTCGTCGAATTTGGAGACGTTTGAAAAATGGTCATTTTCTGGTCGATCCAAATTGACTGAAATTATCAAAACACGTATTCCTTTGCCATGCTCACGTATTGATTTTAAAATTTATGATTTTTGGAATCTAGCAATAATTTGACATCCTAGATCCAACAAAAGTGGTTTCATCGAAAACGAAGGTCGTTTGCAAAATGGCTATTTTTAAGGGCTAAAATTCCATAGCGACTATTCTGAATTTTCAACTGGGCATAACTTTTTATTCCCACAATGAAATTTAGGTTTTTCGGATTCTTGGAAAGATATTTTCAAATAGATTCTAATATTTTTGGTTTCACTAAAATCTGGTTTATTTTGAATCCTGTACATTCATTTGAAATTTGAAATCGAATTTTCAAACTACCGCGCCATTTCCAATTCCTTTTATAATTGAAATAAATATTTATATTCTAACTTCGATTCAAATAAATATATACGTTCTAATTCTATTCAAAATAGATTTCTCGTCGTTATTATTTAAAATAAATCATTTTAAATATTCAAAATTCATTAAAATTGCCAAAATAATTTTTTTAAATTGGTTCTGATTTTTCGGGTTGTTACACGCTTCTGCTGTGAATTTCTGTCATTGTCCTCATAGCGGCAAGCCATCTCGATTACCTCATTAAGAGGGAGCTTAATTTTGCTGTGACTCTATTTAGATATTTCTTGGAGAGGCCATTAATGAATCTTTTGTTTTTCTGGACTGGGTCCCGAATTACTTCTGGGGCATAGCGTGAGAGTTCTTCGAACTTCCGCACATATTTTGAAATAGTCATATGTCCTTGCTGCAAGTTGGAAAATTGATCGTAGAGACGCTCTACTTCCTGTAGAGGAATAAACTTCTCGTTGAAGAGTTCCTTGAATCTGGCCCATGACATGTCGGCCTCATTATTGCCAATTATGACTGTATTCCATCAACTTTCAGCTTCATCTTTTAATAGCCACGATGCCAAAAAGCGCTTGCGGTGGTCTTCTAATTCCTGGCCTCCAAATATTTTCTCGCAATTCTTTAGCCTTCACTGTTTCTCGCCCGGTGAATGACACGCCCCTAAATTCCTAAACTTCTTGGCCACCTTGTCCAAGTCAAAAAGCTGTGGGGTTGGAGGTGGTGGTGTTACAGCCTCGGGAGTGGGCTGCCTCTGAGCAGTGGGAGTCTCATCTCTTGCTGGTCCTCTGGCCCCACATCTGCCTCCGCTCTAGCTCTCGCTTTATTGCTCATTTTCTAGTTAGTTCTGTACCATCAAGGAAAGAGTCAGACTAACAGAAATGATAAATTTAAAGGAAAGGTTAAAAGTAGAGACATATGGAAAGATGATAATGATGTAATGACTGATCAATATGTTCTATTTTGCTGTGCTCACTCTAGGACATTACTAATCCTTTCTCTAATGAGCTACTCGCCTTAGAACATTGCTGATCCTATCTAGACGAATTGTTTTAAAAATGTTATACTCCGAGCCAAGGTTAAACTTTAGCTCTGATACCGACTATGACGAACCCAAACTTCTGTAGTACGAAAGCAAGGATAATCATTGGAATATAACATAATTACAACAACAGCAGATCTTAGATAACATCATAACACATAAATCATTGCAGCGAAACTAGGAGTGTCATCAACATCACACATCAAAGACATCAGAGTAGCACAATTACAGGATACACTTAGCAAATAGAAGTCTCAGTAAAAAGAAATAAGTCTCAACTCCATCAAATACATCGTAGATCAATAATGTCTAAATGTCTCAAAGCAGTAACAAAAAGATAAAAATGTTCTTCATCTTCATTCCTTAAGCATGCTCCGATCCAGAATGTATCCATAATACCTAAACCTGTCACTTGGCTGCCCGTGTGAAAAAGACGACACCTGAGTTTGCAAAGTGAAACAAACTACGAGTCAGTCATGGGACTGGTATGAGAAATATTTCCTAACTCAACTAATAATATGGCTAATCACAGGATCATGCCGCTAATGCGGAACGGGTTTACTCCACTGGATTGCCAGTGCATAAGTTAAATAAATTTTTATTTAAAACAACGCAATGCTTTTTAGAAAAATGAAATCATTATAAGACTCAAGTCCCATCACACGATGCAACGCAAACCAAAGGATAGAGTTTTACCTTATAATGATCAAACATGCTTGATATATAGAAAAATAATAATATTTAAATATTATTATTAATGTCTAATCAGTTTTAAAATACTTCAAAGTAAATGTATCAATCCTAGACGGCATAGTACCCCATCCTACTATGCTGCCATATATAGGTCTACAATCAAAACCGAAATGTCGTATTGGAAATTGGGTTTCCATCATGAGTCAATGCTAGGGACACTCTCCTTACCGATTCGAGACACTCTAGCAATGTCTCAGGATTACACCTACGGGCAACCCTTGGATCCTGCAGGGCCGGTCCACAATTACTTTAGTGGATTGGCAATTCCTGAACACACGCTTCCCGGTCCTATTGAACCTATAATTTGGTCACTATCGACCAATAAATCCGAGGTGCCTCATAATCCATCAACCACATAAGTAAAATGTCAGGGCTTGCAAAACCCTGATACCACTTCTAGCTAGAAAGAAACGTGTGCACTCCCTGCGTTCCCTTGTCTCGTTTCTGACTCTTACCGAGGTGTGAGGCTCGCGAGGTAACGCTATACATAAAGCTATGCCGAAATAGGCTATGCTTTGATCATCAACCACAAGGCTCTTCTTTTCAACAAAAGCCTCGATCATTTGCATCTTGGCATGCCACATTGACATTCCACGCCATGCGATCGATAACTACCAATATATAACCTCTGAGCTCGTACGTCTCAGAGAAGAGTGTCAAGCAAGAGGATAAATTCTCCACCACCAATCAGATATATATTAAATAGAAACCAATTTACATGGAATGAAATCCAATGTCAGACACACATCCATTTACAAGTCCGTTCTGGGTCTGAACGAAACCGGAGTCACCTTATTCCTCGTCCCGTATGTCCAATACGGAAGAGAGATACTCGCTTCTCCGGACAATCAACAAGTACATCCGGACAACTACCACTTTAAACCTTTACTAGGAGCTAACCAATGCCGGGCATCAGTAGTTATCCATTCGATGTGAAGATCGTCGGTCTTCAATCGCTGTTTTCAATATCTTCGGTTTGAATCTTCGTATAATCATTTGAAATGAGATTGAACTCGGTCTTTCCAAATGATTCTCGCATATATGTAATTTAAAACCATTTCATATCGTTAATATTGTTTAATAACGATTTATCGCTATTTTTATTTATATGAAAATAGCCCAATTTAATTCAACGATGCTTTGGGTCAATAGGCGGTCCTGATGCTGTTTTTATCAAAATTTGGTTTACACTTTTCTTGAAATCTAACCGTTGGATTTTAACAAAATCTATATCCTTGGAAAAATCTTCCCAAAGCGGTCCTAACGGTTCTTGTTTTGGGAAAATCCGACGGTCGGATTTTTTGGTATAATCGTTTAAAGTTACGATTCTGAAACGCGAACTACCGCGTGTGATTCATTTAATTTTAATTTATGTTTATATATATTAAACTATATATAAATATAAACCATTCGACGATTCCACTAACGTGTTTAACATGCCAAATAAAAGAATGTTTTCATTGGCATATCATATCTACCTATTCATAATGTCAAACAAAATATATTTCATTTACATGACAATTGAGCCAATGACAAATACAAGCTAATTTTTATTTGTATTTCTACTTTTAACTTTAACAAATAAAAGGGAATATTTTATTTGTATAAAGTTTCAATGTAAATTTTTACAATAAAAATAATTCATACAGATTCTAATGTACGTATTGTCAATAGAATGATATTTCAACTTTGCATATAAATTCTAATATATGCATTGTAAATAAAAATGTAATTTTAACTATGCTTATAAATTCTAATATATGCATTGTAAATAAAAATGTAATTTTAACTATGCTTATAAATTCTAATGTATGCATTGTAAATAAAAATGTAATGTTAACTGCGCATATACATTCTAATATATGCATTGTAAATAAAAATGTAGTTTTAACTATGCATATAAATTCTAATATATGAATTGTAAATAAAAATGTAGTTTTAACTATGCATTTAAATTCTAATATATGCATTGTAAATAAAAATGTAGTTTTAACTATGCATATAAATTCTAATATATGCATTTTAAATAAAAATGTAACTTTAACTATGCATATAAATTCTAATATATGCATTGTAAATAAAAATGATGTTTTCATGTTGTATGTAAATTCTAATGTTATTTAACAAAAATGTATATTTTAACTAACAAAAATGTATATTTTTGCTTCCAACCTTTTTGGTTTAAAATGTTTCATCCTCTCTAATGAACAAAAATGTATATTTTTGTTTAATCCTTTTTAATGAACAAAAATGTATATTTTTGGTTAATGACTATTATTGTTTAATCCTTTTTAATGAGCAAAAATGTCTATTTTTGTTTAATCCTTTTTAATGAACAAAAATGTCTATTTTGTTTAATCATTTTTAATGAACAAAAATGTCTATTTTTGTTTAATCCTTTTTAACGAAAAAATGTCTATTTTTTTTAATCCTTTTTAATGAACAAAAATGTCTATTTTTGTTTAATAATTATTTAATGAACAAAAATGTCTATTTTTGTTTAATCCTTTTTAATGAACAAAAATGTCTATTTTTGTTTAATCCTTTTTAATGAACCAAAATGTCTATTTTTGTTTAATAACTATTTTGACAAAAAGAAATATATATATATATATATGTATATATATATATGTATATATATATATGACAAATTTTATGTAAACAAAAATGACAATTCCAATTCAACTATTCTTATTTTGACAAAAATGATAATTTTTGTCCAATGGTTCTAATTTGACGAAAATGTTAAGTTTTGTCTAAATTAATAAAATGATAATTCTTTTAATTCAACTATACCAATAGACCAAAAATGATAATTCTTGGTTCCACTATTCCAAATAACAAAATGATGAATTTTGTCCAATGATTCTAATTTGACAGTTTTATCTAAACAAAAATTATATATTTTTGTTTCACTCATTTTATTACAACAAAACGATCTATAAGTTTTTAACAATTTTATCATAACACAATATCACCCAATGAACATATCTACATACCACATCCATCACAGACCAAGTCACGAATCATAACAAATAGAAATTAACTACGGATTGGTGATAATACAATCAGGATTATTTCTAATTATTTAAGAAAAAGAAATAAAGTAGAATTCTCACTGTCGTTTAATTATGAATGATCCAGATCTGAAATTTGTCCCAAAATCTGATCTGCTCTGAATCCATTCTAGTCAGTCTAGAAATGCAGATCTCGGGCTCACGATCGCAACGCTTCTGAAATTATTCAATTCCGAGTTTGTTTGAGTGAGATACGATTTATTTTATGTTAATAACATTTTAAAATAAATTGATTACATAATTAAAATAGATTTTCACCTTCTTCCTCTTTACAGACAAAGGCCGATGGGTTTTTCAACTCGTTCAATTCTAGGGTTATCTTTTCCGACCAAACTACAAAGGTTTGTGACGGTCGGAGTGTGCCACGGCGTAGGGCCTCGAGAGGCGCACCCAGGGGGACCCACGACCTGGAGTTCGATCGTGGCAAGGAGGAGCGACGGCACTCGAACCGGCGGCCCTTCTGGGTGATGGTTCTCCTCGGATTCTCAATGAAAAATTTCAAACTTGGTATAGATATGTAGATGAGGAAGAGTACTTCAAAGTTCTCCAAAGGAGCACTTGATTTCGGTGAGAGGATGGGAAGTTATTGTGGAAGAACGTCTAGAGCTTTACTGGCCACTGAAATTGAGAGGTCGGCGGCTACTGTGTATTAGGGTTTTCTAATTATACAGCGTATTTATATTAATATAATATTTAATGTTCTAATTTACAAAAAAATCCATTAATCCCTGATAACTCCAATTCCAGCTCAACAGAAATTTTTCCTACGTGATTGCCCCTGTTCCGGAACCAATGGGCTAGGTCCCGTCAGCCCAAACAATCATTTTCAGCATGTTTTATTTAACTTAAAATTTAAATCATTTATTTAATTCGATTGAACATTTAAATTCACCGGGGCCACATACGGACTGTGAAATTCCCGAAAAAATAAATCTAGCTATGTTTTGACGATATGGTCCTAAAAAAATTAATTTCGTCAAATTTGGAGATCGTTTGAAAAATAGCCTTTTTAACAGTCGATTAAATTCAACAGAAATTATCAAATGCAATTTAATTTACTACGCTCACATATTAATTCCAAAAATTATGGGAAATTAAACTTAGCCATAATTTGACATTCCGGATCCGACAAAAATGGTTTCGTCGAAAATGGAGGTCGTTTGTATAATGGCCATTTATACGGGCTATAAATTATACTATATTCCATAGCGATAATTCTGAATATTCAACTGGCCATAACTTTTTATTCTCGCTATGAAATTTCGATTTTTCAGATTCGTTGGAAAGATATTTTTAAACAGATTTAAATATTTTTGGTTTCACTAAAATCCGTTTTATTTTGAATCCTGTACATTCAGTCAAAGTTCAGATTCAAATTTTCAAACTGCCGTGTTATTTCTAATTCCTTTCAAAATTAAAATAAATATATTCGTTCTAACTTCGATTTAAATAAATTTTAAATCGTTATTACTTAAAATAAATTATTTTAACTGTTCAAAATTCATTGAAATAACCAATATAAAAAGTTTAAATTGGTTCTGATTTTCCGGGTTGTTACAGTATGTGGCCGTGGTAAGTTAAAATGTACTTCAAATTCAATATTTAATGTTATATTAATTTATATTTTAATTTTGATAAAAAATGATCGAAACAATCAAATTAGCTTATTAAACATATTTCATTGTGTCCGAAATATGGGTATTTAGTTAGGAACGTCAGTTGTTAGGATTCGTTTGGAGTCCGCAGTGATAAGCGAGTAATAAGTTAATTAAATAATATTATATATATAAGCCTTTGGCCCCAAAACCCTAGCCCCTTATTATTTCCGCTGTCACTTGTGATTCTAGGGCCGAAATCATCAGAATTTCATGCCTCCGATTCTCCAAATCTAAGCGTTATTATCCAAAACTTAATACATGAAAATTGGAGAGCATGTTAAGATCTTTAAACCCAACGGCTGTGACCTGAATTAATGGGATGTGGAGCTTGATTTTTCAACTTAAAGTAGGTGCGTTTCATGGTTATTTTGGGCTCATGGGGCCCACCGAGTGGCCTGGGGTGGTTAGCAATTGGGGGGGGGGGGGGGGTGGCGCGCTCCTCGCGGTGGTAGTTGATCGGTCGACGGTGGCCTTGGGTGTCGTGCGCAAGCAGTTTGGGGAGACGACGATGGGTTGGTTTTCTGGAGGAAGAAGAATGACGTGGTTAGTGAGAAAAAAGGGAGATTAAGTATTTTAATTATTATTTAATTACGTAATTAAAACTTTAGACCTTAATATCTTGTGCATACGAACTCAGAATCGCGCGAAACTGGATCCATTGCGATCGTGGAGACGAGAGCTTTGCAACAAAACTAATTTGGTCAGAGTTGGAGCAAGTTGAATTTTGAGCTAAATTAAACGTGTGTTTAATTTGGTTTAAAAATAAATCGGCAAGCCGATCAATGTGAGAACTCTCTCTCACTCAATTATTTTGTACATTTATTTATTTTATAACTGAATATATGTTGCTTGCCTGTGTTGATTTATATTTGATTTAATTATCACAAATTTGTATACGGTGCCTGGTAGCTAACATCCCTGTTGTTTGCAAACCCATGGATGAATTGTTGACTTGTTGTGTTATGTTTTGATTGTGATTTTGAGTTGATTAACATATTAAAATAATGTTAATATATTTATGGTAGTTGAAATTGGATATAAATATCCAATTATAATTTGAACAGTGAAAATTGGTTAGCTAGAAAAATTATTAGAATCGAATTAGAATCGGTTAAATTTATTAACTAGTGACTGATTTAAATTGATTATTGTTGGTTGGAAACCCCACACGGGTCTTGGGATGATATCTGATTCACACATCTCGCTTGTGTGAAATTGCGGTTAATCGGATGATTGACAGATTTATATGAGTGTCAATTATTTGATTGTAGCTTATATGAAAATAAAATGCACACCAGATGTCATTTTTGATGTTGATAGTTGTTTGCAACTATTGTTGGGTGTATATGATTAATGTAATCTATATAAATTTATTTATATGCATGTAGTTAAAACGCTTAGCGGTTCTATAGCGGTAGAAGTGTAAAAAGCTATGGTGGGGATAAAGCAGGGAAATAACGGGGATATTGCGGATGTGCAAAAATGTTAATTAGATGTAAAACTATTAGATTAAAATTAATTAATTATCATTCTCGTGTCATTTGTGTAGAAGAAACGAATATTAATTAATATTATATAACAAAATCAAAGAATATTCATAATAAATTCTATGTTAATGGCGACTGCGAAAGCTTCCTTCTCTTCTCCACCCACCTCCACCACCTTCGACGCCGCTTTCCCTTCCCTCCCCTCTTGCAATTCTCCACCTATCCCCCCAGATCCACCTCCCTCTGGTGTTAATTCCTCTACTGCTATACCTTCTGATGCAAATCTTGAATCTAATCCAGATCCAAGTAATTCAACTTTTGGGTCTTCTTTTCCTGATAATATCAACACATCACAAACCTCCTTCCCCTTATTCATGAAAATGGACTATGCTTCCCTCTTTAATTTGCTTCCACGGAATGTTGGTGTTTTTAAACCTCAACATTTTAAATTCCGAGAAATGGTGTGCCACAAAAGATTCCTGATATGAACAAGACCGAAGGTATGAAGTATTGGAGCAATCAATTGATTGGATTCTTCTTGGATGACACTCTTTCTTAAACTACAGTGGTAATTTTTTTATTTAGATATTGGAAATTAGAAGGTGAGGTTGATATTAAGTTAGATGGTGTACACTTCTATTTTAAATTTTCTAATGAATTAGATAGAGCTAAAATTCTTAAATCGGATCCAATTTTATTAGGGGACGTATGTTCATCATTACGTTATGGGATCCTACAATTGGTCATGCTCAATCTCAGATTAAAAAATTCCAGTATGAGTTCACTTTTATAGGATACCTATACTTTGGACGCATTTAGGGATTAATTGGCTAGCTTGCAATATATGAAGATTAATATGTTTCGATACATGTATGGGAAAGTAATAGAGATTTTGTTATGCAAAGGGTTTAATTGAGATTTCATCAGATTTTGATTTACCAGAGAAAATTGTTGTGGATGGCTTAGGTAAAAACTAGCCCTCTGTTCTTCTAAGATATGATTGGCGGCCTTGTACATGTACGATATGTAAAGTGTTTGGTCATGATACTAGTAATTGTGAATTTGTTTCCAAATCTGAAATGGTTAATGAAGAGCATGTAGTTGATTACTTTGAGGATCTAAATGGTTGGTATAAAGAATTTGGTGGTCAACACAATAAAAAGGTGAGTTCTCATGCTCACACATTGATTAGAATAAGTTTAATTTAGAGTCTTAGAAGATTTGGAGGAAGAAAGGTAAGTTTAATAGTAAAGGGAATCATGTTGAGACTAATATTAGGGTGGATGCTAATTCTAATCCTTTTGACGTACTAGATTCTGATGTTATTGATGGTAATATTGATAACAACAAGAATAATGATAATAGCATGGAAGATAATATAGTAGAGGATACTGTTTAAAATGCACAAGTTAATGATATAGGTAATGTAACTTCAAATAGGGATGCCCAAGATTGTAATGGAATCAAAGATACTTGTTTAAGCAATGGAGTTAATCAATCTACGAAAATCTGTGTTGAATTTGTCGAGATTCAGGGAAGGGGTTGCAGCGACAAGGATTTTTATAGATTTATTTTAAGTATTTAATATGGTTTTAAATGTTAAGTTGATAATATAAATCGATTTATATATTGAGTTATCGATTTAATAATAGAAATACGATTTATTTCAAATATATATAATCATCGTAATACGAGAATTTGAAATAATTCAATTCAAAGTTAAAAATGAATCAAACCGTTTTAGATGATCAATATAAATTGTATATGACTATAAACGATAATAATAATAATTTATTATTGAGGAATTGGTTATTTTTGAATTTGAATTATATTATATCAATTTATTGTGGTTATTTTATATGTATGTTCAAATTAAATTTAATAATCTATTCCGTTGAGTTCAGAATAGTGTTATAGTGTTGAAACGCCAGTTTTTACGTTAAAATAAGGGTTCATGACTTCAAGTTATGAACCTCGAAATGTTTTTGATGGATAAGCTTGAAATCAAATCATAATCTGTTTAAATAAAATAAAAATCTCTTTAAATCAAATCATATTAATTGGGAATCAAATCAGAAATCTTTTCTAATTAAATTTACTGTACCTTAATCTACCCTAACCTATCCCCTAAAAATGTATAGTTCGCAGAATTAAATTCCTTATTGCTTAAGTATTCATCTTCTATAAATCGTGACTCCCACCCTTTTTATTTCTTCTACTTGGAAATCGCAAGCTTCAAAATAAATGTCATGCCTTCTTCCTCTAGTACTTTTAAAAACTGAAGCCGTGTGTTTCCTCCGATTAAAATCGCGTCCCTCTCTTATTCCTCTTTATAATTTTTTCCATTCTCAGGAACTCAAAAGAAAACATAAAAAAAGGGTTGCGATATTTTTCTGCTTAGCGAAATTAAAATCAAGTTCGATGAAATCAAATCCTTACGCATGATAAATTAGGGATCTCGACTTCAAACGGTGTAAATTGGGATCGATATTTCGCGATAGTCTCTGGCAAACGAATAGAATTCCAACCAGAATTTAGGGCTTTGGCTTTCTAGGATCGCAAAAGAGGGAATCACGATACAGTTATTAGCGCGAGCTGGAATCCATATTGTTGAGGGCGTGCGATGTTGAGATTGAATGTGATATTGGTTTGTGAGAACGTGGAGTATCGAGTGGTCTGCTGGGATCGAGAATTGATTGGTAAGGGACCGATGAGGTGCGATTTCCAACTTTGTGAAGCTCGATTTTTCAGAAGCAAGGTGGTTGCTGAAGTACGGTCAGTAAGGAGTTGGTGCATGCTAAGGTAAAAGCTACAGGCAGTTCGTTTTTTTAGAGGAGAAGAGTTAATATGGATTAAGTGTACGGAAATGGGAACAACTGAATATAGGGAGGAGGAAGAAATTTAAATTTTGCAGTAAGGTTAAACGATCAAAAAGCAGTCATGTGAGATTAAGAGCCTTAGAGATGTGTAAAAATGAATTTAAAATCGAAATGGAATGCCAATAAAAACCGCGGTGAGTAAATCTCACTCAGATTTTATTTAGAATTATTTATATTAATTACAAATAATTGTTTGTTGGTTGTTTGCATGCATTGAAATATTATTGTGGCTATTATATATATATATATATATATTAGTTATATAGGCTAGGTGTTTGTGGCTATTATATATATATGTATATATAACTTGTTGGATATTTCCCGCAGTGCCATTAGCGGATGCCCGCAGTATCATTAGCGGATGACCCTATGTGCCCCACAATATGATAGTGGATGACCTTCTATACCGCGATATCCTGCCTCAAAGCAGGTTGGATATTATTTATGTTGGCTAACGTCTGTGGATGCAGGAAAACAAGTTGGAGGGATCCAAATGGATTCTTCAAAATATATTATTGTTTGTTTTCATATATATTATCATATATGATGTGTTAGAAAACCTATGATTGATAATTGGGTGTTTTCGATTGGTTGAATATCATTATCCCTAAATGTTGATTTATAAAAATATTGTGAAAAAATATTTTGAGATTTAAACGGGAAAATCTATTTAAAAAAAAAAATATAATTTGAATTTCGAATGGGCTAAGAAATATTAACTTATTTGAATAATAAAGACAAGTAGTAAATTTATAAACGATGTTTATAAATTAAATAATGCGGAAATTGAAGTGAATTTATAAATAGTGTTTATAAATGAAATGGAATAATTATCACCGGAAAATTTGAATATTTAAATTCAAATTTGAATGTAGAATGTAAATTTGGAATCGTTTTAAAGAAGTAAACGATGAAGTTTATTCTGATGTTCAATACGTAAACTAAACTAAAATAAATCCATATGGATTTATGATTTGAATTCGATTAGTTCAAATTTATTTAACTAAAATATGTCCAGAAAAAATATTAGGATTGTATTATATAGAAGTTAAATTTAAATATGAAAATTGATTCGATGTTATATATAAATAAGTTATAATAAATAGAATATTCCAAAATAAAATTTTGGTTTTAAATAGATGTTGAAATGGAACTTGTTTTAATATATAAAACAAGTTAATTCATAAATGATGTTATAATTGTAGCAAATTAATTATCAAAAGATAATTTTAAATTTTAAATTTTAAATTCCAGTAGGAATTTAAAAATAGAATTTTGAATCATTTCAAAAAGGGAACGACGGATTATATTCCAAAATTCAGAATATAAACTAAATTGAGATAAATCCAATGAATTTATTATTAGAATTCGATTATATCGAATTTTATAAATAATTTATTTATAAAGGAAATTGGATTTAGTATAGAAGATTGAGTTACAAATAAATTTGTAACGAAATTATGGAATAATCGACGATTAAGGATAATCGGAAATATTGAGTTAGATTTGGAAAACCAGTTTTATTTATATTATAAATAATGTAAGAATGAGATCAAAATTTATAATAAATGATGTTTAAAACATTTATATTTAAATATAATTAAAACGAACTCGCTACAGCGCGGTAATTCGTAATTTGTTGTTTCGAACTTCAATTGAGTATATAAAACTCAATTTAAGTCGGAATTCCTTGAAATAAGAATCGTCAGGACCGATTTGATAATTACTTTCTAATGGAAGAGAAAAATCTGGATTTCGTTTTATAGATTCTGAGTTATGTAAAAATCAAATTTCCAGAAAAATAGCGCCATAATCCTTTAAAAACCATAACTGTAACGACTAGGAATTTCTAATCCAATTAATTTTTTTTATTTTAGCTATTCTAATGGATTTTGATTACTTAAAATGATTTATTTTAAATAATAGCAACTAAATTTTTTATTTTAAATGAAATTAGAACGTACAAATTTATTTTATTTATAAAATGAACTTGAAATGGCGTGGCAGTTTGAAAATTCGATTTTTAATTTCAACTGAATGCATAGGATTCAAAATAAATCGAATTTCAGTAAAACAAGAAACATTTAAATCTGTATAATAACATCTTTCTAACGAATGTGAAATTTTTAGGTTTCATTATATAAATTGAAAGTTATGGCCAGTTTGAAATTTAGAATAGTCGCTATGGAATATATATATATATATATATTTATATTATATATAGCCATTAAAAATAGCGATTTTGCGAACGACCTCTGTTTTCGAGGAAATCACTTTTGTCAGATTTGGAATGTCAAATTATAGTCTGTTTTAAAATTTCATAATTTTTGGAATTAATATGTAAGCGTAGTAAATTTAAACGTGTTTTGAAATTTCAGTTTAAATTTAATCAACTAGAAATGGGCCATTTTTCAAACGGTCTCCAAATTCAACAAAATTAGTTTTGTTAGGACCATATCGTCAAAACATAGCCAGATTTAATATTTTTGTAATTTTTGGAGTTAGTATGTGGCCCCAGTAAATTAAAATGTATGTTTAAATTCAGTATATATTGATTTATATTTTAATTATGATGAAAAAGGTCGAATTGACCTACGAAACATATCCCATTGTGTCCAGCATGGGGGTAGTTAGCTAGGAACGACAGTCATTGGGTTTGATTTGGAGTTCGATTGCGAAATTCACTTTTTAAAATTTAATTGAATTTAATAATATATTAATTTATATAAATACCCCCTACCCTTAAAATCCTAGCCGCCGTCCCTCGTTTCAACAGATGAAACACATAGAAATTAATCCCCAAAATTCTCACTATCCATGTCGAATTAGATTTAGATTCCAAAGCGAAAATTGGGGAGATTTTCTCTAGCTTTCGATTGGTACGGGTATGATATAATATGGTGTTGAGTGGTGCAAGAATTCATGGCTCAAAGGGCCAACATTCATATGTCGTTTAGAGGTCTGGGGTGACGCGAGTTTATCAGCGTCAGGGCAGGTGCACGGCGACACGTAGGCGGAGAGGGTGGCGGCGACCGATCAGTTCCAAGGGGCCTCGAAGTTCGTGCGACGTGGTGAGAATTGAGGGAGCGGGGTTCGATTTCTTTCCGCCCGAAGGTTTTAAATGGGGGGGGGGGGAAGAGATTAAGATGGAGGGGTTAAGTAAAATTTAAATTAATTAATTTAATTAATTTCTAGTTTAAAATGTTTAACGTACAAATTGCCATAACTCGTTCATTTTAAATCATAATGGAACACGATCGTGGAGACGAACACTACACAATGAAACTAACTTGGATAGAAATGGAGCAAGTCGGAATTTGGGGCAAATACAAACCCGAACGAAACCAAAACCGTCAATTAAAGACTGGCGGAGTGGAAACCAATGTGCGAACTCCCTCACTCAAACTATTTCATTTTGTTATTATATAATAGGTTGTAAATTGGGCTCAGTAGCTCCTATCACTACTTTTTGTTAAACCATGGATCATTTGTGTGATATGATTGTGTTGTGGAAAAATTGATTGTACTATGGAATTATTGGATTGATTGATTGTTGTGTATGGAGCGAGCCAATATCAGGAGAGGGATAATGCTAGACATTATTTCGGTTCTAATATCGCGCCGATATAATGATGAAACTGAAATGTATAAATTATTTATATAAAAGGTATATAAAATTTTCACAAAAAGAAATTGAAATAAATATTTATTTACAACTCGGACGACTTGTTTATGTACACCTATTTAGCTAATACTGATTGGGATGATAAATTTTACACATCGCCCAATGACATAAATAATAATCAGTATTTGTTGGTTGAAACCCCACACGGGTATTGGGATGATATTTGACATACACTAATCCCAATATTTAGTTGTATGTCAATCGATTGGTTGACAGACTGTAGTAAGCGTTATTTATTTATTTTAATGCTTATACGGTTGTAGAATGCACTTTGGGTATTGTTTGATTTTTTAATGATTGTTTATCATCATTGTTGAGTATAAGCAATGTATGAAATCCATATAACCCAAATTATATGGTAATTGATTGAGTCGCATTTCGATCAGAATATAAACAAATATTTTTATATAGTATTCAGGAGAGAATAAAAATATGATTTTGATGTCCGATTTTAGATGGATACAAAAATATTGAAATATGAAGCCGAGTTAAGTAGCTAACCGCTATTTTTACTCAAACGGGGTTATGAATCGATTTTATTCGTTTTATAATGAATATCGAAAATATTAGATTTCAAAAATCTGATATTTTGAAAATATTAGCATTTAAATATTAAAATGATATGGAATAGTCAATTTTGATTTAAAATTGAAAAATGGAGTTAAAATACGTTTTAATCGGAAATCGGCGAAATATACATTGTATATATATGGTTTGAATAGAATGCGCCGCGCAGCGACCGTTCGCGAATTTCGACCATTGACTTCAAATTGATGTAACGGGAGATTCGAACGTCGGATTCTCCTAAAACCGGAACCGTTGGGTTCATATCGAAAAGCGCTTTCCACAGATTATAAGAGATTTAAAATCTAACGATTGGATTTGGAATTATGTCCAAATCAATTTTAGAAAAGGTCGGAGTGAATGCAGTTCGGTGGTCGATATTGGAAACCGACTGTAAGGGCCTTAATAAACTTATTAAAAATATGGAATAATTGTGTAAAATCATAATAAATGATTTGGAAAGAGTTTGGGTGAAAAATTCCATATTTTAAAAGATAAAAGATATTTTAATCAAAATGAACTAATTATTAATTAGATGTGTAAATGGGTTTGGATATAACTAGAATTTTCCAATGAATGAATTGTAATGAATTTGAGTGGAAATAATCTTCGGAATATTTCGTTATTGGACTCCTTAATTATGCGGATATTGTTGAGAAATTTGGAAGATACAAATATCGTTATTTCCAATATGATATCTGTTAGTTTCATAATTTGATATTGAATATAAGTTGATATAATTTCAATTTAGAGCCTTGTATTTAATATCAAATTGGATTTTGGGTTTGTCGTGAATGGTGTCTTTAATAACACTATTCTTAAACCCAGTTGAGAAAAGAATAAATCTTTGAATTAAGATTAATGAAGTTTACCAATTAATTAATTTAATTGGAATTGAAATGGAAGTTGATTTTGGGTTCGTCGTGATCTATGTTTTAAATAACGTTTGTTTTTTAACCTAATTTACGGTGAAGATATTAATTGGAAGTTATAAATCTTTTTATTAAGATTAAATGGAAATTTTCCTAAGTTATTCAATTTAATATATTAAATTGGAATTGGATGGAACTCGACTGGGTAATAATCGAGATGAGCTTCTGTAAAGGAAGACCGTTACTATATATAGAATTTAAAAGGCCTTGCCATTATTCCATTTATATTATTAGTTTGATACGGAAATTTATATCGATTATATATTGATCTGCTTTCTGTGAAGATTCCATAGTTAATGGAAGCTGATTGTAACAACCCGGAAAATACGAGCCAATTTAAAATTTTTTAATTGGTTATTTCAATGCAATTTGAACAATTGAAATGGAATATTTCAATAAAATAATGAATTAGAAATAGTGTGGCAGTTTGAAAATTTGAATTCAAACTTTGACTGACTGTGCCAGGTGGGAAATATAACGGATTTTAGTGAAACCAAATTTTTTTAAATCTGTTTATGAATATCTTTCTAACGAATCTGAAAAATCGAAGTTTCATAGCGGGAATCAAAAGTTATGGCCAAATGAATTTTCAGAAAGGTCGCTGTATAGAACATATAGCCCTTGAAAATAGATATTTTGCAAACGACCTCGGAATTCGACGAAACCACTTTTGTTGGGTCCGGGATGTCGAACTATTGCTAGGTTTCAAATTTCATAATTTTTGAAGCTAGTATGTGAGTGTGGCAAAATAAAATGTGTTTGGTCAATTTCTGTTGAATTGGATCGACCAGAAAAGAGACATTTTGCAAAAGATCTCAGAATTAAAGGAAACTAGTTTTGTTGGGACCGTAGCGTCAAAACATAGCTAGATTTATTTTTCTGGAATTTTTCGAATCAGTTTGTGGCCCTGGCAAATTGAAATGTACGTTCAAATTGAATATAAAATGTTTTATATTTTAATTTGAAAAATAACTGACGGTAACAGTCGAATTGGCCAACGAAACATATCCCATTGTGTCCAGGATGGGGGTATTTAGCTAGGGGCGACAGTCGTTGGGTTTGAATTGGTGTCCGTATGGAGTAACACTATTTAATTTTTTTTATAAACCACCGGCCAATAGGAAATTTCATTTCATAATTTAAAAATAAAAAAAACCTAAGAAACCCTCGCCGCCTCTCTCATTCACGGCGAAAACTCGCTCCAACCTTCCCGATGATTTTCCCGTCGATCCATGCACTTTCAATCTCCGCCACCACCTCGAATCGAGAGCCCTTCCTCCCTTCTTCAAATCCGACCGATTTCTCCCTTCGCCAGCGTCGAGAAGGACGCCCTGAAAGTTGCCGACTTCACGTCGACGCCACGATCGCCAGAGGCGATCACACCTGCTCCTCCGACCACCGACAGGACCGCCTCGCTCCCCTCTTTCACGTCCCACCCTCTGATCGGAGCATAGATTCACGGATTTTCTGAAAAATCCGAACCCTAGTTCGAACAGTCAAAGAAAGGTGAGACCTTTATTACATTTGAACTTCGAAAAATCATATCTTTATGGTGTGTTAACGAAATTCGATGAAACATGAAACATTGTGACTGCAAGGAGGCTCTCTACCACATAGAAGAGACCACGGATTTTTCTGAGCCATCTACGATTTTTAGCACTCCGAAAACCAATGTGAGAAATCTAAATTAAATGAAATGTGAATGGAAAATGTCATGTATAAATTATATAAGCGAAATATAAATTATACACGTGTTGTATACCTGATGTACATGCGTTGTGTAAGTTATATGAGCGAAATATGAATTATACATGCACTATATAAATGATATGTGTGTTGAAATGCAAGTGAAATATAGAATATATATATATATATATATATATATATATATATATATATATATATATATATATATATATACTCCCCTCGTCCGCAAACCATTGACGATATTTATTGTTGTGAATTGGTGTGGAAAATTGGGTGAAAAATTCAAATGGTTGAATAATTGTTTGTGGTTGATATTGATTGGTTGTGGTTGAAAAATACCCATTGGTGATTGAATTTTTTTTGAAATAATTGTGGAAATGAAAATAAAACATGCCGCCTGCGTGCGAACTAGATGCATGAAATCCCCATTGTAAAAAACCGGGAGGTTTTAAGGTAGAGCGAGGAGCCGTACTAGGGACGGTGTCGATTTTAACTACCCTGCCGTTATGCTGCCGAAATTTTGAATAATATTCATGTGTTAGAATTATTTTCATATGTTGAAATTATTTTCGCGCATTAAAACTAAAGTCATGTGTTGAAACTATATCCATGTGTGGAAATGCTCATGTGTTGAGAAGTGATGTGTGAAAATGAAATTCATGTGTGAATGAATAAAGTGTTTAAACAATAAAAATCACATTTTTACAATATATATGAAGTATGTAAAATATTCGCCTTATATATAAATAGTTTCAACAATAAAAATTTCATCTTTCTTATATGAACAAACTATATAAAATATCCATGTGTGGAAATGCTCATGTGTTGAGAAGTGATGTGTGAAAATGAAATTCATGTGTTGAATAAAGATTGAACAATAAAAATTACATTTTTATTGAAACTATGAAGTGTTAAAAACATTCGTGTGTTGGATAAATATTTTAGATGACGAAAATACCATTTTTTTTATCATATATGTGATTTGCCTAAAATATATGCGAGCGTTGAAATAAATATTTGTGAAAGGAATATTGTTTTTAACATGCATAGGAACTAAATAAAGTAGTCATGTGTTGTAATATATTTTAGTTCACCAAAATTATCATTTTTGAAATGAAGGTTAAAAATAACCACTTGTTCAAATAAATATGCATGAGTTGAAATATTCATTAATTAGCTAATGATGTGATTTTTGCCTATGTATGCAACATTGGAATGAATGGTGAATTTAAACCAAAGTGAATCGAAAATGAAATTGAATAGAAAATGATAAGTGATGAAAATTGCATATATGTACATGCATATTTATTGAACAGGTTATAGCAAAGAGGCTAGAGAAGAGGAACAAAATTGTGTGCCCGACAAATAGGTACATGTTTACTGTTTTGTTTGGGTGATGATTTTATGAGCCTATTGGCTAGCCGTTTGGCTTTTCTTTTTCTTTTGGAGATGAGACACCCGTGGGGCTATTTGGGAATTTTCCCAGCCCCTCCCGTACAAAGGAGGTTATGGCAAAATTTTCCAAAATTTAAAGGCGTTAGTGAAATATTTGAAGTGAAAACGATATAGGAATTTTCGAATGAACTATATTTATATAAATATATAAATATAAATAAAATTAAAACGAATCGTGGCCATGTAGTTCGTGTTTTGAAACCGTGATTTCAAACGACTAGTGCGGGAGATCCGACCAATGCATTTTCTCGAAACCGCAACCGTTGGGTTCGCCTTGAAATATCTTTACAACGGCACCAACTTTGTAAAGATCCGACGGTTGGATTGTCTGGAATGTTTAATTCAAATCTAAAGAAAAACAGCGCCAGAATCGATTATATTTATATATAAATATAAATATAATTAAATTAAATCGAATAACGACGCTGCAGTTCGTAATTTGAAACCGTGATTTCAAACGACTAGTGTGGGAAATCCGACCGTCGGATTTTCCCAAAACTAAAACCGTTGGATTCGTTTTGAAATGATCTTTCTAATGATATAAAATTTGTGAAGATCCAACAGTTAGATTTTCAGATATGTGTAAAACAAATTTAGTGAAAAACAGCGCCAGTGCCTCGGAACGACCTGAAATGTTGTTTAATTAAATATGACCGTTTTTAAATAAATAAAAATGGCGATATATCGTTATAAAATATTATTGACGATACAGAATGGAAATAAACCGATTTTGCTTGGTTTGCTTGATATGTGATGGTTGAATGTATTTAACATGAATACTATATTAAAGAACTGAAATGTGAATGTTGAGTGATTTAACCATGTGAAAAATTGATTTGAAAATCTAAATATACGTGGATTATTTGAAAAGGCCGAGTTTATTCTGATTTCAAATAATCGATCGACGGTGAGAAGTCGAAGAGTTGAAGATGGTTGAAGACCGACGATCTTCACATTGGATGGATGGGCGCTACTGATGCTCATGGTTGGAGTAGCTACCTTGAAGGAGCTGAAGTAGTAGCCATCCTGATATATTGTTGATTGTGCGGAAAAGCGAGGAATTTGGTGCCTCCGGTTTCGTTCAGACCCAGAACGAACTTGTAAATGGACTGTGTGTCTGACATTGGATTTTGTTCTGTGCTGATTGATCTTTATTTAATATATATCTGTTTGGCGGCGGAGAATTTATTCTCTTTCTTAACGCCCTTCTCTGAGACGTACGAGCTCAGAGGTAATATATAGATAGAAATCAGTCGCATGGAGTGGATTGTCTGTGTGGCACGCCTAAGTGGCATATGATCAAGGCTTTTGTTGCAAAGCAAAGTCTTGTGGTTGATGATTAAAGCATGGTCTGTGTGATGTAGCTTTGTGTATAGCGTGGATTCGCGAGCCTCACACCTCGGTATGAGTCAAAAACGGGAGAAGGACCGCTGGGAGAGCACGACGTTTCGTTCTAGCTAGGGTGGTGTCAGTGACCTACCAACCCTGACATTTATATATACTTTTCACCTGTGTGGTTGTTGGAATGAGAGGCGCCTCGATTATAGGTCTGTAAGGATCGGGAAACGTGTGTTCAGGAATTGCCAATCCTCAAAAGTAAGAGAGGACCGGCCCAGCCGATTCCAAGGACCGCTGTGTGTGATCCTGGGACATTTTCTAGAGTGTCTCGAATGGAGAGGAGCTTGCCCCTTGCCTCGACTCATGATGGAATCCAATTTCCAATACGAAATATGCGGATGTGATTGTATTACTAGTATGGTGACATAGTAGATGGTAGCTATTCCGCCTAGGATTGATATTTACGATTTAAATTCGCTTTTGAAACTTATATGTACTAGTGATAATATCAAACACTTTCGTTTTGTACGTATGAAGCATTTTGGCCATTATAAGGTAAAACTCTATCCTCCGGCTTGTGTTGCATTGTGTGATGGGACCTGAGTCTTATAATGGCCTCATTTTTATAAAAAGCATTGCGATGATTTAACCATTTACTTTATTTCATGCACTAACACTCATTGGAGTAAACCCGTTCCGCGAAAGTGGTGTGGTCCTTTGATTTGCCTTATTATTGTTGTTTAGTAAGTTAAGTAGATTTCTTATACCAGTCCCATGACTGACTCGTAGTTTGTTTCACCTTGCAAACTCGGGTGCCCTTATTTTCACACGGCCAGCCTTGTTACAGGTAGCAGACATATTTTGGGCATGGCACCGCAGTAGAGGTGCGCTTTTGGCTTATGGCGAGGCTTGACTACACCGTGATGACTATGACTTTTCCGCCATTATTGTATATGTATTATGATTCCGCCACAGGTGATGTAGACTGATGTTTAGTTTATGTACCCTTTATGTATTATGATTCCGCCATTGGCGATGTTGACTGATTATGTATTATTATGCACTAAGTAGTATCCTGCACTGTGCTCTCCGATGTGGTGATATATATATGATTCCGCTGTCATATTTGTGTGAATTATTCTATTTCTTGTTTATGCTATTATCTGTATTATGCTAATGATGATTAATGTGTTATATTCCAATGATTATCCTTAACACCGTGGTACAGGGTTTTGGGATCGTCACAGCTGGTATCAGAGCTTTGGTTAACCTTAGTTCCGTAATTTAACACATTAAACACTTCGTTAGAATAGAATCAGTAGTATTCTAAGGCGAGTAGCTCATTAGAGATAGGACTAGTAATGTTCTAGAATGAGCTAAGCAGAATAGCAAAAACAATTTGATCAGTCCATCGTTATCTTTCCTTAAGTTCTTCTGCTTTACCATACAATAAAATTATCGTTTCTATAGGCTGACTCTTTTCTTGCTTATACAGAACTTGAACAATGGCTACCCGAGAAGCCGCTGCTAGAGGAGGCCGAGCTGGCCGTGGTAAAGGACGTGGTGAAGTCCCAGCAGAAGATGGACCTTTAATACAACCCCCGGCCGCTCAACAATTCGAGCTGGACCGCGTGGCTAAAAGGTACAAGAACCTAGGAGGCAAAACCTTCTCTGGAACGGGTACTGTAATTGAGGCCTTAGCATGGCTAAAAACATGCGAGAAGATACTTGGAGGCCTGAGGCTGGGCGATCAAGATAAAGCTTTCATGGGTGCCTGGCTTATGCAAGAAGAAGCCGAATTATGGTGGGAAGCTCTCACTGCAAGGAACAGAAATGCTGGTAGGACCTGGGACGAATTCAAAGAATTATTCAAAGAAAAGTATGTCCCAGAGCAAGCCCTGGAGCGCATGCACGACGAATTCGCAAACCTCCAGCAGGGGGATCTCTCAATGCAAGATTATCTAAACAAATTTACACAATTAGCCAGCTATGCTCCCGAACTCATCGCCACCGCAAAGTCCAAGAACAAGAGGTTCATCCTGGGGCTGAAGCGAAAGTACCAAGACAGGGCAATGGCCCATATCAAGCTGGGGTTTAATGAATTCCTAAATTAAGAGAAATCAAAAACTGGCAATCTCTAGAGGCAATCTCTAGTTGTTACCTGTCTGGGCTAACTTAGTTCTCAGACGTTTTTTGGTATCAGAGCCATAGAGTCATGGAAGTAGATAAGATATATGAAGAACTTAAGAGTAAATTATCAGTCTTTTCGATGGCTAAATCCATCATAGAAACTGAAGAAAAACTATTTATCATTAAAACCGGAACCCCAGAATACAATCTGTTTGCTAATATTCTTACGTATAATCAACTTAGGTTAGCTTCTTTACAAGCTCCTAGTGATTATATTACAATAGTAGAAATAAACAACAAAATAGATAAAATGATTAAAAGGTTAGGTATATCAGATGAAATGCTACCTTCAAGTTTAAAACCATCAACTACAGGAGGATTTACTATTAATGCTAGATCTTCAATAATAGAGAACACTAAAATGAATAACATTGTAGAGTCTCATACCCAGTATGATGACAAAATAATCGAGGAATTAGAAGAGCTTTGGGATAGGGCTGATGGTTCTCAGTTAGGAGACATAGCCATAGCCATGTCCAGATTGTCAGTATTACAACAATCTACTGATAAACCCATAGAACATCTAAAAATGGAAGCTACTAGTAGTAGTATAGTATCTGTTCAAAACCCTCCAAGAACAAACAACCGCCGAGATAATTTAACAACAATAGATCAAAATGTGGGAGAAGAAATATACAATGAATATATATTTCCAAAAAAGCAAAAACCATATAAAACGTATTCTGAATTATATAGACCAAAGGAAAAGAAATTACAAGAACATTCAAGAGCAGTTCTAGACCTTGATTGCGCTAGAAATGTTACTCAACTAGTTGATGCTTGGGCTGGAGATTTACAAACTTTAAGAATTACAAAAAATATTCAATCATCTATAGATATGTTAGGAATCATTGAAAATACATTTGTAGGTAATGTAAGAAATTGGTATAAAAACCTAACTAGGGAAGCTAAACAATTGGTTAACACAGGAGCAAGAGATTCAGTCAATTTGTTAGATCCTTTAAATTTGATTGAATCATTTAGAAAAGTTTTAAAATCAGAATTTGGTGGATTACCATTTGATGATAAAAAATTAGAAGATGAAGAAAAGAAAAAGGCAAGAATTAAACTCGCTAACCTTGCAATATGTGACTTAAGATATATAGATGAATATAATTGTGAATTTGCTAAATATTACTATGCATCTGCACCAGATGAAGGAACAATGGAAAATGTGCTTTCCTTATATTTCTTAAAATTACCTTTACCATGGGCAAACATATTAACCAACGATTATGAAAAATATCTTAAGGATAATCCAGATGTATTTCCATGTTTAGGAATACAAATGAAATTCACTAAAGATAGAATTGCCCATTACTGTATGCAACAATCTCTAATGGGAAGTGCTAGACAATATACTAAACAAAAAGGTTTGTCCTGTGAAACCTCAGAAGTACCAACGCAATGGGGATGTAATCCATTTAGGAAAAAATATAAAAAGAAATTTAAAAAATATTTCAGACCAGTTAAGAAAAAGAAAAATAAATCATTTAATTTTAGAAAGAAAAGATATTTTAAAATAAAGAATTCTAAGAAAGATATGGGTAAAAAGACATGTAGATGTTGGTCATGTAATAAAGAAGGACATTATGCTAATGAATGTCCAGAAAAAGGAAAATATAAGAAAACGGCTATAAAAGCATTCCGCTTATTCTCTGAACAAATAGAACCTATAGAATCAGAAAATGAATATAACTCTGATGAAGAAATATATGAATTAATCTCAGACTCTGAATCAGATATGGATACAGAATCTGAAGAAGAATATAATCATAAACCACACAGACTGAGCGTGGTGAATATTAAAATGTTAATAACAAGTTCACAAAATTTTGTGCAACAATATAATGAAAAATTTGAAAAACTGGTAAAGAAGCCAGTACCATATGATATTTTAGAATTCAAAGAGCCTTTAGAAAAGAAAAATACAAAACAGAGACCTAAACATAAAAAGGTCATTTCATGTGAACATATTTTTGATCATAAAGCATATAGTGTCATGAAGACTAGACAAAACGTAATTGTAAGTAAAAAGAATAATGGAAAAATACATATTTTTGATAGAGAAAAATATAGTGTCCAAACATATATGGATGCATTAAAAAAGATAACAGTAGTAAAGGAAAGAGAACCAAAGGAAGTTATTTCTGAAATCTCATCTACAGAAAGTAGTAGTACTTTGTCGGATAACACAGAAGATCTTGAAGAAGAATTTCAAGAGTTAATGAATGAAGAAAATAATATTGAACAACAACCTTTTATGGAAACAAATCTAATTTCAACATTTGAAACATTAGAAATTACTGAGACCAAAGATGATGAAACTGGATATGAACAAATAATACAAATGTCAGAAGAAAAATATAATCAGATAGAAAAAATAAAACATACACTTTCAAAAGATGAATGTTATGAAATTCCATTAATAAGATATATGTCTAAAGAAAAATATGTTATTAAAACTTTTGAACAACCTATTGATGTCTTTACTATGGAAGGGGAAATTCCTTTAAAACTACTTACTCAAAAGGCTATAAAAGATGATAGAAAACAATTTTCAAAAGAATTTAATAAACAAGTGAAATGGTTACACCTAGGTGGAATAGAACTTATTATAAAATGTGCATGCAGAAGAGGAATGAACGTACCTTGTACATTTTGGATATCTGATGATAGAATACTGCATGATGCTAAAGATGCTTTATTAGGTGTGATTAGAGGTAATTTTGCATATCAAACAATAAAAATGAGAATATTTCCAGACTTTGCAATTTCATTATCAGACCAAAATATAGAGCTTGGACTTACAATGTACCATAAAATTGAAAGACTTAAAATGCCTCCAGGGAGTAAAGTGTGTAGTATAACAGTTTGTATGGTATATGCTTATTCAACTAAACATCATATCACTACAAAGAAATTTAAAGAAGAAAATATCAATATTGCTAAACCATTTTCTGACATATGTGAAGTTATACCCCCTAGAGAACTAAAACATGAAGAATTAGATTTTCCACAAGAATTAATTCTTCAAAGGAAAAATAGATATAAAACTCAACCAATTGTAAAACCACATAGTAGAAATTCTTTCAGAATAAGTTATGATAATGAAGCTTCTACTTCTGAACAACTAAGAGATATAAATATATCCTCACAAAGAAGAGATTTAGAATTAAAAACATTAGATAAACTAAATCTAATAGAGTCAAACAGACAACTGTATATACAAGGATTTTTAGATAACAAAGAGGTGAATGTGCTCTTAGATACAGGAGCAGCATCCTCTCATATTAATACATATCTAGTACAAACATACCCATACAGTAATATACAAAATCCTTATAAATACGTAGACTATTTTGGACAAATCCATATATTAAATAAAAGTGTAGAAGTCAGACTATCCCTTATAGACAGAAGTGGAAAGGTCCTGCAAATACAAATGGAAATGTTAGTTGATGACAAACTAGCAAAAAATGAAATATTATTAGGAATGAATTTTATTACAAAATATACATTTACATTAAAAGATTCATTTATACAATTAGATCAATATGAATTTCCAAGAATTGATAAACGACATATGAAAAAAGCTGTAGTTACTTCACCTTATTCAACATACATTGAAGGAACTATAGAAATACCTTATTATCAACCAATAAAACTAAATGCTTATATTGATACAGGTTCAGGAATATCTTTATGCAAAAAATATATTTTACCACAGAAATGGTGGATTCAAGATGGATCTTCCATAATAGCCTTAGATATACAAGAAAAAGAAATTTGTTATAAGGATTATGCTGTTAATATTCCCTTTACAGTAGGAAATATTAAAATAAAAATACCAAAATTATGGGCCAGTAATGTTCAAGGTCCAGATATTTTGTTAGGAAATGATTTTTGTTTACAATATCAGCCCATGACCCAATTAACAGAACATGTTATATTTACTACGCCATGCGGAACGCCCATTTTAGCACCAAGACTTAAACAAGCTTATGCTGTTGATCCAAGTTATCAACCTGTACCAGCACAGCGTGGTGATATTCCTAAGTTAGAAAAAATACCATTATTAAAACATGAAAGTATTGATACTATTGAGAATATCAAAGAAAGATTTAAAGAAACATATAATGAAAATCCTTTAGCAGCTTGGGATAAAGATAAAACATTAGCAACAATAAAATTAAAAGACCCTAATAAAATAATTAGAGTAAGACCTATGAAATATTCATTAGAAGATTTAGAAGAATTTAAAGTCCAAATTAAAGAACTTTTAGATTTAAAAGTAATTAGACCTTCTAACAGTCCACATAGTTCTCCTGCATTTATAGTCAGGAAACATAGTGAAATTGTTAGAGGAAAAGCCAGAATAGTTTTTAATTATAAAGCTTTAAATGATGCTACAATATTTGATGGATATTATTTACCAAATAAAGAAGTATTGATTAACAAAATACAAAATAAAAAATGGTTTACAAAAATGGATTGTAAATGTGGATTTTGGCAAATAAAATTAACAGAAGAGTCTATACCATATACTGCATTCAGTTGTCCACAAGGACAATATGAATGGTTAGTTATGCCTTTCGGATTAAAAAATGCACCACAAATATTTCAAAGAAGAATGGATGAAGTTTTAAAAAGACATGATGATTATTGTATTGTATATGTTGATGATATTTTAATATTTTCTGATAATTTAGAAGACCATATTAAACATTGTAATCTAGTTATAGATACATGTATAGAAAGAGGAATAACTCTTTCTGCTAAAAAAGCAATAATTGGTGTACAAAAAATAGATTTTTTAGGTATAACTATAGATAATGGTGACATAGAATTACAGCCACATATACTTACAAAAATTAAAGAATTCCCTGATCAAATTGAAGATATGAAACAGTTACAAAGATTTCTTGGATGCCTTAATTATGCTGATATATTTATCAATAAGTTAGCAAAATTAAGAGCTCCTTTACAGCAAAAACTTAAAAAGAATTATAAGCGGCAATGGACAGAAGAAGATACAAAATATATTCAACATATTAAAAAAGTTTGTGAATATATGCCTAAATTATCTTTGCCATTAGAAACTGATGAATTAATCATATATACTGATGCTTCTGATTCATATTGGGGAGCAGCCCTAGTAGCTATAAGAAATAATCAAGAAAAATTGTGTAGATATAAATCTGGAACATTTAAACAAAGTGAATTGAATTATCACTCTAATGATAAAGAACTTCTAGCCATTAAAAATAGTATTAAAGCCTTTTATTTATATCTAAATAAACCCTTTAAAATACGCACTGATTTTGTTACTGCAAAATCCAGAATTAAAAATAAAATCCCTGATATTGGACCTAATAAAAGATTAATTAGATGGCAGTCATGGTTTTCTGAGTTTAATTTTGATATTGAACATATTTCGGGAAAAACTAACTTTCTTGCAGATACTTTAAGCAGAGAATTGCATGATGGCACAAAACAATGAAGATACAATTGATTATTTAAGCATCTTCGATGAACTATATGGAGAAGTACTTATTGCACAAGATGCTTTTGAGCAGTATTTAATCAAAGCAGATGATGATAAAAAGGAGGAAATAAGATCCTTCTTTAAACACATGGTATCTTATTCAGAGCAAATGTTCAGAAAAGTACAAAATAAAATGATTAGAAATGAAGAAATGCAAACTATTGAAGAATCAGTTAATAAGCCCTCTGAGGTAAAGCAAAATAAAGAATTTATCAGTTGGTTCAGTAGAATGATAAAACCTATATTACTAGAAATGTACCCTGCTAAAGGGATATATTAAGGATATGGTTATGATCTAAACAAAGTATATATTCACCCAGAAGCTGATCCAATGTTGGTAAAAGACTTATACAAAGCAGGATTAATTTACTGCATTTATACCGATAGTACTCTTCATAATTTGAAAGGGCTACCAAAGTTAAGGAATGCAGTATATACTTTTTCCAAAGCAATTAAACACAGCAATATATATTTAGTACGTAATCAAGTTATCCCGGAAGAAGGCAAAGACTGTCTGTCTATGGTAGAGATGAAGATGGGGTCAAAAAAGTTAACTCCAAAGTTCTTTCAAAATATGTTCTTAGTAGAAGAAGATGTTATAGCAGTAACAAGGGCTAAGCAATTAACAAGTCTAGTATCAAGGACTTTGGAAGCTTTGGCAAACAATATATGGACATATGAGTCTGAGTCAAATGAGCTGATTTTAACAATTAGTAAAGTCCCTAGAGCTGGAGCAAAAGAAGACGTAATTCAATTTATTGAAATAATTTTAAGTTGGACCACACATAAATATGCATACAAACACTTTCTTAAGAATATATCAGAAGATATGATCAAGAAGCTCCTAGTGCACAGTATAAAGTGGGAGACTCTACAAGACATGGTGGGACCCTCAAACAAAAGAGATTCTCATGAAGTTGACAACTTGGAAGAGAATTCGGGAAGGGACTCATTTGCTGAAGAATAAAGCCACGTGAAAGGACAAGATATAAAGAGCATCCTAAAAAGTAGAGCCTATTAATTAAAAGCATACAAGCTTCGAGTATGGTGCTGATAATGACAAAGGTGGTTTATAGCAAATATAAAACCTCCTGAAGACATTCAGAGAAGGGATCCGCAGTTAGTCCAAAAGCAATAATATTTGTACTTTGTAAATTAGAGTGTGTGAGCTTGTTTGTAATAAATTTGTACTTTCCACTATCAGCAATAAAAAGTTTGTTTCTGAGTGAAATTATTGTTCAAAAATTTCTGAGTTCCGAGAATCATAAACAAAAGCTTCTGGAAAAGCTTCTAAGTTGTATACTGCTTGGAATTTCTCAGCCATTTCCTGGAGTCCTGATTAGTATCCAGTGTTCATTTGGCGTTGGCAGAGGAGAGCCGTGAAGCCGTAGAAGAACAAGGAGAATCATAAGGATTGGAAGCGTGCTGGGCCCATACAGGTAACAACTAGAGATTGCCTCTAGAGATTGCCAGTTTTTGATTTCTCTTAATTTAGGAATTTTTTACAGTAGTTTCATTTAGTTTTAAACTTTTAACTTAGTACTCAGACGTTTTTAGTGGAGATGGCGTGCAACTATGAAGACCTAGATCAAAGGCACCTGGATCAGGATCGTGCTAAAAGCCAAGCCGGGAATAGACGCAAGCCTGCTGCGAATCAAGGTGAGTCAAGCCAAGCGGCATCCTCGAATCCACAAACCAGTAAGCCGCCAAGAGGAAACTGCTATAACTGTGGCAAGGCGGGGCACTATTCAAATGTTTGCACAGCCCCGAAATGGCAGAGGACCAATTCTCAAGGTTCAAGCCAAGGCTCCCAGAACCCTCGCTCGTGCTTTAACTGTCGCAAGACAGATCATATTGTCAGGGACTGTACTTTGCTTAAGAAGGCCGCAGTAGCTCATGTATATGACGGGTCGAACCCGCCAGCTGCTTCCGATGGAGCAGGTAAACCTGATGGTTTGGGAGATACCCTTACAATTAAAAATATTCCTGTTTCTGTATTGTTTGACACGGGTGCGTCACGTAGTTTTATTGCTAGTAACACAGTTCACAAATTAAAGTTAAAATAGAGAAAGCTCAAAGAATCGGTTAAGGTTCATAATCCAATAGGAAGTTCTATTATTCTCAGCTTATATTGTAAAGTACCTGCTTCCTTTCCCCGATACCAGTTTCCTTTTGATCTAGTCGTTATGGATTTCCCTGAGTTTGATATCATTCTCGGGCTAGATTGGTTAACGAAGTACGAAGCCGAAGTAAAGTGTGCGGAAAGGGTAGTAAAAATTCAAACTAAGCTTGGATATATTACTATACCATGCCATGGTTCGAATCCAGATAGAGAAGAATTTTGGTCTGCGTTAGAAGTTATCCCCACTTCCTTAGAAAAGATTCCTGTTGTTAGAAACTATGCGGATGTGTTTGAAGAAGTTAAAAACTTACCTCCGCAAGGAGAAATAGAATTCAGAATCGATCTAATTCCTAATGCCAGACCAGTGGTTCATCCAATTAGAAGAATGACTCCAAAGGAAAAGGAAGAATTAGGCGATCAAACTCGTCAACTGCTATGGAATGGTCTGATCAGACCTAGCTTTTCTAGTTAGGGTGCAGCTGTAGTTTTTGTTCCAAAGTCAGACGGTACTCTTCGATTGTGTGTAGATTACCGAGACCTCAACAAACAAACGCTCAAAAACAAATACCAATTACCCCGTATCGATGATCTGCTAGACCAATTAAATGGGGCGAGAGTATTTTCCAGAATGGACCTAACTACAGGTTTCCATCAATTGAGAATTGCAGAAGAGTGTGTTCCTTTGACAGCTTTTAGAGGTCCAGACATATTTTATGAATGGTTAGTAATGTCGTTCGGCCTATGCAATGCTCCAGCATACTTTGTCGATATAATGAATAGAGTGTTCAGGGGAGTTCTGAATAAATTTGTCCTCGTATTCATCGATGATATTTTAATCTACTCCAAATCAAAATCCGAGCATGAAAGACATTTAGAACAAGTATTGGAGATTCTGAGGAAGAACGTCTTCAAAGCCAAATTCTCTAAGTGTGTCTTCTGGCTAGAAGAAGTGGAGTTCCTTGGCCATGTCGTGTCAAAGGAAGGGATTTCTATAGATCCGAGTAAAATTACAGCAATTCAAGACTGGAAACAGCCTACCACACCCACATAGGTTAGAAGTTTTATGGGGTTGGCTAGTTATTACTGGAAATTCGTTAAGGATTTTTCAAAGATATCTGGTCCATTAACGAAGCTTACAAAGAAGCATGAGAAGTTTAAGTGGACTTCCGACTGTGAAGAAGCTTTCCAGGAATTGAAATCGAAACTGACAACTGCTCCAGTGTTAACCATTATCGATGGCAATCAGGATTTGACGGTTTGGACAGATACTTCTATTAGAGGTCTTGGTGCAGTGTTAATGCAAAGAGGCCAAGTAGTCGCTTATGCAGGCCGCCAACTGAAACCGCATGAGAAGAATTATGTAACTCATGATCTTGAGTTGTTAGCTATCGTTTTTGCTTTGAAAATCTGGAGGCATTACTTGCTGGGTGAGAAATTCGAACTATTTACTGACCATCAATCATTAAAGTATTTGTTCACCCAGAAAGATCTGAATTTGAGACAACAGCGTTGGCTAGAATTTCTTGCCGCGTATGGTCTGGATATTCTGTATACGCCAGGAAAGGCTAATGTAGTGGCTGATGCACTTAGTAGAAGGAATGAAATCATAGATAGCATAACTATTACATCTTCGTTGATTGATAAGATTTCAGTCCTTCAAAAAGACGATGAATTTATTCAGAGAATCAGCCAGAGGATCAAGGAAGGTGGAACTACAAGTTTTCGTATTGATGACAAAGGGGTTCTCACATTAAATGACAGGATTTGCATCCTGAATATTCTAGAGCTTCGAAGAGAAGTCATGGACGAGTGCCATAAGTCCAAACTTAGTATCCATCCCGGTGTGAGCAAAATGTATAATGATATTAAGCGCACCTTCTGGTGGAAGGCAATGAAGAGGGACATTTCTTTGTATTTTAGCAGATGTCCTACATGTCAATTAGTCAAGAGCGACCAACAAAATCTTGCAGGATTGTTGCAACCGTTGGAAGTCCCAGTTTGGAATTGGGAACAGATTTCCATGGATTTCATAGATGGTTTGCCTCGAACCAAGAAAGGTAATGACAGTATTTGGGTAATCGTAGATCTCTTCACGAAGACTGCCCATTTCATACCTGTCAGATCCAATAGAACCGCTCAAAGTCTAGCACAGATATATTTTAAAGAAATTGTTAAGCTACAAGGAATTCCCATCAGCATAGTCAGTGATAGAGACACAATTTTTGCTAGCAAATTCTGGGAGGCATTCCAGACAGAATTGGGAACGAAACTTAATATGAGCACCGCTTATCATCCTCAGACAGATGGCCAAACTGAGCGGGTGAATAGAATTCTAGAAGATTTACTGCGGGCTTGTATTATTGATTTTGGCGGGTCATGGGAAGATCACTTGCATTTGGCAGAATTCTCATATAACAATAGCTATCAAGCAAGTTTGAGAATGTCGCCATTTGAAGCATTATATGGTAAACCGTGCAGATCTCCAGCATGTTGGGTAGAACGTGGCAACAGACTTGTGTTAGGACCCTATATGATTAGAGAAGCATCGGATAAAGTCGATTTCATCAAGAAGAGATTGAAAACCGCACAAAGCCGACAGAAAAGTTATGCAGATTCTAGAAGAAGAGATTTAACATTTGCTGTTGGTGATCATGTTTATTTGAAAGTTTCTCCGATGAGAGGAGTGATCCGATTCGGTAAAACTGGGAAGTTAGCACCCAGGTTTATTGGTCCCTTTCCTATACTTGAACGAATTGGAACTCTTGCTTATAGGATTCAATTACCTGATTGATTGCCTGGGGTGCATGATGTGTTTCACGTATCTCAACTTAGAAGACATGTGCATGATCCGGATCTTGTTGTAGAAGAAGCAGCGTGTAACAACCCGAAAATCTGGGCCAATTTAAATTTTTTATTTTGGCAATTTTAGCGAATTTTGAACATTTAAAATGAATTATTTTAAATAATATCGACGAGAAATTTAATTTGAATATATTCGAACGTATATATTTATATACGTCGTCGTTAGAATATAAATAATTATATATAATTATAAATAGAATTGAAAATGGCGTGGTAGTTCGATAATTCGATTTCAAACTTCAATTGAATGTACCGGGTGCAAAACAAACCGAATTTTAGTGAAACCAAAAATAATAGCATCTATTTGATGATATCTTTCCAACGAATCCGAAAAATCGAAATTTCATAGCGGGAATCAAAAGATATGTCCAGTTGAAAATTCTGAATAGTCGCTATGGAATTCAGGCCCTTAAATATAGCCATTTTGCAAACGACCTCGGATTTCGACGAAACCACTTTTGTTGGGTCCGTGATGTCAAATTATTGTTAGATTCCAAATTTCATAATTTTTCGAATCAATATGTGAGCGTGGCAAAGGAAAACGCGTTTGACCAGTTTCAGTTGATTTTAATCGACTGGAAAATGGCCATTTTTCCAACGGTCTCAGAATTTGACGAAATTAGTTTTGTTAGGACCGTATCGTCAATACGAAGCTAGAAAATATTTTTCTGGAATTTTTCTTGTTAGTATGTGGCCCCGGTAAATTGAAATGCATGTTCAAATTCAATATATAGAGTTATATGTTGATTTTGACGAAAACTAATCAAAACGATCGAATCAGCCTACGATACATATCCCATTGTGTTCGGAATGAGGGTAATTAGCTATGGACGATAGGCGGTGGGCCTCGTTACGAGGTCGAAATAAAAAGTCAACTTTTTGTAAATTAAATAATTAAAATAATTAAAAAAAACTTCCCTCTCCCTATCTCTTTCTCTCTGCCCCCCCGTTCATTTCTTTCTCAAAATCGATTTTAAATAAAAAAAGAAGAAGAAAGGGGATCGACGGGGGGATCCGCCCCCCCATCGCCGTCGCCGCCCAAGGCGGGGTCACCGCTCCACCACCTCGCCCCTCCATGCCGCTTCTCTCCTCCCTCTTCTTCTCCTCGTCCCCGTTGAAACCCGCGAGCCACCCAAACCCGCGAGCCACCCAAATCCCGTCGCTCCCTCCTGACCCCCACCGTACCCCCGCCTGCGCCTCCTCTCCACTCCTCCCATCTCCAATCCGAAGCCACAACTTGACTCCGACAGTGAACACCCCCACCCCCTTCCCTATTTCAATGTAAGTTTTTATATATATGATTTTCATTTTTTGTTTAGTTTTTTTAAATAAAAGGCTATGATTTTAAAACTGAAATTATATGATTTTTATTTGTTTAAAGTTTTGATTTTTATTAGGAAAGATTATATTTTTAGATTAGAAAAGCATAGAGAATAAAAAGATGATTTTGTTCATAGAAAAATGAAATCTTTATATATTGGTTAGCGATAGAAAAATATAATCTTTTATATTGTAGAAGGATAAAAATATGATCTTTATATAGTAGAGAATATAAAAAGAAGGGTTCTATATAGTAGCGATGTAAAAATAGAATTTTTATCTATATAGTAGCGATGTAAAAATAGAATTTTTATCTATATAGTAGCGGTGTAAAAATAGAATTTTTATCTATATAGTAGCGATGTAAAAATAGAAATTTTTATCTATATAGTAGCAATGTAAAAATAGAATTTTTATCTATATAGTAGCGATGTAAAAATAGAATTTTTATCTATATAGTAGCGGTGTAAAAATAGAATTTTTATCTATACAGTAGCGATGTAAAAATAGAATTTTTATCCATAAGGAGTGATTATAAAAATATGATTTTTATATACATAGCAACAACATAAAAATGTGATTTTTATATATGTAGTGGCTACGGGCAACGAAACTGACAAAAGGCGGGAACAGTGATGATTTCCTACTTTTGAAGTGTCGTGGAGTTGGGATAGCTATCGGTGATAATTTCTCACTCTTCAATCTCTTTTTCTAGTTATATATATATATACTAGGATGCAGACGGTGCTTAGCAGCACCCGACACCCGTCATCCACAGACCATGGATGACTTGTATGTTTGATGATGTGTTGTGAAAATTGTTTGTGATGTTGATGTGAAATAGATAATAAAATATATTCATATGTTGAATAAAATAATTTGGTTGTTAAAAATATAATTTTTAACGTGAATGTGAATAAATAAATATTCATTTACAAACCGGACGGTTTGTTTATGTACACCTATTTGAAAGACATTGATTGGGACGATAAATTTTACACATCGCCCAACTGCACAAATAAAAATATGTGTTTGTTGATTTGAAACCCCACACGGGTATTGGGATAAAATACGACATACACTAATCCCAATAATTAGTTGTATGTCGATCGATTGATTGACAGGCTGTTATAAGCGTTAGATATCTATATTTGATGCTTATACAGTGTAGTGCACTTTGGATGATGGTTGATTATGTATCGTTGCTATTATATACATGTGTTGTATGGAATCCATATAATTAACTTTGTATGGTAATTGATTGGGCCTCATTCCAATTTAGAAAATTGAAGAATATTATAAAATAAAGGTTCATGTGTTGACCATACTCATCCGTTGAGATTAGTCATGTGTTGAACGAAATATTTTAACAATAAAATTTACATCTTTATCATATATAAAATTAGAAACTAACAGGAAAATAGTTAAGAAGGATGGTTTCCTGGTTATTGATCTGATGTTGGTTTCGGCCTTCGGGGTTGATATTCAGGGAATCGTTCTCTTACTAGTTTACGGTTGGAGTCTGATTTTAAATCAAACGATAGATACCATAATTTTTATAAAATATATTAAACAACAAACATAGTCACACGTGGACAGTACTCATTCGTTGAGATTAGTCATGTGTTGACAAAAATATAGATTCACATATTGAATAGAATAAATATTCATTTGTTGAATAGAATAACGGGATTATTGAAATATATAAAGCCGTGTTGATTAGAGATGCGCTATTTTGACGCGAACGATATTTATATCGATTATATTCGTTTTATAATGAATATTGAAAAGAGATTAAAAAATTGAATATATAGAAAATGGATTTGAATTGAATAGAAAACGAATTTAATTTGAATTGAATAGAAAACGAATTTAATTTGAATTGAATAGGAAAAGGAATTTGATTTGAATTGAATAGAAAACGAATTCGAATTGAATTGAAAAGAAAATGAATTCGAATTGAATTGAAAAGAAAATGAATTCGAATCGAATTAAAATCGATTTGAATTGAAATCAAATAGAAATGAAAGTAAAAAGGATTTATAATAGAAAATTCAATTTTGATTTGAATTTGAAATAATGGTTGAAATTGTTTTTGAAACGAATTCAAAACTATTTATAAAATTCGTTTTAAATAGTCATCGACGAAATATATATTATATATATATAATATAATGGCCTGAATAGAACGCGCCGCGGCAGTTCGCGAATTTCGACCATTAACTTCGAACGAACATTACGGGAGATCCGACCGTCGGATTCTCCTAAAACCGGAACCGTTGGGTTCGTATCGAGAAGAGCTTTCTAACGAATATTGGAAATTTGAAATCCAACTGTTGGATTTGGAGATACGTCCAAATCAAATTTGGAAAAGGTCGCTGTAAGTGCAGTTCGATGGCCGTAGTTGGAAATCGACCGTACGAGCCTTGATAAAATTATTAAAAATAGTAATAATTGGTGTAAAATCATAAGAAAGGATTTGGGAAAAATTGGGATGAAAAACTCCATATTTGAAAGGATAAAAATAGATTTTTATCGAAATGAACTAGTCTTGAACTAAAATTAAACCCATTTATTTTTAAATAAATAAATTGGATTTGAAATGGGTTTTAAATAGAATTGATTAGTGGGTTTATCGTGAAGGGTGTTTTAAATAACACTTGTTCTTTAACCCGATAATAAATAGAATGTGATTTGGGTTTATCGTGAACTGTGTTTTAAATGACATTAGTTCTTTAACCCAGTAAAAGGAGTTTTAATGAATCTGCAATTAGATTGAAATATGAATTGATAATCTAAATTATCAAATTTGGAAAATAAGCGAGAATGGAGTATCACCAGTTTTGCTTCAAAGCGATAGTTAAATCTTTAATTAGATTTGAACGTGGAATGGTAATTAATTTTACCGATAACACCGTGGTGTTAGATATGGAGTATTACCAGTTTTGCTTCATGGGATGAATAGGTTGGGATTGGGAAATAAAATAAATAATTACTTCGGAGTGGTTCGCTAATCTCGACTAGTTTGGAAAACCATAATCTGGTTTGAAATGATATCCAAAGGAAGATTAAAGGATAAATTTTAAAGAATTTATCTTGGATAAAATTAATGGGAACCTTTCCCCAAGAATTAAAATTTAGAAACTAGCTGTAGGTTAGTTAAGAAGGATGGTTTCCTGGGTATTGATCTGATGTTGGTTTCGGCCTTCGGGGTTAATATTTGGGAAATTGTTCTCTTGCTGATTTACGGTTAGTGACTAATGAATTGGAATGAGGCGTATGTTGTGTTTGTGTAACATTTGTTTTTAATATACACGGGTTGTTCGGAAAGTCCGGGTTTATACCCATTCTGAATAACCGATTCGACGATAAGTCGAAGACGAAGACGGTGGTTGAAGACCGGAAGTCTTCACATCGTTTGGGTGATTACTGATGATCTTGATTGGGCTGTACACCCAAGATGAGGGAATCAGTTGGTGGTCGTCCAGACGTACTTGGAGATCGATGGATATGCGAGGAAAGTGCCTCCGGTTTCGTTCAGACCCAGAACGAACTTGTAAATGGATTGTGTGTCTGACATTGGATTTTATTCTGTGTTGATTGATTTCTGTTAAATATATATCTGTTTGGCAGCGGAGAATTTATTCTCTTGCTTAACGCCCTTCTCTGAGACGTACGATCTTAGATGTTATATATCGATAGATATCAATCGCATGGCATGAATTGCCTGTGTGGCACGCTGAGTTAAATGGATCAAGGCTTCTGTTGAAGAGCAAAGTCTTGTGGTTGATGATCGAAGCACGGCCTTTGGGGCGTAGCTTTGTGTATAACGTGAATTCGCGAGCCTCACACCTCGGTATGAGTTAAAAACGGGATAAGGACTGCAGGGAGAGCACGACGTTTCTTTCTAGCTTTGGTGGTGTCAGTGACTTACCAGCCCTGACATTTATATACTTTTCACCTATGTGGTTGTTGGATGAGGCGCCTCGATTTTAGGTCTGTAAGGACCGGGAACCGTGTGTTTAGGAATAATTAATCCTCAAACGTAAGAGAGGACCGGCCCTGAAGATCCAAGGATTGCCCAGAGTGTGTAGTCCGGAGGCATTTGCTAGAGTGTCTCGAAAGCGGAGAGGAGCTTGCCCCTTGACTCGACTCATGACGAAAATCCAATTTCCAATACGTGATATTGCGGTTTTAATTGTAGAACTAGTATGGTGACATGATATATGGTACCCATGCCGTCTATGATTTATATTTATGATTGAAATTGTTTTGACACTATACACTTATTATAGTATCAAATGATTTGTTTTAAACGTACCAAGCATGTCCGGCTTGCGTTGCATTGTGTGATGGGACCTGGGTCTTATAATAGCTTAATTTTTTGAAAAAGCATTGCGCTGTTTATTCTATGCACTGGTATTCTTGGGAGGAAACCCGTTCCGTGATATACGACGTGGTCCCTTGAATTACTCTCTTTTAAAGTAAAGTTTTAAATAACTGTTTTAGTTCTCACACCAGTCACATGACTGACCTGGAGTTTATTGTTTTAACCTAAACTCTGGGTGCCCCTATTTTCGACACGGGCAGCTAGTAGTTTTGGTTTTGCAGATTTATATTCACAGGATCCTGATTTACAGCTGGAACGATGCTCGGAAAGCTCTGTATCCATGCATTACTTTCAGTTGTGTTTTATATTGTTTTTCCGCTGCTATGTAATTTATTGTAATCTCTGATATTCATCGAATGTAATTTATTCACTTATACTCTGTATATTCTTGTATCTGATGGAATTGTTGTAATATACAATGAAATGTTCTTCCGTCTGCGTTCATTTGTGTGTTGTTCTCAAAGTATCCGCTCTTCCCTTCACGGGGAAGTAACGGGTTCTCACAGTTGGTATCAGAGCTTTGGTTTACCGAGCTCGAGAACAAGGCACATTAGAACCATACGAAAGAATTCATCAGAATTTGGATTAGCAATATCCAATTAGAATGACTCATTAGAGATAGGGTCAGTAGTATCCTAGAACGAGTGTGAAGAGTATATTTTTCAAATGAAAACAGATTTTGTTTTGAAAATTTAAACCATTTTATACGTATTTGAATATTTATTTATTTTGAATTTGGACAATCCAGTATATAAAGGTTTTGCATATACGCGTCATGAACGTATATTCGAAGTTTTAATATACTGGATAGATATAGAATCACAGTCTAGTCGCCCGGAGATGGTACTGATAATTGTCATGACATCATCAGTATTTATGTTCGTGTTTCGAAGGTGTGATATCTATATATTTCCGTTAGACTGGTGTGAGAACCAAAACTTATATAGATAGATTTATTTGTTGTGATTGGCATCAAAAACATGATTTTTTGTATATATAAAAAAAAAATTATGAATTTGAAACTCTAATTCACTAATTGATTGATGGTTGTGTTGTTTGTTTATTTGTTTGATAATTTTGGACCATTATGCCTAATTGCATCAAATATTGAATTGTATTGAAAATTAGTTGCATTTGCTTGCATATACATGTACTTACATTGAACAGGTCATAGCAAGGAGGCTAGAATAGAGAATAAAATTTGTTTGCCCGACAAATAGGTACATGTTTATCATAGTTTACTGATTTTGTTTGGGTGATGATGATTTTATGAGCCTATTGGCTAGCCGCTTGGCTTTTTCTTTTTGAGATCAGAAGGCCTGTATGGCAATTTCGGTATTTTCCCGTGGCTCCCGGTGCAGGGGAGGTTATGGCGAAATTTTTCAAAAATTCCGGGTGTTAGCCAAATTTTTGAAGAATTTGAAAATTATCAGAAACTAAAAAGTTGGAGAATGGAAGCCAGATCGAACGTAGAGTTGATTAATCAAACCAATTTCGACTTTGTTCCTTTTCGGGGACGAAAAGTTTTAAGTGGGGGAGATTGTAACAACCCGAAAATCTGGGCCAATTTAAAATTTTTATTTTGGCAATTTTAGCGAATTTTGAACATTTAAAATGAATTATTTTAAATAATATCGACGAGAAATTTAATTTGAATATATTCGAACGTATATATTTATATACGTCGTCGTTAGAATATAAATAATTATATATAATTATAAATAGAATTGAAAATGGCGCGGTAGTTCGATAATTCGATTTCAAACTTCAATTGAATGTACCGGGTGCAAAACAAACCGGATTTTAGTGAAACCAAAAATAATAGGATCTACTTGATGATATCTTTCCAACGAATCTGAAAAATCAAAATTTCATAGCGGGAATCAAAAGATATGTCCAGTTGAAAATTCTGAATAGTCGCTATGGAATTCAGGCCCTTAAAAATAGCCATTTTGCGAACGACCTCGGATTTCGACGGAACCACTTTTGTTGGGTCCGTGATGTCAAATTATTGTTAGATTCCAAATTTCATAATTTTACGAATCAATATGTGAGCGTGGCAAAGGAAAACACGTTTGACCAGTTTCAGTTGATTTTAATCGACTGGAAAATGGCCATTTTTCCAATGGTCTCAGAATTTGACGAAACTAGTTTTGTTAGGACCGTATCGTCAATACGAAGCTAGAAAATATTTTTCTGGAATTTTTCTTGTTAGTATGTGTCCCGGGTAAATTGAAATGCGTGTTAAAATTCAATATATAGAGTTATACGTTGATTTTGACGAAAAATGATCGAAACGATCGAATCAGCCTACGATACATATCCCATTGTGTTCGGAATGGGGGTAATTAGCTATGGACGACAGGCGGTGGGCCTCGTTAGGAGGTCGAAATAAAAAGTCAACTTTTTGTAAATTAAATAATTAAAATAATTAAAAAAAACTTCCCTCTCCCTATCTCTTTCTCTCTGCCCCCCCGTTCATTTCTTTCTCAAAATCGATTTTAAATAAAAAAGAAGAAGAAGAAGAAAGGGGATCGACGGGGGGATCCGCCCCCCCATCGCCGTCGCCGCCCAAGGCGGGGTCACCGCTGCACCACCTCGCCCCTCCCTGCCGCTTCTCTCCTCCCTCTTCTTCTCCTCCTCCCCGTTGAAACCCGCGAGCCACCCAAATCTTGTCGCTCCCTCCTGACCCCCACCGTACCCCCACCTGCGCCTCCTCTCCACTCCTCCCTTCTCCAATCCGAAGCCACAACTTGACTCCGACACTGAACACCCCCACCCCCTTCCCTATTTCAATGTAAGTTTTTATATATATGATTTTTATTTTTAGTTTAGTTTTTTTAAATAAAAGGCTATGATTTTAAAACTGAAATTATATGATTTTTATTTGTTTAAAGTTTTGGTTTTTATTAGGAAAGATTATATTTTTAGATTAGAAAAGCATAGAGAATAAAAAGATGATTTTGTTCATAGAAAAATGAAATATTTATATATGGGTTTGCGATAGAAAAATATAATCTTTTATATTGTAGAAGGATAAAAATATGTTCTTTATATAGTAGAGAATATAAAAAGAAGGGTTCTATATAGTAGCGATGTAAAAATAGAATTTTTATCTATATAGTAGCGATGTAAAAATAGAATTTTTATCTATATAGTAGCGGTGTAAAAATAGAATTTTTATCTGTATAGTAGCGGTGTAAAAGTAGAATTTTTATCTGTATAGTAGCGGTGTAAAAGTAGATTTTTTATCTATATAGTAGCGATGTAAAAATAGAATTTTTATCTATATAGTAGCGATGTAAAAATAGAATTTTTATCTATATAGTAGCGATGTAAAAATAGAATTTTTATCTATATAGTAGCGATGTAAAAATAGAATTTTTATCTATATAGTAGCGGTGTAAAAATAGAATTTTTATCTATATAGTAGCGATGTAAAAATAGAATTTTTATCCATAAGGAGTGATTATAAAAATATGATTTTTATATACATAGCAACAACATAAAAATGTGATTTTTATATATGTAGTGGCTACAGGCAACGAAACTGACAAAAGGCGGGAACAGTGATGATTTCCTACTTTTGAAGTGTCGTGGAGTTGGGATAGCTATCGGTGAGAATTTCTCACTCTTCAATCTCTTTTTCTAGTTATATATATATATTAGGATGCATACGGTGCTTAGCAGCACCCGACACCCGTCATCCACAGACCATGGATGGCTTGTTTGTTTGATTAATGTGTTGTGAAAATTGTTTGTGATGTTGATGTGAAATAGATAATAAAATATATTCATATGTTGAATAAAATAATTTGGTCGTTAAAAATATAATTTTTAACGTGAATGTGAATAAATAAATATTCATTTACAAACCGGACAGTTTGTTTATGTACACCTATTTGAAAGACATTGATTGGGACGATAAATTTTACACATCGCCCAACTGCACAAATAAAAATATGTGTTTGTTGATTTGAAACCCCACACAGGTATTGGGATAAAATACGACATACACTAATACCAATAATTAGTTGTATGTCGATCGATTGATTGACAGGCTGTTATAAGCGTTAGATATCTATATTTGATGCTTATACAGTGTAGTGCACTTTGGATGATGGTTGATTATGTATCGTTGCTACTATATACATGTGTTGTATGGAATCCATATAATTAACTTTGTATGGTAATTGATTGGGCCTCATTCCAATTTAGAAAATTGAAGAATATTATAAAATAAAGGTTCATGTGTTGACCGTACTCATCCGTTGAGATTAGTCATGTGTTGAACGAAATATTTTAACAATAAAATTTACATCTTTATCATATATAAAATTAGAAACTAACTGGAAAATAGTTAAGAAGGATAGTTTCCTGGTTATTGATCTGATGTTGGTTTCGGCCTTCGGGGTTGATATTCAGGGAATCGTTCTCTTACTAGTTTACGGTTGGAGTCTGATTTTAAATCAAACGATAGATACCATAATTTTTATAAAATATATTAAATAACAAACATAGTCACACGTGGACAGTACTCATTCGTTGAGATTAGTCATATGTTGACAAAAATATAGATTCACATATTGAATAGAATAAATATTCATTTATTGAATAGAATAACGAGATTATTGAAATATATAAAGTCGTGTTGATAAGAGATGCGCTATTTTGACGCGAACGATATTTATATCGATTATATTCGTTTTATAATGAATATTGAAAAGAGATTTAAAAATCAAATATATAGAAAACGGATTTGAATTGAATAGAAAACGAATTTAATTTGAATTGAATAGAAAACGAATTTAATTTGAATTGAATAGGAAAACGAATTTGATTTGAATTGAATAGAAAACGAATTCGAATTGCATTGAAAAGAAAACGAATTCGAATTGAATTGAATTGAAAAGAAAATGAATTCGTATCGAATTAAAATCGATTTGAATTGAAATCAAATAGAAATGAAAGTAAAAAGGATTTATAATAGAAAATTCAATTTTGATTTGAATTTGAAATAAAGGTTGAAATTGTTTTTGAAACGAATTCAAAACTATTTATAAAATTCGTTTTAAATAGTCATCGACGAAATATATATTATTTATATTATATATATATATATAATATAATGGCCTGAATAGAATGTGCCGCGCCGCGGCAGTTCGCGAATTTCGACCATTAACTTCGAACGGACATTACGGGAGATCCGACCGTCGGATTCTCCTAAAACCGGAACCGTTGGGTTCGTATCGAGAAGAGCTTTCTAACAAATATTGGAAATTTGAAATCTAACACTTGGATTTGGAGATACGTCCAAATCAAATTTGGAAAAGGTCGCTGTAAGTGCAGTTCGATGGCCGTAGTTGGAAATCGACCGTACGGGCCTTGATAAAATTATAAAAAATAGTAATAATTGGTGTAAAATCATAAGAAAGGATTTGGGAAAAATTGGGATGAAAAACTCCATATTTGAAAGGATAAAAATAGATTTTTATCGAAATGAACTAGTCTTGAACTAAAATTAAAACCCATTTATTTTTAAATAAATAAATTAGATTTGAAATGGGTTTTAAATAGAATTGATTAGTGGGTTTATCGTGAAGGGTGTTTTAAATAACACTTGTTCTTTAACCCGATAATAAATAGAATGTGATTTGGGTTTATCGTGAATTGTGTTTTAAATGACATTAGTTCTTTAACCCAGTAAAAGGAGTTTTAATGAATCTGCAATTAGATTGAAATGTGAATTGATAATCTAAATTATCAAATTTGGCAAATAAGCGAGAATGGAGTATCACCAGTTTTGCTCCAAAGCGATAGTTAAATCTTTAATTATATTTGAACGTGGAATGGTAATTAATTTTACCGATAACACCGTGGTGTTAGATATGGAGTATTACAGTTTTGCTTCATGGGATGAATAGGTTGGGATTGGGAAAATAAATAAATAATTACTTCGAAGTGGTTTGCTAATCTCGACTAGTTTGGAAAACCATAATCTGGTTTGAAATGATATCCAAAGGAAGATTAAAGGATAAATTTTAAAGAATTTATCTTGGATAAAATTAATGGGAACCTTTCCCTAAGAATTGAAATTTAGAAACTAGCTGTAGGTTAGTTAAGAAGGATGGTTTCCTGGGTATTGATCTGATGTTGGTTTCGGCCTTCGGGGTTAATATTTGGGAAATTGTTCTCTTGCTGATTTACGGTTAGTGACTAATGAATTGGAATGAGGCGTATGTTGTGTTTGTGTAACATTTGTTATTAATATACGCGGGTTGTTCGGAAAGTTCGGGTTTATATTCATTCTGAATAACCGATTCGACGATAAGTCGAAGACGAAGACGGTGGTTGAAGACCGGAAGTCTTCACATCGTTTGGGTGATTACTGATGATCTTGATTGGGCTGTACACCCAAGATGAGGGAATCAGTTGGTGGTCGTCCAGACGTACTTGGAGATCGATGGATATGCGAGAAAAGTGCCTCCGGTTTCGTTCAGACCCAGAACGAACTTGTAAATGGATTGTGTGTCTGACATTGGATTTTATTCCGTGTTGATTGATTTCTGTTAAATATATATCTGTTTGGCGGAAGAGAATTTATTCTCTTGTTTAACGCCCTTCTCTGAGACGTACGAGCTTAGAGGTTATATATCGATAGATATCAATCGCATGGCATGAATTGCCTGTGTGGCACGCTGAGTTGCATGGATCAAGGCTTCTGTTGAAAAGCAAAGTCTTGTGGTTGATGATCGAAGCACGGCCTTTGGGGCGTAGCTTTGTGTATAACGTGAATTCGCGAGCCTCACACCTCGGTATGAGTTAAAAACGGGATAAGGACTGCGGGGAGAGCACGATGTTTCTTTCTAGCTTTGGTGGTGTCAGTGACTTACCAGCCCTGACATTTATATACTTTTCACCTATGTGGTTGTTGGATGAGGCGCCTCGATTTTAGGTCTGTAAGGACCGGGAAACGTGTGTTCAAGAATAATTAATCCTCAAACGTAAGAGAGGACTGACCCTGAAGATCCAAGGATTGCCCAGAGTGTGTAGTCCTGAGGCATTTGCTAGAGTGTCTCGAAAGCAGAGAGGAGCTTGCCCCTTGCCTCGACTCATGACGGAAATCCAATTTCCAATACGTGATATTGCGGTTTTAATTGTAGAACTAGTATGGCGACATGATATATGGTACCCATGTCGTCGATGATTTATATTTATGATTGAAATTGTTTTGACACTATACACTTATTATAGTATCAAATGATTTGTTTTAAACGTACCAAGCATGTTTGGCTATTATAAGGGAAAACCCTATCCTCCGGCTTGCGTTGCATTGTATGATGGGACCTGGGTCTTATAATAGCTTCATTTTTCGAAAAAGCATTGCGCTATTTATTCTATGCACTGGTATTCTTGGGAGGAAACCCGTTCCGTGATATACGGCGTGGTCCCTTGAATTACTCTCTTTTAAAGTAAAGTTTTAAATAACTGTTTTAGTTCTCACACCAGTCACATGACTGACCTGGAGTTTGTTGTTTTAACCTAAACTCTAGGTGCCCCTATTTTCGACATGGGAAGCTAGTAGTTTTGGTTTTGCAGATTTATATTCACAGGATCCTGATTTACAGCTGGAACGATGCTCGGAAAGCTCTGTATCCGTGCATTACTTTCAGTTGTGTTTTATATTGTTTTTCCGCTGCTATGTAATTTATTGTAATCTCTGATATTCATCGAATGTAATTTATTCACTTATACTCTGTATATTCTTGTATCTGATGGAATTGTTGTAATATACAATGAAATGTTCTTCCGTCTGCATTCATTTGTGTGTTGTTCTCAAAGTATCCGCTCTTCCCTTCACGAGGAAGTAACGGGTTCTCACACAGCGCAACAGGATATAGAAATCACTCCTGAATTAGCAGTCAGAAGAGAGCCATTAAAGATTGTTGGCAAAGAAACTAAAGAGCTTAGAAGCAAAAAGGTTCATTTAGTTAAAGTGCAGTGGAGCAGTGATCCTAGAGACTGTACCTGGGAGACTGAGGAAAGCATTAAGCAAGCTTACCCCAAATGCAGAATGGACATCTCTGACTAACTCCGGTGCAAAGTACCTTCACAATACTTTGCATTTACATTTTGTTTCCTACTTTACTGTTGTTTCCTTTTCGAGGACGAAAAGTTTTAAGTGGGGGAGATTGTAACAACCCGGAAAATACGAGCCAATTTAAAATTTTTAAATTGGTTATTTCAGTGCTATTTGAACAATTGAAATAGAATATTTTGTAACAACCCGAATTTTTACAACACGTTAAATCAAGAATCAAGGCAGGATTTAATTTTAAATTCTGAATCAAGTAAAACGGGCTATGCCATTGCGTTCGTCTCGGAAAAATACGCGAAATAGAGTCCGAGTTTTCGAGAATCGGAGTCCGTATGACCCGTTAAAGGCCCAAAGAAGATTTCTGAAAATTTGAATTTCGGAAACAGTTTTGGAAAGCAGATCTGGGGCTAGACGGGAAGTTTCCCCGCCTAGGCCATGTCGACAGGGCTGTCGACAGGCCTGTCGACTTGGGCCCAGACCAAGTCGACAGCCCTGTCGACTTGCCTGTCGACAGGGGGTGGCCGGGGCAAGCTGCCTGGTGCACCTGCTTGGCTCACCTGGTCTTGTTCTTGGGCTGGTTCTGGAAGCTTCCGAGATCTGATGGTCCTAATCTATCCTAGGGTTAATCTAAGGGCCTAAAACTATCCTAATCTCTATAAAAACACCCCTAAGCCCCCCCTAAACCCTCATAACTCACCCTCTCCATGAAGTGCTGCCAAAATGCAAGGTGATCATGGCCTCCATCTCAAATCCCTAGAGCCTATGCATTCAAATCGGGTTCAAATCAAAGGATGCAAGCTTGCTACACCAAATAGAGGCCAAATCAACATTTCTATGCGAGTTTTGTGATGGTTCTTCATCAAAGGAGCCACCTTTCTTCGTCATAATGATGCATGATCCCTTTCCTAAGCCTTGCCTAGGTAAGTTCTAGCTACTTTTAGATGGAACGGTAGTTTTGATAATGACATGGGATAAAATGAGGCTAAACATGATTATGCGAACTTATATGAACCTTACCTCGCCTCTTGTGTTCATGGTTATGATTTTAGGCCATGTGAGTGACTTAATCATGCCTCTCATGCTATGCATAGCCTAGTTTAACTTGCAAGTTTGGATCTTTATGCATGAAATGCTAGCATGAACCTTTAGGAACCACTTATGTGTGAAACATTGGCTAAGACAAGATTTTGGGGCTTATGCATGTTTATGAACCCAAACCCCTTATGTTATCATGCAAGTTTGTGGCCAAATCCTTTATGAGATTATGCATGCTTATGGCCAATCCCCTCTTCTAAGTTGTGCATGTTTATGGCCAAACCCTTTTTGATAATATGCATGTTGTGGCCGAATTCCCTTGTGACATTTTGTGTGTTTATGGCCAAAACCCTTTTTATGACACTATGCATGTTCGAGGCCAATTTGTAGTCATAGTATTCCTACTATGTTGACTCGTCTATACTTACGTTGGAAACACGTTTTGGGGTTAGGTTAGACGAGCGTGAATATACACGAGAAACTTAACTTGAAGTTCCATGAAATATGATGTGAAACATGATTTGGGTCAAATGGGTATAACATGACAACATGCAACATTGATATAGCATGTAAGTTAACATGTAAATATGCATAATCATAAGCTTGGGAATTTACCTATTAAGTTAGGTCTACCCATTGGGAATTTACCTATTAAGTTAGGTCTACCCAATTGCTTGAAAACTTGACTATGAACATGACACTAGACTAAACATGAAAGTGGCCAACTCGAGGTTGGGTTGAGTTTGCAACGTAAAACTACCCGGAACCGACCGGCCTAACTAGTAGTTGCAAACAATAGGACTCAATGTGAGAAGTTGGTCATGTTGTGCTTGAACCCGAGGTTAGACCAAGTTGTGGTGTAAATCTACCCGGACCCGCCCGGCTTAACTAGTAACCACAACAAAGTCTAATGTGAGAGGTTGGGGTGCATTAAATAATTAATGCCACATAGTAGGGTTAAGTTAATTTGATTAATGAGGCTTAACCAAATATGACATGGACAAATGGGTTAAGTAATTTGATTAGGCTAATGATACTTAACAAAACATGACAGGGTTGGGTAGGTTAAGTAACTTGATTTGTCTAACGACACTTGACCATTTTTATACGACGAGGGGACGGGATTAAGTTAACCAACACTTAATCAATCCAATACGATAACTTGATAAGGTTAAGTAAATTTTCTTATTTGACACTTAACCGTATAATACAGTTAATGGATGAGGTTAAGATTAGACTTAACTAATCTAAACATGGTAATCGGATGGGGTTAAGTTAGCCTAGACTTAATTAATCCAACTTGGTAATTTAATGGGGTTAAGATAAACACTTAACTAATTTAACACGATGATTTGATGAGGTTAAGTTAACCTATACTTAACCAATCTAACGTAAAAACATGATAAGGCTAAGTCACGAATCGTTTCGAATACGCTTGACCGATTTAACTCGGTAATTTGATAGGGTCAAATTAATATATATACTTAACCAATCTAAAATGGTAATTAGACGAGGTTAAGTCATGGATTGCTTGATATACTTAACCAACTTGACACATGGTCTGTAGGGTTAAGTCTTGGACTTGGACACTTAGCCAGTTTTCGACATGTTTTGTAGACGGGTTAAGTTGTGAACTTAAGTGACACTTAACCCATTAGATAAACCCTAATTCGGAGGATTAGGTAAATAACCATAGTTAACAAGGATAATGGAAATAAGGCTAAGTGGTAAACCTTAGTTAAGGGAAACTAAGTAGTAATTCTTAGTCAAAGACATTTGGACCACTTCTGAGATAGATTAGTAACCCGATACGTTAGGTCAACATTTAAGTATGCGTGTAGGAGCAGGCTATCTGATTTAGATAAAGGCTCCAACGAACTGGGTAACGAAGCAGCGGCTTCGGGGAACGTGAGGATATTCTTGGGATCCCTCTGTGAGCTGCCAGGTCATTATACTAGGCTCACGAGAGGTTGAGGTCTGCGGTAGAAGAACCAAGAATATGCCTTGGTTGCTATGCGAGCGACCTAAAGACTGGGGTGGATAGCAGTGAGCCGGCGAATACATAAGATGCCCGAGATAGCAAGTTCGTCGATCATCTACCATCTTGAGTCAAGCGTGTACGTACGGAAAGGCAGGGAACACCCAACAGACCATAATTGCTATCTAATTATGGGTGAGGTAGGCCGTAGGATGTGGGCTGGCCGGAGTGTAGTTCTCATGCAAGATTTTCTCTTGTGTTGCCTTTCACTAGTTGAGGGAGGGGTCTCGTGGGACCATAGCCACGTGTAGAAAAGCAGACCTTAGTATCCGCATCGACAGATAAATCTAAAGCTCCCGACCGAGTCCTGTATTTCTTGTTTTGCCCTGTGACAGGACTCGGATGGCACGATGTGATACATGTGCATACAGTTATAGAAAAACGATTCACGGTGATTGCGTGGGAAAAAGGGCGCGGTTGAGGGTTAGCGTAATCCCTAGTGGCCTAGGTGGTTTAACCCAAACCAAAATACGAAAGCGTGCAATAGGTAAGCGTAATCCCTAGTGGTGCTAGGTGGCGTAAGTCCTAGTAGTTCAAACGATGATTCATATGGAAGAGCCTAGCTAGAACAAGGGTGACAGTCCAAACGATTTCTAGGATAATACGACATGAGGAAGCCCGTACGAGGTACGGCAAAGGACTGAACTTATATACATGGAAAGAAACATATGATTTGAATAACCTATATATGCGATATATTAGGTTGACATGGACCATTACACGACTTTGAGTAAGGGACATTCATGGTTAACACATAACAAGGCTGGGATACTAGTACGGAGGGTGCAGAGCAAATATACATGTTAGATCTAAAATACATAATAGATACCGTGGGATGATAGACGGGGCAGATACCTTGGGATAATGTACTCGATAGAAATCTGACGATGTGATACCTTGACTTATCATAACACCGTAGTTTATCATGATACCTTAGTTTACCTTGCCACAGTAGTTAAACCGGCTAGCCCGGTTTAGTTTATCTATCTTGTAGTTATCCTTATGTTTACTTTCAGTTCATGCATGTCATGTTACCTTTACCTGTTTTTATACTGAAAGTATATAAGACTTACTCAGTCTTTTTGACTAACCCGTTTTGTTTCGCCTCTTTTCTTCCGTTTCCCCCCCAGGTTACAGGGAGGAAACAATGCAGTTTAGTTCGGACTTCTTCTGCTTGAAGGTCATCATGGATGGCTTGGACTTCTCTTGGCTATGGCTACTTTACTGTTTTTACTTGGGGAATAACTTATTAAAAAGTCTTTATGCTTCTTTACTATTGCAAGACAGGTTTTGTTGTACTCTGATGTAAAAGGCTTTAGACCTTATTTATTCATGTTATGAAAGTTTGATTTTACTTCCGCTATTTTATATGTTCTGTCTTGTGATATTTCTGTGCATGTTTACCAATAATGCCCCTCTAAAGCTAGTGCATTCCTTTGCGAGTGACCCTAGCGGAGGTGGGGTGTTACATTTGGTATCAGAGCAGAAGGTTACCAGACTGGGCAAAAGTTTTTAAAGACCTTCTGAAAACTATTTGAAAATCGTTTATAAAGAAGCATTTTTCAAGAAAATTTTCTTTTAAAAAGAAAAAAAAGGCTATTCCCCAAAGGCCATTAGCATTATCCTTGTTTCCTTGATTGAATCTCTTTTCCTTTCTTTCCTCCATCTGTAGTCACAGTGGTTTTGACTGCGACTAGTCTTTCTAGCTGCGTATGTGTTTCCCGTACAATGGAGGTGGTTCTCGAGAGACCGTTGCAGAGTTATGCATGAAAGGATAGTAAGAACAAGGATAAAGGATACGAGCTCAGGGATAAGCAACATGTTGGTATGGCTGAGTCCTAAAAGGAGGGAGAAAGATGAACAATGAAACCCATGACGAGAGAGTACCTTTGGCATGGTGAAACGGGACGGATAGTTAAGTATCATGGAACAGGGACAAGATCATTCGGAGGGCAATAGTATGCTCTCATTTCTAGGATACCTCAGAAGGAGGGTAACGATCTTGTTAAAGGTTTAGCTTTTCTTCTCTATCATCCTGTCGGGACTTTGTTTTGATCACCGCATCTTTTAAGTCCGCTTCGATAGTTGAGTCTCTGCACCTTAGTACTAGCATAGTAGAGGATCCCGTTTTTGTCTCAAGTCCTATTGGAAGATTGGTCCATTTACTCATGGCTTGTTTGGATTTGAGAATGTCTATATCAAGTGTTGAGCTTGGAAATAATGCTTATGTTTATAAGTTGTGGATGGATTCTAGGGATGAAGTGGTTATCCAGTAAGGGGTGCCACTCTCGATTTTAGAAGAAGGGTAGTTAGACTCTTGGCTTGTTTTGGTAATACCCTTGAAGTATCGTGTAACCTTTTGGGTTCTATCATGATTAGTTACTTAGAATCCCTAGAAGCCTTTGTTGGAAATTAGAAACCCGATCGAATGGTGTTCGCTAATAAGACGGATGGTTTACTTCGATTATGTATGGGTTATGGGAATTACCCTAGTAAGTGCGCACGGTAACTTGTTTACTTTCAAGAGAAAGTTTTTCTACGTGGAATACCTTATGGTACAAGGCCCAGGATTCACTAGTGAATTTTGAGGGCTCGCATGGAATAATGTGTACGCAGTCCTGTTTGCGCCAAGTATTCTAGAAGGAGAATAAGTGCAAGTGGAACGAGAGGCGACGAGGAAATGAGTTCCAACTCATGATATGGAAACAGGAAATAAGAAGCTGCGAAATCGTGAAGAAAAAGGGGCGGTCAAGGCACGATGGAACTAAGCTCAAGGTGATGCGACTCAAGAGACTGAAGACTAAATACGTGCATGATATCTCTTTTGGGAATATATCCTCGATCCCTGTTTTTTTGTTGAGCTTGCTTGTAGGCTATCTTTTATGGATATCCTCTCGGTCCTGTCTCTGTTACAAACCCCGTACGGAGTTTGTTTTGTTTATCTTCTCGACCCTGTTTCAGGGAATCTTAGGTAGAACCCTGTGGATGTAAACATGTATTTGAAACATGTTATGGTTGATATGGTTGCAAATGGTTGCAAGTGGTTGCTCGTGGATGCGCGAATTTACGTTAGATAGTAGCTCGACTCGGTCACATTTCATATTGCATATGCACGAGTATTTGTTTATGGATGAAATTGAATGTGTTATCATGCGGATGTTGCATATGGTTGAATGTTTGTGCACGCATATAGTGTATATGATTAGGACTATTTGCATACATGATGGATTCATAGCACTAAACATGTTTTTGCATTCAAAAGATTTTCAGGCCTGATCATTAGCATTAGCTAAGGAACATGTACACACACGTTTTGCATATATTCATATGTCATTAGAAATCATCTAAGGACAATGGTTGCTTGTGGATGATGTTTTGAGTAGATGGATGATGGATGGTAGGATATGTTCTTCCTAACTTGGAGATTTCGGGGACGAAATCCTAAAAGATGGGGAGAATGTAACAACCCGAATTTTTACAACACGTTAAATCAAGAATCAAGGCAGGATTTAATTTTAAATTCTGAATCAAGTAAAACGGGCTATGCCATTGCGTTCGTCTCGGAAAAATACGCGAAATAGAGTCCGAGTTTTCGAGAATCGGAGTCCGTATGACCCGTTAAAGGCCCAAAGAAGATTTCTGAAAATTTGAATTTCGGAAACAGTTTTGGAAAGCAGATCTGGGGCTAGGCGGGAAGTTTCCCCGCCTAGGCCATGTCGACAGGGCTGTCGACTTGGGCCCAGACCAAGTCGACAGCCCTGTCGACTTGCCTGTCGACAGGGGGTGGCCGGGGCAAGCTGCCTGGTGCACCTGCTTGGCTCACCTGGTCTTGTTCTTGGGCTGGTTCTGGAAGCTTCCGAGATCTGATGGTCCTAATCTATCCTAGGGTTAATCTAAGGGCCTAAAACTATCCTAATCTCTATAAAAACACCCCTAAGCCCCCCCTAAACCCTCATAACTCACCCTCTCCACGAAGTGCTGCCCAAATGCAAGGTGATCATGGCCTCCATCTCAAATCCCTAGAGCCTATGCATTCAAATCGGGTTCAAATCAAAGGATGCAAGCTTGCTACACCAAATAGAGGCCAAATCAACATTTCTATGCGAGTTTTGTGATGGTTCTTCATCAAAGGAGCCACCTTTCTTCGTCATAATGATGCATGATCCCTTTCCTAAGCCTTGCCTAGGTAAGTTCTAGCTACTTTTAGATGGAACGGTAGTTTTGATAATGACATGGGATAAAATGAGGCTAAACATGATTATGCGAACTTATATGAACCTTACCTCGCCTCTTGTGTTCATGGTTATGATTTTAGGCCATGTGAGTGACTTAATCATGCCTCTCATGCTATGCATAGCCTAGTTTAACTTGCAAGTTTGGATCTTTATGCATGAAATGCTAGCATGAACCTTTAGGAACCACTTATGTGTGAAACATTGGCTAAGACAAGATTTTGGGGCTTATGCATGTTTATGAACCCAAACCCCTTATGTTATCATGCAAGTTTGTGGCCAAATCCTTTATGAGATTATGCATGCTTATGGCCAATCCCCTCTTCTAAGTTGTGCATGTTTATGGCCAAACCCTTTTTGATAATATGCATGTTGTGGCCGAATTCCCTTGTGACATTTTGTGTGTTTATGGCCAAAACCCTTTTTATGACACTATGCATGTTCGAGGCCAATTTGTAGTCATAGTATTCCTACTATGTTGACTCGTCTATACTTACGTTGGAAACACGTTTTGGGGTTAGGTTAGACGAGCGTGAATATACACGAGAAACTTAACTTGAAGTTCCATGAAATATGATGTGAAACATGATTTGGGTCAAATGGGTATAACATGACAACATGCAACATTGAATATAGCATGTAAGTTAACATGTAAATATGCATAATCATAAGCTTGGGAATTTACCTATTAAGTTAGGTCTACCCATTGGGAATTTACCTATTAAGTTAGGTCTACCCAATTGCTTGAAAACTTGACTATGAACATGACACTAGACTAAACATGAAAGTGGCCAACTCGAGGTTGGGTTGAGTTTGCAACGTAAAACTACCCGGAACCGACCGGCCTAACTAGTAGTTGCAAACAATAGGACTCAATGTGAGAAGTTGGTCATGTTGTGCTTGAACCCGAGGTTAGACCAAGTTGTGGTGTAAATCTACCCGGACCCGCCCGGCTTAACTAGTAACCACAACAAAGTCTAATGTGAGAGGTTGGGGTGCATTAAATAATTAATGCCACATAGTAGGGTTAAGTTAATTTGATTAATGAGGCTTAACCAAATATGACATGGACAAATGGGTTAAGTAATTTGATTAGGCTAATGATACTTAACAAAACATGACAGGGTTGGGTAGGTTAAGTAACTTGATTTTCTAACGACACTTGACCATTTTTATACGATGAGGGGACGGGATTAAGTTAACCAACACTTAATCAATCCAATACGATAACTTGATAAAGTTAAGTAAATTTTCTTATTTGACACTTAACCGTATAATACAGTTAATGGATGAGGTTAAGATTAGACTTAACTAATCTAAACATGGTAATCGGATGGGGTTAAGTTAGCCTAGACTTAATTAATCCAACTTGGTAATTTAATGGGGTTAAGATAAACACTTAACTAATTTAACACGATGATTTGATGAGGTTAAGTTAACCTATACTTAACCAATCTAACGTAAAAACATGATAAGGCTAAGTCACGAATCGTTTCGAATACGCTTGACCGATTTAACTCGGTAATTTGATAGGGTCAAATTAATATATATACTTAACCAATCTAAAATGGTAATTAGACGAGGTTAAGTCATGGATTGCTTGATATACTTAACCAACTTGACACATGGTCTGTAGGGTTAAGTCTTGGACTTGGACACTTAGCCAGTTTTCGACATGTTTTGTAGACGGGTTAAGTTGTGAACTTAAGTGACACTTAACCCATTAGATAAACCCTAATTCGGAGGATTAGGTAAATAACCATAGTTAACAAGGATAATGGAAATAAGGCTAAGTGGTAAACCTTAGTTAAGGGAAACTAAGTAGTAATTCTTAGTCAAAGACATTTGGACCACTTCTGAGATAGATTAGTAACCCGATACGTTAGGTCAACATTTAAGTATGCGTGTAGGAGCAGGCTATCTGATTTAGATAAAGGCTCCAACGAACTGGGTAACGAAGCAGCGGCTTCGGGGAACGTGAGGATATTCTTGGGATCCCTCTGTGAGCTGCCAGGTCATTATACTAGGCTCACGAGAGGTTGAGGTCTGCGGTAGAAGAACCAAGAATATGCCTTGGTTGCTATGCGAGCGACCTAAAGACTGGGGTGGATAGCAGTGAGCCGGCGAATACATAAGATGCCCGAGATAGCAAGTTCGTCGATCATCTACCATCTTGAGTCAAGCGTGTACGTACGGAAAGGCAGGGAACACCCAACAGACCATAATTGCTATCTAATTATGGGTGAGGTAGGCCGTAGGATGTGGGCTGGCCGGAGTGTAGTTCTCATGCAAGATTTTCTCTTGTGTTGCCTTTCACTAGTTGAGGGAGGGGTCTCGTGGGACCATAGCCACGTGTAGAAAAGCAGACCTTAGTATCCGCATCGGCAGATAAATCTAAAGCTCCCGACCGAGTCCTGTATTTCTTGTTTTGCCCTGTGACAGGACTCGGATTGCACGATGTGATACATGTGCATACAGTTATAGAAAAACGATTCACGGTGATTGCGTGGGAAAAAGGGCGCGGTTGAGGGTTAGCGTAATCCCTAGTGGCCTAGGTGGTTTAACCCAAACCAAAATACGAAAGCGTGCAATAGGTAAGCGTAATCCCTAGTGGTGCTAGGTGGCGTAAGTCCTAGTAGTTCAAACGATGATTCATATGGAAGAGCCTAGCAAGAACAAGGGTGACAGTCCAAACGATTTCTAGGATAATACGACATGAGGAAGCCCGTACGAGGTACGGCAAAGGACTGAACTTATATACATGGAAAGAAACATATGATTTGAATAACCTATATATGCGATATATTAGGTTGACATGGACCATTACACGACTTTGAGTAAGGGACATTCATGGTTAACACATAACAAGGCTGGGATACTAGTACGGAGGGTGCAGAGCAAATATACATGTTAGATCTAAAATACATAATAGATACCGTGGGATGATAGACGGGGCAGATACCTTGGGATAATGTACTCGATAGAAATCTGACGATGTGATACCTTGACTTATCATAACACCGTAGTTTATCATGATACCTTAGTTTACCTTGCCATAGTAGTTAAACCGGCTAGCCCGGTTTAGTTTATCTATCTTGTAGTTATCCTTATGTTTACTTTCAGTTCATGCATGTCATGTTACCTTTACCTGTTTTTATACTGAAAGTAGATAGGACTTACTCAGTCTTTTTGACTGACCCGTTTTGTTTCGCCTCTTTTCTTCCGTTTCCCCCCAGGTTACAGGGAGGAAACAATGCAGTTTAGTTCGGACTTCTTCTGCTTGAAGGTCATCATGGATGGCTTGGACTTCTCTTGGCTATGGCTACTTTACTGTTTTTACTTGGGGAATAACTTATTAAAAAGTCTTTATGCTTCTTTACTATTGCAAGACAGGTTTTGTTGTACTCTGATGTAAAAGGCTTTAGACCTTATTTATTCATGTTATGAAAGTTTGATTTTACTTCCGCTATTTTATATGTTCTGTCTTGTGATATTTCTGTGCATGTTTACCAATAATGCCCCTCTAAAGCTAGTGCATTCCTTTGCGAGTGACCCTAGCGGAGGTGGGGTGTTACATATTTCAATAAAATAATGAATTAGAAATAGTGTGGCAGTTTGAAAATTTGAATTCAAACTTTGACTGACTGTGCCGGGTGGGAAATATAACGGATTTTAGTGAAACCAAAAATATTTAAATCTGTTTATGAATATCTTTCTAACGAATCTGAAAAATCGAAGTTTCATAGCGGGAATCAAAAGTTATGGCCAAATGAATTTTCAGAAAGGTCGCTATATAGAATATATATCCCTTGAAAATAGATATTTTGCAAACGACCTCGGAATTTGACGAAACCACTTTTGTTGGGTCCGGGATGTTGAACTATTGCTAGGTTTCAAATTTCATAATTTTTGAAGCTAGTATGTGAGCGTGGCAAAAGAAAATGTGTTTGGTCAATTTCTGTTGAATTGGATCGACCAGAAAAGGGCCATTTTGCAAACGATCTCAGAATTCGAAGAAACTAGTTTTGTTGGGACCGTAGCGTCAAAACATAGCTAGATTTATTTTTCTGGAATTTTTCGAACCAGTTTGTGGCCCTGACAAATTGAAGTGTACGTTCAAATTGAATATAAAATGTTTTATATTTTAATTTGAAAAATAACTGACTGTAACAGTCGAATTGGCCAACGAAACATATCCCATTGTGTCCGGGATGGGGGTATTTAGCTACGGGCGACAGTCGTTGGGTTTGAATTGGTGTCCGTATAGAGTAACACTATTTAAATTTTTTTATAAACCACCGGCCAATAGGAAATTTTATTTCATAATTTAAAAATAAGAAAAAACCCTAAGAAACCCTCGCCGCCTCTCTCGTTCACGGCGGAAACTCGCTCCAACCTTCCCGACGATTTTCCCGTCGATCCACGCACCTTCATCCTCCGCCACCACCTCGAATCGAGAGCCCTTCCTCCCCTCTTCAAATCCGACCAACCCCCTCCCTTTCTCCCTTCGCTAGCGTCGAGAAGGACGCCCTGAAAGTTGCCGACTTCACGTCGACGCCACGATCGCCAGAGGCGATCGCACCTGCTCCTCCGACCACCGACAAGACCGCCTCGCTCCCCTCTTTCACGTCCCACCCTCTGATCGGAGCATAAATTCATAGATTTTCTGAAAAATACGAACCCTAGTTCGAACAGTCAAAGAAAGGTGAGACCTTTATTACATTTGAACTTCGAAAAATCATATCTTTATGGTGTGTTAACGAAATTCGATGAAACATGAAACATCGTGACTGCAAGGAGGCTCTCTACCACATAGAAGAGACCACGGATTTTTCTGAGCCATCTACGATTTTTAGCACTCCGAAAACCAATGTGAGAAATCTAAATTAAATGAAATGTGAATGGAAAATGTCATGTATAAATTATATAAGCGAAATATAAATTATACACGTGTTGTATACCTCATGTACATGCGTTATGTAAGCTATATGAGCGAAATATGAATTATACATGCACTATATAAATGATATGTGTGTTGAAATGCAAGTGAAATATAGAATATATATATATATATATATATATAAACTCCCCTTTCTTTGACTACCCTGCCGTACTAGGGACGGTGCCGGTTTTAACTACCCTGCCGTTATGCTGCCGAAATTTTGAATAATATTCATGTGTTAGAATTATTTTCATATGTTGAAACTATTTTCTTGCGTTAAAACTAAAGTCATGTGTTGAAACTATATCCATGTGTGGAAATGCTCATGTGTTGAGAAGTGATGTGTGAAAATGAAATTCATGTGTGAATGAATAAAGTGTTTAAACAATAAAAATCACATTTTTACAATATATATGAAGTATGTAAAATATTCGCCATATATATAAATAGTTTCAACAATAAAAATTTCATCTTTCTTATATGAACAAACTATATAAAATATCCATGTGTGGAAATGCTCATGTGTTGAGAAGTGATGTGTGAAAATGAAATTCATGTGTTGAATAAAGATTGAACAATAAAAATTACATTTTTATTGAAACTATGAAGTGTTAAAAACATTCATGTGTTGAATAAATATTTTAGACGATGAAAATACCATTTTTATCATATATGTGATTTGCTAAAAATATATGCGCGCGTTGAAATAAATATTTGTGAAAGGAATATTGTTTTTAACATGTATAGGAACTAAATAAAGTAGTCATGTGTTGTAATATATTTTAGTTCACCAAAATTATCATTTTTGAAATGAAGGTTAAAAATAACCACTTGTTCAAATAAATACGCATGAGTTGAAATATTCATTAATTAGCTAATGATGCGATTTTTGCCTATGTATGCAACATTGGAATGAATGGTGACTTTAAACCAAAGTGAATCGAAAATGAAATTGAATAGAAAATGATAAGTGATGAAAATTGCATATATGTACATGCATATTTATTGAACAGGTTATAGCAAAGAGGCTAGAGAAGAGGAATAAAATTGTGTGCCCGACAAATAGGTACATGTTTACTGTTTTGTTTGGGTGATGATTTTATGAGCCTATTGGCTTTTCTTTTTCTTTTTGAGATGAGATGCCCGTGTGGCTATTTGGGAATTTTCCCAGCCCCTCCCGTACAAAGGAGGTTATGGCGAAATTTTCCAAAATTTAAAGGCGTTAGTGAAATATTTGAAGTGAAAACGATATAGGAATTTTCGAATGAACTATATTTATATAAATATATAAATATAAATAAAATTAAAATGAATCGATGCCGTGCAGTTCGTGTTTTGAAACCGTGATTTCAAACGACTAGTGCGGGAGATCCGACCATTGGATTTTCCCGAAACCGCAACCGTTGGGTTCACCTTGGAAATATCTTTACAACGACACCAACTTTGTAAAGTTCCGACGGTTGGATTGTCTGGAATGTTTAATTCAAATCTGAAGAAAAACAGCGCCAGAATCGATTATATTTATATATAAATATAAATATAATTAAATTAAATCGAATAACGACACTGCAGTTCGTAATTTGAAACCGTGATTTCAAACGACTAGTGTGGGAGATCCGACCGTCGGATTTTCCCAAAACTGAAACCGTTAGATTCGTTTTGAAATGATCTTTCTAATGATATAAAATTTGTGAAGATCCAACGGTTAGATTTTCAGATATGTGTAAAACAAATTTAGTGAAAACAGCGCCAGTGCCTCGGCACGACCTGAAATGTCGTTTAATTAAATATGGTCGTTTTTAAATAAATAAAAATGGCGATATATCGTTATAAAATATTATTGACGATACAGAATGGAAATAAACCGATTTTGCTTGGTTTGCTTGATATGTGATGGTTGAATGTATTTAACATGAATACTATATTAAAGAACTGAAATGTGAATGTTGAGTGATTTAACCATGTGAAAAATTGATTTGAAAATCTAAATATACGTGGATTATTCGAAAAGGCCGAGTTTATTCTGATTTCAAATAATCGATCGACTGTGAGAAGTCAAAGAGTTGAAGACGGTTGAAGACCGACGATCTTCACATTGGATGGATGGGCGCTACTGATGCTCATGATTGGAGTAGCTACCTTGAAGGAGCTGAAGTAGTAGCCGTCCTGATGTATTGTTGATTGTGCGGATAAGCGAGGAATTTGGTGCCTCTGGTTTCGTTCAGACCCAGAACGAACTTGTAAATGGACTGTGTGTCTGACATTAGATTTTGTTCTATGCTGATTGATCTTTATTTAATATATACCTGTTTGGCGGCGGAGAATTTATTTTCTTTCTTAACGCCCTTCTCTGAGACGTACGAGCTCAGAGGTAATATATAGATAGAAATCAGTCGCATGGAGTGGATTGCCTGTGTGGCACGCCTAAGTGGCATATGATCAAGGCTTTTGTTGTAAAGCGAAGTCTTGTGGTTGATGATCAAAGCATGGTCTGTGTGACGTAGCTTTGTGTATAGCGTGGATTCGCGAGCCTCACACCTCGGTATGAGTCAAAAACGGGAGAAGGATCGCTGGGAGAGCACGACGTTTCTTTCTAGCTAGGGTGGTGTTAGTGACCTACCAGCCCTGACATTTATATATACTTTTCACCTGTGTGGTTGTTGGAATGCGAGACGCCTCGATTATAGGTCTGTAAGGATCGAGAAACGTGTGTTTAGGAATTGCCAATCCTCAAAAGTAAGAGAGGACCGGCCCAGCCGATTCCAAGGACCGCTGTGTGCGATCCTAGGACATTTTCTAGAGTGTTTCGAATGGAGAGGAGCTTGCCCCTTGCCTCGACTCATGATGGAATCCAATTTCCAATACGAAATATGCGGATGTGATTGTATTACTAGTATGGTGACATAGTAGATGGTAGCTATTCCGCCTAGGATTGATATTTATGATTTAAATTCTCTTTTGAAACTTATATGCACTAGTGATAATATCAAAAACTTTCGTTTTGTACGTATGAAGCATTTTTGGCCATTATAAGGTAAAACTCTATCCTCCGGCTTGCGTTGCATTGTGTGATGGGACCTGAGTCTTATAATGGCCTCATTTTTATAAAAAGCATTGCGATGATTTAAACATTTACTTTATTTCATGCACTAGCACTCATTGGAGTAAACCCGTTCCGCGAAAGTGGCGTGGTCCTTTGATTTGCCTTATTATTGTTGTTTAGTAAGTTAAGTAGATTTCTCATACCAGTCCCATGACTGACTCGTAGTTTGTTTCACCTTGCAAACTCGGGTGCCCTTATTTTCACACGGGCAGCCTTGTTACAGGTAGCAGACATATTTTGGGCATGGCACCGCAGTAGAGGTGCGCTTTTGGCTTATGGCGAGGCTTGACTACACCGTGATGACTATGACTTTTCCGCCATTATTGTATATGTATTATGATTCCGCCATAGGTGATGTAGACTGATGTTTAGTTTATGTACCCTTTATGTATTATGATTCCGCCATTGGCGATGTTGACTGATTATGTATTATTATGCACTAAGTAGTATCCTGCACTATGCTCTCTGATGTGGTGATATATATATGATTCCACTGTCATATTTGTGTGAATTATTCTATTTCTTGTTTATGCTATTATTTGTACTCTACTAATGATGATTAATGTGTTATATTCCAATGATTATCCTTAACACCGTGGTACGGGGTTTTGGGATCGTCACACTGATTTAGGTTTATTGTGGATTGTGTTTTAAATAACACTGATTGTTTAACCCATTTAATGACGGGATTAATTTTCCTAAAGTTGAATAATCATAAAGTAATGATTTTTGAGATTAAAACTAAACTGGAGTTTAATGAATCTTTAATTAGATTGGAATGAGAATGGGATAATTGAATTTATCAAATTCATGAAATGATCGAGAATGGAGTACCACCAGTTTTACTCTAGGCGATAATTAAATCTTTAATTAGATTTGAATGGGAAATGGAAATTAATTTTACCGATAACATAGTGGGTGTTAGATATGGAGTACTACCAGTTTTTCTCCATGGGATGAATAGCTTGGGATTGGAAAATAAAATAAAATAAATGATTACTTCGGTAAGGCTCGATAATCCCGACTAGTTTGATAAACCTTAATTTGGTTTAAGTTCTAAAAAGAATATTTGAATAAAATAATATTCAGAATTGGAATGAGGCGTATGATGTTTTTTTATAGCACTTGATTATAAAATATGCGAGTTATTCGGAAAGACCGGGTTTAACCTATTCTGAATAATTGATACGACGATTAAAGTCGACGATGAAGACGGTGGTTGAAGACCGGAGATCTTCACATCGTTTGGATGATTACTGATGTCTTGATTGGGAAGTACACCTAAGACAAGGTAATAAGTGGTGATCATCCAGACGTACTTGGAGATCGACCGGATATGCGAGGGCCTCTCTCCTGTATTGGACATATGGAATGAGGAATAAGGTGCTTTCGGTTTCGTTCAGATCCAGAACAGACTTGCAAATGGATGGTATGTCTGACATTGTATTCCTTTATACTGTATTCATTGATCTCTGCTAAATATATATATCTGTTTGGTGGCGGATAATTTATTCTCTTGCTTAACACCCTTCTCTGAGATGTACGAGCTTAGAGTTTATATATTGGTGGAAATCAGTGGTACGGTATGAATTGACAGTGTGGCATGCTGAGTTGCATGGATCAAGGCTGTTGTTGAAAAGCAGAGTCTTTGTGGATGATGATCAAAGCACAAATTTAATTAGCATTGCTTTTTGCAGCGTTAATTCGCGAGCCTCACACCTCGGTATGAACCAAAAACGGGATAGTAACTACATGGATATGGACATATGTTAGTTCTAGCTACGAGTAATGTCATGGTATGGGGCCCTGACCATTTACTTATGTGGATGTTGCATACTATTTGATGGAAAGCGAGGTACCTCGGATTTGATACTAGAACTGACTAAAAGGTTCTAAATGGTCGACGTGACTGACCATTTTGGAGGTTTGATAGAACCGGCTACCATATAGTTTGTGGTATTGCCAATCATCGACGGATGATCGACCATAAAGATCCAAGGTTTCACTGCGGGGGATCCTGAGGCATTTGCTAGTATGTCTCGAAATCGGTGAGGAAGATCCCTTGCCTTGGTTCATAGATGGAAACCCAATTTCCAATACGCGATTTTATGATTTTAGTTGTAAACCTATATGGCGACGTAATATAATGGTACCTACGCCGCCTATGATTGATACATTTATATTTGAAGTTGATTTCTTCACTTATAGTAATAATAAAAGACGAAATTTCATGTATCAAGCATATTTGGCTATTATAAGGTAAAACTCTATCCTTGACTGCGTTCATTGTGTGATGGGACCTGAGTCTTATAATAGCTTCATTTTTCTGTTTAACATTGTGCTGTTTGTTTTATGCACTGGTATTCATGGGGGATAAACCCGTTCCATGTTATACGGCGTGGTCCCATGATTTACCTAACATAAAATAAAAGCTAATAACCGTTTTAGTTCTCACACCAGTCCCATGACTGATTCAGAGTTTATTGTTTTAACCTAAACTCTGGGTGCCCATATTTTCCACACGGGCAACTAGTAGTTTTGGTTTTCGCAGATACTTCTTTTTCCAGGATCCTAGATTTATAGCTGGAACTATATTGGGAAAGATTTGTATCCGTGTATTTCTTTTAGTTGTGCTAGCTGATGTATTTTCTGCTACGCATTGTATTTATACATCTAAATTTCCGCTGCTTTGTAATTTGTTAATCTCTGATATTTATTTTTCCGCTTTATATTATTTATTTACACTCTGATATATTCTTATACTCTGACGTAATTGCTGTAATAGCAATGAAATGTTCTGTTGTTTTCTTTCTGATGCGTCATGTTCTCAAAGAAATCCAGGCTCCTCCGTCTCTTCGAGGAAGTGTGGGTCGTTTCAATAACGGTTTATTTAAATTAATAAAAGAGTTTTTAGGTAAATAAAATTCGAATTTCCATTAGAAAAATCCATATTTGAATTATAAAATAAATATGAACTCAAGGGAAGTAAATGGATTGATTTTTGAGACAAAAATCAGAATTTTAGTTATTGAACAGAATTAACTAATTAGAAGAATAATTAGTTAATGGATTTTTGGGTTGAATTTGACGTTGGATAAGTGAATAGGGTTTATAAATTCATATTCGAAATCGAATATGAAACTCGAGTTGAAAATGGAATTAGATTGGTTTATAGGTGAATTAAAATATATCTGAACGTGTCATGTTCAAATAAAAAGTAAAATAGGAAAAATAGCTAATTAAAGAATAAATTAGCAAATTGAGTTAAAAATGATGGATAAATTAGTTGGAATAAATTTGGAATGGACGTATATATGGTAAATAGGTATGGAATGAAGAGAATGAAGATTTTAATTCGAGTGCCCGACAAAAAGGTACACGTCTAAATTACATATGAGTTTTTATGCGCCGAATCGGCTAGCCGCTTGGATTTTTTGATTTTCTTTTTAAATGGAAAGGGCCTAGAGAGGCGAGTTGGAGTTTGAGCTATTGACCGTTGGGGAATTTTTCCAGAAATTTAAGGAGTTAGAATATTTTTAAGAAAATTTGATAATTAGAAATCTATATATCGATATATATAGAATTCGATAAGGAAACGAACTTTAAATTAGAATATCATAAACAAAAAGGAAATCTATAAATTAAATCTGGTAAAAATAAAAAGAGAAACATATATACAATTAAAAATGGATAATTGATTTTATAGAATGCTGATTATTCGAGATAGGAAGTCTTGTCCGCTTTGAAGTCAAGAATGTTATTCAGTCAAGGTCTGAGAGGTAGTTATACCCCAACTTGATTGATTTCATTATTAACCGATAAATCACAAGATACAATCTCGAAGACAAATGTTTGAATAAGATTTAGCTGATTGCAATATTTTGAGTTGTTGTAACTATGTTTTACACAACATTCGTTTTAACCCAAGTAACTGAAATTTTAGAAATATAATACATATTTCGTAAGTACAGAAAAAAATGAGTTTGGAAAAGAGATAAGTACTTGGAATGTTTCCCAATTATAAATAGAAGATATTTTCTACGTATAAAAAAATAAAAGAAGGCGATATATGAAAATCTTTCCCAAATAGTGCAAGAGGCCAAGATGATTGTAGAAATATGGGATTAACAAATATTGATAAGGAAATGGAGAAGTGGTTTAATTAATGAAATACTAATTAAGGGGCCCAGTGATTGTTTGATGCTTTAGATGAATGTTTGTGTTTCTTCGATAGTTAAATAACCAACTATCACAGTGCTGGCCAATATCGTTGTGAATATGGAGAGACCGGTTGGATTATTATCCGAGAACCACTCTGTATTGGCAGTAGCGTTGCGAATCAGATTATATGAAGATAATCAAAGACGGAGTGAAGTGCAAGGGATTTTTTTTGCTAGTCCTAGGTAGAAATTGCCTAAGATGGATTAATGAAAATCCCGCCTTCAGTTTCGTTCAGTCCCAGAACTAACGTGTATGGACGAATGTCTGACAGATTATTTCCAATAACCACGTACGCTGGCCTGTACAAATATATGTATGGTGGCGGAGAATTTATTCTCTTAGCATAATATCCATATTATATTTGTGAAAATCAATTAGTGATTAACAGATCTGACAATGTGGCATTCAAAGTGATTGTCCTATCAATGGAAAGTAAGTAATCGTAGTCTCAGGCCTCAACAACCGGAATGAGTTGAGTGAACACCTAGGCTTTGGTGGGAATTTCTCATTAGAGATAGGATTAGTAGTATCTTAGAATGAGTTGAGTGCATATACGAGAGCGCGTATTTGTTAATTAATATAAAAATTGTTTTATATTGTGTTGACTGGTTTGTCGAGCGGTTTATGAATACTGGTCGATACTGGAAGTACAACTGTATCGATAGGTACTTCTAAACACTTGAGCAGAGAAGTTCGACATGATGTTGTTTTAAATTCGGTAAATAAAATAATTTTACCCAAAATTATATTTTGATACAAAAGAAATAATTTTCTAAAATTATTGTAATATATGGATGTGTTGGTTGTTATTATAATCGAATGGGACTAGAAAAATTGAAATGGTTATATGTAACCAAATATAATTTGTATATGAATGAAATATACAAATGTGATGAACTGAAATTTGATTCAGAATCAGAATTAAGAATTTAAAGCCTGGAAGAATGGAAGATACTTTCTGAAGTATATTAAAATAATATAACTTAGTTTGAAAGGATTTTTGAATAAAAATCATTTTTGAATGGATTTTGAAATCGTTATAGCACTGAACTCACTTTAATAGTTGGGAAATAATTCTGATGATGATTGCAGCATCATCAGTGTTCATTTTCGAGTTTCTAAGTGATGGATTGCTACCTTAGAAAAGTTTTTGATGGAAATTGTTTAAAGAAAACAAGTTAGTTTAAAAATTCAAATGTTTTGAATTTGAGATGGTGGTAAATATATGTATATATTTATGTGATTTCTAAAGGATATGAAATGAAAACCCTGGGATGTGAATGTTGGAATTTAAATTTTACTTAAGCAAGTTAAATGGATTGAAGTAAATTAATTGATTAGAACCAATCTGAAGGAATTTAAATGTGTATGAATGTAATTTGAATTGGGTATGAATATATATTGATTATAAATCATTTGAATTAAATGAATGAAAACCAAAGTTGTTGGAACTAAATTTGTTGAAATATGAAGAGTTGAGTTTCAATATAAGTGAGTTTTTGAAAAGTAATGGGTGTGACATTTTTCCTACCTTAGAAATTATGGGGACGAAATTCTTTTAAAGGGGAATAATGTAATAACCCAGATTTTTATCAATTTATTTTAAGTATTTAATATGGTTTTAAATGTTGAGTTGATAATATAAATTGATTTATATATTGAGTTATCGATTTAATAATCGAAATACGATTTATTCTAAATATATAAAATCATCGTAACACGAGAATCTGGAATAATTCAATTCAAAGTTAAAACTGAATCAAACCGTTTCAGATGATCAATATAAATAGTATGTGATTATAAACATTAATAATAATAATTTATTATCATGGAATTGAATATTTTTGAATTTGAATTATATTATATCGATTTAATATGGTTATTTTATATATAGTTCAAATTAAATTTCGTAATCTATTATGTTGAGTTTAGAATAGTGTTATAACGTTGAAACGTCAGTTATTACGTTAAAATAAGGGTTTAGGACTTTAAGTTATGAACCTCGAAATGTTTCTGATGGATAAGCTCGAAATCAAATCAGAATCTATTTAAATAGAATAAAAATCTCTTTAAATCAAATCATATTAATTACTGTACCTTAACCTACCCTAACCTATCACCTAAAAATGTACAGTTCGCAGACTTAAATTCCTTATTGCTTAAGTATTTATCTTCTATAAATCGCGACTCCCACCCATTTTATTTCTTCCGCTGGGAAATCGCAAGCTTCAAAATAAATGTCATCCCTCCTTCCTCTAGTTATTCTAAAAACCGAAGCCATGTGTTTCCTCCAATTAAAATCGCGTCCCTCTCTTATTCCTCTTTATAATTTTTTTCCATTCTCAGAAACTCAAAAGAAAACGTAAAAAAGGGTTGCGATATTTTTCTATTTGGCGAAATCAAAATCAAGTTCTATGAAATCAAATCCCTACACGTGATAAATTAGGGATTTCAACTTCAAGCGGTGTAAATTGGGATCGACATTTTGCGATAGTCTCTGGCAAATGAATAGAATTCGAGTAGGAATTTTTGGCTCTAGCTTTCTTGGATCGCAAAGGAGGGAATCGCGACTTGTTATTAGCGCGAGCTGGAATCCATGTTGTTGAGGGAGTGCGATGTTGAGATGGAATGTGATATTGGTTTGTTAGAACGTGGAGTATTGAGTGGTTTGCTAGGATCGAGAAGATTGGTTGATAAGGGACTGATGAGGTATGGTTTCCAACTTTGTGAAGCTCGATTTTTCAGACGCAAGGTGGTTGATGAAGTACGGTCAGGAAGGAGTTGGTGCGTGCTAAAATAAAAGGTACGCGAAGTTCATTTTTTTTTTCAGAGGAGAAGAGTGAATACGGATTAAGTGTACGGAAATGGGAACAGATGAATATAGGGAGGAGGAATTTTTTTAAAATTTGTAGTAAGGTTAAACGATCGAAAACCAGTCATGCGAGATTAAGAGCCTTAGAGATGTGTAAAAATGAATTTAAAATCAAAATGGAATGCCAATAAAAATCACGGTGAGTAAATCTCACTTAGATTTTATTTATAATTATTTTTATTAGTTAAAAATAATTATTTGCTGGTTGTTTGCATGCATTGAAATATTATTGTGGCTATTATATATATATATATATATTAGTTATATAGGTTTGGTGTTTGTGTTTATTATATATCTTTATATATATTAGTTGTTGGATATTTCCCGCAGTACCATTAGCGGATGCTCGCAGTATCAGTAGCGGATGACCCTATGCGTCCCACAATATGATAGTGGATGACCTTCTATACTGCGGTATCCTGCCTTGAAGCAGGATGGGTATTATTTATGTTTGCTAACGTTTATGGATGCAGGAAAACCGGTCGGAGGGATCCAACTGGATTCCTCAAAATTTATTACTGTCTATTTTCCTATATATGTTTATATATATATTTATTATCATATGTGATGTGTTAGAAAACCTATGATTGATAATTGGATGTTATTGATTGGTTGAATATCACTGGCCCTAAATGTTGATTTATAAAAAAATCGTGAAAAAAGGATTTTGAGATTTAAACGAGAAAATATATTTTTCTAAAAATAGAATTTGAAATTCGAATGGGCTAAGAAATATTAACTTATTTGAATAACAAAAAAACTAGTAGTACATTTATAAACGATGTTTATAAATTAAATAATATGGAAATTGAAGAGAATTTATAAACGGTTTTTATAAATGAAATGGAATAATTATCATTGGATAATTTGAATATTTGAATTCAAATGTGGATTTAAAAATGTAAATTTGGAATCGTTTTAAAAAAACAAACGATGAAGTTTATACCGATGTTCAAAATGTAAATTGAACTAAAATAAAACCGTATGGATTTATGATTTGAATTCGATTAATTCAAATTTATTTAAATAAAATATGACTAGAAAAAATATTAAGATTGTATTATATAGAAGTTAAATTTAAATATGAAAATTGATTCGATGTCATATTGGATAAGTTATAATAAATAGAATATTCCAAAATAATATTTTGGTTTTAAATAGATGTTGAAATGGAACTTGTTTTAATGTATAAAATAAGTATATTCATAAAGGATATTTTAATTGTAGGTGAATTAATTATCAAAAGAAAATTTTAAATTCAAGTATGAATTTAAAAATAGAAATTTGAAATTATTTCAAAAAGGGAATGACGGTTTATGTTATGGAATTCAAAATATAAACTGAACTGAGAAGAAACCAACAGATTTATTATTAGATTTCAGTTATATCGAATTTTATGAATAATTTATTTATAAAGGAATTGGGATTTAGTATAGAAGATTGAGTTATAAATAAATTTGTAACGAAGTTATGAAATAATCGACGATTAAGGATAATCAGAAATATTAAGCTAGATTTGGAAAACTAGTTTAATTTATATTATAAATAATATTAGAATGAGATCGAAATTTATAATAAACAAAGTTTATATTTAAATATAATTTAAACGAACTCATCGCAGCGCGATAGTTCATAATTTGACATTTCGAACTTCAATTGAGAATTTAGAACTCGATTTAAGTTGGAATTTCTTAAAACAAGAATCGCCAGGACCGATTTGATGATAAATTTCTAATGGAAGAGAAAAATCTGGATTTAGTTTTATAGATTTTGAGTTATGTCAAAATCAAATTTCCAGAAAAACAGCGCCATAATCGTTTAATAGCCTTAATGGTTTATTTAAATTAATAAAAGGGTTTTTAAGTAAACGAAATTCGAATTTTCACTAGAAAAAACTAGATTTGAATTATAAAATAAATATGAACTCAAGGGAAGTAAATGGATTGATTTTTGAGACAAAAATCAAATCTTTAATTATTGAATAGAATTAACTAATTAGAAGAATAATTAGTTAATGCATTTTTGGTTGAATTTGACGTTGGATAAGTGAATAGGGTTTGTGAATTCATATTCGAAATCGAATATGAAACTCGGGTTGAAAATGGAATTAGATTGGTTTGTAAGTGAGTTAAAAATATATCTGAACGTGTTATGTTCAAATATAAAGTAAAATAGGCAAAAGAACTAATTAAAGAACAAAGTATCAAATTGAGTTAAAATGTAATAACCCCGAAATTCAAACCAATTTAAAAATTTTATTTTGGCAATTTTGATGAATTTTGAATATTTAAAATGATTTATTTTTAATAATAACGATGAGAAATTTATTTTGAACAGAATTAGAACGTATATATTTATATAGATCGACGTTAGAATATAAATATTTATTTTTAATTATAAAAGGAACTGAAAATGGCGCGGTAATTTGAAAATTTGATTTCAAATTTCAAATGAATGTATAGGATTCAAAATAAACCGGATTTTAGCGAAACCAGAAATATTTGAATCTATTTGAGAATATCTTTCCAACGAATCTGGAAAATTGAAATTTCATAGCGGCAATTGGGATGAAAAACTCCATATTTGAAAAGATAAAAATAGATTTTTTATCGAAATGAACTAGTTTTGAACTAGAATTATAATCCATTTATTTTTAAAATAAATAAATTGGATTTGAAATGGTTTTAAAAATAACCAGAATTTCCAATATATAAATTGGAATGGATTTGAATCGAAATTGTCTTTGGAATATTTCGATGTTGTCGTGATTATACAGATATTGTGATGGAAATTTGAAAGATATATTTATATCGTTATTTCCAATACGATATTTGTTGGTCGTAGAATTTGATATTGAATATAGGCCGATATATTTTCTATTCAGAGCCTTGTATTTAATATCAAATGGGATTTAGGTTTGTCGTGGATGGTGTCTTCATTAACACTGTTCTTAAACCTAGTTGAGAAAAAGATTAAATCTTTTTATTTAGATTAATGAAGTATGCCAATTAAATAATATTGAATTGGAATTGGATTGGAATAGATTTTTGGGTTTATCGTGAACGGTGTTTTAAATAACATTTGTTCTTTAACTCGATAATTAAAGGAATGTGAATTGGGTTTATCATGAACTGTGTTTTAACGACAATCGTTCTTTAACCCGATTTACAGTGAAATGTAGTTTGGAATCTATAAATCTTTTTGATAAGATTTAAAGGAGATTTTCCAAAGTAAAGTTTTCTAATTTAATAAAACAAATTGGAATGGAATGGAATTCGATTTGGTAATAATCGAAGTGAATTTATGTGGAGGAAGACAACTAATATATCTGTAATTTAAAAGGCTTTGCCGTTATTCCATTTATATTATTATTAGTCGGATATGGAAGTTCATATCGATTATATATATTGATCTGTTTTCCGTGAAAATTCCATTGTTAATGGAACAAGGTTTTGGGTTTATCGTGAACTGTGTTTTAAATGACATTAGTTCTTTAACCCCGTTAAAGATAAGATTTATTTCTTAACTTTGAATAATCATTATGTCATGATTTTTGGAAATTAAACTGAATTAGAGTTTTAATGAATCTTTAAATAGATTGAAAGGTAAATTTGATAATAAAATTATCAAATTCAAGAAGTGATCGAGAATGGAGTATCACCAGTTTTGCTCTAAGCGATAGTTAAATTTTAATTAGATTTGAACGTGAAATGGTAATTGAATTTACCGATAACACCGTGGTGTTGGATATGAAGTATTACCAGTTTTACTTCATTGGATGAATAGGTTGGGGTTAGGAAATTTAACAAATGATTAATTCGGTAAGGTTCGCTTATCCCGACTAGTTTGGATAAACAATAATTTGCTTTGAATTGATAATCCAAAGGAAGATTAAAGAATAAATTTAAAGAATTTATCTTTGATAAAATTAATGGGAACCTTTCCCAAAGTAAAAGAATATTTGAGTAAAGGAATATTCTGGATTGGAATAAGGCGTATGTTGTGCTTTTATAACACTTGTTTATTATATACGCGAGTTATTCGGAAAGACTGGGTTTATCCCATTCTGAATAACTGAATATACGATAAATCGATGATGAAGACGGTGGTTCAAGACAGAAGGTCTTCACGTCGTTTGGATAATTACTGATGATCTTGATTAGGCTGTACACCCAAGAGGAGGGAATCCGTTGGTGATCATCCAGACGTACTTGGAGATCGATGGATATGCGAGGAACAAGGTTCCTCCGGTTTCGTTCAGACCCAGAACGGACTTGTAAATGGATTTCGTGTCTGACATTGGATTTTATTCTATGTGGATTGATTTCTATTAAATATATATCTGTTTGGCGGCGGAGAATTTATCCTCTTATTTAACGCCCTTCTCTGAGATGTACGAGCTCAGAGGTTATATATCGATAGATATCAGTCGCATGGCATGAATTGCCTGTGTGGCATGCTGAGATGCAAATGATCAAGGCTTCTGTTGAAAGCAGGTTCTTGTGGTTGATGATCAAAGTACGGCTTTAATACAGCGTAGATTTGTGTAGCTTTAATTCGCGAACCTCACACCCCGGTGTGAACCTGAAATGGGAGAAGGACCTCAGGGAGGGCATGCGTTTCCTTCTAGCTAGGAGTGGTGTTTTGGGTTTTACATGTTCGGACATTTTACTTATGTGGATGATGGATAGCGAGGCGCCTCAGTTATATCGGTCGATCCGGGACCGATGGAGTCATTTGTCTCATTGATGCCCCATTGGGCGGGGAAACGTAGTGCTCAGGGTTTGAGTTTAATCCACATCGAGTGGACCGACCCTGACGATCCAAAGGTCACTCGAGCTCGGACCTGAGGGGCGGGCTTGTAACGACCCGGATTTTCGGCGACTTTGGTTATCAACATAAGCTCGATGTCGATAACCAAAACATCGAAAAATCCTGGTAATTAATGAAAGAAATTATAGGGTGAGGAAAGATAAGATAGAATTTATAGAATAGAAGAAGAAGAAGAACATTATCATCAGAGTAACACGAATCTCACAGCGGAACGAATAAAATATAACATAACTTTTGAAATACAAACAGTTATATATACAATAGCACTTATCAGAGTACAACACTTACAACAACAGCGGAAATAATAATAGCTATAAAATCCTGAAGCCTCCTGCTCCAAGATCTCCAAGTGTATCTGTAAAATCCCGACTACTTGACTGCCCGTACAAATTTAGGCACCCAAGAGTTTAGGGAAAACAACAAAGTAAACTCCGGGTCAGTCATGGGACTGGTGTGAGTAAAACAGTTTAAACAGGTATATGAACAAGTAAACGATATCTCATAAGACCACGCCGCAGAACGGAACGGGTTTTTCCCTTATGAGAATCCAAAATATCTTTATATAAAAAACCTTTTGATATTATAATAATGTCTATGTACAAATAGATATGAACTACCAGAAACGCTTTCATCTCACATTCTACATATATAGCATACAATCAAAATCTCAAGCACGTATTGGATGATTGGATTTCCAACTATGACAAGGTATGGAACCACCTTCCGATCAGTGTACTCTAGGAACGATACACTGGAGTTCAACAAGAACATCTTGCAACTCAGCCACACATGCCCGACCACTCATTTTGCTTGAGTGTATCGAATGTATATCACCAACGGTTGGGATCAGCAACCGTTCCCGTATATATATGGGACAACATTGATAGATTTAAGAAACAAATGAATATTCTCTAGTTAGGTGATTATACACCCTACTTCGGTGCGACCGACTTAGCCATGCTGCCTGCCCGATTTCTGTCATTTACCGGTTGATGAGGCTAGAAGCTACACTTTATCATTACATCAGATTCACTTTGAATGCTACATTGTCAAATCCATCGAAAATCACTAATTGACGTCTACAACCATACATTACGTGTCAGCTAAAAGAAGTTGCCTTCTCCGCTTCCACTCTTGGTACGGTTGAAGAAATCGATGTACGTGACCCCTCTGGAAATACTATGTCAGACATTCATCAACACAAGTCATCCTCATTCACTTAGAATGTCACATCGTCATACCCGCCAAATCACAAATTGATTTATCCAAAAATAACACGGGTGTACAGCTTAGAGAAACGAATTCCTCCGCCACCAAACGTGAATACGTTTGAACAGATCAACTTACGCGATCTATTGGATATACTCTGTCAGACCTTCGTCCATACAAGTTGTCGTGGGACTGAACAAACCGAAGGAACTATTCAGTATATCCATCTTAGTCACTGTTATCTAAGACTTATACAACAACCCTTGCATTTTACTCCGTCTTCAATTATCTTTGGCATATATGATTCGCAACGCTTATGCCAATACAGAGTGGTTCTTCGGATAATAATCCAACCGGTCTCTCCATATTAACAACGTTAAAATGGTCAAAACTTCGATAGTCTGTGAGTTAACTATCAAAGAAAAACAAGTGTGCAAACAACGATATTATTTCCAGATGGAAATTATATCAAAACAAACATCATTTAACATTTATCTCTTCAGTTCATTTTACATCTCCTGTCTCCCTATATTCAACATTTGTTATTTTCAATATTTAGAAAATATACGTTATTAACACTGGAAACATTTCCATTCCTTGTTTTCTGTATTTAGAAAACATTTCTGATTCTTGTTTGGAAAACATTTCCAAACTCCTACGTTTGGATTAAACAGATGTTTAGATAAAACATCGCTATGCCAACTCAACCATTTTCTTTAATTACTAAATTCACTTTACCATCCTTTACTGCCGAACCTTAACCATTCCTCAGTTAAAAACGAAGCCAATCAAGTTGGGGTAGAACTACCTCTCAGACCTTAACTGAACAACACTTCTAACCTTGAAATAGGCAAAGTTCACTTTATATTTCTTTAACTAACTTCCTTTCTTAACCTTTCTTTCGAATGACTATATTCGATTAACTCTTTTCAATTAACTCTATTGGACTGACCCTATTGGGTAAACTCTATATGATTTACTCTATTTGATTAACACCATTCACTTAACTCCTGTCGAATAAACTATATTCGATAACTCCTCTAACTCTATTCGAATAAACTATATTCGATTAACTCCTCTAACTCTATTCGAATAAACTATATTCGATTAACTCCTTTACTATATTCGAATAAACTATATTCGATTAACACCTTTACTATGTTCGAATAAACTATATTCGATTAACTCCTTTGATTTAACTCTAATCGATTAACTCCATCGAATAAACTATATTCGATAACTCCTTCGATTTAACTAATATTCTATAACTCACTTCGATTAACTAATAATCGATAACTCCTTCGAATAACTATATTCGATAATCTCCTCTCGAATAAACGATATTCGATAATCTTCCCTTTTGATTTAACAAATCGATAACTCCTTTTCGAATAACTAAATTTGACAACTCCTTTCGATTTAACTAATCGATAACTCCTTTCGATTAAACTATAATTGATAACTCCTTTCGATTTAACTAATCGATAACTCCCTTCGATGAAACTAACATCGATACTCCTTTCGATGAAACTAAAATCGATTAACTCCTTTCGATGAAACTAACATTGATTAATTTAACTCGACGAACTTAACTCGACTCACTTATCTCGATAATCTAACTCAAGAACTTAACTCGATTAACTTATCTCGATAATCTAACTCAAGAACCTAACTCCTATCGAATAACTAATATTCGATTTAACTTCATTCGCTTGACTCTAGATCGCAGCGATCACAATGGTTACGCCTGACTCCCTCAGGAAACATCCGACCGCCGTAGGCTATTTACAGCCCTGCGAATCACGCTAGCAGTCGTACGAGATGGCAACTTATCTTGAATAACTCTGTTTGACTAACTCTATCTCAAATAACTATATTTGATAACTTCTACTTCGAATAAGTGGTATTCGATAACTTAACTCGATTATCAACTCGAAAATCTTAACTCGAATCGATTAACTCCAACTGATTAACTTGACTTACTTAACTCACCGGTTAACTTGACTTATTTAACTCACTGGTTAACTCTATTGAACTGGTTAACTCTACAGAACTAGTTAACTCTATTCAACTAACTCGACTCGGCTAACCCCTTTCGAATAGCATATTCGTTTTACTAACTTTCGAATACCATATTCGATTTACTCCCTTCGAATACCATATTAGATTTAACTCCTTTCGAATACCATATTCGATTTACTCCCTTCGAATAGCATATTCGATTTAACTCCTTTCGAATACCATATCGATTTACTTTATTCACTTTATAAAGATTTCCTTTTTAACAACGTTTTATTCATTCGAAAAGATTTACTTTTAAATAACGGTTCTACACTTTAAAAATGATTTCCTTTTTATAACGTTTCCTTTTCAATTCTATTTGTAAATGGTTTACAAATATTTCCTTTTCAAATTTATTCTTGAAATATTCTAACTCCTTAAATTCTCTGAGAAATTCGCCATAACCTCCTTTGTAACGGGAGCATCGGGAAAATCCCCAAACCCGCCACACAGGCCTTTCCATTCAAAAGGAAAATGGTTTGTAATTATTTCCTTTTTGAATATCTCCTATTTATAAATATTCCAATTTATAAACATTTCTCATTTATAAATATTCCACTTTATAAATATCTCTTATTTATAAATATCCCACTTTATAAATATTCTATTTTCAATATCACTTTGAAAATCCCCTTATCAACATTTCGGTATGTTATGGTATTCAATCATATCAAATCACGATGTTCAATATCGTCCAAGCACATATAATCGCCCACAGATTTTATATCACATCATATAACAATATATGAAAAACAATAAAATAACTGTTGAGGAATCCAGTCGGATTCCTCCAACCTGTCTCCCTGCATCCACAGATGTTACACAATAAAATCAACATCACTTTCAGTTTCATATGATATATTCTGTTAAACAGAATCAATAGAAATTCTCTAACCGACTAGTAGTTCAATCAAACAGTCAACACACAGTCAATCAGACAATTTCTAATAGTTCTAAAAATACAACATGAAATTATAAACGGTTCAGAGTTAGTGAAATTTACTCACATTGACGCGTTAATCGTTAAATAACGGTTTGCGTTTATTTGAACCAGTTGGACAATTTATTTCGCCATAAATTGTGACGAGCTCGGATTCACACCCAGTCAGCTCCATTTTGTAGTCGTCGTCAATACGATCCTAATGGATCTGACCGTTCAAAATTCTGATACCGTATGATCGAGATATTGTAATTAAACGTTTGTACAACCATTTAAATTAATAATTAACTAAATGTTTGATTTACCATTGGGCCTCACCTATGTTATAGGACCATAACCGTCACCCTTTACAACATGTTCCATCCCTTCTTCCAGACTTAGACATTCGGTCTTCAACATTAAACTCACCAGCCCCTTTGTATCTTCGAGCTCCATTACCTCTTCTTAACCCTCTCCAAGAACCCAACAGCTACACAGTCTCAACTCCTTCCACTGTTTATCAACCAACAGCAAAACCATCCCAATGTTTTAAACTTCCCCCTTGGCCTAAGCCTCACGTCCATCCCATTCTCCTCAAACACACACCCATGATGTCTTCTTCCAAAATGGACTGTTCGAACTGAGTATATCAGCCTTTACCAAGCTTCCATATTTTCTAGCTCGCTCATTCTCTTCATGATTCCTCAAACTGAAAACTACCAGTCTGTCAATCAGTACAAGCTTCGACAAATCCTGCTGCCTTCATCACCTCAGACCGACACCCTCAGCTCCATTAGCCAGCACAGTACAGCCACCGTGACCCTTAGGACACGCTTAAAACCGAACGACGAAGTACAAGGACTTCGAATAACTCCAGAGCTACCTCAGTATTTGCCCTCTCCGAACCTCACCCCGCTGCTCCTTCTCCGGTGGCGAGACCTCCCACGGTTTACCCCGACTGCGACATCATCACGAACCGCGAACACACCAGAATCGAACTCAGCAAAGCTTATATCAAAACGATGAGAACACGCTCAGGTTTCCGGATCGATAAATAAAATGATTTATGAGATTTTATCTGATTTGTTGAGGGATTTAGAAGTTGCGATTTGGTTTGAGATCTCGTTTTCCAGAGAAATGAATTGCGGCGGAGAAATGGATCTGAGGAATTAGGTTTAGTGAATGGTTAAGTTTATTATATAGGGTATTTTAGGCGGCCTCGAAGCTTCGTTTATTTTTATCATTTCTAGACCGCTATCGATAAAAATAAAAATACCAGTGAGACCAGCAATGTCCCACGATCCCAAAAATATAAAAATATAGACTAGTTGACTTATTCTGTGAAATCTCCAAAATACTGATTTAGGGTGCAACATATTTCAATTAAATTATATTCCTTTTTGTCTTCTAAAAATTCCTACAGTCACATACAATATCCAAAAATTACGAAAATTGACATACTACTAGAGTTTGACATTACGGACCCAACGAAATTAGTTTCGTCGAATTCCGACTTCGTTTGCAAAAGTGGCTATTTTTAAAGCTCTAGACGACCCTTTTAAATATATAAATATATTTAAATATTATTAAATTAAGTATAAATAAATTTATATTATCGTATATCTTCACATATGATATCGTACAACTCCAGAATATCATATCAGAATTTACAGTTTGATATTTAAGATTTTAGATTTATCGATATTCAGTTTTATATCGAAAATCCTTTTATAACGTAAATAAAGCGTTGCAAATTATAATGGAATTCCACGGCGACTTTTCTGAAATTTGATTTGGACATAAATCAAAATCTACACGACGAAATCCCGATTTTTCTCTTCCACTAGAAAGATATACTCCAACAGCTCCACACGTTTCTTGTTTCACAGAAATCCGGCTTAAAACGAATCCTGTACATTCAGTTGAAGTTCGAATCGCCAATTTACGAACTGTAGCGCCATTTCGAGCTCGGTTTTAATTATAATATAATTATACGTTCAAACTGTCGTTTATATAATATATTCGTTATTCAAATTCAATTCCAAGCTGAATTAAATATCACAGATGATCCAGTTCACACCATATCGTCATTTCAGCCAATTCTGATTATTTCAGAATTAAATATATTTATTTAATTTATTATTTTAATTAAATATTCACCATTATTTAATTCCACGACCATTAAATCCTTTTAACCACCTTTTAAATAATTAAATAAATTAATTATTATACCTCTGCCAATGCGGGTCATTACAATCTTCCTCACTTAAAATAATTTCGTCCTCGAAATTGCTAAGGTAGAGGACGACTCTATCTATTGGAATTCCTAAGATTTGTTTACCCCTTATTTCTGGTTTCAACTGAACCAACTAATATCGATTTCAATATTAATTCCTTCCGACTAACTAAAATTTTTAAAAATTATGAAAACTTTCTAACACTTTAAATTTTCGGAAAATTCGGCCATAACCTCCTTTGTACAGCCCTATCGGTAAAACCACAATTCGCCTCTCTAGGCCATCTCCAACCCAAAAGAAAACCAAACAGCAAAGCAGCTTGCCAATTCGGCTCATAAATCTCATGCTCATATCAAATACAAACTTGTACCTTTTTGTCGGGTATATAACCTCTATCACTTCTATATGCTATCAACTCAGCATATACCAATGTTATTCCCCCAATCAAATTTTGCATTATCTCTAACACACCCATTTGTTTTATATCCAAGCCAAATATCATTTCAAACTCAAGTTTGATTCTCGATTTCAAACTCTTAACCCATCAGTACAAGACCATTTCAGATTATTCTCTTATCACTCCAGTTTTTACTTAACTTAACAAGTTAAATTTTAATTCTAGATTTTAAACTCCTGGTTTTTATTTCAAGTCAATTTGAAATCATAATACCAATTCAGAACATTTGAATTCTTTAACACTTGTTTTCGCAAAACAGATTTGAAAATAAAATCTTGGGTAGTAATCCGTCACTTACAACTCGAAAATCACACTGATGATGTGTACACCATCATCAGAATTATTTTCCAGCGATCAAAGTGAGTTCAATACTATATTCCTTTTCAAAACTCCAACTCAAACACTTCCATCTTGAATCAGTTCAAAATATCCTTATTAAAACAAATTTAAAACCTCCCAGGATTTTAAAATTCACCTATATCTAATCCAGATTCAATTACAAACACTTATCTGAATTTCCAGTTTTTAATTTCAATTCTGACTTTAATTTCAGATTTAATTCACTTCGTAATACTTATACGAAATTTGATTGGTTATTTTCATAACCGTTTCACTTTTATAATCTTACTCGATTATAATAACAACCAACACATTATAATAATTCCAATATATATACTTCGGGTAAAATTATTTCATTTGCCCTCTTTTCAAAACATACCGTGTCGACCCATCGTATTCGAGTGTTTATAAACTCCTACCGATACAGTGGATCAAACTGATCGACCAGAACTCATAAACAACTCAGCCAATGAATCCCCACAATATAAAACCATTTTTAAATCAAATACAAATACGCACTCGTATATATACACTCAAACTCAATCTAGGGTATTACTAACCCTATCTCTACCGAGTCACGCCACAGAGCCAAGTAATTCTTAACTTAAGCTCTGATACCAACTGTAACGACCCGGATTTTCGGCGACTTTGGTTATCGACATAAGCTCGATGTCGATAACCAAAACATCGAAAAATCCTGGTAATTAATGAAAGAAATTAGAGGGTGAGGAAAGATAAGATAGAACTTATAGAATAGAAGAAGAAGAAGAACATTATCATCAGAGTAACACGAATCTCACAGCGGAACGAATAAAATATAACATAACTTTTGAAATACAAACAGTTATATATACAATAGCACTTATCAGAGTACAACACTTACAACAACAGCAGAAATAATAATAGCTATAAAATCCTGAAGCCTCCTGCTCCATGATCTCCAAGTGTATCTGTAAAATCCCGACTACTTGACTGCCCGTACAAATTTAGGCACCCAAGAGTTTAGGGAAAACAACAAAGTAAACTCCGGGTCAGTCATGGGACTGGTGTGAGTAAAGCAGTTTAAACAGGTATATGAACAAGTAAACGATATCTCATAAGACCACGCCGCAGAACGGAACGGGTTTTTCCCTTATGAGAATCCAAAATATCTTTATATCAAAAACCTTTTGATATTATAATAATGTCTATGTACAAATAGATATCAACTAGCAGAAACGCTTTCATCTCACGTTCTACATATATAGCATACAATCAAAATCGCAAGCACGTATTGGATGATTGGATTTCCAACTATGACAAGGTATGGAACCACCTTCCGATCAGTGTACTCTAGGAACGATACACTGGAGTTCAACAAGAACATCTTGCAACTCAGCCACACATGCCCGACCACTCATTTTGCTTGAGTGTATCGAATGTATATCACCAACGGTTGGGATCAGCAACCGTTCCCGTATATATATGGGACAACATTGATAGATTTAAGAAACAAATGAATATTCTCTAGTTAGGTGATTATACACCCTACTTCGGTGCGACCGACTTAGCCATGCTGCCTGCCCGATTTCTGTCATTTACCGGTTGATGAGGCTAGAAGCTACACTTTATCATTACATCAGATTCACTTTGAATGCTACATTGTCAAATCCATCGAAAATCACTAATTGACGTCTACAACCATACATTACTTGTCAGCTAAAAGAAGTTGCCTTCTCCGCTTCCACTCTTGGTACGGTTGAAGAAATCGATGTACGTGACCCCTCTGGAAATACTATGTCAGACATTCATCAACACAAGTCATCCTCATTCACTTAGAATGTCACATCGTCATACCCGCCAAATCACAAATTGATTTATCCAAAAATAACACGGGTATATAGCTTAGAGAAACGAATTCCTCCGCCACCAAACGTGAATACGTTTGAACAGATCAACTTACGCGATCTATTGGATATACTCTGTCAGACCTTCGTCCATACAAGTTGTCGTGGGACTGAACAAACCGAAGGAACTATTCAGTATATCCATCTTAGTCACTGTTATCTAAGACTTATACAACAACCCTTGCATTTTACTCTGTCTTCAATTATCTTTGGCATATATGATTCGCAACGCTTATGCCAATACAGAGTGGTTCTTCGGATAATAATCCAACCGGTCTCTCCATATTAACAACGTTAAAATGGTCAAAACTTCGATAGTCTGTGAGTTAACTATCAAAGAAAAACAAGTGTGCAAACAACGATATTATTTCCAAATGGAAATTATATCAAAACAAACATCATTTAACATTTATCTCTTCAGTACATTTTACATCTCCTGTTTCCCTATATTCAACATTTGTTATTTTCAATATTTAGAAAATATACGTTATTAACACTGGAAACATTTCCATTCCTTGTTTTCTGTATTTAGAAAACATTTCTGATTCTTGTTTGGAAAACATTTCCAAACTCCTACGTTTGGATTAAACAGATGTTTAGATAAAACATCGCTATGCCAACTCAACCATTTTCTTTAATTACTAAATTCACTTTACCATCCTTTACTGTCGAACCTTAACCATTCCTCAGTTAAAAACGAAGCCAATCAAGTTGGGGTAGAACTACCTCTCAGACCTTAACTGAACAACACTTCTAACCTTGAAATAGGCAAAGTTCACTTTATATTTCTTTAACTAACTTCCTTTCTTAACCTTTCTTTCGAATGACTATATTCGATTAACTCTTTTCAATTAACTCTATTGGACTGACCCTATTGGGTAAACTCTATATGATTTACTCTATTTGATTAACACCATTCACTTAACTCCTGTCGAATAAACTATATTCGATAACTCCTCTAACTCTATTCGAATAAACTATATTCGATTAACTCCTCTAACTCTATTCGAATAAACTATATTCGATTAACTCCTTTACTATATTCGAATAAACTATATTCGATTAACACCTTTACTATGTTCGAATAAACTATATTTGATTAACTCCTTTGATTTAACTCTAATCGATTAACTCCATCGAATAAACTATATTCGATAACTCCTTCGATTTAACTAATATTCTATAACTCACTTCGATTAACTAATAATCGATAACTCCTTCGAATAACTATATTCGATAATCTCCTCTCGAATAAACGATATTCGATAATCTTCCCTTTTGATTTAACAAATCGATAACTCCTTTTCGAATAACTAAATTTGACAACTCCTTTCGATTTAACTAATCGATAACTCCTTTCGATTAAACTATAATTGATAACTCCTTTCGATTTAACTAATCGATAACTCCCTTCGATGAAACTAACATCGATACTCCTTTCGATGAAACTAAAATCGATTAACTCCTTTCGATGAAACTAACATTGATTAATTTAACTCGACGAACTTAACTCGACTCACTTATCTCGATAATCTAACTCAAGAACTTAACTCGATTAACTTATCTCGATAATCTAACTCAAGAACTTAACTCCTATCGAATAACTAATATTCGGTTTAACTTCATTCGCTTGACTCTAGATCGCAGCGATCACAATGGTTACGCCTGACTCCCTCAGGAAACATCCGACCGCCGTAGGCTATTTACAGCCCTGCAAATTACGCTAGCAGTCGTACGAGATGGCAACTTATCCTGAATAACTCTGTTTGACTAACTCTATCTCAAATAACTATATTTGATAACTTCTACTTCGAATAAGTGGTATTCGATAACTTAACTCGATTATCAACTCGAAAATCTTAACTCGAATCGATTAACTCCAACTGATTAACTTGACTTACTTAACTCACTGGTTAACTTGACTTACTTAACTCACTGGTTAACTTGACTTACTTAACTCACTGGTTAACTCTATTGAACTGGTTAACTCTACTGAACTGGTTAACTCTACTGAACTAGTTAACTCTATTCAACTAACTCGACTCGACTAACCCCTTTCGAATAGCATATTCGTTTTACTAATTTTCGAATACCATATTCGATTTACTCCCTTCGAATACCATATTCGATTTAACTCCTTTCGAATACCATATTCGATTTACTTTATTCACTTTATAAAGATTTCATTTTTAACAATGCTTTATTCATTTGAAAAGATTTACTTTTCAATAATGGTTCTACACTTTAAAAATGATTTCCTTTTGTAATGTTTCCTTTTCCATTCTATTTGTAAATGGTTTACAAATATTTCCTTTTCAAATTTATTCTTGAAATATTCTAACTCCTTAAATTCTCTGAAAAATTCGCCATAACCTCCTTTGTAACGGGAGCATCGGGAAAATCCCCAAACCCGCCACACAGGCCTTTCCATTCAAAAGGAAAATGGTTTGTAATTATTTCCTTTTTGAATATCTCCTATTTATAAATATTCCAATTTATAAACATTTCTCATTTATAAATATTCCACTTTATAAATATCTCTTATTTATAAATATCCCGCTTTATAAATATTCTATTTTCAATATCACTTTGAAAATCCCCTTATCAACATTTCGGTATGTTATGGTATTCAATCATATCAAATCACGATGTTCAATATCGTACAAGCACATATAATGACCCACAGATTTTATATCACATCATATAACAATATATGAAAAACAATAAAATAACTATTGAGGAATCCAGTCGGATTCCTCCAACTTGTCTCCCTGCATCCACAGATGTTACCCAATAAAATCAACATCACTTTCATTTTCATATGATATATTCTGTTAAACAGAATCAATATAGAAATTCACTAACTGACTAGCAGTTCAATCAAACAGTCAACACACAGTCAATCAGACAATTTCTAACAGTTCTAAAAATACAACATGAAATTATAAACTGTTCAGAGTTAGTGAGATTTACTCACATTGACGCGTTAATCGTTAAATAATGGTTTGCGTTTATTTGACCCAGTTGGACAATTTATTTCGCCATAAATTGTAACGAGCTCGGATTCACTCCCAATCAGCTCCATGTTGTAGTCGTCATCCATACGATCCTAACGGATCAGACCGTTTAAAATTCTGATACCGTATGATCGAGATATTGTAATTAAACGTTTGTACAACCATTTAAATTAATAATTAACTAAATGTTTGATTTTCCATAGGGCCTCACCTATGTTATAGGCCCATAACCGTCACCCTTTACAACATGTTCCATCCCTTCTTCCAGACTTAGACATTCGGTCTTCAACATTAAACTCACCAGCCCCTTTGTATCTTCGAGCTCCATTTCCTCTACTTAACCCTCTCCAAGAACCCAACAGCTACACAGTCTCAACTCCTTCCACTGTTTATCAACCAACAGTAAAACCATCCTAATGTTTTAAACTTCCCCCTTGGCCTAAGCCTCACGTCCATCCCATTCTCCTCAAACACACACCCATGATGTCTTCTTCCAAAATGGACTGTTCGAACTGAGTATATCAGCCTTTACCAATCTTCCATATTTTCTAGCTCGCTCATTCTCTTCATGATTCCTCAAACCGAAAACTACCATTCTGTTAATCAGTACAAGCTTCGACAAATCCTGCTGCCTTCATCACCTCAGACCGACCCCCTCAGCTCCATTCGCCAGCACAGTACAGCCACCGTGACCCTTAGGACACGCTTAAAACCGAACGACGAAGTACAAGGACTTCGAACAACTCCAGAGCTACCTCAGTATTTGCCCTCTCCAAACCTCACCCCGCTGCTCCTTCTCTGGTAGCGATACCTCCCACGGTTTACCCCGACTGCGACATCACCACGAACCGCGAACACACCATAATCGAACTCAGCAAAGCTTATATCAAAACGATGAGAACACGCTCAGGTTTCCGAATCGATAGATAAAATGATTTATGAAATTTTATCTGATTTGTTGAGGGATTTAGAAGTTGCGATTTGGTTTGAGATCTCGTTTTCCATAGAAATGAATTGCGGCAGAGAAATGGATCTGAGGAATTAGGTTTAGTGAATGGTTAAGTTTATTATATAGGGTATTTTAGGGTGCCTCGAAGCTTCGTTTATTTTTATCATTTCTAGACTGCTATCGATAAAAAAAAAATACCAGTGAGACCAGCAATGTCCCACGATCCCAAAAATATAAAAATATAGACTAGTTGACTTATTCTGTGAAATCTCCAAAATACTGATTTAGGGTGCACCATATTTCAATTAAATTATATTCCTGTTTGTCTTCTAAAAATTCCTACGGTCACATACAATATCCAAAAATCACGAAAATTGACATACTACTAGAGTTTGACATTACGGACCCAACGAAATTAGTTTCGTCGAATTCCGACTTCGTTTGCAAAAGTGGCTATTTTTAAAGCTCTGGACGACCCTTTTAAATATATAAATATATTTAAATATTATTAAATTAAATATAAATAAATTTATATTATCGTATATCTTCACATATGATATCGTACAGCTCCAGAATATCATATCAGAATTTACAGTTTGATATTTAAGATTTTAGATTTATCGATATTCAGTTTTATATCGAAAATCCTTTTATAACGTAAATAAAGCGTTGCAAATTATAAAGGAATTCCACACCGACTTTTCTGAAATTTGATTTGGACATAAATCAAAATCTACACTACGAAATCCCGATTTTTATCTTCCACTAGAAAGATATACTCCAACAGCTCCACACGTTTCTTGTTTCACAGAAATCCGGCTTAAAACGAATCTTGTACATTCAGTTGATGTTCGAATCGCCAATTTACGAACTGCAGCGCCATTTCGAGCTCGGTTTTAATTATAATATAATTATACGTTCAAACTGTCGTTTATATAATATATTCGTTATTCAAATTCAATTCCAAACTGAATTAAATATCACAGATGATCCAGTTCACACCATATCGTCATTTCAGCCAATTCTGATTATTTCAAAATTAAATATATTTATTTAATTTATTATTTTAATCAAATATTCACCATTATTTAATTCCACGGCCATTAAATCCTTTTAACCACCTTTTAAATAATTAAATAAATTAATTATTATACCTCTGCCAATGCGGGTCATTACAGGGCTAGAGCGTCTCAAAGTGGAGAGGACGATCCCTTGCCTCGGTTCACAGATGGAAATCCAACTTCTAATATGTGACATTTGCGGTTTTGATTGTAAAGCCTAGTATTGGCGACATGATATATGGTACCCATGCCGTCGAGGATTGATACATTTATATTTGAAGTTGTTTTATACCTATGCACCTATAATAGTATCAAATGATTTGTTTTAACGTACCAAGCATGTTTGGCTATTATAAGGGAAAACCCTATCCCCCGGCTTGCGTTGCATTATGTGATAGGAACTGGGTCTTATAATAGCTTCATTTTTCCAGAAAGCATTGCGCTGTTTTTTTATTTGCACTGGTATTCTTGGGAGGAATCCCGTTCCGTGTTATACGGCGTGGTCCCTTGATATATCTGATTTAAAGTAAAGTTTTAAATAACTGCTTTAGTTCTCACACCAGTCACATGACTGACCTGGAATTTATTGTTTTAACCTAAACTCCGAGTGCCCTTATTTTCCACACGGGCAGCTAGTAGTTGGGTTTTGCAGATTTATATTCACAGGATCCTGGTTTACAGCTGGAATGATATTCGAAAAGCTCTGTATCTGTATATTCCTTGTAGTTGTGTTTTGTATTATTTTTCCGCTGCATTGTAATTTTTAAATCTTTGATATTTAGTAAATGTGTAATATTTATTCATACTCTGTATATTCTTGTATTCTGATGGAATTGTTGTAATAAACAATGAAATGTTATTTTGTTTGTGTTTCGATTTGGCTTGTTCTCAAAGCAGTCCGGGCTTTCCTTCACGGGGAAGTTCAGGTCGTTTCATAAAAATGATTGTATTGAGTTGGAATAAATTTGGAATGGACGTATATAAGTTAAATAGGTATGGAATGAAGAGAATGAAGATTTTAATTCGAGTGCCCGACAAAAGATACACATTTAAATTCCATATGAGATTTTATGCACCATAACGGCTAGCTGCTTGTAACACCCCACCTCCGCCAGGGTCACTCACAAAGGGAATGCACTAGTTTTGGAGGAGCATTATCGAGGTAAACAATCACAGAATTATTACAAGACATAACATAAATAAAATAGCGGAAGATTCAATAGCTAAATTTCATTACTTTCAAAAAGAGTCAAAACTTTTTACATCAAATAGCCAAGGTCATTATTTTCCATTACAACAAATTCTGTCTTGCATAAATAAAGAAGCATAAACTTAAAACATCAAGTAGCTTAATTCCCCAAAGGTAGCAGAAATGCAGCCATAGAATAACTCAAGATCAAACCGTACATGAGCTGAATCCAAAGCAAGCGAAATCCAAGCTAAGTGCTAGAGTTTCCTCCCTGAGAACCTGGAGGGGGAGGGGGGGGGAAACGAAAGAAAAAGAGGCGAAAGAAAACGGGTCAGTCATAAAGACTGGTAAGTCCAAGTGACTTTCAGCATAAAAACAAGTAAAGGTAACATGACATATATAAACTGAAAGTAACCATAAGGATGCTGACAAAATGGGCATGATAGACTAAGATAACATGATAAATCAAGTATAGCATCACGTGTCCAAGGTTCGCTGCACCAACTGTACTAGTATCCCAAACCCATGTCTTATATTAATCATGAAATGATCCCTTGGCCCAATATCATGAAATGACCCATTTCTAGGTCCAACGAAACGATCCACTAGTCGATCGACTCCCTACAAGTTCTAGCTCGTCATATGTCTGTGTCATACGGTCCTATCACGAATGTAGTCATCTGTGCTAGGTCCACCATAGGGTGTATCAAGCCCTATGGTGTCAACCACCGACACAAATCAAGCATGCACAGATAAACCTACTGATGCCCAATGCCTGCTTTTTCAACTCCGGACCACGTGCACGACCATATCCCGCCTGAACCTACACTGGCGCACCAACACAGCCGTCGTTCTGGTCGCTTACAATCAACCCAGTAATCGTGCCCTACCCTGCCTAGTTCCAGGGTACCATGATACATCTTGTGGGTTACTGCTGAAATGGACCGCGTAACTAGGGTTTCCGTCCAATAGGTTAAGTGTTGTCATTTAAATTCATGACTTAACCCCTATCAGTCTAGCATGTCAAGATGGTTAAGTGTTTGTCTTTCAAGTTCGTGACTTAACCCGCCCACGTGTCATGTCAAATTTGGCTAAGTGTTGTCGTTCAAGTTCATGGCTTAGCCCTACGAATCATGTGTCAAGTTGGTTAAGTGTTGTCTTTCATGTTCATGACTTAACCCTATCATGTGGCATTAATTCATTAATGCACCCCAACCTCTCACATTATACCTGTTGTTGTGGTCATTGGATATGTCGGGCGGTTCCGGGCAGATTTACACCACAACTCAGTCTGACCTCGGGTTTTCAAGTGCGATATGACCAACTACTCACATTGGATCCTATTATTTGCAGTAACTGGATTTGCCGGGCGGTTCCGGGCAGAATTACACTGCAAACTCAACCCAACCTCGAGTTGGCCATTTTCAAGTTCATTCTAGTGTCATGTCCATGTTCAAGAGTCATGTCAAGTTCGTGTCAAGCTTCAAGGATAAGTTTCATGCCCACATCCAGATTCAAGTTAAAACAATGTTCATGTTTCCAGTTTTTTTTCCTATTATCAAGTTCATAACCAATTCGTCTTTTTCCTAATCTACCCAAATCGTATTCCCATCGCACGTAAACGTGAATCGATGCATACTACAAATAAATCCAAATCTCAAAATAAAGGGAATAACATCAAAACTATGATAGGCAAAAGGGACGAGCATAAATCGATAAAAGGGGTTACCAGACTAGCATGATATAACTTGAGATAATTGGTTGCAACATCACCAGCATATAGGATTTCAAATCTAGCAAGATAAGGCGATAGTCATGGTAAAAGTTGATATAAAAGAATAGGCATGCAAAAGCAAGCCAAATACAAGGATAAGGGATCCAATGGTTTTAGTGTACATAATAGCGAATAAACTAAGCAAGTCACACCCTAGGTATGAGATCCAACAACTGGAAATTTGGTGTACAACATGGGTTGCAACTATGGGCATGAACAATCAACTATAATAGTCTTAGGCAATTAACCCCAATAGTCATAGTCATGGTCATAGGTAGAAATCTCAAAATCAAGAACCATAAGCGATTAATCACAATAGTCATGGATAATTATCCAAAATAGTTCTAGGCAAATAGTCATAGGAAATTAACAGTAATAGTTTCAAAGTCATGGTCATAGATAATAGCCTTATGTTCGTAATCATAGGTAATAATTCTCATAGTCAAGAGTCATGATTAGCCACAATTGTCCTTGTCATAGTCATAGGCAATAGTCTTATGTTCACCGTCATAGGCATAGGCATAGTCTTATGTTCATAGTCATAGGCATAGGCATAGTCTTATGTTCACAGTCATAGTCATAGTCTTATGTTCTCAGTCATAGTCCTTGGCCATTAACAATAGTTTCAACGTCATAGGCATGTTAAAGTTATAGACATGAAAGAGTTTGATTTACAACATGAATAGGCCCAAAGCAATATTCACGAAAGTCAAGATCCAAGATGAACAATAATAGATATGAATCAATTATCATACATAGATCCAATTCCAATTTACAACATGGATATTAAGTTTACAGCTTTTATCTAAAAGTAACTTGAACTTACAGATCGTGGTCTAAGAAAGATGTGGAAGTCAAGTTTAGAAATTTGTCGTTGAATTGCTGAATCGTTGAATCTTTCTTTGATTGTAGAAGCAAATCCCCAATTCCTAGCCGTAGTCTTCAAGAAATAAATCTTCACGTTTTAATTTAATTAATTTAATTTAAAGGAAGAAGAAGAAGCCATGATCATCAAGAGTTTGAGTAGCATCAGGTTAGGGAAGAATGGTGTAAAGAGAATGAGGCTAGGAGGCTGCTTAAATAGGATTAGGCAGACGAATCTAGACAGAAAACGAGGTTAGATACATCAGGATGCATCTGGTCCAAAAAGTGGGTTCAGGAGGCAGGTCGACCCCCAGGTCGACCCCCTGGTCGACCCCCTGGTCGACCTGGGCTCTGGGCGGGAATTTTCCTGCCCAGCCCGCTTCTGGGTCTTGAATTCGAATTTGAATTCGAATTTCTGAGATGTTTTTGATTCCGAAAATTCGTGAAACTTCTAGAGGTTATAACTCAGTCATACGGACTCCGATTTTCGAAAACTCGGACTCGTTTCCAAGAAGAATTTCGAGACGAACGCAATGGCGCAACCCGTTTCCCTTGATTCTTATTTTAAAATTTAATTCTGCCTTGATTTATGGTTTTAACACATTATAAAAATTCAGGTTGTTACATTCTTCCCTCCTTAAAGGATTTCGTCCCCGAAATCTTCAAGTTAAGAAGAATATCTCCTACCACCCAATCAACCATCTACTCAACCATCATCCACAAGCAACCATTGTCCTTAAAAGATTTCTAATGCTATATGAACATATGCAGAAAGTGTGTGTATATGTCTCTTATCTAATGCAAATGATCAGGCCTGATTGATCTTCTTAATGCAAAATATGTTCAGTGTCATGAATCCAACATGTATGCAAATAGTCCTAGTCACATAAACACTTTATATGTGCACAAACATTCATCGATATGCAACATTCACATGATAACACATTCAATTTCATCCATAAACAAGTATAAACACTCATGCATATGCAATATGAAAATGTGTCTGAGCCGATCTAGTGCCTAATGTGTGTTATGCAACCACGAGCAACCACTTGCAACCATTTGCAAACATCAACCATAACATGTTTTCAATCACATGTTTACATTCAAAAGGGTTCTACCTAAGGTTCTCAAGATAGGATTGAGAAGATAAGCAAGATAAAACAAAGCATCTAGGAGAAGAAGTTAAAGATGTACCCCAGAAGGTCCTACCTGCGGGGCTTGCCCTTGCTTCTTAGGGCAGTTCTTGCTGATATGTCCAGTATCACCACTCTGAAAGCATGCTCCCATCTTCATCTTCTTCTTTCTATAATCACAGAATTATTACAAGACAGAACATAAATAAAACAGCGGAAGATTCAAAAGCTAAATTTCATTACTTTCAAAAAGAGTCAAAACCTTTTACATCAAATAACCAAGGTCATTATTTTCCATTACAACAAATTCTGTCTTGCATAAATAAAGAAGCATAAACTTAAAACATCAAGTAGCTTAATTCCCCAAAGGTAGAAGAAATGCAATCATAGCATAACTCAAGATCAAACCGTACATGAGCTAAATCGAAAGCAAGCGAAATCCAAGCTAAGTGCTAGAATTTCCTCCCTGAGAACCTGGAGGGGGAGGGGGGGGGGGGAAACGAAAGAAAAAGAGGCGAAAGAAAATGGGTCAGTCATAAAGACTGGTAAGTCCAAGTGACTTTCAGCATAAAAACAAGTAAAGGTAACATGACATGTATAAACTGAAAGTAACCATAAGGATGCTGACAAGATGGGCAAGATAGACTAAGATAACATGATAAATCAAGTATAAATCAAGTATAGCATCACGTGTCCAAGGTTCGCTGCACCAACTGTACTAGTATCCCAAACCCATGTCTTATATTAATAATGAAATGATCCCTTGGCCCAATATCACGAAATGACCCATTTCTAGGTCCAACGAAACGATCCACTAGTCGATCGGCTCCCTACAAGTTCTAGCTCATCATGTGTCTGTGTCATACAGCCCTATCACGAATGTAGTCACATGTGCTAGGTCCACCATAGGGTGTATCAAGCCCTATGGTGTCAACCACTGACACAAATCAGGCATGGACAGATAAACCTACTGATGCCCAATGCCTGCTTTTTCAACTCCGGAACATGTGCACGGCCATAGCCCGCCTGAACCTACACTGGCGCACCAACACAGCCGTCGTTCTGGTCGCTTACAATCAGCCCAGTAATCGCGCCCTACCCTGCCTAGTTCCAGGGTACCATGATACATCTAGTGGGTTACTGCTGAAATGGACCGCGTAACTGGGGTTTCCGTCCAATAGGTTAAGTGTTGTCATTTAAATTCGTGAGTTAACTCCTATCAGTCTAGCATGTCAAGATGGTTAAGTGTTTGTCTTTCAAGTTCGTGACTTAACCCGCCTACGTGTCATGTCAAATTTGGCTAAGTGTTGTCGTTCAAGTTCATGTCTTAGCCCTACGAATCATGTGTCAAGTTGGTTAAGTGTTGTCTTTCATGTTCATGACTTAACCCTATCATGTGGCATTAATTCATTAATGCACCCCAACCTCTCATATCAGACCTGTTGTTGTGGTCACTGGATATGCCAGGCGGTTCCGGGCAGATTTACACCACAACTCAGTCTGACCTCGGGTTTTCAAGTGCGATATGACCAACTACTCACATTGGATCCTATTGTTTGCAGTAACTGGATTTACCGGGCGGTTCCGGGCAGAATTACACTGCAAACTCAACCCAACCTCGAGTTGGCCATTTTCAAGTTCATTCTAGTGTCATGTCCATGTTCAAGATTCATGTCAAGTTCGTGTCAAGCTTCAAGGATAAGTTTCATGCCCACACCCAGATTCAAGTTATAACAATGTTCATGTTTCAAGTTTTTTTGCCTATTATCAAGTTCATAATTCATGTTCATAACCAATTCATGGTTTGCCTAATCTACCCAAATCGTATTCCCATCGCACGTAAACGTGAATCGATCCATACTACAAATAAATCCAAATCTCAAAATAAAGGGAATAACATCAAAACTATGATAGGCAAAAGGGACGAGCATAATCGATAAAAGGGGTTACAAGACTAGCACGATATAACTTGAGATAATTGGTTGCAACATGTAACACCCCCACTGAAATTCGGGGTGTTACACAACATCACCAGCATATAGGATTTCAAATCTAGCAAGATAAGGCGATAGTCACGGTAAAAGTTGATATAAAAGAATAGGCATGCAAAAGCAAGCCAAATACAAGGATAATGGATCCAATGGTTTTAGTGTACATAATAGCGAATAAACTAAGCAAGTCACACCCTAGGTATGAGATCCAACAACTACAAATTCGGTGTACAACATGGGTTTCAACTATGGGCATGAACAATCAACTATAATAGTCTTAGGCAATTAACCCCAATAGTCATAGTCATGGTCATAGGTAGAAATTTCATAATCAAGAACAATAAGCGATTAATCACAATGGTCATGGATAATTATCCAAAATAGTTCTAGGCAAATAGTCATAGGAAATTAATAGTAATAGTTTCAAAGTCATGGTGATAGATAATAGCCTTATGTTCATAATCATAGGTAATAATTCTCATAGTCAAAAGTCATGATTAGCCACAATTGTCCTTGTCATAGTCATAGGAAATAGTCTTATGTTCACCGTCATTGGCATAGGCATAGTCTTATGTTCACAGTCATAGGCATAGTCTTATGTTCACAGTCATAGGCATAGTCTTATGTTCTCAGTCATAGTCCTTGGCCATTAACAATAGTTTCAACGTCATAGGCATGTTAAAGTTATAGACATGAAAGAGTTTGATTTACAACATGAACAGGCCCAAAGCAATATTCACAAAAGCCAAGGTCCAAGATGAACAAGAATAGATATCAATCAATTATCATACATAGATCCAATTCCAATTTACAACATGGATATTAAGTTTATAGCTTTTATCTAAAAGTAACTTGAACTTACAGATCATGGTCTAAGAATGATGTAGATGTCAAGTCTAGAAATTTGTCGTTGAATTGCTGAATCGTTGAATCTTGCTTTGATTGTAGAAGTAAATCCGCAATTCCTAGCCATAGTCTTCAAGAAATAAATCTTCACATTTTAATTTAATTAATTTAATTTAGAGGAAGAAGAAGAAGCCATGATCATCAAGAGTTTGAGCAGCATAAGGTTAGAGAAGAATGGTGTAAAGAGAATGAGGCTAGGAGGCTGTTTAAATAGGATTAGGCAGACGAATCTGGACAGAAAACGAGGTCAGATACATCAGGATGCATCTGGTTCAAAAAGTTGGTTCGGGAGGCAGGTCGACCCCCAGGTCGACCCTATGGTCGACCTGGTCTGGCCAGGTCGACCCCCAGGTCGACCCTATGGTCGACCTGGTCTGGTCGACCCCTTGGTCGACCTGGGCTCTGGGCGGGAATTTTCCCGCCCAGCCCGCTTCTGGGTCTTGAATTCGAATTTCTGAGCTGTTTTTGATTCCGAAAATTCGTGAAACTTCTAGAGGTCATAACTTAGTCATACAGACTCCGATTTTCGAAAACTCGGACTCGTTTCCAAGCAGAATTTCGAGACGAACGCAATGGCACAACCCGTTTCCCTTGATTCTTATTTTAAAATTTAATTCTGCCTTGATTTATGGTTTTAACACATTATAAAAATTCGGGTTGTTACACTGCTTGCCTTTTTGATTTTCTTTTTGAATGGAAAGGGCCCAGAGAGGCGAGTTGGAGTTTGAGCTATTGACCGTTACAAAGGAGGTGCTGGCGAAATTTTCCAGAAATTTAAGGAGTTAGAATATTTTTAAGAAAATTTGAAAATTTGAAATATGTATATCGATATATATATATATGTATATATAGAATTTGCTAAGGAAACGAACTTTAAAATAGAATATTATAAACAAAAAGGAAATCTAGAAATTAAATCTAGAAAAAGTAGAAAGAGAAACATATATATGACTAAAAATGGATAATTGGTTTTATAGTATGTGGATTATTCGAGATAAGAAGTCTTGTCTGTTTTGAAGTCAAGAATGTTATTCAATCAAGGTCTGAGAGGTAGTTATACCTCAACTTGATTGATTTCATTATTAACCTATAAATATCCAAATTCAGCCTCAAAGATAAATGTTTGAATAAGATTTAGTTGAATGCAGTATTTTGGGTTGTTGTAACGATGTTTTACACAACATTCGTTTTAAGCCAAGTAAGTGAAATTTTGGAAATATAATAAATATTTCCTAAGTGTAGTAAAAAATGTGTTTGGAAAAGAGATAAGTGCTTGGAATGTTTTCCAATTATAAATAGAAGATATTTTCTAAGTATAGAAAATAAAAGAAGGTGATACATGAAAATATTTTCCAAATAGTGCAAGAGGCCAATATGATTATTGAAATATCAAGTTAACCAATATTGATAAGGAAATAGAGAAGTGATTTAATTAATGAGATATTTATTAAGGGGAACAGTGATTGTTTGATGCTTTGGATGAATGTTTTTTTTCTTCGATAGTTAAATAACCGACTATTAAAGTACTGGCCAATATCGTTGTCAATATGATGAGACTGGTTGGATTATTATCTGAGAACCACTCTGTATTGGCAGTAGTGTTGTGAATCAGATTATATGAAGGTAATCAAAGACGGAGTAAAGTGCAAGGGCTTTTTCTGATAATACTAGGTAGAAATTGCCTAAGGTGGATAATGGAAATTGTGTCTTTGGTTTCGTTCAGTCCCAGAACGAACGTGTATGGACAAATGTTTGGCAGAGTATTTCCAATAATCGCATACGTTGGTCTGTACAAATATATGTATGGTGGCGGAGAATATAATCTCTTAGCATAGTATCCATATTATATTTGTGCAAATCAATTAGTGATTAACAGATCTGGCAATGTGGCATTCAAAGTGATTGTGCTATCAATGGAAAGTAAGTAATCGTAGTCTCAGGCCTCAATAACCGGAAAATGACAAAAAAAGGGCAGGCAACATGGCTAAGTAGGTAGCTCCAAATTATGGTGTATTATCACCTATCTAGGGAAAGCTTATTTCATTCTTTATTCTATTCGATGCTGTTCCTTTCGAGAAATGGTTGCTGATCCCAACCGTTGGTGATATACATTCGATACACTCAAGAGAAATGAGTGGTCGGTCTTGTGTGGCTGGGTTGCAAGATGTTCTTGTTGAACCTAGTGTATTCCCCTCTGGAGATACACTATCAAAAGGTGGTTCAATATCTTGTCATAGTTGGAAATCCGTTGTCCAATAAGTGCTCGTGATTTTGATTGTATACTATGTATGTAGAGCGTGAGATGCAAGCGTTCTTCTAGATGATTATTTAGTTGTGGTTGATAGATACTATTATAATGTCAAAAGAGTTTTGATATAAAGATTATTTTGGGTTATCGTAAGGTTAAAACCATCCATGTTTATGTGTGGATCGGTCTTATGATTATAGTTTCTTTCAAAAGAATTTTTGAAAGTTAAATCAAGTATTTTGGATTCTCATAAGGGAAAAACTCATTCCGTGTTGTATGGCGTGTTCTTATGAGATATCGGTTATTTTCTCAAACTTTTTAAATTGTTTACTCATACCAGTCCCATGACTAACCCAGAGTTTATTTTTCTATGTTTTCCCTAAATTCTTGGGTGCCCAAATTTATACGTGCAGTCAAGTAGTTCAGGATTTTACAGATTTATCTGAAGAGCTTGGAGCAGGAGCCTTCAGTGTTAGATATTTAGAGTTTATTCTGCTATGTTGTATTTGTGTTATACTCTGATGATGTATGTAAGTTCAAATACAGTTGTATTTCAAAAGTGATTATTTATATATTATATTTTATTCCGCCGCGATTATGAGATTATGTGTTGTGTTTATGTTCTTTTTCTATCTTTTTCTTCTTATTTCAAAACGATTCGTATTTTTATAATTTGGGCTGGACGTGTGATGTATGTTGTCAACTCAGATTGTATGGAATTTTTTTTTGTTACAGGGGTGAATGATGATGGTAGTATATCAAATGATGGTAACAATGGTATCAATGATAGTTTGGATTTTAGTTTAAGAGATTTGTTTGATGATGTTTCTAGCAGCTGCTGGGGTGTATGATTGTTATATGATATGGTTTGATAATCATGGTAGTGTAGTGTGAGCTGTTTCTGGTTATACCTGTAGATCGTAGGTTGGGGTCATTGTGTAAATAGCTGAACTGTTGTTTATCTTGTATCTTTCATATGAGTAACAAAAATTTTGCGCTTACCTTTCAATTTTTTTTTAAAGAATATCATGGTTATGCACACTAGATTCGAGGATTACTATAGATTTCTATCTTATGACTTACAATTATCTCTTTATATTAAATTTTTTCATTTATTTTAAAAGAGAATTCGTCAAATCATCCTCTATATATTAATACTGCTAAAGCGGGTGCTAAATAGCATTGATTTAGCGGATGAAGCGGAAAATAGATGGGCCATAAGCGGAGCTACTATTCATCAGCGCTAAATTAAAATAGCGTAGCGGGTGGAAAACGCTACGGGCTATAGCGGGGATTTTGGGGGGCTTTAGCGGGGATTTAACTACATAGGTTGAGATTTTATTCTAATCCTAACTAATTACGAATATTTTTATACTATAATATTCAATGAAGATTAGAAGTTTGATTTAGATGTCCGATTTTGGATGGACATGAAAATATAAAAATATGAAGCCGAGTTAAGTATAAAAATGCTATTTTAACTTAAACAAATTTTTAGATTGATTTTATTCCTTTTTATAATGAATATCGGGAAGACTGAATTTCAAAATCTGTCATTTTGAAAATATTATTATTTAGAGATTTAATAATATAGAAGATTCAATTTTAATTTAAAGTTGAAATGTGAGTGAAATCGTTTATAAATGAATATATAAACGTTTTTTAAAATATGTTTTGAATGGAAATCGATGAAACATATTATATATATTTAAATGGTATGAACGAATATAAGCGGAGATCCGACCGTCGGATTCTCCTAAAACCGGAACCATTGGGTTCGTATCAAAAAGATCTTTTAAATGAATACATGAGATTTCAATTTGAACGGTTAAATTAAAATTTGTCCGAATCAATTTTTGAAAAGGTCGTTATGGATGTAGTTCAGTGGCCAAAATTGGAAACTGACTGTAAGCACCTTAATGAAATTATTAAAAATATGAAAAAAATTATGTAAAATCATAATAAATGATTTGCGAAGATTTTTGGATGAAATATTCCATATTTGAAAGGATAAAAGATATTTTTATCTAAATGAACTAGTTAACAACTAGAGTAATAATCCAATGATTTCAAATTAATAAATTGAAATGGATTTGCATGGAAATTATCTTCGAATATTTCAATATTGGATTTCGTTATTATACGGATATTGTTATGGGAATTTGGAAGATATTGATATCGTTATTTCAAAATGACATTTGTTAGTTACAAAATTTGGTATTGAATGTAAATGGACATGATTTCCGTTTAAGATCTTACATATAATATCAAATTGGAATTTGGGTTTGTTGTGAATGATATCTTAAATAATACTGTTCTTAAACCCAGTTATGAAAGGAATAAATCTTTTAATTAAGATTTAAGGAAGTTTTCCAGATTATTTAATTAAATTGAAATTGAATGGAATTGGATTAATAATAATCGAAATGAGCTTGTATGAAGGAAGGTATTTACTATTAATGGAATTTAAAAAGGCTTTGCCGTTATTCTACTTATAGTATTGGACAGATATAGAAATTTATATCGATTATAAATTATTTAGATTTCCGTGAAGATTCCATATTTAATGGAAGTTGATTTTGGGTTTATTGTAAACGGTATTTTTACATGACATTTGTTCTTTAACCCAAGTAAAGACAAGATTAATTTCTAAAGGTTGATTAATAATTTAATAATGATTTTTGAGATTAAAATTGAGCTAGAGTTTTAATGAATCTTTAATCATATTAAAATGAGAATGAGGTAATTAAATTTACCGAATTCGAGAATTGTTCGAGATGGAGTACCGCCGGTTTTACTCCATACAGTTGTTAAATCTTTAATTATATTTGAACATGAAATGGTAATTAAATTTACCGTTAGCACTACGGGTGTTAAATATGGATAGCTACCAGTTTTTCTCCATGGAATGAATAAGTTGGGATTGGGATAATAAAATAAATGATTACTTTGGTAAGGCTCGATAATCCCGACAAGTTATATAATAAAGTCTTTTGAAATGATATCCGAAGGAAGATTAAACAATAAGTTTAAAAGAATTTATCTTTGATAAAATTAATGGGAACCTTTCCCCAAAGATCTGAATATTTGAAAATAATAATAATATTCTAGATTGGAACGAGATGTGTGCGATCTTTGTATATTTATCACATGATTATAAAGATATGCCAGTTATTCAGAAAGACCAGGTTTATCCCATTCTGAATAACTATTACGACGATCAAAAGTTGAAAATGAAGATGGTGGTTGAAGATCGGAGATCTTCACATCGTTCGGGCTGTTGCTGATGTCTCACTTGAAAAGTACACCCAAATAGAGATTATATGTGGTGGTCGTCCAGACGTACTTGGAGATCGACCGGATATGCGAGGACCTCTTTCCTGTGTTGGACATATGGGACGAGGAATAAGGTGCCTATGATTTCGTTTAGACACAGAACGGACTTGTAAATGTATGTATGACATCGTATTTTGTGCTATATTAATTGATCTCTACTTAATGTATATCTATTTGGTGGCACAGAATTTATTCTCATGTTTAATACCCTTCCCTGAGACATTCGAGCTCAGAGGTTTTATATCGGTAGACATCAGTTGTATGGTATGAACTGACAATGTGGCATGCTAAGATGCAGTGATCAAGGCTTTTGTTGAAAAGCAGAGCCTTGTGGATGATGATCAAAGAACGACTTTAATTAGCGTAGCTTTGTGTATAACATCAATTCGCGAGCCTCACACTCGGTATGAGTCAAAAATGGGATAGTGACTACAGGGAGTGCATGCACTTCTTTCTACCTAGAACTGGTGTCATGGTATGGAGCCCAGACATTTTTACTTATGCGGATGATGGATTGCGAGGCGCCTCAGATATAGAGTCTACAAAAAGGCTCATATATTCGACGTACTGACCATTTTGGAGGTCCGATAGGACCGGGAAACATATTGTTTAGGAATAACTATTAATAACTGGCATCCAATTTCCAATAAGCGATTTTTCGGTTTTTGTTGTAAATTTATATGGCGACATAATATATGGTATCTATGCCGTCTATGATTGATAGATTTATATTCGAAGTTGTTTTCTACACTATGCATTTATAGTAATATCAAAATGATTTGTTTTAAAGCGTACCAAGCATGTTTGGCTATTATAAGGTATCCGGCTTGCGTTGCATTGTGTGATAGGACCTGAGTCTTATAAAGGTTTCATTTTCCAAAAAGCATTGTTTTGTTTATTAATCATTTTATTACAGTCTTTAGTATTCACGGGAGTAAACCCATTCCATGACATATGGCATGGTCCCAAGATTTACCCTATTTTAAAGCAAATTTTAATAACTATTTTAGCTCTCACACCAGTTCCATGATTGACTCGGAGTTTATTATTCCAACCTAAACTCTGGGTGTGACGATCCCAAACCCCCGTTCCACGGTGGCAAGGGTAATCTTTGGAATATAACACATAAACAAATAACAACAGAACATAAATATATAAATACACCAGATAATGTACAACAGAATACACTGGATAAACATAATCATCAGAGTTACACAGTACACAGGGTCATACTTAGTACAAAATACAGTTTCAGCTTTACATAAATGTCTACAGCAGAATCAAAACATAATATGTATAACAGGAGCTGAACAACATAAAAAGAAAGAAGTGATAGAATCCATCTTCAGCTCCATAACTACCCAGAGAGAGCCTGTTAAAACCTGAATACAAGGCTGCCCATGTAGAAAATAGGGCACGCGAGTTTGCAAGTGAAACAAACTACGAGTCAGTCATGGGACTGGTATGAGAAATCTACTAAACTTACTTTATAATAAGGCTAATCACAGGACCACGCCGCTAATGTGGAATGTTTTACTCCATTGGATTGCCAGTGCTTTAAGACAAGTAAACCATTTAAAACATCGCAATGCTTTTTAAAAAAATGAAGCCATTATAAGACTCAGTTCCCATCACACATTGCAACGCAAACCGGAGGATAGAGTTTTACCTTATAATGGCCAAAATATGCTTGATACGAATAAATCAAGAGCATTTGATATTATTACTAGTGTTTATACATTTCAAAAACAATTTCAATCATAGACGGCATAAATGGCCCATACCACTATGTCGCCATATATAGGTATACAATCAAAACCGCACGATGTCGTATTTGGAAATTGGGTTTCCGTCATGAACCAAGGTGAGGGATCGTCCTTACCGCTTCGAGACGCTCTAGCCCATGTCTCAGGCAAGTACTCAGTCAAGCCTTGGATCATCAGGGTTGGCCTACACGGAGTGGATTAAAATGCCTGAACACTGCGTTTCCCTACCCTATGGGGCGTCAACTGGTCATATACCGACCAAACCATCGGCCCTGTAGCGACCGATATAACCGAGGCGCCTCGCTATCCGTCATCCACATAAGTAAAATGCCCGGGTGTATAAAACCCAAAACACCACTCCTAACTAGAAGGAAACGCATGTCCTCCCTGAGGTTCTATCTCGTTTCTGGCTCATACCGGGATGTGAGGATCGCGAATCAACGCTAAACATAAAGCTAGCTATATCAGAGCCGTGCTTTGATCATCAACCACAAGACTCTGCTTTTCAACAAAAGCCTTGATCACAGCATCTCCGCATGCCACGTTGTCAAGTTACAACGTCAGACACAAATCCATTTACAAGTCCGTTCTGGGTCTGAATGAAACTGGAGGCACTTTATTCCTCTCCCGTATGTCCACTACAGGAGAGATGCCCTCGCACATCCGAACGATCAATCAGTACGTCCGGACGACCACCGCTGTAACTCCTTCAGGGAAACAACTCCCATCAAAGGCATCAGTAGCCATCCATTCAATGTGAAGATCCTTGGTCTTGCACCATCTTCATATCTTCGACTTCTAATCGTCGACCAATTATTTGAAATGAGATTTAACTCGGCCTTTTCAAATAATACACGTACATTTAGAATTCAAATCAATCCATTTCCATGGTTAAATTATTCGACATCCATGATTCAGTTCATTAATGTAATTTTCACGTCAAACACATTCAACCATCAAATATCTAATAAACTGGGTAAATTCGGTTTATTTCCATTCCATATCGTTTATAATATTTTATAACAATTTATCGCTATTTTTATTTATTTAAAAACGGCCAGTTTACTCAAACGAAGCTTCAGGCCATAACGCGGCCATGGCGCTGTTTTTCTTCAGATTTGATTTACACATATCTGAAAATCTAACCGTTGGATCTTTACAAATATTATACCATTAGAAAGATCTTTTCAAAACGAATCCAACGGTTCCAGTTTTGGGAAAATCCGATGGGCGGAACTCCTGGCACAATCATTTAAATTTACGTTTTCAAAATATGAACTGCAGCATCATTATTCGATTTATTTTAATTATATTATATATATATAATCCATTCTGGCACTGTTTTCATTCAGATTTGAATTAAACATTCCAGAAAATCTAACCGTTGGATCTTTGCAAAGTTGGTATCGTTGGAAAGATATTTCCAAAGCGAACCCAACGGTTTCGGTTTCGGGAAAATCCGATGGTCGGATCTCCTGGTACAATCGTTTGAAATCACGGTTTCAAATTACGAACTGCAGCTTCGTTATTTGATTTATTTTAATTTTATTTATATATATAAATATAATCCGTTCGTCGATTTCCAAACCATTTTCTTTTCATATATTTGATAAAAATAGTATTTTTATCCAACAAATATTTTTTTCACACATGACTATTTTTAACACTTCATATATATTATAAAATTGTGATTTTTTTTTGTCATCAAAACAATTTATTTCCAACATGATTATTTTTATCACTTCGTATATATTACAAAAATGTGATTTTTATTGTTAAAACAATTTATTTCAAACATGATTATTTTTAACACTTCATATATATTATAAAAATGTGATTTTTATTGTTAAAACAATTTATTTCAAAAATGAAGAATTTTAGCAATTCATATATATTATAAAAATGTGATTTTTATTGTTAAAACAATCTATTTCAAAAATGAAGATTTTTAGCGATTCATATATATTATAAAAATGTGATTTTTATTGTTAAAACAATTTATTTCAAACTTGAATATTTTATATACTTCATCTACATGATAAAAATGTAATTTTTATCTTTCAAACATTTTATTCGTCATATGAATATTTTCCCAACATATGAATATATTTCAATGTATGAATAAAAATCAAACATAGGAATATTTCAGAAAATTTCGGCAGCATAACGGCAGGGTAGTTAAAACCAGCACCGTCCCGAGTACGGCTTCTCGTTCTACCTTAAAGCATCACAGCTTTTGACAATGGGGATTTCAATATCTAGTTCGTAGACAGACGAATTTTCCCATATACTAATCCTATTGGGTTTCAACCACAATCAATCATATCAACCATTCGCATTTATCAACCAAATTTCACATTAACCAAAATCAAAACAATCACAACCATTATATATCGTCCATGGTCTGTGGGCGAGGGGAGTATATATATACGTATAAATATATTTTGATTTCATTTTAATTCCATTCAACGCACATATGATTTTTACAACGCATATATAACTTATACATCGCACATACAACTTATACAACGCTTATACATGAGGTGTACAACGCTTATATAACTCATACATCGATTATATAATTTATACATCGTCATTCCATATCGTTTATAATTTAGAAATACCACATTGGGTCCCACTCCTCCAAAAATTGTACGAAGCTCAGAAAAATATCCAGTCTCTTCTAGAATGTAGAAGACGTCCACACGAGTCCAATGCCTCTTGTTTCACTGAATTTCGACCATAAACGAGAAAGATATGATTTTTATTCTAAAATCAAAATTTTCCACACTTTTAAATCTTAAAACAGTTTAAATATATAAAAACTGTATACCTCAGTAAACAGTTCGAACTAGAGTTTTGATCTTTCTGCAAATCTATTGATCGAGGTTGAAATCGGGTTGCGCCATGCTCTAGGGCCTGGAGAGGCACACCTGCACCAGCAGTAGGGCGGAGTGCTACAGCGCCAGGCTGTCGTGGCGGCGCTCTGAAGTCGGCCACTTCACTGGCTCGGTTCTCGAGGTATAAGGAACGATAAAACACAAGGTCGGTCTAGATTTAGAGATCAGAGAAATCTCTACAAAATCTTCTGAAGGAGCATTAGATTTCATGGAGAGAATCGGATGGAATCGAGGCAAGAAAGTTTGAAGAGGAGCCACTGTTGAAATTGAGGGTAGCGGGTTTTCAACGAGAGAGAGAGAGAGAGAGAGTGATTTTGATTGGCCGATTTTTTTATTTATATATTTTATTTTATTAAATCCGAAAATACCCCTACCACATACGAACTCCAATCCAAACCCAAAGACTGTTGCCCCTAGCAAATACCCCATTCTGAACACAATGGAGTATGTTTCGTAGGCCCATTCGACCATTTTAGTCAATTATTCTTCAAATTAAAATATAAAACATTCAATATTTGATTTGAACGTACATTTCAATTTGCCGGGGCCACATACTAATTCTAAAAATCCCAGAAAAATAAATCTGGCTATGTTTGGACGATACGGTCCCAACAAAACTAGTTTCGTCAAATTTGGAGACTGTTTGAAAAATGGCCATTTTCTGGTCGATCCAAATTGACTGAATTTTACCAAACACATTTTCCTTTTCCACGCTCTCATGTTAACTCCAAAAATAATGGAATTTGGAATCTAGCAATAATTTGACGTCCCAGATCCAACAAAAGTGGTTTCATTGAAAATGGAGGTCGTTTGCAAAATGTCTATTTTCAGGGGCTATATAGACTCCATAGCGACCTTTCTGAAAATTCATTTGGCCATAACTTTTGATTCCCACTATGAAATCTCGATTTTTTTGATTCGTTAGAAAGATATTCATAAATAGATTTAAATGTTTTTGGTTTCACTAAAATCCATTTTATTTTGCATCCTGTACAGTCAGTCAAAGTTCGAATTCAAATTTTCAAACTACCGCGCCATTTCAGGCCTTGTTTTATAATTAAAATAAATATATTTATTTTCCAACATTGATTCAAAAAGACTTTTGCTCGTTATTATTTAATTTTTTTTTTTAAATATTCAAAATCCACTAAAATAGCCAAATTAAAAATTTTAAATTGGCTCAGATTTTCCGGGTTGTTACACTGGGTGACCATATTTTCCACATGGGCAGTCTGTAGTTTTGGTTTTGCAGATTCTTTATTTTCACAGGACTGGATTACGGCTGGAGCTATTTTCGAAAAGCTCTGTATCTGTGTATGGTTTTCAACTGTGTTAGTTGATGTTTCCCGCTACACTGTATATATTTATGTATTATATTTACCGCTGCTATATAATCTATTGTAATTCCGCTGGATATATATATATTCGTACTCTGATATTCTTGTACTCTGATGTAAATTATTATAAGAGCAATGAATTTTTTTATTCTTCGTTGTTCTGATGAGTCGTGTTCTCATACAATCCGTGTTTTTCCATCTTTTCGGAGATCGTGGGATTTCAGAGCATGTCAACGATGATGTACTTTATTTAGTGGTCAACAATATTCATTTTTAACTAAATTAACCAACTGATTGGTTAATTTTGATCGGTTTGGTTTGGTTTTGAAACTAAACTAATTTGAGTTTACTTTGAAAAATATTTTTTCTCTATTATTCGTTTAACCGAACTTTTACCGTATTAGCGAATTATATGGTTTTGTAGTACTTTAAATAATTTGTTAACGATAAAATACAAAGTTTACTTGTTAAAAATAAGTCAAATTTTATTATAAGAATAAAAAATACAAAATAAAATATCTTTAGACTTAAATTTATGTTTTTCTTTAAGTGAATTAATCAATTGAGTAGTGAAACCTCTTTGTAGTAAGGTTAAATTGGTTACTGATTTAATTAATCGAACTTAATTATGTTCGGATGGGTTCGGTTTTGTTTTGTATTCTTTTGGTTCCAATTTGGTTTGATATTTTTTACTGTGAAACTGACTGAAACGTTCATCCCTAACTATGTTTTTGTTAAGTGCAAGAAGTTTTGCTATGCGAGCGATATCTGTGTGAAATCGATTAGTCATAAATTTTACATGCTTTATGATGTTAATTGCACCATGCTACCTGGAGATTTATAAGATATATATAATTTTTATGTTGTGTTAACTTGTTGGGTGTAAGTTTAGGTAGACTTTATAGCGGACTTTCCATGGGATAATAAACTATCAAAAACTAGTCTAGTTTGGATGCACTGATGTTGTGAAAAGACAAAGCTTTGTGATAGATGGTTTCCACTTAGCTTTGTGACCTAAGTATGCATATGTGATTTAGGGGTTTGTGTTAGGTGCTTGGCCTAAGTATGCCTGGAGTTTACTTTACTTGAATTTGTGATGCATTTTTATGGTTAAATGTAATGTTGACATTTTGAGGTGCACGGCCATGTGTTATATTTGTTGTATGGGAGCTAAGGTTAATTGTTTTTACTGATTACCAAATTAACCAAGACTTACCACTTGTGACTGTATGCTAATCCTAATATACCCGACAGACCTATGGCTATGGTTGTTATGCCTTGTTGGAAGCCATGAAATTACCACGGTTTTCTTGAAAACTGGACGTGTGCTCACTGTTCATCACAACCGACTATAATGTTTACTACGAGTTTAGTTCTGATGTAAGGAGTAGGACGTACTTGTGAGGATTGAAAATGGATTTGAACATGTGATTGTCTTGAATGCTTTTATTGGCCAGATGAGAATCGTGAGATATTGAAAAGGCATGTTTTGGATTTGGTGGAGTAGTTGTGAAACTCTACGGTTCCTTAGCATCTATCGTTTCTAATGAGTTTAAAATAAGCTCGAATGATAAAATCACAATCAGTTACAATAACTCAACTTACTAGATTTTTTTTGGGTAAGACTGGAACTTAATTCTAGTTGTGCACTCATTTTGATAGTATTCATTAATTGAATCTGCAGGATATGAACAATTCTTATTGGAAATCAATGGTTTTCAGAACGCTTTATTTACACAGCCACGCATAAGAGAGCTAATTTTTTTATCTAATGTGTTTTTACTTTGGTTCTCAGATAAAGTTGTACTTGAGAAGAATTATGTTGTATCCGGAGTTTTGATTAGTTGTATTGCAAATGAATTATGTTGTACTTGCAGAGTTGTATGACTGCTGAAACTTTGTTGGTTGTTGAATATATTTATAATTGAAAGTTACACAAAATATTTATGAGTAATCAAGTACTGTATTTGAAATAATATCATGATCTTTGTGCTTCTTGCGTACGCCAAACTACACAATGCTCGAGCAAATTAGGTTGTATGGTTGATAACTAGCATATTGAATGTAACCCTAAACAAAGTAATCGGTTGTGTTAATCTTTTGCAAGGGCCACTAGCTTTCGTAACATCTTAGTGCCTTAGATTATCTCCAATGATGAAGGATTCATACCTTGAGTGAAATTATTACCACATTTTCTCCTGCAACAAACATCTTCTCTCATAATATTCAATGTTTTATACAGTGGCCAATCTTGAATTCGGAATTGGTCCCGTGCGTTGACTTTATCAACGTATGACATAGTGCGTCGATTTTTGGACGCACTCCGAAAAAATCGGCGTGCTACTCTTTGCGTTGATAAATTCGGCGCATAACACCGCATCCAATTTTCCAACGGCTATTCCGAACGACTATAAAACGGTAATAATTATTCCAACAACTATATTATCAGTTATAAATTGGTTCATTTTTTACATTCTACATCACAACATAATTTCACTTCCTTTCTATCTCATAAATCCGAAGAAACTTAAACTCTATAATGACTTCACTGTTTGAAAAAATTTCACATCCGACAATGGACGGAACCCAGTTTTCTCAAGACAACACGGACTACAGTCAGGCTACTCCAAAGGCAAACAATCAACTATTACATGGACAAACGAGGAGGACATCGATCTGTGCAGTATCTATTGTCATTTCTCACAAGATTCAGCTACAGGGAATCATCAATCAACCGCAACATGTTGGAAAAAAAATGTGACCATTTTCATTAAGAAACATCCTGAAGGATTATGGACTTTGTCAGCAATTCAGGGTCGATTCGGCAAAATATGTCATGAAACAACGTTTTATGAATCACAAGTTTACAAAATAAAGAAAGCGAATCCTAGTGGCATGGGAGGAGAGGATAATCCGCTAATTTTTCTTATAATGTACATTAGTAGTTGAATATACATTTTCTCTGAAACCTATTCCCTATTTTTATTTGAAGCGAACGGAAAATGAGGAGTTCAATAAGCTATTTGTTAGAGAAAATGGGGTGAAAAGAACACATTATTATCATTTTTTTCATTGTACAATCTGCTTACCAGTCAACCAATATGGAACTTAAAACTTGCTAAAAGGGTACGCGATGTTCAAACTGCTTCAAAGGGCAAGAACAAAGCTTCTAATCTGGGTGTTCGTCTACTCCTAGCGAGTCGTCAGCGAAAATTTCTCCATGTCAAGGTGAAAGCCTACTTGATGAGTTCAATAACACGATTGATGAAGATTTTAGACCTTCGGGAGCCAAAGCTGCAAAAAGGAAGGGAAAAATTGATGTTGTTGTTGAAGGAAAAGTGAACACACGCTACGAAGAACACGATCGTAGTAATGTAGAAAGACGTGAAGATGCAAAGAAAAAATTAGAGGTTATGAGTAGGTTTACTAATCTAAAAGAGAAGAGGCTACAAATTCTAGCGAACGAGTTAGCATATAAGCAACAACAACAAGAGAATGCAATTATGGCCAAAGATTTGAACTGAATGGATGACTGTGAGAAGGAATACTGGATAGGAATGAAACATCGTATTTTAATGTCAAGTTTTCCTGAGTTGTAGGTAGATTGTTCATCACTATCTTTATTACTAGTTGCTTGTATTATGTTGATGTAGTAATGTTATATTTCCTATTGTAGTAACTATTTACTTATCAATGAAATGCGTGGTTTATTTATATTCCTACTTTTACCATTAGCTTATAGGTTTAGACATTCTACGGAAGTATAAAATCATAATTACTCCATATTTTTCCTAGGATCATAAAGTAAAACACAAGCTCAACCATGCAAATAAAAGAAACCTAAACAATTAGCCTATTCAGCCCCATGTCGAGTTGGCCAACTATAGCGAAGTTTATATGCTTTGTGGCCAACAAAATCAGTACCATACACTGCAAGGTAACGAGAGTCAAAAATTGATTTAGTTGTTTTAAATATGTCTTCGTCTTCAACTACCTTGATAATCATATAGTATCGTTCACAAGCTTCTGCAAAACACCGATGAGCCATATGGATTTCAACTGAAGATCATATAGTTGTGCAGGTACGATGGTTGTCATCTAATCTTGTTATCATCCACCACTGTTCTACGTGAGTTAGACCCCCTCCATTTTACAACATTAACTCATTACTTCGATCAACTTCAATATAGGCTTTTATGAGTATAAGTAAATCCCGAGGAAAGAATTCAGTTGTAGTAGTAATGGAGCTTGTAGTACTGAAGCTTGTAGTACTTTGGTTGTAATGATTAAGATCACCCATATGCCTCGCTTTGTTGGATTGCGATCGTGGTTTTGGCTTCCGAACTTCATCGACTCGTGGGGTACCACAAATTATTTCATTATAAATCGGTTCTTCCACCATTTCTACTTGTGTATTTGGAACACATCTACCCTCTTTCTTGTTCTACTTGTTCCGTTCATACTCATCAAATATTTACCAATAGTTTCGTCAACGATTTCCCAATCACTCATTTAAACTACACGAAAAAAATGTATTACATTTATAAACAATAATTGGACACCTTGAAGCAAAAAAGAATAATGGATTCTCACCATAAGGTCTTGGATGATCAAGAATGCACAGATTATAGCTTATGGTTAGAGGATGAAGTATAAACTATTAAAAGAGTGGAGGTGACAGTTGAGGTCGTCCTATACTACATGGCTAATGTTAAATGTTGTGTTGACTGGACTTGACTGTAGATGTGCACATCTTTCAAAGATGTACCACAACTTTTCGCTTTTGATAAAGCTCTTTCTTTAATAGGTGCAATATTAGGGTATGTTTAATTAGTTAGATGTATGGTTTTGGTATTCGTAATGTCGCGGTAGTTTGTTGTTTTATGTTTAGAAGTTCAATTGAATATGCATGATCCAATATAAGTCGAAATTCTTATAAACAAGAATTGTTCAGGTCGATTGGATAATAGTTTTCATACAAAAGAGGAAAAAAAATATTTCATCTTGTATAGTATGAGTTATGTCCAAATCTAATTTTCAAAAAGTTGCCATGGAATCGTTTATAAACCATAACGATTTATTAAACAAATTAAAATGGTTTTTAATATAAATTGATCATCGTATTAATTCAAACTTCAAAGTAGAAATGTATGACATGACTATACGATGTCGTCAAATAGTTGAGTTGCATCCACTCTGCCATAAAACAGTTGATGTTACAACACTCTGCATAACTTGGGCAATGTGCTAAAGCTTATACGATGAAAAGAAACAAAATGATGTGACAAGTCATACTGATTAAAGCTGACTTCCACTAGAGTACGAAATGTTTACTACTTTAATAAAGCAGAGTACGAAATAAGTGGACTTGCGTTATTAAAGAGCACCCAACCTCTCTTCATTCTTTTCGAACTCTTTGTTTGTTAAATTACTCATTTTATCTAGTTTCCTCTTTTCATATAGTTCAAAATGTCTAGTTGGGAATTAGATGATGAGACCATGGTTTAAATGGACAATGAGTATGAAAGGGTTATGCAACCAGTCGAGTTTATGCCCTAAAAGCAATCAGAATTACGAGTGGAAGTTGGGGAGTAGAGTTGAACTCTTAGGCACCACGCAACCTAACGTTGTCGTCCCAGGTATTAGACCTGTTCAAAAATCCCTCAATGCTCGGTTGAGGGAAGTAATTGCTCAGCACAACCCCGATAGGTCAAGCTCTAGCATGACATGTTGTTCAGTCTTTTGCTATTGCAGAGTCGAATGTAATGTGGTTATTTTTAAAAGTCAAATGAACGCATGTCGACGCTTTTGTGGTTGCCAAACATACATTGATGCACAAAACCAACAAGGGTTGCACAGTTGTATTTTTTTTTATCATGGATCGATCCACCATTGACGGAGAGGGATGTCTGGTATGTACTAGATATTAAGCAGAGGTTAGTCGCTTGGAAAGATTGAATGTTGCAGTAAAGGCTGAAATGTTGTATGGGTTTTATGGTTTATCCATAAACTAGGGTCTTAGTTAAGTGGTACTATGTCATAATTATATGCTTTTATTCAACATTATGTCGTACTTTATCGTAGTTGTATGTTGGGTAGAACGATCACTGTATCCTTTATCCTATATTGAGATAATATTGAACGAAATTTGTACGCAAGATAAAAGGTTTTGTTTACATTACGAGCGCAAAGGAGTTAAAACCTAGGGTCGTCCCTGTTTAAAGCAAACATTCCATTACATAAAGGAGTTAAAAATTTGGGTCGTATTTAACCACATGAATATTATGCTTGTGACTTCTCGGCACGTTAACCAAAGTCGCTACAGTAAACAATAACTAGAGTACATAATCTATATGCTTTGGCAGAGTGGAGTAACGTCAACTGACTTACGACAGTGTGTAGTCATTTCTTAATGCTTGGAACATATTTGGCACAACTTTATATGTGGTCATTTTGAACTATTTGTACAATTGGTAATGCAAATCAAACTAAATTGGTAATTAATTCGGGAACAAAACAAATCCACCGTAGTAACCGAATAATAACTTTAACTGGTTACTAAATTTATGAACCGAAACTAATGAATAAACCTAAACTAATTGATTAAAGAGTAAATCGTACTAAATAGGTTAATTATCATGAAATATAAATAATAAACTGATAAAAACATATTAATAAAGTTAAGTGGTTAATATATTTATTAAACTAAACTAATAAATAAACCTAAAATATAGATTACAATGTATTAAAAATGCTGCAGCCTTAGCATGTCGATTTTATGCGCATGATATGTTATCGCGCCGATAATATCGGTGGGCTTAAATAAAATTATAGCACAGTGCGTCTGTTTGGAGATTTAAAAAAATCTCCCTTGAATCCTACGAGTCGTAATGTTACGACCCATAAAATAGTTGGAGTTTCTCTTAGTGGTGGCTCTCTCCACGGGGATGGAGATTTCAACGGCTGGGAATATCAAAACAAGTGTTTTTTTAAGATAATTTTTTATCACTTTTATTGTTGAAAAAGGGTAGTGGCACGTTTTATAATCCTTTTGTTTTGTATAAAACAAACACATTTATAAATCCTTGAGGGTTTCCCTTTTAACCGTTTTAATTGATTGTGCATGACTTTATATTTTAGGTGCTGAAATTATTTTTGTTATAATTTCTTTTTCAATTACGTTCCAGCTAATTATATTGAAAAATTAACTTTCCCAAATTTTGAGGATAAATATAAGATTATATGTTATGTTACTTTGATGGAAAAATTTATAAAGTCGATGTTTGTTAAATTCTCAAGCATGCATTGATTCACTATAACAACATTTCAAGTAAACAAATAAAACTGTTGTGATTATTGATAGTCAAAACCAGTATTTTAGAACCTTTTCATAAAAAATACTAGAAAACTCTCAAGTGGTGTCTAAAGAATTAAAATGGAGTTGTGTTTGTCGTGTGATGGGTTATGGTTTGAACCAGAAATGGTTGATAACAAATTAAATCTATTAATATCCCTTGAATTTTATTTCATCCCAGTAGTTGTTAAAATACACAAACATCCCATTCGTTTCTTTTATCACTCTATTTTATTTTTTACTTTCCCTTATATGTGTACATTTCATTCTTAGGGTGTGTTCTTTTTTGAACTGAAAAGGGCAAATTGAATGGGCAATTTGAAGGGGTCGAGGAAGGGGAAGTCCACGAAAAGGGAATGCATTCTTTTTATGGAAGTTGGGGATGCGAAAGGGACAAAGTTACCATTTTATTGTTTGTTTATGTTATTATTTTATTTATGTTAATTATTTTAAATATATATTACAAAATATAGAATACAACATATGAAATAAAAAATCATAGGTCAGAATTCACAATACAAATGCAGAAATAAAAGTATCGAACAATAAATGCAGAAAATAAAATACAGATAAAACAAACTACATGTTCCTTCTCAACTAGATAAAAAGATAAATAACAGCCGTCCTAATCTGTTTGGGATGATCATGCAAGGCATGCAAAGAATTGCAACCACTGCTATATTACACAGCCAAACAAATCGTGACCTTCCATCGTTCAAAATCATCACCCTCATGCTTTTCTTCCATGCACCTAGTAAGGGTCAGATCATGCGAAGAAGTGCTAATAGATCTAGAAGGATCACCAATTGACCGTAATCCAAATGCTCTGCGACCGGTGATCCCCTCAGCATCGCGCCGAAGATAGTCGTCACAAATCTATGCTTCGAACTGTAGCTGAAATGGGATGATTTTATGGAATAACGAATTGACATTTGTCAGTTTGCATACAGTCATCAAAAATCATGTCCAACTGCCTAAAATAAGCAAGCAAGACATGTCTGTATTTGCAGTACCTCAATGCAGACATATCCCACCACTCATCGGGTCCATGATCGTGTTCTGTTCTTCATTCTAGAAGCCCCCGGAATTTGTAGCAGCTTGTTCCTTGTGTTCTACTCATGTTTCAAATTATCGAGCTTGTTTTTCATTTTTCCAGGATTGTAATCTAGGCCAGTTCGTTCGTTAAATAAGGCAATAATCTCTTGGTACCACTGTGCGACACGGTCAGTACGCGTATCAGTATTTTTGAAACATATAACGATGAATGCGTTGGTCATGTTGCCATTCCGGTCGATGACGGTGCAAGTGGAAGAAGCAACAAAGTGGCTAGACATTCTAGAAAAATCAATTCAAAAAAATCATAAAATATATATATGGAAGATAAGAATATGAAAATAATTTTTTACATAAAACAACTGAAAATGAAGTCTGTAAAAATTGATGAATTTTAAAATTTTTATATATAGTTTGGTGATTTGAAAATACATTTGGGTTGTCTATATACGGTAAGAAAGATATAAAGCTGTTGGAATTCATTCTGTTCGTGTCATATGGCATCCGACGCATCGAGCATGTCTAACATGAATGGAAGGAATTTCAATATTCACTTTGACTAGGCAGTTCAATGGGGTCCATGCTCGACCAGTCGAATACCGACGTTAACTGCCAATTCCAGAATAAGAACGCTGCCTTAGTGTGCGTTAATTTCAATTCACCTTCAGTGTTATCTTTTTTCGTACTTTCGTTAACTCTTGATTTTTTTGCTTTGTTTTATGTTTTTTTAATACTTTTTCATCTTAGACGAGCATTGTTTTCCAACACAACACTAGATTTTATGCATTTTAATGTACATGGCGCCAGGTTTTGATCATGGTGATTAATCGAAATGCGTGAGGGCACTTTGTTCTTATATAATACTAGCACATATGGTACACTTTGATTGAATATTAGGGCATAATAAACCAAGTTTTAATAGAATCCTTTAGTAAATTTTTGTTTCGACTATTATTGTTAAAAAATATTTGCTATAAAATTGATAGTAACCAATTTACTAGGTTAATCTACCGATCAACTTTTTCATAACCGCAAAAATAAGACTATTGATTATCATTTTTATTTTTCTTGAACAAAAAAGCAAAGAAGATGCACATTTAATCCTATAAAGGGGTATACTCTTAACTAAAATCATATTACTTTTATAGGGTGAATAAAGGAAATAATGAGGAACCAATAGAATTTACCCAATAAACATGATGCTTCTTTTGCACATGTGATCTAGATTAGCGAAACTTTTTTTATGTTTCAAATTTAAGCATTTATGTAACCTTCTAAGTCGTGACCCATTAGCAAACACCTGTAAGTACTATAAAAGAGCTCATGATGCAGTTAGCTAGATTAAACTTGAAAAAAGTTATTTTACTTTATAGGAAAGTAAGGACTAATAAACTTAAATATTTTAGACTTATTTCATTATCAATGTTTTACTTTGAACTTATTTCTATAGTTCAACCTAATAGATTAACTACTAACATTGACAAACTCATTGATATAATAAAATCTACTTTCATTAAAGTTAGCTGCACACTTGATGTGATAGTTGTAGTCAAGAATACTTTAAGGTTGCATTTGATTTTGTGAATGAGCAGTCCACGTTGGCGTCGGCGTCAGATGCGTTGAACATGGGAACCACACGTATACCCCTTTGAGACAAACAACTCAAAAGTTAGCTTTCGCATCAGAGGTGCCTGGCGCATCAAAAGCGTCTGACTTGTCAGACACGTCTGACGCAAAGGAGAACCTTTTAGTCCTCTTCTTCTTCCCTATATATTCGCCCCAATACCTTTCATTTTACTCACCAAATCTCAAATACAATCTGAAAAAATTTCAAGCTTAAATCACCGTTCAAACGTTGATTTTTTTTATACTTTTGTTATTATATTTGCATTTTTAGCTTCTTAACTTCGTTATATGTTTTTTTTATTTTGCAGAATAGCTGCAAGTCAATCCTCCTCCATAAGTTTCAACATCGAGTGGAATAGCAGCATGACCAATGCTTTCATCATTGTGCACATGGAACATCTGGAGTCCCATGCACATAAAGTGGGAAATTGGTACTAGCCTATCGCGATGATTTTTATCCAATGCACTGGCTTGGACTATAATACGAATCAAATGAAGAACAAGTTTGATAATATGAAGAGGGATCGATATTTGTGGAATAAGCTGCTTTAGATTCATGGCGGGCAGTGTGATGAGCAGATGGATATCGTCACTAGGACGGACGACTGGTGGGAAACGGTGCCAGTAGCGTATCGCAAATTCTAGGATGGCTCCTATTACCACAAAAAATCAACACCAAAACAGGCTATCGGTGAAAGGGTATCGAATTACCAGTAGCGTAAGGGAATGATCCGAGAGCACAAACCCGAAATCAGCATATGGTCAATCTTAAAAGAAGCAATGATGGCAACCGTCACCCATTACCATCCTCGAAAGAGAGAGCTTAGAACCGGCAAGGAAAAGGGAGTCAGGTAGGGTAGTTCTAAAATAGAAGACAAATAATGTGAATTCAATTCCGGAAGTCAGTTGCCTTAGACTGGAAATAAATAAGTAAAATGGAACGACAACCTACAATCCGAGACTAAAGACTTGACAAGGAACAAAGTAAAGCAAGGGGAGACAAAAGGACCGTCGACATTAATTTACTTAATACCAATACAAGAAGAAGGAAATACAACGAGGGAACAAAAGGCCAAGACACAGCTTCCCAATGGCCAGCTATCGGACCCAAAGCTTGTCGGCTACTTATAAGCAACCTCAACCGGAAGTACACCAAAAGCACCCTTTCGAAAGACCAAAAACCCACCCTAGAAATTCACCGAGAACAAGCCAAAGTCTCTGAGAAGAAGAGTTATCCACACTAACATGCTTTGTGTCGATACCAAAAGAGGTGACGGCTCCATGAATGTGAGTGACTAATGCAAAAAGGCAAACATCGTGAAGACTTACAGACAAGACCGAAATCTTGCCTAAAAATGCCAAAGACTGTACCCGATGCTACAATACCAAAAGGCTTAGTATCGATACGGAAGGTAGAAAAAACTTCAAAGAGAACCTCCAAAGATCGGAGCCATCTTTCTGAAAGCAAAGACCGACACGCTAATTGCTATGTAATATCTCTCAACAACAGTAGAGACCTAGGTAACCGGAACCGAAAGGAGAATTGCGGCCGACACACAGCTGCTCCACCAGAAAGAGGCTTTTGCTGGCCCAATGTCAAAAGGGGTCCCGACTTTTCTATAAATAAGACCCTAGAGGTCACAATTTGGGGGCCGAATTCTCATTTCTCAATCTTGTATTCTTATCTCATAGAGTAAACCGTAATTTCTAAATCAATTTGGGGATTTACTTTGTAAACACTTATGTACTCAAATCAATAAGCAATAAAAAGAGAATCGACACTTGGCATAATTCCTATGAGTCGGTTATCTACTTCCTTTACATGCTGCCTTATGCTTATTATACGACAAAGATTCCCTACTCAAGCCTACATCCTTTCTCAAGATTATTGAGAAACCCTTTTCTACAAACCGTTTGGCTTTCTATCTTGTGTTGTGCTTAGGGAACCCTTATCCCAAGGTAACTATTGGTTGTTAAGTCTCATAAGCGTGATACTCACCCCTTGAGGGCAGAGTAACTAATCTTTGAGCTTACAACCTTAATATCTAGGAAACAGTGAACTAACTCAAGATTGTAGGACTAAATAATCTCGTTTCTCCCTTAGGTCCATCTCCTTAGACCTCACTCCGGTGTTGACGGAAAACATCATTAATATTTTGGCACTAGAAGGAGGGTTTGAACCTATGAACTTGTGGTTAACCTAATCCGATATCTAACCGTAATGTTCCGTCCTGGATTGGACTGTGCTTCAAAGAAGCAAATCATATGAATAGAAGCTCTCTACAAGTAACTACTGAATGTCCCATGGTCACATCAAGTGTTAATGAGCCATGGACTATCGAAAGGAAAAGGATCAAACTGGAAGCCTTCCATATCCAAAATAATCAAAAAGAAGTAGAGCCTTATGGTCCTGACCATTGAAGCATAAACCCTTTCCACTTAGGACCAACCCCAATCTTTTCCCTAGGCGACTCTACGTAAAAGGAGTGCAATTAAATTTTCCATATAAAGGAAGCCATTCAAGCACAGGCTAAGGGAAAGATATTTGGGAAAAGAGTTAAGAAGGGGTTCCATCACCTCGCCCCAGGAGAATTTAAGAAGTTTACACCTCTGTCTCAAGACACAGCTTAAAGGAATTTTGAAGACAAAGAAAAGACAACGAAATTCAGTAACAAAAGAGTTAAGTCCCAACGTCGAAAGAAAGCCTTCAAATCAAGATTGCCAAAAGAATGTGAGCTTACTACATCAATTGAGAGTATCTAATTCCTTACTAAGCATGAGTTAGAATTTTGGCCATCATTAAATAAAAAACCCAAGAATGAAGCCAAGCGAGGAGGGCCTTATTGCTACTATCATACGATGAATAGGCATGAAGCCAATGATTGCAGAGTCCTAGAAGGAATGATCATCAACTTTTTCAGTCAAGGAAAACTACATAGATCTATAAAGAAGTGATAGTCAACTACAATAACGAATTCTTTGAGGAACGAATTCCAACATAACTAAGGGTACAGAAACCCTCTCAAAATTTGGAATAACCCGGGAAGGGTCAAATTGCAAATGGATGAAAACCTTTGTTATCGCCAAGTTGGTCGGGGAAAGGCACCCCTCGGAGGAGGGTGATGTGTAAGCCTATATCCATGCCAAATCATAAAGGGACGTATTAAAGCATCAAAAGCATAAGCCTCTGATCCACGCCAGAAATGGTTGAGACGAAGCATCTATTTAGCACGCCCTGCCTCTGCTCACAAAAGAGTACACCCTGCCTATGCTACAACTAAGCACGTCCTACCTCTGCTTGTGTTCCGCGTTACCTGTAGAAGGGAACACCAATCCTTTTCATTGCATATGATGGCTAGGATAAGGCACCTCTTGGAGAGGGCGGAATGTAAGCCTCTATCATCACCTACGATGGCCGGGGTAGAGAATAAAAAGAGTAAGCCTTAATTCTGCATCTACGATGGCCCCGTTTAAGCATTTAATCCCTTATCATCGCCTATGATGGTCGGGGTAAGGAACCTCCTGGAGGGAGGTCGGGTAGGTCCTTGGGAACTTCTTGAGAATAAGCTAGCCAAGCGCACCATACGGACTTGCCCGGAGGGTAGCCAACAAAGCACGTGCATCCTATGCTTTGACAATCAAAAGCCCAGGGAGTTGCTCACGAAGCACGTACATCCTCTACTTCACAAATCAAACCCAAATGGGGGTAACAAAATTAATTGCCAGAAGCCAATTTCTGGTCTTCTATCCAAATCTCGGTCAGTTCGAGATTCCTATTTATTGCCAGAAGATTTTTTCTGGTCTACTGCTAAATTCCCAAATCGGGGTTGGTTCGAGACTTTAATTAACCGCCAAGGAATGAGCTTTTGGCCTTCCGTCAAATATCTTAGCCCAAAATGGGGTTCAATGCTTCTTATTGTTACCAGAAGAGGTATTCTAGACATCTTTTCTTAATACCCTAATCTAGGTTACGAGGGCTTCAGTTCTCACTCCTGGATAAATGTTTACAAATTAGGATACAATTGGGAATCCTAAGTTTGAAATCTGAAAGCCTTTAGACAATGATAATAATGTTCCATCTTGCTCAGGGAGATTTCCTAAACCTATTGCATACAAATTGCTATTATCTATGTGAAATACTAGCAAAAATCACATATCAAGTAGTGCACACACAATTTACAAAATTAATTACAAATACTATTCCATGGATTATCCGAATACATAAACATAAACATTATAATTACAAATATGATCAAGTATCTTGCTCTTTTTCATCCTCAGGTAAAGGGGGATTAATGGCATGACGAATAGCGATGCTTAAAAGCTCGTTAAGCTTGCAAACCTTTTTGCTAATCTCATTAAGGTTGTCTGAAGGTTTGATTTGAAGTTGAAAAGCCCAATCACAAGCTCTACACATAGCCCTTAGAGACTTATCGTCTCTCTCTAAATCAAAGACCCGCACACGTAAATCATGTCTTTCCTCTTGTAAATGTAACACCCCACATCCGTTAAGGTCACTCACAAAGGGAATGCCTTAACTTCAATGGAGCATTATGGGTACTGGAACAGAAATATTACAGGACAGACATATATAAAACAGCGGAAAGTAAAGTAAAAGTACTTCAAATCATTTATTAAATATAATTGTTTACAATAAAAGCCCATCAACTTCCAATACCCAACTACATAGTTAAAATATCTGTCTTGCTCAAAAACAAAGAAGCATAACAATAAACTGTAGTATTCTCCAATAAAGCAAAGCAAGCCATAGCCAAGAGAAATCCAAGCCGTACATGAAAGAGCCTTCAACCTTGGTAAGATCCGGATTAAGCAGTATTCCCACCCTGTGAACCTGGGGGGAGGGGGGAAACGGAATAAAAAGAGGCGAAACAAACTGGGTTAGTCATAAAGACTGAGTAAGTCCTAGCGACTTTCAGCATAAAAACAGGTAAAGATAATATGGCATGAATAAACTGAAAGTAAACATAAGCATGATGATGAGGTAAGCTACAGGCATGATGAATCAAGTATAACATCCCATACTTCCTTTCAAGAGTAACATCACAAGGTTCCTACCAAGTATCCCACCGCAAGGTTTCTATAACATTGCAAGATTTTCTAAGCTTCACCATTACCCTATTTTCCTTGATTTCCTATATTCTCTGCACCACCTAACTAGCGTTCCAATTAGTTAACTTAGTTATAATTACAAGATAAGTGATCCCCCATAACCCACATGATAGTTTTATAGGTACATATCCTACGATGAGGGTCCCACCTCATATTGACAGTTTCATATCCCCACAGTACCTATCTTAATTGATCGGCTCTTACTTACAATGTTTCACATGTGTTATATACTAAGGTTATCCCAACCCCGTAGTTGTGGTAGCCTTCAGGACTACATCTAATATGAGGATTTCACCTCAACCAGCCCAATTTCCATGAATATGTTAGATGTATCCTTACTACCCTAATCGACCGGCTCCTTCTCGACCTAGTTCTTGTTTGTGTCATGCGGCCCCCTATTCGTAGATACCTGTGCTGGTCCCACCCTAGGGTGTATCAATCACTAGGATGGCAACCCCGACACGATTCTTGATGAACAACTTTATATCTACTGGTGCCCAGTGGCTAAATTTTCCACTCCGGAATACGTGCACGCCCGTAATCCGTCGGAACCTGCACTGCTGCATCACCCACCGCCGTTTTGACCGCTTATAATCAGCCTAGTAATCGTGCCCCACCCTGCCTAGCTCAGGGTACCGTTGATACGTAATGTGGGTTACTGCTGAAACGGGTCCCGCTACTAGGGTTTTCCTAAGGTCTATTCGTATACCCCACAGGTTGGTTAACTATTATCCATTCAAGTTAACTTAACCCCACCCCCCATCATGTTACCTTGGTTTAGTGTTCTCTCTTGTGTTACTTAACCCTACCGCATGTCTTGTTATATCAGTTAAGCGTTCTCCCCTGTGTTAACTTAACCCTTACCACACCTCACGTTAGATTGGTTAAGTGTATGTTAACTCAACCCCATCCACTAGCCATATTATAATGGTTAAGTGTTACCCTCGTGCATTTACTTAACCTAACCACACATCAGGTTATATCGGTTGGGTGTTATCAACCCATTCAAGTTAAACCAACCCACCCGCTAGTCATGTTATAACGGCTAAGTATTATTACTTAACCACAACCGCCTGTCTAACTAATCCGTTGTATTTGTTAGTTGTTCTCACTTTACTTAGCCTTATCCACTTGTCTAATAATCATGTTATAATAGTTAAGTGTTCTAAATTTACTTAACCACACCTACTTGTCTGATTAACACGTTATCCAGGTTAAGTGTTTTCTAGTGATTCATGACTTAACCCTACCAAGTGTCGTTTATTGATTCACGTTGACTTAACCCACCCATATGTAATGTCAAATTGGTTAAGTCCACACTTATAATTTTTACGTGTTCTTAACTCATACCGGTTAGTTCCATATTTACATGTCAAATTTCCATGTCATCCCACCTTACCCTCTAACCATTCCCATGTCTTATTATGGTTAGTATTCCTTAATCCATTCATTATGATGAACGAAACATGACCTCTCACATTAGACCGTGCGCTTTGTGGCCACTGGATTTGCCGGGCGGTTCCGGGCATATTTACACCACAAACTGAGTCTAACCTCGTGTCATAAACCGTTACGCCTACAATTCGACCTTCGGCCTCTCACATTAGACTGACACTTTGTGGCTACTGGATTTGCCGGGCAGTTCCCGGCAGATTTACACCACAAACTGAGTCTAACCTCGTGTCAAAGGTTCATTAATGGTCGTATTCCACCCAAAACCCCAATATGGGTTCATGTGTTTAACATATGAAAATGTTCATGTTCGTGTTTCAGCCACATTCATATTTCCAGTTACATGCCAATTATCGAGTTCATAATTCACGTTTTTGCCCCCAAAACGTATCCCCAAATTATTATCATAATTCACTATAAGGTTATGCCAAGTTATAGCCTTTTATTTACAATACATGCCAACTACCCAAAACCCAACTTAGGCACGTTCATATTAGACCTCTACCAAGTCATAAATTATCGTATATGTTTCAACTCCAAATTTTACATAATTAACATATGCCCAAGTTCTAGATTACATGTCAGTTTTACATATGCCCAATTCATACCAAATTTACATATGTTCAATTCCTGCCGTTTTACATGCATGCCAATTTTATGCTAATTTACACATATACCAAGTTTCATGCCATTTTACATATGTCAAGATTCATGATTTACATGTTTACAAAGCTATGCTCAATTTACATAGATCAAGTTTTATGCCAAAAATTACATGTATACCACATTTACACCAATTTACCCATAACTAGTTCTAGCCAAATTACATATATCAAGATCCGTATCAAATTACATACATCAATCCTAATCGCGAAATAACCATTATAATGACAATACCCAAAATTACCCTGTTTCATGTTAATGGTAAATTATCCCCAAACATCCAATTTTCATATTATGCCATCAATTCCACTAAACACATATTTTCCACTAGGCAATATTCCAATATTTTCCCCGTATACCATCATACGTATATCGTAGTTTAGGCCTAGCTCCGAAATTGACCTAGGTTCATCAAAAGAAAATAAATAGGGGAAGGTAGAAGTTGCAATAAAACAAGATCAGAGAGAAAACGACATAAAAACATCATCTCAGGCATAAAGAATAGATCTTGATAATAATATCAACATGAACCAAGAAAATTGATTCACAACAAGCTGAATAGACCATAAACTTGTCATGAGAATAAAGATAGAAAAGTTCCCAAAATCAAGATCCAAGAAGAAACAAGAATGGACTTGAATCAAAAGTCCAATTTCACTTCATCACATGTCCATATTAAATTTAATTATTTTAATATGAAAATAACTAGAACTTATAGATCGTGGACAAGGAATTAAGAACTGAATTTTGTTGTAAAAATGTTGCGGCATTGTTGATTTATTGTCTTGAATCATTGTTGAAGCTTTGTTCTTTGAATTGATTTGAGTTTGAATGCTTGTACTTTGATTTAGAGACGGCGGCCATGGTTCAAGAGACATTTTAGCAGCATGATGGTGTAAGAATGATTTGTTATGAATTAGGTTAGGTCTTAGGGTATATTTATAGGTGTAGGGACTATTTAGGGCCTTTAGATCAACCCTAGAATCAATCCTGACCATCAAAACACGTCTCAGGCCTCAAAAATGGGTTCTGGGTCGAAATAGGCCGACCAGGTCGACCTGTAAGGGGGGAGGTCGACCATATGGTCGACCTGTAGGGGGTAGGTCGACCCCCAGGTCGACCACGTGGTCGACCTGACCCCCAGGTCGACCTGCCTGGTTCTGTGCTGCCTGAAATTTGCTGAATCTTCTACAGGCCATAACTTCTTCATCCGGACTCCGATTTTTGAAAACTCGGACTCTATTTCATGCATAATTCCAAAACGAACGCAATGGCGCAACCCGTTTCCCATAATTCTCATTTTAAAAATTAATTATACCTTGATTTCTTGTTTTAACATGTTAATTAAAATTCGGGTTGTTACATTCTCCCCTCCTTATAGGATTTCGTCCCCAAAATCTTCAGAATAAGAAGAATGTGTCCTACCATCCAATCATCCATCTACTCAAAACATCATCCACAAGAAATCATTGTCCTTAAAAGATTTCTAATGCTGTATGAACATATGCAGAAGGTGTGTGTATATGTTCCTTATCGAATGCAAATTATCAGGCCTGATTGATCTTCCTAATGCAAAATATGTTTAGTGCCATGAGTCCAACATGTATGCAAATAGCCCTAATCACATAAACACTATATGTATGCACAAACATCCATCCATATGAAACATCCACATGATAACACATTTAATTTCATTCATAAAAACACTCATGCATATGCAATATGAAAGGTGAAGGAGCCGATCTAGTGCCTAAGGTGCGTGTATATGCATCCACGAGCAACCACTAGCAACCGCTTGCAACCATCAATCATAACATGTCTCAAACACATGTTTACACCCAATTGTTCCTACCTAAGGTATAGTCGATTGATAGAAGCAAGTAAAAACTTTGTTCCCATTAGGCAATGTCAAAATTGGAAATCTACGTCACATATATACTGATTAGGAGAAGAACTCCCTAAGCACCAGCCCCGAAGACCGAAATCAACATCAAACTGACACCCAAAGAATTACTCAACCCAACTAATATATATGATTATAGGAAACTAAGCATGATAGACTCCTTTTAGGTCACAAGAAATCCCTTCCTAAAACCAACCCGTATCCTATAAAACCCAAAAAGTTTAGTCAACCCAACGGATACCCTCAAGCCCCAACATGTATTACTAACAAATGAGTCATACTCCCTATGGGGTTAGCAACAGAAATAGGACTGAGAATAGGACCGAGAGGATATACTTAAAAGATAGCATGCAAGTAAGCTCTACAGGAAAAGAGGGATCAAGGATATACTCTTAAAAAGAGATATGATGTGCGTATCTAGTCTTCAATCTTCTAAGCCGCATTTCCTTGAGCTTAACTCCATTGTGCTTTGGCCGTCTTTAACTTCACAATTTCGTAGCTTCTTAATTCCTATTTCCAAAATATGAGTTGGAACTCATTTCACTGTTGCCTCTCGTTCCACTTTCACTTATTCTCTTTCTAGTATACCCGATTCAAACATAACTGCGTACTCATGGTTTCATGCAAGCTCTCCAAAATTCACTAGTGAATCTTGGATCTCGTTCACTTACTAGAAGGTATTCCACATAAATGAATTATCTCTTGAAAATAAACAAATGCCAACCATGTTGCCAAGTGTACTTACTATGGTGATTTTCTATAACTCATGCATAAGCGAAATGAACCATCCGCCTTAGTGGTGAACACTACTCGAGCAGATCAATAAATGTATCAAGAGATTCTAGGTAACTAAGCATGGCAGAACCCTAAGGGTTAAACTAGACTTCGAGGGCATTACCGAGGCAAGTCAAGAGCCTAACTACCCTCTTTTCATACTCGATAATGGTTCCATTTCTGGATAACCACTCCATCCCTAGAATCAACCCATAGCCCAAAAACATAAGCTTTACTTCTAAACTCAACACTTAGCATAGACTTTCTCAAATCCAAACAAGTCATGAATAAATGAGCCGATTCCCCAATAGGATTTGAGACAAAAAAATGGGATCCTCTACTATGTTAGTACTAAGGTGCAGAGACTCAACTATCGAAGCAAAATAAAAAGGGTGCGATGTTCAAAAACAGAGTTCCCGTGGTATGATAGAAAAAAAAGCTAAACTTTTAACAGAAACGTTACCACCTGTAACACCCCACCTCCGTTAAGGTCACTCACAAAGGGAATGCCTTAACTTTGGTGGAGCATTTTAGTAAACAGAACGGAAACTTACAAGACAGATAAAACAGTACTTGAAAATTTTTAACTTTATTACAGCGGAAACAGAAATCAATATGGTTACATCCTTTCAAATCTCAGAATTCAAGTACAAAATATCAGCCTTGTACAAAAGCCTTCAAAATGCATGGTTTAAAATCATAATCCCCATAGAACGGAAGCTATACAGAGCCAAGCCATACTTTAAGCACTCCAAGCAAAGAGAAATCCAGATCAAGCTAAAGTATTCCCTCCTTGGATAACCTGGGGGGGGGGAACGGAAGAAAGGAGGCGAAACAACAAGGGTCAGACAAAAAGTCTGGCAAGTCCAGTGACTTTCAGCATATGAACAGATAATAATAATATGACATGAACATAAAACTGGATGAGAGATAACTGTAACAGGTGTAGCAGATATAACATAAGAACAGAATGACATAAACTATTGCTTTACACTTCTCTGCACTAATACTAGTATAACAGAATTAGGTGTCACCCTAATGTCTAAACTGAAACAGGAACGGGTACAGAATAATTTAACAGAAACAGAATGCTAATAATGGGCCTTTACTACCCGATCAGAAACAGACAGAAGCAGAAACAGATTAATCCCCACGAAAACAGAATGTAGAATTAGGTGTACACTAGTAATGGGCCTTTACCACCCGAACAGACGGTACCACGCAGAAACAGACAGGTGTTACCACCCAACAGAAATAGACGGTACCAATAGAAACAGACAGAACTAAGTGTACCCTAAAACCCTAACCCAAGCGATCGGCTCCCTAATATATAAATATCCTGTGTCGGCCCCACAATAGGGTGTATCACTCCCTAAAGTGACAACCAATTGGCACAGACCTATTTACAGATGTCACGGCGTCTTACATCCTCAGAGGCAGACCGGGATCTATGCACGCACATGACCCGGTTGGAACGCACCATCAACACCCCTCGCCATTATCAGAATGAACCGCTTATAATTAGTTCAGTAAGCGTGCCCGGACCCTACCTACTGTTGGGTCAAAGTTTTGATACCAGAAAGGGTTACTGACTAATATGGGTCCCAAACAACAGATGACACAAGTAATTCCCCTCCTAACCTTGTGTCCCCAGACTAACAGATTTCAGATTAACTTGTTTAGAAGTTCAGACATACAAAGTTTCGATCAACTAGTTCATAGATCAGACAAACAAGTTAACCGGTTTTCAGACTAACGGATCAGATGTTCGGATTAACAGGCTTACAGATTAACTGGTTACAGACTTACGGATTAACCGGTTACAGATTATCTAACTTTGTATTGGGCCTACGGATTCACGAAACGGGTTTATCAGATTCATTGGTCCAATTGGTTTAACCTTACCCACCCAACACGTTTTAGACATCATATTTTCTCAGATTTTCATTAATTAAATATTAATGCCCAAAACCTCTCACATTAGACTGACAGTTTGCGGTTACTGGTTAGGCCGGTTGGTTCCGGGCAGGTTTCTGTCGCAAACTGAGTCTAACCTCGGGTTTTCAAGCACGTTATGACTAACTTCTCACATTAGAACCTATTGTTTGCGACCACTGGAATATGCCGGGCGGTTCCGGGTAGAATTACGCCGCAAACTCATTCTAACCTCGAGTTAGCCATGTTTATCTTTGCGGCCAATTAATTAATGATTTCCCATTTATACCCATGCCTAATATACATGTCAATTATTCATAACTATAGCCAATTCAGATTATGTCAATAGCGGACTAATTATATCAACTCAACAGATATAGCAGATAACAGATTTCTTAGATTAGGCGACTTAGCAGATTAAGCAAACTAGCAGATTTAGCATTTTCAACAGACTTAGCAGATGACAGATTTGGCAGATGAACAGATCTAGCAGACTAGGTAGTAGAGCAGAACTAGCAGATTAAGCAATATAACAGAACTAGCAGATTAGGCAATGTAACAAAACTAACAAATTAGGCAAATATAACAGATTTACTCATTTCTTAAAGTTTCACAAATATATCTTGCCTAATTATAAATCTTGCCAAAGTTCACATGCATAAATAATAGTCTTGATTCACAATATTATCATATACCCTATGTTTGCATTAAATTTACATAGCATAGATTATGGTCATAATTTACCATATATCATATGTTTCAATTTTTTTATTAAACTTGCATAGTACAGAAGATCCATATATAAATTATACCAAATATAGTTATCGACTATTATGCATGTCATATATTCCAAAGATCTCATGTAAATCTTTATACCTAAGCCATATTCTTTTTATCACAAATCATATGTTCAATACCCATTTATGTTATAAAAACAACATGTCCAGTCATATGTCTCAAATTTATGTTCTAACTACCATCCATGTTCTTTCCTCAAATCAGTCACCTGTTGGTCATGCCCAATTTATGCATCATTCATTTTACTGTCCCAAACAATTTAGCGTAGGTTAATCTCTTATGAGATTGGCTCAGGCTCGTGGCAGCCTGGCTATAAAACAGAAAAAGGAAAGAGATACAAAATAAGATAGATCCAAACAGAACAGAACAGATATAACCTCAGATTCAGATTTATAATTCATGTCACAATCAGAATTAACGTTTATAGCGGAGAATAACTGTACTTGCCTTGGTTGGATTAAAGAAAGAACTTTAGTTGTTGCAGAATTGTTGCAGAAGCTTTAATCTCTAATTTGAATTGAGTTGCTTAGGTTGATGTTGATTAGCTTCTAGTTTTGATTCCAGCAGAGTAGCGACGCCATTTTTATTTTTATTTAGAACAGAGGCAGAGAAGAAGCAGAATAGAATTGTGTGTAGAGGAGGCTAGGTCTTAGGGTGTATTTATAGGTGTAGTTAGTTGTTTTAGGCCTTTAGATAAACCCTAGGATAGATTAGAGCCGTTAGATTTCGTCACAGCCCCCAAAACCCAGCCCAAAAACCCATTCAGGTGCACCCAGGTCGCCTGGGCTCGACCAGGGAGGTCGACACCCAGGTCGACCCTAGGGTCGACACCCATGTCGACCTGGTGGGGAGGTCGACCCCCAGGTTGACACCCACGTCGACCTGGTGGGCAAGTCGAGCCCCAGGTCGACCCCCAGGTCGACCTGATCCGGGCGGGAATTTTTCCCGCCAAGCCTGTTTGGCCTGAATTTTCGAAATTTTGAATTTTCTGAAACTTCCGATGGCCATAACTTCTTCATACGAAGTCCAATTCACGCAAACTCGGACTCTATTTCGACCAGAATTCCGAGACGAACACAATGGCGCAACCCGTTTCCCACAATTCTCACGTCTGAGATTAGTTATTCTTTAATTTGTGGATATTAATATTAACAGAATTACGGGGTGTTACATTCTCCCCTCCTTAAAGGATTTCGTCCCCGAAATCTTCAAGTCAAGAAGAATGTATATCATAATCATCCATACAACAATCTACTCAACCATCAAACACAGGCATCCATTGTCCTTATAGACTTCTAATGCTTCCATGTTTAAATGCACAGTGTGTGTATATGTCCCTGTCTAATGCAAAATCAGGCGGTCCACTGATTCAGTTGACCTCCTTTAATGCAAACCATGATAGTGCCATGCGTCCATTATGTATGCAATTTTCCTACTCGATACATATCATTTCTGTATGAGTGCACGACCATTCAGTCATATGCAACATCCATGTGCTGAGTCAATCATTTTGCATCCACAAAATTTAAAAATGCTCACCAATCCATATGCAGTATGGGAGTGTTTTCGAGCCGATCTATTGCCTAGTGTGTGTATATGCATCCACGGGCAACCACTAGCAATCACTTGCATCCACTTGCAACCATCAAACATAACATGTCTCAAACACATGTTTACACCCATTAGTTTCTACCTAAAGTTCGAAGATTCGATCGATAGGATACAGTCGAATGATGGAAGCGAGTACAGATAAGTCAAAGACTTGGTTCCCATTAGACATTGGTTGAGAAAATAATTTCCCTAAGTATCAACCCCGAAGACCGAAATCAACATCAGATTGACACCCAGAGGATCACCTCGTTTAGCCAATGTCAAAACTGGAAAGCAGAATTATTCAAATATTTACAGACTACTGGTACAGATCAGGTTCCCTAATGATTCTTAGGAAGCTAAGCATGATAAAAATCATATCCCACAAAAACTCAGAATGTATGCGTCATACTTGACGTCTAACACAAATATCCCTCAAACCCCAATCTCAAACAGATGAGCCATAACCCTTATGGGTCTGAGTCTACAGCGGAATTCAGAAATAATACTAGTATTAAAGTGTAGAGTATCGATTACAAAATCAAAATACCATAATCAGAAAAAGTCTTAACTCCATAATCAGATAAAGAAATTAAACCTACTATAAAAAATTTCCTATTTCTATCCGAGACACTAGCCTCGAGAGTGTTTGCCTGCCCTCCTTGCCCTCGTCTCTTCGGGCAGTCCCTAGTGCAGTGTCCCATCTCTCCACAGTTGAAGCAAGTGCCTTTCCTTTTTCTGCAATCCTTGTTCAGATGAGTCGAGCTCCCACAAGTAAAGCACTTTTTCCCCTTCTTATCTTCAGTCTTTTCATCCTTCTTTTGTGTTTCCTTTTTGGGCCCCGCTTTCTTATTCTGTGGTTCTTCCTTCTTTGTCTCTTTCGGGCCCTTGTCTTCCTCGTGCAGTAGTGCTATGTCCACCAATTTCTCGTAAGTCGCTCCCATGGGTACATGGGTCATGGCTAGGCTGTGCAGTGGCTCGTTCAATCCTTTAACAAAGCGGAGAGCCTTTTTATGCTGAGTGTTGACTAAATCCAATCCGAACCTAGCTAGTTGGTTGAACTGGTTGACGTATTCCTTGACCGTCATACTTCCTTGCTTAAGAGATAAGAACTTTTCCAGTTGTAAACTCCGTTCAGCTTGCGAGAGAAATTTTGTCTCAAACCTTGTTCTGAAATCCATCCATGTCTCAACCAGCCTCTCGGCGTTAGTAACTTCCCACCAGTAGGAAGCTTCGTCTTTGAGCAGCCATACCGCCAACTGTACCTTCTGCCTATCGTCCACCTCGAAGATAACGAATAGATCCTCAGTTTCTTTAAGCCAATTCCTCGCTTCTACGAATGATTCAGTTCCTTTGAAATCCTTCCCACCCATGGCCCTAAAATCTCTACAGATCTTTGAGAAAGCAATTGCACGAGGAGGGGGTGGGGGATCATTTGCTGGACCTGCAGCGACGGTCCTAGCCTCAAGATATTGACGAAACCAACCGGGTACATGAACACCCTCTGGTATCTCAGATGCTTCAGACATGCTGAAACGAAAAAGGAAAGGTTCAATACAAAAAGGACTGAAAGAAAGATATATGGCTCTTGGGGATTATGTTTTTCAAAATAAGCTTTATTTTTGAAAATACTTCCTTTCAAAACCTTTTTGAAAATTGTTTTCAAAACTTTTTATAAAATCTGGTAACCTTCAGCTCTAATACCAAGTGTAACACCCCACCTCCGTCAAGGTCACTCACAAAGGGAATGCCTTAACTTTGGTGGAGCATTTTAGTAAACAGAACGGAAACTTACAAGACAGATAAAACAGTACTTGAAAATTTTTAACTTTATTACAGCGGAAACAGAAATCAATATGGTTACATCCTTTCAAATCTCAGAATTCAAGTACAAAATATCAGTCTTGTACAAAAGCCTTCAAAATGCATGGTTTAAAATCATAATCCCCATAGAACAGAAGCTATACAGAGCCAAGCCATACTTTAAGCACTCCAAGCAAAGAGAAATCCGGATCAAGCTAAAGTATTCCCTCCTTGGATAACCTTGGGGGGGAATGGAAGAAAGGAGGCAAAACAACAAGGGTCAGACAAAAAGTCTGGCAAGTCCAGTGACTTTCAGCATATGAACAGATAATAATAATATGACATGAACATAAAACTGGATGAGAGATAACTGTAACAGGTGTAGCAGATATAACAGAAGAACAGAATGACATAAACTATTACTTTACACTTCTCTGCACTAATACTAGTATAACAGAATTAGGTGTCACCCTAATGTCTAAACTGAAACAGGAACGGGTACAGAATAATTTAACAGAAACAGAATGCTAATAATGGGCCTTTACTACCCGATCAGAAATAGACAGAAGCAGAAACAGATTAATCCCTACGGAAACAGAATGTAGAATTAGGTGTACACTAGTAATGGGCCTTTACCACCCGAACAGACGGTACCACGCAGAAACAGATAGGTGTTACCACCCAACAGAAACAGACGGTACCAACAGAAACAGACAGAACTAAGTGTACCCTAAAACCCTACCCCAAGCGATCGGCTCCCAAATACATAAATATCCTGTGTCGGCCCCACAGTAGGGTGTATCACTCCCTAAAGTGACAACCAATTGGCACAGACCTATTTACAGATGTCACAGCGTCTTACATCCTCAGAGGCAGACCGGGATCCATGCACGCACATGACCCGGTTGGAACGCACCATCAACACCCCTCGCCATTATCAGAATGAACCGCTTATAATTAGTTCAGTAAGCGTGCCCGAACCCTACCTACTGTTGGGTCAAAGTTTTGATACCAGAAAGGGTTACTGACTAATATGGGTCCCAAAAAATAGATGACACAAGTAATTCCCCTCCTAACCTTGTGTCCCCAGACTAACAGATTTCAGATTAACTTGTTTAGAAGTTCAGACATACAGAGTTTAGATCAACTAGTTCATAGATCAGACAAACAAGTTAACCGGTTTTCAGACTAACGGATCAGATGTTCGGATTTACAGGCTTACAGATTAACTGGTTACAGACTTACGGATTAACTGGTTACAGATTATCTAACTTTGTATTGGGCCTACGGATTCACGAAACGGGTTTATCAGATTCATTGGTCCAATTGGTTTAACCTTACCCGCCCAACACGTTTTAGACATCATATTTATCTCAGATTTTCATTAATTAAATATTAATGCCCAAAACCTCTCACATTAGACTGACAGTTTGCGGCTACTGGTTAGGCCGGTTGGTTCCAGGCAGGTTTTTGTCGCAAACTGAGTCTAACCTCGGGTTTTCAAGCACGTTATGACTAACTTCTCACATTAGAACCTATTGTTTGCGACCACTGGAATATGCTGGGCGGTTCCGAGCAGAATTACGCCGCAAACTCATTCTAACCTCGAGTTAGCCATGTCTATCTTTGCGGCCAATTAATTAATGATTTCCCATTTATACCCATGCCTAATATACATGTCAATTATTCATAACTATAGCCAATTCAGATTATGTCAATAGCGGACTAATTATATCAACTCAACAGATATAGCAGATAACAGATTTCTCAGACTAGGCGACTTAGCAGATTAAGCAAACTAGCAAATTTAGCATTTTCAACAGACTTAGCAGATGACAGATTTGGCAGATGAATAGATCTAGCAGACTAGGTAGTAGAGCAGAACTAGCAGATTAAGCAATATAACAGAACTAGCAGATTAGGCAATGTAACAAAACTAACAAATTAGGCAAATATAACAGATTTACTCATTTCTTAAAGTTTCACAAATATATCTTGCCTAATTATAAATCTTGCCGAAGTTCACATGCATAAATAATAGTCTTGATTCCCAATATTATCATATACCCTATGTTTGCATTAAATTTACATAGCATAGATTATGGTCATAATTTACCATATATCATATGTTTCAATTTTTTTATTAAACTTGCATAGTACAGAAGATCCATATATAAATTATACCAAATATAGTTATCGACTATTATGCATGTCATATATTCCAAAGATCTCATGTAAATCTTTATACCTAAGCCATATTCTTTTTATCACAAATCATATGTTCAATACCCATTTATGTTATAAATACAACATGTCCAGTCATATGTCTCAAATTTATGTTCTAACTGCCATCCATGTTCTTTCCTCGAATCAGTCACCTGTTGGTCATGCCCAATTTATGATTCATTCATTTTACTGTCCCAAACAATTTAGCGTAGGTTAATCTCTTATGAGATTGGCTCAGGCTCGTGGCAGCCTGGCTATAAAACAGAAAAAGGAAAGAGATACAAAATAAGATAGATCCAAACAGAACAGAACAGATATAACCTCAGATTCAGATTTATAATTCATGTCACAATCAGAATTAACGTTTATAGCGGAGAATAACTGTACTTGCCTTGGTTGGATTAAAGAAAGAACTTTAGTTGTTGCAGAATTGTTGCAGAAGCTTTAATCTCTAATTTGAATTGAGTTGCTTAGGTTGATGTTGATTAGCTTCTAGTTTTGATTCCAGCAGAGTAGCGACGCTATTTTTATTTTTATTTAGAACAGAGGCAGAGAAGAAGCAGAATAGAATTGTGTGTAGAGGAGGCTAGGTCTTAGGGTACATTTATAGGTGTAGTTAGTTGTTTTAGGCCTTTAGATAAACCCTAAGATAGATTAGAGCCGTCAGATTTCGTCACAGCCCCCAAAACCCAGCCCAAAAACCCATTCAGGTGCACCCAGGTCGCCTGGGCTCGACCAGGGAGGTCGACACCCAGGTCGACCCTAGGGTCGAAACCCATGTCGACCTAGTGGGAAGGTCGACCCCCAGGTCGACCTGGTGGGCAGGTCGACCCCCAGGTCGACCTGGTCCGGGCGGGAATTTTTCCCGCCCAGCCTGTTTGGGCTGAATTTTCGAAATTTTGAATTTTCTGAAACTTGCGATGGCCATAAATTCTTCATACGAAGTCCAATTCACGCAAACTCAGACTCTATTTCGACCCGAATTCCGAGACGAACACAATGGCGTAACCCGTTTCCCACAATTCTCACGTCTGAGATTAGTTATTATTTAATTTGTGGATATTAATATTAACAGAATTACGGGGTGTTACACCACCTCTCTTAGGTATGCTAGTAGTGAGAGCATACAATTTCCCTCTCGAGGATCTTGTCCTTTGCCCTTGTCCTTGTCCTATAATACTTAACTACATTTCCCTTTTTACCATACTAAAGATACTCTCTCTTGTCATGGGTTTTATTATTCTTTCACTTTGGCCTCTTTCCTTTCACCTTTTCCTCCTTCGTGGATTAAGCCATATCAACAAGTTTCTCATCCTTAGGCTTGTGTTCTTTATCCTTGTTCTTGCTATCCTTGTATAGTTTGTTGACAAGTTTCTCGAAAGCTACCTCCATCGCACGACAACTCTACAAAGCTTGAAATAAGATTGGACGCAGATGAAACTACTGCGGCTACAGATGGAAGTTGGGCACTTCTTTGCCCTCCTACATGTGTCGTACACCTACAAAATTATGGTGAAAAAGAAAGAGAGAAGAAACTCAAGGAGAGAATCAAAAGATAGTGCATATGGCTTTGGGGAATATGCCTTTCGTAAAACAAAACTTTTCTTAGAAAGATGCTTCTTGGTAAACGTTTTGAAAATAATTTCAGAAGGTTTTTAAAAGTTTTTCCCAGTCTAGTAACCTTCTGCTCTGATACCAAATGAAACACCCCACATCCGTTAAGGTCACTCACAAAGGGAATGCCTTAACTTCAATGGAGCATTATGGGTACTGGAACAGAAATATTACAAGATAGATGTAACACCCCGTATTTTCTGTGAACTTAAGAATTACAAATCTGAGTATAATTAAAATATAAAATCAGAATCAAGGGAAATGGGCTATGCCATTGCGTTCGTCTCGGAAAAATACGCGAAATAGAGTCCGAAATTTCGTAAATCGGAGTCCATATGACCAAGTTATGTCCTTCCAAAGTTCAGAAAAAAATTAAACAGCACAGATCAGGTCGACTCGGGAGTCGACCCTAGAGTCGACCTGCCCCCAGGGGGTCGACCCTAGAGTCGACCTTAGAGTCGACCTGCCCCCAGGGGGGTCGACCCTAGAGTCGACCCTAGTGTCGACCTAGGGGTCGACCTGCCTCCCGAATCTTCTTTTCTGCCTGGGTGCGTTCTGATGTATCTGGTCTCGTTTTCTATCTAGATTCGTCTGCCTAAACCTATTTAAACAGCCCCAAACCCAGCCTTCTCTGCACACAATTCTATTCTGCTTCTACTCTTCCTCTGTTCTAAATTAAAAATAAAAATGGCGTTGCTACTCTGCTGGAATCAAAACTAGAAGACAATCAACATCAACCTAAATTCAATTAGAGATTAGAGCTTCTGCAACGGTTCTACAACAACTAGAGTTCTTTCTTTAATCCAATTAAGGCAAGTACAGTTATTCTCTGCTATAAACGTTAATTTTGATTGTGACATGAATTCTAAATCTGAATCTGAGGTTATATCTGTTCTGATTTGATTTATCTTATTCTGTACCTCTTTCCTCTTTCTGTTCTATAGCCAGGCTACCACGAGCCTGAGCCAATCTCATAAGAGATTAACATACGCTAAAATGTTTGGGACAGTAAAATGAATGATGCATGAATTTTGCATGGCCAATAAGTGACTGATTTGAGGAAAGAACATGGATTGTAGCTAGAACATAAATCTGAGATGATTTGACATGTTATGTTTATAACATAAAAAGGTATTAAACATATGAATTGTGGACACAACATAAAAAGGTATATAATTGGACATAAATGTAGACTGTATTGAACATATAATTTGAGATAAAGGGAATATGGCTTAGGTATAAAGACTTACATGGAAGTAGGATATCTATTATGTAAATAAACACCTAAGTAGGGGATTTTTGGGATATATAACATGCATAGTAATCTATGGCTATATTTGGTATAATCTATATATGGATCTTCTGCACTATGCAAGTTTAATAAAAATGGGAACATATGGTATATGGTAAATTATGACCATAATCTATGCTATGTAAATGTAATGCAAACATGGGGTATATGATTATATTGTGCATCACGACTATTATTTATGCATGTGAACTTAGGCAAGATTTATAATTAGGCAAGATATATTTGTGAAACTTTAAGAAATGAGTAAATCTGTTATATTTGCCTAATTTGTTAGTTTTGTTACATTGCCTAATCTGCTAGTTCTGTTATATTGCTTAATCTGCTAGTTCTGCTCTACTACCTAGTCTGCTAGATTTGTTCATCTGCCAAATGTGACATCTGCTAAGTCTGTTGAAAATGCTAGATCTGCCAGTTTGCTTAATCTGCTAAGTCGCCTAGTCTGAGAAATCTATTATCTGCTATATCTGTTGAGTTGATATAATTAGTCCGCTATTGACATAATCTGAATTGGCTATAGTTATGAATAATTGACATGTATATTAGGTATGGGTATAAATGGGAAATCATTAATTAATTGGCCGCAAAGATGAACATGGTTAACTCGAGGTTAGAATGAGTTTGCGGCGTAATTCTACCCGGAACCGCCCGGCATATTCCAGTGGTCGCAAACAATAGGTTCTAATGTGAGTAGTTAGTCATAACGTGCTTGAAAACCCGAGGTTAGACTCAGTTTGCGACAGAAACCTGCCCGGAACAAACCGGCCTAACCAGTAGCCGCAAACTGTCAGTCTAATGTGAGAGGTTTTGGGCATTAATATTTAATTAATGAAAATCTGAGATAAATATGATGTCAAAATGTGTTGGGTGGGTAAGGTTAAACCAATTGGACCAATGAATCTGATAAACCCGTTTCGTGAATCCGTAGGCCCAATACAAAGTTAGATAATCTGTAACCAGTTAATCCGTAAGTCTGTAACCAGTTAATCTGTAAGCCTTTTAATCCGAACATCTGATCCGTTAGTCTGAAAGCCGGTTAAATTGTTTGTCTGATCTATGAACTAGTTGATCTAAACTCTGTATGTCTGAACTTCTAAACAAGTTAATCTGAAATCTGTTAGTCTGGGGACACAAGGTTAGGAGGGGAATTACTTGTGTCATCTGTTGTTTGGGGACCATATTAGTCAGTAACCCTTTCTGGTATCAAAACTTTGACCCAACAGTAGGTAGGGTCCGGGCACGCTTACTGAACTAATTATAAGCGGTTCATTCTGATAATGGCGAGGGGTGTTGATGGTGCTTTCCAATCGGGTCATGTGCGTGCATGGATCCCGGTCTGCCTCTGAGGATGTAAGACGCCGTGACATCTGTAAATAGGTCTGTGCCAATTGGTTGTCACTTTAGGGAGTGATACACCCTACTGTGGGGCCGACACAGGATATTTATGTATTAGGGAGCCGATCGCTTGAGGTAGGGTTTTAGGGTACACTTAGTTCTGTCTGTTTCTGTTGGTACCGTCTGTTTCTGTTGGGTGGTAACACCTGTCTGTCTCTGTGTGGTACCGTCTGTTCGGGTGGTAAAGGCCCATTACTAGTATACACCTAATTCTACATTCTGTTTCCGTAGGGATTAATCTGTTTCTACTTCTGTCTGTTTCTGATCGGGTAGTAAAGGCCCATTATTAGCATTCTATTTCTGTTAAATTATTCTGTACCCGTTCCTGCTTCAGTTTAGACATTAGAGTGACACCTAATTCTGTTATACTAGTATTAGTGCAGAGAAGTGTAAAGCAATAGTTTATGTCATTCTGTTCTTCTGTTATATCTGCTACACCTGTTACAGTTATCCCTCATCCAGTTTTATGTTCATGTCATATTATTATAATTATCTGTTCATATGCTGAAAGTCACTGGACTTGCCAGACTTTTTGTCTGACCCTTGTTGTTTCGCCTCCTTTCTTCCGTTTCCCCCCCAGGTTATCCAAGGAGGGAATACTTTAGCTTGATCCGGATTTCTCTTTGCTTGAAGTGCTTAAAGTATGGCTTGGCTCTGTATAGCTTCCGTTCCATGGGGATTATGATTTTAAACCATGCATTTTGAAGGCTTTTGTATAAGACTGATATTTTGTACTTGAATTCTGAGATTTGAAAGGATGTAACCATATTGATTTCTGTTTCCGCTGTAATAAAGTTAAAAATTTTCAAGTACCGTTTTATCTGTCTTGTAAGTTTCTGTTCTGTTTACTAAAATGCTCCACCAAAGTTAAGGCATTCCCTTTGTGAGTGACCTTAACGGAGGTGGGGTGTTACACTTCGTATCAGAGCTGAAGGTTACCAGATTTTATAAAAAGTTTTGAAAACTATTTTCAAAAAGGTTTTGAAAGGAAGTATTTTCAAAAATAAAGCTTATTTTGAAAAACATAATCCCCAAGAGCCATATATCTTTCTTTCAGTCCTTTTTGTATTGAACCTTTCCTTTTTCGTTTCAGCATGTCCGGAGCATCTGAGATACCAGAGTGTGTTCATGTACCTGGTTGGTTTCGTCAATATCTTGAGGCTAGGACCGCCGCTGCAGGTCCAGCAAATGATCTCCCTCCCCCACCCCCTCCTCGTGCAATTGCTTTCTCAAAGATCTGTAGAGATTTTAGGGCCACGGGTGGGAAGGATTTCAAAGGAACTGAATCATTCGTAGAAGCGAGGAATTGGCTCAAAGAAACTGAGGGTCTATTCGTTATCTTCGAGGTGGACGATAGGCAGAAGGTACAGTTGGCGGTATGGCTGCTCAAAGACGAAGCTTCCTACTGGTGGGAAGTCACTAACGCCGAGAGGCTAGTTGAGACATGGATGGATTTCAGAACAAGGTTTGAGACAAAATTTCTCTCGCAAGCTGAACGGAGTTTACAACTGGAAAAGTTCTTATCTCTTAAGCAAGGAAGTATGACGGTCAAGGAATACGTCAACCAGTTCAACCAACTAGCTAGGTTCGGATTGGATTTAGTCAACACTGAGCATAAAAAGGCTCTCCGCTTTGTTAAAGGATTGAACGAGCCACTGCACAGCCTAGCCATGACCCATGTACCCATGGGAGCAACTTACGAGAAATTGGTGGATATGGCACTACTGCACGAGAAAGACAAGGGCCCGAAAGAGACAAAGAAGGAGGAACTACAGAGTAAGAAAGTAGGGCCCAAAAAGGAAACACAAAGGAAGGATGAGAAGTCTGAAGATAAGAAGGGGAAAAAGTGCTTTACTTGTGGAAGCTCGACTCATCTAAACAAGGATTGCAGAAAAAGGAAGGGCGCTTGCTTCAACTGTGGGGAGATGGGACACTTCACTAGGGACTGCCCAAAGAAACGAGGACAAGGAAGGCAGGCGAACACTCTTGAGGCTAGTGGCTAGGATAGAAATAGGAAAATTTCTATAGTAGGTTTAATTTCTTTATCTGATTATGGAGTTAAGACTTTTTCTGATTCTGGTATTTTGATTTTGTAATCGATACTCTGCACTTTAATACTAGTATTATTTCTGAATTCCGCTGTAGACTCAGACCCATAAGGGTTATGGCTCATCTGTTTGAGATTGGGGTTTGAGGGATATTTGTGTTAGACGTCAAGTATGACGCATACATTCTGAGTTTTTGTGGGATATGATTTTTATCATGCTTAGCTTCCGAAGAATCATTAGGGAACCTGATCTGTACCAGTAGTCTGTAAATATCTGAATACTTCTGATAAGATTTCCAGTTTTGACATTGTCTAAAGAGGGTAACCCTCTGGGTGTCAATCTGATGTTGATTTCGGTCTTCGGGGTTGACCCTTAGGGGAATTATTTTCTCAACCAATGTCTGATAGGAATCAAGTTTTTGTTTTATCTGTACTCGCTTCCATCACTCGACTGTATCCTATCGATCGAGTGTTCAACTTATAGATAGGAATCCTAATGGGTGTAAACATGTGTTTGAGACATGTTATGTTTGATGGTTGCAAGTGGATGCAAGTGGTTGCTAGTGGTTGCTCGTGGACGCATATACACACACTGGGCACTAGATCGGCTCGAAAACACTCTCATACTGCATATGGATGTGTGAGCATTTTAAATTTCTATGGATGCAAAATGGTTGAATCAGCACATGGATGTTGCATATGAGTGGATGGTTGTGCACTCATATAGAAATGATATGTATCAAATAGGAAAATTGCATACATATTGGACTCATGGCACTGACATAATTCGCATTAAGGAGGTCAACTGAATCAGTAGACCGCCTGATCTTTGCATTAGATAAGGAACATATTGAAACACCCCACCTCCGTTAGGGTCACTCTCAAAGGGAATGCCCTAATTTTGGTGGAGGTTTATAAGTACAAGTCACAGATATACAAGACAGATATAATAACACATATTTGTAAATCAGCGGAAGAACAACAAAACTTTTATTTCATGAAGTCAAATACGTGTTACAACAACATCCCTTCCAAAAACATAACATAATACTTCATAATCTGTCTTGAGTACATTATTTTTAAAGAAGCATAAATAAAACATAGATAAACTGCCAAAGCCCCATAGCGGTTGTCCCAAGCCATAGTTCAAAACAGGAAAGTCCAAGCAATACATTTCTCTTCTTCAAGCTGGATGTTGAGGTTGATCAAGCTGCTGTGTTCCCTCCCTGAGGACCTGGGGGGGGGGGGAAACGGAAGAAAGAAGACGAAAGAAAAATAGAGTCAGACATAAAGCCTGAGTAAGTCTAGTACTACTTTGTCTATGAATAAAGAACTGGGTATGATAAGTAAAACAGGAAGTGGGCAAACACTAAGAACTTGGTTAAGTTATCTAGGGTCAAATATACTATCGTACCCCATGTTAATCTCTGAACCCATATAAACTAGTTTCCAATTTGCACCCCATAATCAGGGTAGTGTGATCCATTCTACGATGATCGGCTCCTATTCGCAAAGTTACATGTGTCTTACGGCCCCCGATGTCTGTAGTTACCTATGCTGGTCCCAACATGGGGTGTATCAAGTCCCATAGTGGCAACCCGACACAACCTTAGAGTGCAAAGGTATGCTACTGGTGTCCAGTGCTTTATTTTTCTGCGCCGGAGTGCGTGCACGCCCGCACACCGTTAGAACCTACACTGCTACACCACCGCCGTCGATTTGACCTCTTACAATCAGCCCAGTAATCGTGCCCCACCCTGCCTAGTTTCAGGGTATCCTGATACACCTTCTAGGGTTACTGCTGAAAAGGGTCCCCCGTTACTAGGTTTTCTATCTCTAGCCAACATGCTAAGTTGGTTAAGTGTTTCCTAACCTAACCCCACCAGTCCGTTTAGTTTTAGCATGTTCCATTTTGATTAAGTCTTTAGTTTACTTAATCCTAACAATCCTGACTCAGCCTTAATTGTCTTATTAAGGCCCTGACCTCTCACATTAGACAGGTATTGTTGTGGCTGCCTGTTGCCGGTTGGTTCCGGGCAGTCTTACGCCACAACTCAGTCTAACCTCGGGTCCTTGCTGGGCTCCATGTTTAACCTCCCACATTGGATAGGTATTGTTGTGACTACTGGACAGCCGGGCGGTTCCGGGCAGGTTTACATCACAACTCAATCCAACCTCGGGTTAAACACATTGTCTTTTCTACATTTACATATTTTGTCATTCTTCTTTATTTCTTATATGTAAATATTTGCGGCCCATTATTAAGTTAACGGTGTAAAGGTTACACCAACCATGGGCCCAACCCATACTTGACTTTGGGCCCTTCTATTTTATATTTTCATTCATTAATTCATTTTAACCCAACGTTGCTTTCCCCCGTTTTACATGTCCGTTCATATATATTGGGCTTAGCCTTTTAAAGCCCAATTTAGCCATGCGAAAGGGGAGGCTTATGGCGTATACACAAAGAGGGGAAAGTGAGCGCATGAACTTGCATATGACGTTGGAAAATACATAATAGAAATTGGTGTACTTGCATAGTGGTGACATGTATTTTGGTCATACAACATAGGTGACATAAATCAAGGCATGTAAACTTGCATAGGTTTAACTACAACATGAACCTATATTCTTATTTAGGCATAATGTCAAACATAAGCATGGCCTAAATACTTCTAGCATAAACATGGCATATTGTCAAACATAAGCATGGCATAAAATACTTCTAGGATGAACATAGCATAATTCAACTTAATCATGATTTAAGCCTAATCACATAACGATGGTATAAACATACTTATGCATAAATATTCCTAATCATGGTGTTTGCTTTAATCTTGCAAAAAGGGGATTTTTGAGTCTAATCTAACCATGTCTCACATATGTCATCATATAATTCTTTAAAACAAGATAAGCTTAATCATAGATCTCAATTATGCCAAGTATCATTCCTAGCCATATTCATAAGTTTGCAAAAGCATGACTGATACATGGTGTCAAAATTCCACATAGTTTCATATGAACTATAATAACCAAACTTGTTTCAATTTACTTGCAAAATGATTTATACATAAAAACATACATCATAATGGCATAATAACAAAGCCTCAAATTTGCATGAATTTAATCACATAACGATCATACATCATAAAATGATTTATACACAATTTGCGCAATATCCCAAACGTTTATTTGCATAGAACTACCGCATGTAGTCCTTTATAATGAATACATAATTTTGCACAAATATAAATTACTTCCATTGCCCCAATCCAAGCATACACATCAACACAGTTGTTTATTATACCAAAGTAATACTCTACTTACAATGGTTTGATGATTTCTCTAGTTTAGGGATTGAAGACGCAAATTCCTTTGTTGAATTGATTAGCTTTAGGTTGCTTTGAATTGCTTTAGGCCTTAGAACTTCCTCCCTAATCCTCTCTTTAGTTGGCGGCTATGCTTTGTCGTTCCTCAGCAACATGGCGGCTATTTTCTTAATTTTTAATGAATGGATTAGGGTTTAGTCTAGGGTTGTTTATATAGAGGTTAGGAACTAATTAGGACCCTTGATGTTGCTAGGTTAAATCATAGCCATTCATTAGGAAGAGAGACCAATAAAAACCCGCCACCTAGCCCTAATGACAAAGCAGACCACAGAAATTCGACCACACACCGACCTGGCCAGCCAGGTTGACTGGGCTCGACCAGGTCGATACCCCTGTCGACAGGGCTGTCGACAGCCCTGTCGACATGGGTAGCCCAGGTCGACAGCCCAGTCGACCTGGGTGGCTAGGCGGGTGTTTTATCCGCCTGGCCCACTGGGCCCCATTTCAAAATTATTATTTTATTCTGTTTGAATTTTAAATTTAATTCAAAACTTCCGAAGGCCATATCTTCTTCATACGGACTCCGTTTTTCGAAAACTCGGACTCTATTTCGCGTATTTTTCCGAGACGAACGCAATGGCGTATCCCGTTTCCCTTAGTTCTTTGATTTGAATTTGATTTTAATTCATGAATTTCACAGTTATAGAATTTTCGGGGTGTTACATTCTCCCCCACTTAAAAGGATTTCGTCCCCGAAATCTTCAAGTGTAGGAAAACGTATATCCTAACATCCAATCATCCATCTACTCATCCATCAAACACGAGCATCCATTGTCCTTAAAAGACTTCTAATGCTTCATGATCATATGCAAAGTGTGTGTGTACATGTACTTATCTAATGCAAAATCAGGCGGTCTACTGATTCAGTTGACCTCCTTAATGCGAATTATGTAAGTGCCATGCATCCATTATGTATGCAAAATTTTCCTATTCTTGATTCTACATGAGTGCACAACCATTCAATACAAATGCAACATCCACATGACAACACATTATAGTTCAACCACATACGAATACAAACATATATGCATATGCAATATGAAGTGACTGAGCCGATCTAAAACCTAGATTGTGTGTGTATATGCAACCACGAGCAACCACTAGCAATCACTTGCAACCACTTGCAACCATCATACATAACATGTTTCAATTACATGTTTTCATCCAAAAGGTTTCTACCCTAAAGATAAGGTCGATACCTACAAAGATAGATAAAAGCGCAACTTAAGGAAAAAGAAAGATCAAGGATGTACCCTCGAACAGAAAAGGGTAGGCAGTACGTATTCTAGCTTCAGTTTCCCAAGTCGCGTCTCCCTCGGCGTCGCTCCACTGAACTTTGACGAGCCTGACTTCGCGGTTGCGTAGCTTCTTCACTTCCGTTCCTAAGATGCGGGTTGGAACTTTTCTTATGGTTGCTTCGCGTTCCACTTCAGCCTCTTCGAGGATATTTGGCTCTACCACTTCAGCAGACTCATGTAGACATTTTCGGAGATGTGAAACGTGAAAAACGTTGTGGACTCCAGCCAACTTCTCGGGTAGCTCTAATCCATAAGCCATTTTCCCAATTTTCTCGATAATAGGGAATGGCCCTACGAACCTTGGTGCTAGCTTCCCTGTGGTTCCAAAACGAACAACGTTTCTTAGTGGTGATACCTTGAGAAAAACTCTGTCTCCAACCTCGAATTCAAGGTCGGTCCTTCTCTTGTCGGCGTAGGACTTTTGTCTGTCTTGGGCCGTCTTCATCCTTCTTCGTATTAAGTCTACTTTCTCTGAGGTCTCTCGGATCATGTCTGGTCCAAGTATGAGCTTATCCGTGGACTCCCACCAACAAGTGGGCGATCGGCACGGTCTTCCATATAAAGCTTCGAAGGGCGCCATTCCTATGGTTGCTTGATAGCTGTTGTTGTAGGCAAATTCCACCAAAGGAAGGTGGTCTTCCCATGTCCCTCCGAAGTCGAGGACGCATAGCCTTAAGAGGTCTTCCAAAACTCTGTTCACTCTCTCTGTTTGGCCGTCGGTTTGGGGATGATAGGCCGTGCTCAAGCATAGCTGCGTTCCTACTGCTTCTTGCAGACTCCGCCAAAACTCACTGGTGAAGATGGGGTCTCGGTCACTAACAATGCTAGATGGTATTCCATGGAGTCGCACGATTTCCTTGAGGTAAAGTGATGCTAGGGATGAGGCGGTTCTTTTACTTTTGACAGGTAAAAAGTGGGCGCTTTTAGTAAGCCTATCCACTATTACCCAAATGCTAGTGTTGCCTCTCCTAGATCTAGGCAGCCCATCGATGAAGTCCATTGAGATGCTATCCCACTTCCACTGCGGGACCTCCAAAGGATGTAGCAGTCCGCCAGGCTTTTTCTGTTCCGCCTTAACCTGTTGGCACACCATACACTTAGAAACGAATTCTGCCACGTCCTTTTTCATGCCGTTCCAGAAGAAAGTCCTTTTTATGTCTTTGTACATTTTATCTCCGCCGGGGTGTATCGTCATCTTGGAGTGATGTGCTTCTTCGAGAACCTTCTTTATTAAATCGTTTATCTGTGGGACGCATAGTCTTCCATCTCGCCTTAGTACACCCCTATCGTCGATGGAGTATCTATTGAGGTGACTTGAAGTCTCACCCCTAATTAACCTATCAATTATTTCCACAAGCTGAGGGTCTTCGCGTTGTGCTGCCCCTACTGAATCTATTAAAGTTGGGCGCACTTCGAGAGATGCAAGCAAGCCCGGTACGAAATCGGAGGAGGGCCTAAAGTCGAAGCTGGCTATAAACTCTAGGCTTTGTCTTTCAACAAACAACGGGCTTAGGGTCAATTTCTTTCGGCTCAACGCGTCTGCCACTACGTTGCCTTTGCCCGGAGTATAGGAGATTTCGAAATCGTACGAGGCAAGAAATTCCATCCATCTTTGTTGCCTCAAGTTAAGATCCTTCTGCGAGAAAAGATATTTCAACGATTTATGGTCAGTGTAAAGTTCGAACTTCTCACCTAGGAGATAGTGTCGCCAAGACTTGAGTGCAAAGACGATGGCGGCTAGCTCTAGATCGTGGGTTGGGTAGTTCTTTTCGTGCACCTTTAATTGTCTCCCGCCATAAGCTACCACCCTTCCTTCTTGCATTAAGACGGCGCCTAGCCCTGTCCCACATGCATCCGTATAAACAGTGAACATCTTGCTCCCATCTGGCAGCGTCAAAACTGGGGCTGTTGTGAGAGCCCTTTTCAGTCGTTGGAAAGCAAACTCGCAATCCAAGTCCCAATTGAACACTAGATTCTTCTTAGTCAATTTCGTAAGCGGAGCTGAGATTTTCGCAAAATCCCTTATGAATTTTCGATAGAAACCTGCTAGTCCTAGGAAGCTTCGGACCTCAGTTGCATTCCTTGGTGTCTTCCAATCCTGTACCGCCACTACCTTAGCAGGGTCCACCGCTAACCCTTGTTTGGATACTATGTGCCCTAGGAACCTCACCTCTTCCCTCCAAAAGTGGCATTTGGAGAATTTGGCTTTTAGTTGATGGACTCGCAAAGTTTCCATGATTGCCCTTAAGTGCTGAGCATGTTCCTCTTCACTCTTTGAGAAGATAAGGATATCATCTACGAAGACCACTACGAATTTGTTGAGGAAATCTCTAAATACCCTACTCATCAGGTCCACGAAGTACGCAGGTGCATTTGTCAAGCCGAAAGGCATGACAAGCCATTCAAAGAAGCCGTCTGGGGTTCTGAAAGCCGTTTTATCGATGCTATCTTCAGCCACCCTTAGCTGATGAAAACCGGTTGCTAAATCGAGTTGGGAGAAAACAGACGCTCCTACAAGCTGGTCAAATAAATCGTCAATTCTAGGGAGAGGGTGCCTATTCTTTTTCGTTAGCTTGTTGAGCTCCCTATAGTCAACACATAAACGGAGTGAACCATCCGCCTTTGTAGCGAACACCACTGGAGCGCCCCATTCTGAAATGCTCCTCCTAATGAACCCCTTCTCTAGAAGCTCTTTAATCTGTTTACTGAGCTCTTTCCTTTCTCGTGGAGCCATATGTCTAACGGGCAACGCAACGGGCTTTGCATTATCTACAAGATATATGCGGAAGTCTATTTCCCGCTTCGGAGGCAAGCCCTTCACCTCTTCAAAGACATCCGGATATTCCCGGACCACTCTAACTGATTTCAAATTTTCAACGGAGGCATCTAGCGATTCAAGATAACTAAGCATAACCGCATACGAGGGATTACAAGAAATTTCCAAAGTATTACCGAGCTGGGTTAGGAGCCTAACAACCCTTTTCTCACAATCAAGGATGGCCCCATTACTGGATAGCCAATCCATACCCAAAATCAAACCATACCCCGAAAAGCCCAAAACAAAGGCACTACATTGAAATTCAACACTTAGGATAGAAATTTTCAAATCCAGACAGATCATAGACAAATGAGCTGGGCCCCCAATTGGGTTTGAAACAATTAAGGGGTCCTCTACCATACTAGTTTTTAGGTGCAGAGATTCTACTAAAGCAGACGAGATAAAGGAGTGTGATGCGCCAGAATCAAATAAAGTGCGAACGGGGTGATCATAAAGATAAACTACACTTTCTACAGAAGTATTTGTACCTCGCTGTTGCAATGGTGGCGCTTCTAGCACATGAACCTGTGCCCCTGGAGTGGATCCAGTGCCCTGCCCCTGTCCTCGTTTCCTTGGGCAGTCCTTAGCCCTGTGGCCTGTCTGACCGCACGAAAAGCACCCACCATTCTCCTTAGCCTTCTTCTTCCGGCAGTCCTTTACTAAGTGCCCCACTTTGCCACAGAAATTACATTTCCTCTTCTCTTTGTTGCCCTTTCCGCCCTTCTTGAAGTCCGTCTTCTTAGGCTGCAAACCCTCTTTCTTCCCTTGAGAGCTTTCTGCCTTGGTCTCCTTCTTGCCCTTGTCCTCTTCGTTCAGCAATGCCATTTGCACCAATCTTTCATACGTGGCTCCCATGGGTATATGGGTCATGGCCAAACTATGTAATGGCTCATTTAACCCCTTGACGAAACGGAGAGCCTTCTTATGAGGGGTGTTGACTAGGTCAAGCCCAAACCTAGCCAGCTCATCAAACTGATTCACATACTCTCTAACAGTCTTGTCTCCTTGCTTAAGGAATAAGAATTTTTCCAACTGCAAACTTCTTTCTGCATCTGAGAGAAACTTAGTCTCAAATCTTGCCCTAAAGTCCTCCCATGTATCCACTGGTCTTTCAGCATTGGTGACTTCCCACCAGTAGGAAGCCTCGCCCTTCAATAGCCATACTGCCAACTGTACTTTTTGCCTATCTTCTACCTCAAAGATGATGAATAGGTCTTCGGTTTCTTTTAGCCAATTCCTAGCTGCTACGAAGGACTCAGTTCCATGGAAATCCCTTCCTCCCATAGCTTTAAAATCTTTACATATCTTAGCGAATGTGTTTCCCCGTGGAGGAGGTGGAGGAAAAAGTACTGCTGCGGCTGGATGATTCCCTTCAGCTGGAGGAGGAGGAACGGTAGGACCTGGCTGAGTGGCCCTAGCTTCTAAGAAACGTCTAAACCAACCAGGTATGGGCACCCCTTCAGGCAAGTTAAGTTCTTGGGACATGCTGAAACAAAAAGGATCGATTCAAAACGAAGGATAAGAGATAATACCTATGGCTTTGGGGAGTGGACTTTGCCTTTTTAAAATAAAATAATATTTTTCTTTTAAAAATGCTTCTTTAAATTTCCTTTTTGAAAATAAATTTTCAAAACTTTTTATCTTATCTAGTAAACCTATGCTCTGATACCAAGTGAAACACCCCACCTCCGTTAGGGTCACTCTCAAAGGGAATGCCCTAATTTTGGTGGAGGTTTATAAGTACAAGTCACAGATATACAAGACAGATATAATAACACATATTTGTAAATCAGCGGAAGAACAACAAAACTTTTATTTCATGAAGTCAAATACGTGTTACAACAACATCCCTTCCAAAAACATAACATAATACTTCATAATCTGTCTTGAGTACATTATTTTTAAAGAAGCATAAATAAAACATAGATAAACTGCCAAAGCCCCATAGCGGTTGTCCCAAGCCATAGTTCAAAACAGGAAAGTCCAAGCAATACATTTCTCTTCTTCAAGCTGGATGTTGAGGTTGATCAAGCTGCTGTGTTCCCTCCCTGAGGACCTGGGGGGGGGGGAAAGGGAAGAAAGAAGACGAAAGAAAAATAGAGTCAGACATAAAGCCTGAGTAAGTCTAGTACTACTTTGTCTATGAATAAAGAACTGGGTATGATAAGTAAAACAGGAAGTGGGCAAACACTAAGAACTTGGTTAAGTTATCTAGGGTCAAATATACTATCGTACCCCATGTTAATCTCTGAACCCATATAAACTAGTTTCCAATTTGCACCCCATAATCAGGGTAGTGTGATCCATTCTACGATGATCGGCTCCTATTCGCAAAGTTACATGTGTCTTACGGCCCCCGATGTCTGTAGTTACCTATGCTGGTCCCACCATGGGGTGTATCAAGTCCCATAGTGGCAACCCGACACAACCTTAGAGTGCAAAGGTATGCTACTGGTGTCCAGTGCTTTATTTTTCTGCGCCGGAGTGCGTGCACGCCCGCACACCGTTAGAACCTACACTGCTACACCACCGCCGTCGATTTGACCTCTTACAATCAGCCCAGTAATCGTGCCCCACCCTGCCTAGTTTCAGGGTATCCTGATACACCTTCTAGGGTTACTGCTGAAAAGGGTCCCCCGTTACTAGGTTTTCTATCTCTAGCCAACATGCTAAGTTGGTTAAGTGTTTCCTAACCTAACCCCACCAGTCCGTTTAGTTTTAGCATGTTCCATTTTGATTAAGTCTTTAGTTTACTTAATCCTAACAATCCTGACTCAGCCTTAATTGTCTTATTAAGGCCCTGACCTCTCACATTAGACAGGTATTGTTGTGGCTGCCTGTTGCCGGTTGGTTCCGGGCAGTCTTACGCCACAACTCAGTCTAACCTCGGGTCCTTGCTGGGCTCCATGTTTAACCTCCCACATTGGATAGGTATTGTTGTGACTACTGGACAGCCGGGCGGTTCCGGGCAGGTTTACATCACAACTCAATCCAACCTCGGGTTAAACACATTGTCTTTTCTACATTTACATATTTTGTCATTCTTCTTTATTTCTTATATGTAAATATTTGCGGCCCATTATTAAGTTAACGGTGTAAAGGTTACACCAACCATGGGCCCAACCCATACTTGACTTTGGGCCCTTCTATTTTATATTTTCATTCATTAATTCATTTTAACCCAACGTTGTTTTCCCCCGTTTTACATGTCCGTTCATATATATTGGGCTTAGCCTTTTAAAGCCCAATTTAGCCATGCGAAAGGGGAGGCTTATGGCGTATACACAAAGAGGGGAAAGTGAGCGCATGAACTTGCATATGACGTTGGAAAATACATAATAGAAATTGGTGTACTTGCATAGTGGTGACATGTATTTTGGTCATACAACATAGGTGACATAAATCAAGGCATGTAAACTTGCATAGGTTTAACTACAACATGAACCTATATTCTTATTTAGGCATAATGTCAAACATAAGCATGGCCTAAATACTTCTAGCATAAACATGGCATATTGTCAAACATAAGCATGGCATAAAATACTTCTAGGATGAACATAGCATAATTCAACTTAATCATGATTTAAGCCTAATCACATAACGATGGTATAAACATACTTATGCATAAATATTCCTAATCATGGTGTTTGCTTTAATCTTGCAAAAAGGGGATTTTTGAGTCTAATCTAACCATGTCTCACATATGTCATCATATAATTCTTTAAAACAAGATAAGCTTAATCATAGATCTCAATTATGCCAAGTATCATTCCTAGCCATATTCATAAGTTTGCAAAAGCATGACTGATACATGGTGTCAAAATTCCACATAGTTTCATATGAACTATAATAACCAAACTTGTTTCAATTTACTTGCAAAATGATTTATACATAAAAACATACATCATAATGGCATAATAACAAAGCCTCAAATTTGCATGAATTTAATCACATAACGATCATACATCATAAAATGATTTATACACAATTTGCGCAATATCCCAAACGTTTATTTGCATAGAACTACCGCATGTAGTCCTTTATAATGAATACATAATTTTGCACAAATATAAATTACTTCCATTGCCCCAATCCAAGCATACACATCAACACAGTTGTTTATTATACCAAAGTAATACTCTACTTACAATGGTTTGATGATTTCTCTAGTTTAGGGATTGAAGACGCAAATTCCTTTGTTGAATTGATTAGCTTTAGGTTGCTTTGAATTGCTTTAGGCCTTAGAACTTCCTCCCTAATCCTCTCTTTAGTTGGCGGCTATGCTTTGTCGTTCCTCAGCAACATGGCGGCTATTTTCTTAATTTTTAATGAATGGATTAGGGTTTAGTCTAGGGTTGTTTATATAGAGGTTAGGAACTAATTAGGACCCTTGATGTTGCTAGGTTAAATCATAGCCATTCATTAGGAAGAGAGACCAATAAAAACCCGCCACCTAGCCCTAATGACAAAGCAGACCACAGAAATTCGACCACACACCGACCTGGCCAGCCAGGTTGACTGGGCTCGACCAGGTCGATACCCCTGTCGACAGGGCTGTCGACAGCCCTGTCGACATGGGTAGCCCAGGTCGACAGCCCAGTCGACCTGGGTGGCTAGGCGGGTGTTTTATCCGCCTGGCCCACTGGGCCCCATTTCAAAATTATTATTTTATTCTGTTTGAATTTTAAATTTAATTCAAAACTTCCGAAGGCCATATCTTCTTCATACGGACTCCGTTTTTCGAAAACTCGGACTCTATTTCGCGTATTTTTCCGAGACGAACGCAATGGCGTATCCCGTTTCCCTTAGTTCTTTGATTTGAATTTGATTTTAATTCATGAATTTCACAGTTATAGAATTTTCGGGGTGTTACACATATACACACACCTTTGCAAATGTTCATATAGCACTAGAAATTTCTAAGGACAATGGATGCTTGTGGATGATGACTGAGTAGATGAGTGATTGGATGGTAGGACACATTCTTCTTAACTTGAAGATTTCGGGGACGAAATCCTTTAAGGGGGGGGGGGGGGAGAATGTAACACCCCGTATTTTCTGTGAACTTAAGAATTACAAATCTGAGTATAATTAAAATATAAAATCAGAATCAAGGGAAACGGGATGGGCCATTGCGTTCGTTTCGAAAAAATACGCGAAATAGAGTCCGAAATTTCGTAAATCAGAGTCCATATGACCAAGTTATGGCCTTCCAAAGTTCAGAAAAAAATTAAACAGCACAGACCAGGTCAACTGGGAAGTCGACCCTAGAGTCGACCTTTCCCCAGGGGGTCGACCTGCCCCCAGGGGGTCGACCCTAGAGTCGACCTCGGGGTCGACCTGCCTCCCGAATCTGCTTTTCTGCCTGGGTGCGTTCTGATGTATCTGGTCTCGTTTTCTGTCTAGATTCGTCTGCCTAAACCTATTTAAACAGCCCCAAACCCAGCCTTCTCTGCACACAATTCTATTCTGCTTCTACTCTACCTTTGTTCTAAATTAAAAATAAAAATGGCGTTGCTACTCTGCTGGAATCAAAACTAGAAGACAATCAACATCAACCTAAATTCAATTAGAGATTAGATCTTCTGCAATGGTTCTACAACAACTAGAGTTCTTTCTTTAATCCAATTAAGGCAAGTACAGTTATTCTCCGCAATAAACGTTAATTTTGATTGTGACATGAATTCTAAATCTGAATCTGAGGTTATATCTATTCTGATTTGATTTATCTTATTCTGGACGTCTTTCCTCTTTCTGTTCTATAGCCAGGCTACCACGAGCCTGAGCCAATCTCATAAGAGATTAACATACGCTAAAATGTTTGGGACAGTAAAATGAATGATGCATGAATTTTGCATGGCCAATAGGTGTCTGATTTGAGGAAAGAACATGGACTGTAGCTAGAACATAAATCTGAGATGATTTGACATGTTATGTTTATAACATAAAAAGGTATTGAACATATGAATTGTGGACACAACATAAAAAGGTATATAATTGGACATAAATGTAGACTGTATTGAACATATAATTTGAGATAAAGGGAATATGGCTTAGGTATAAAGACTTACATGGAATTAGGATATCTATTATGTAAATAAACACCTAAGTAGGGGATTTTTGGGATATATAACATGCATAGTAATCTATGGCTATATTTGGTATAATCTATATATGGATCTTCTGAACTATGCAAGTTTAATAAAAATGGGAACATATGATATATGGTAAATTATGACCATAATCTATGCTATGTAAATGTATTGCAAACATGGGGTATATGATTATATTGTGCATCACGACTATTATTTATGCATGTGAACTTAGGCAAGATTTATAATTAGGCAAGATATATTTGTGAAACTTTAAGAAATGAGTAAATCTGTTATATTTGCCTAATTTGTTAGTTTTGTTACATTGCCTAATCTGCTAGTTCTGTTATATTGCTTAATCTGCTAGTTCTGCTCTACTACCTAGTCTGCTAGATTTGTTCATCTGCCAAATCTGACATCTGCTAAGTCTGTTGAAAATGCTAGATCTGCCAGTTTGCTTAATCTGCTAAGTCGCCTAGTCTGAGAAATCTGTTATCTGCTATATCTGTTGAGTTGATATAATTAGTCCGCTATTGACATAATCTGAATTGGCTATAGTTATGAATAATTGACATGTATATTAGGCATGGGTATAAATGGGAAATCATTAATTAATTGGCTGCAAAGATGAACATGGCTAACTCGAGGTTAGAATGAGTTTGCGGCGTAATTCTGCCCGGAACCGCCCGGCATATTCCAGTGGTCACAAACAATAGGTTCTAATGTGAGAAGTTAGTCATAACGTGCTTGAAAACCCGAGGTTAGACTCAGTTTGCGAAAGAAACCTGCCCGGAACCAACCGGCCTAACCAGTAGCCGCAAACTGTCAGTCTAATGTGAGAGGTTTTGGGCATTAATATTTAATTAATGAAAATCTGAGATAAATATAAAATGTGTTGGGTGGGTAAGGTTAAACCAATTGGACCAATGAATCTGATAAACCCGTTTCGTGAATCCGTAGGCCCAATACAAAGTTAGATAATCTGTAACCAGTTAATCCGTAAGTCTGTAACCAGTTAATCTGTAAGCCTTTTAATCCGAACATCTGATCCGTTAGTCTGAAAACCGGTTAACTTGTTTGTCTGATCTATGAACTAGTTGATCTAAACTCTGTATGTCTGAACTTCTAAACAAGTTAATCTGAAATCTGTTAGTCTGGGGACACAACGTTAAGAGGGGAATTACTTGTGTCATCTGTTGTTTGGGGCCCATATTAGTCAGTAACCCTTTCTGGTATCAAAACTTTGACCCAACAGTAGGTAGGGTCCGGGCACGCTTACTGAACTAATTATAAGCGGTTCATTCTGATAATGGCGAGGGGTGTTGATGGTGCGTTCCAACCGGGTCATGTGCGTGCATGGATCCCGGTCTGCCTATGAGGATGTAAGACGCCGTGACATCTGTAAATAGGTCTGTGCCAATTGGTTGTCACTTTAGGGAGTGATACACCCTACTGTGGGGCCGACACAGGATATTTATGTATTAGGGAGCCGATCGCTTGGGGTAGGGTTTTAGGATACACTTAGTTCTGTCTGTTTCTGTTGGTACCGTCTGTTTCTGTTGGGTGGTAACACCTGTCTGTCTCTGTGTGGTACCGTCTGTTCGGGTGGTAAAGGCCCATTACTAGTGTACACCTAATTCTACATTCTGTTTCCGTAGGGATTAATCTGTTTCTGCTTCTGTCTGTTTCTGATCGGGTAGTAAAGGCCCATTATTAGCATTCTGTTTCTGTTAAATTATTCTGTACCCGTTCCTGCTTCAGTTTAGACATTAGGGTGACACCTAATTCTGTTATACTAGTATTAGTGCAGAGACGTGTAAAGCAATAGTTTATGTCATTCTGTTCTTCTGTTATATCTGCTACACCTGTTACAGTTATCCCTCATCCAGTTTTATGTTCATGTCATATTATTATAATTATCTGTTCATATGCTGAAAGTCACTGGACTTGCCAGACTTTTTGTCTGACCCTTGTTGTTTCGCCTCCTTTCTTCCGTTTCCCCCCAGGTTATCCAAGGAGGGAATACTTTAGCTTGATCCGGATTTCTCTTTGCTTGAAGTGCTTAAAGTATGGCTTGGCTCTGTATAGCTTCCGTTCCATGGGGATTATGATTTTAAACCATGCATTTTGAAGGCTTTTGTACAAGACTGATATTTTGTACTTGAATTCTGAGATTTGAAAGGATGTAACCATATTGATTTCTGTTTCCGCTGTAATAAAGTTAAAAAATTTCAAGTACTGTTTTATCTGTCTTGTAAGTTTCTGTTCTGTTTAGTAAAATGCTCCACCAAAGTTAAGGCATTCCCTTTGTGAGTGACCTTAACGGAGGTGGGGTGTTACAACAGACATATATAAAACAACGGAAAGTAAAGTAAAAGTACTTCAAATCATTTATTAAATATAATTGTTTACAATAAAAGCCCATCAACTTCCAATACCCAACTACATAGTTAAAATATCTGTCTTGCTCAAAAACAAAGAAGCATAACAATAAACTGTAGTATTCCCCAATAAAGCAAAGCAAGCCATAGCCAAGAGAAATCCAAGTCATACATGAAAGAGCCTTCAAGCTTGGAAAGATCCGGACTAAGCTGTACTCCCACCCTGTGAACCGGGGGGGGGGGGTAACAGAATAAAAAGAGGCGAAACAAATCGGGTCAGTCATAAAGACTGAGTAAGTCCTAGTGACTTTCAGCATAAAAACAGGTAAAGATAATATGGCATGAATAAACTGAAAGTAAACATAAGCATGATGATGAGGTAAGCTACAGGCACGATGAATCAAGTATAACATCCCATACTTCCTATCAAGAGTAACATCACAAGGTTCCTACCAAGTATCCCACCGCAAGGTTTCTATAACATCGCAAGATTTTCTAAGCTTCACCATTACCCTATTTTCCTTGATTTCCTATATTCTCTGCACCATCTAACTAGCGTTCCAATTAGTTTACTTAGTTATAATTAGAAGATAAGTGATCCCCTATAACCCACATGATAGTTTTATAGGTACATATCCCACGATGAGGGTCCCACCTCATATTGACAGTTTCATGTCCCCACCGTACCTATCTTAATTGATCGGCTCTTACTTACAATGTTTCACATGTGTTATATACTAAGGTTGTCCCAACCCCGTAGTTGTGGTAGCCTTCAGGACTACATCTAATATGAGGATTCCACCTCAACTAGCCCAATTTCCATGAATATGTTAGATGTATCCTTACTACCCTAATCGATCGGCTCTTACTCGACCTAGTTCTTGTTTGTGTCATGCGGCCACCTATTCGTAGATACCTGTGCTGGTCCCACCCTAGGGTGTATCAATCCCTTGGATGACAACCCCGACACGATTCTTGATGCACAGCTTTATATCTACTGATGCCCAGTGGCTAAATTTTCCACTCCGGAATACGTGCACACCCGTAATCCATCTGAACCTGCACTGCTGCATCACCCACCGCCGTTTTGACCGCTTATAATCAGCCCAGTAATCGTGCCCCACCCTGCCTAGCTCAAGGTACCGTTGATACCTAATGTGGGTTATTGCTGAAACGGGTCCCGCTACTAGGATTTTCCTAGGGTTTATTCGTATACCCCACAGGTTGGTTAACTGTTATCCATTCAAGTTAACTTAACCCCACCCCCCATCATGTTACCTTGGTTAAGTGTTCTCTCTTGTGTTACTTAACCCTACCGTATGTCTTGTTATATCGGTTAAGCGTTCTCCCATGAGTTAACTTAACCCTTACCACACCTCACGTTAGATTGGTTAAGTGTATGTTAACTCAACCCCATCCACTAGCCTTATTATAATGGTTAAGTGTTACCCTCATGTATTTACTTAACCCTACCACACATCAGGTTATATCGGTTGGGTGTTATCAACCCATTCAAGTTAAACCAACCCACCAGCTAGTCATGTTATAACAGCTAAGTTTTATTACTTAACCGCAACCACTTGTCTAACTAACACGTTGTATTAGTTAGGTGTTCTCACTTTACTTAGCCTTATCCACTTGTCTAATAATCATGTTATAATAGTTAAGTGTTCTCAGTTTACTTAACCACACCTACTTGTCTAATTAACATGTTATCCTGGTCAAGTGTTTTCTAGCGATTCATGACTTAACCCTACCAAGTGTCGTTTATCGGTTCACGTTGATTTAACCCACCCATAAGTCATGTCAAATTGGTTAAGTCCACACTTATAAGCTTTACGTGTTCTTAACTCATACCGGTTAGGTCCATATTTACATGTCAAATTTCAATGTCATCCCACCTAACCCTCTAACCATACCGATGTCTTATTATGGTTAGTATTCCTTAATCCATTCATTATGATGAACGAAACATGACCTCTCACATTAGACCGTGCACTTTGTGGCTATTGGATTTGCCGGGCGGTTCCGGGCAGATTTACACCACAAACTGAGTCTAACCTCGTGTCATAAACCGTTACGCCTACAATTCGACCTTCGACCTCTCACATTAGACTGACACTTTGTGGCTACTGGATTTTCCAGGCGGTTCTGGGCAGATTTACACCACAAACTGAGTCTAACCTCGTGTCCAAGGTTCATTAATGGTCGTATTCCACCTAAAACCCCGATATCAGTTCATGTGTTTAACATATAAAAATGTTCATGTTCGTGTTTCAACCACATTCATATTTCCTGTTACATGCCAATTATTGAGTTCATAAATCACGTTTTTGCCCCAAAATGTATCCCCAAATTATTATCATAATTTACTATAAGGTTATGCCAAGTTATAGTCTTTTGTTTACATTACATGCCAACTACCCAAAACCCAACTTAGGTGCGTTTATATTAGACCTCTACCAAGTCATAAATTATCGTATATGTTTCAACTCCAAATTTTACATAATTAACGTATGCCCAAGTTCAAGATTACATGTCAGTTTTACATATGCCCAATTCATACCAAATTTACATATGTTCAATTCCTGCCGTTTTACATGCATGCCAATTTTATGCTAATTTACACATATACCAAGTTTCATGCGGTTTTACATATGTTTATAAAGCTATGCTCAATTTACATAGATCAAGTTTTATGCCAAAAATTACATGTATACCACGTTTACACCAATTTACCCATAACAAGTTCTAGCCAAATTACATATATCAAGATCCATATCAAATTACATATATCAATCCCAATCGCGCAATAACCATTATAATGACAATACCAAAAATTACCCCGTTTCATGTTAATGGTAAATTATCCCCAAACATCCAATTTTCATATTATGCCATCAATTCCACCAAACACATATTTTCCACTAGCCAATATTCTAATATTTCCCCTGTATACCATCGTACGTATATCGTAGTTTAGGCCTAGGTCCGAAATTGACCTAGGTTCATCAAAAGAAAATAAATAGGGGAAGGTAGAAGTTGCAATAAAACAAGATCAGAGAGAAAACGGCATAAAAACATCATCTCAGGCATAAAGAATAGATCTTGATAATAATATCAACATGAACCAAGAAAATTGATTCACAACAAGCTGAATAGACCATAAACTTGTCATGAGAATAAAGATAGAAAAGTTCCTAAAATCAAGATCCAAGAAGAAACAAGAATAGACTTGAATCAAAAGTCCAATTTCACTTCATCACATGTCCATATTAACTTTAATTATTTTAATCTGAAAATAACTAGAACTTACAGATCGTGGACAAGGAATTAAGAACTGAATTTTGTTGTAAAAATGTTGCGGCGTTGTTGATTTATTGTCTTGAATCATTGTTGAAGCTTTGTTCTTTGAATTGATTTGAGTTTGAATGCTTGCACTTTGATTTGGAGACGGCGGCCATGGTTCAAGAGATATTTTAGCAGCATGATGGTGTAAGAATGATTTGTTATGAATTAGGTTAGGTCTTAGGGTATATTTATAGGTGTAGGAACTATTTAGGGCCTTTAGATCAACCCTAGAATCAATCCGGACCATCAGAACACGTCTCAGGCCTCAATAATGGGTTCTGGGTCGAATAAGGCCGACCAGGTCGACCTGTAATGGGGGAGGTCGACCATATGGTCGACCTGTAAGGGGTAGGTAGACCCCCAGGTCGACCACATGGTCGACCTGACCCCCAGGTCGACCTGCCTGGTTCTGTGCTGCCTGAAATTTGCTGAATCTTCTACAGGCCATAACTTATTCATCTGGACTCCAATTTTCGAAAACTCGGTCTCTATTTCATGCAGAATTCCGAGATGAACGCAATGGCGCAACCCGTTTCCCATAATTATTATTTTAAAAATTAATTATACCTTGATTTCTTGTTTCAACATGTTAATTAAAATTCGGGTTGTTACAGTAAACGTCCAATCTGAGAAACGTAACGGTCAATGCAACGAAGCGTATCCTCATTATGATTTATGTCATAAATACCGTTCATCTCAGCTATCACTCTATTACACCACTCAGAGATAACAGACGCATCTAACTCTTGAGGGGGGTTCTTTAAATAAAACACTTTTGAGAAGTTGAAGCCTTATGCCCAGTCATAGTTCGAGAAGACTGAGACATTGTTATGATAGGAATGTTTTTGAAGGAATACTCCCACGTCTTACAACTTGCATTAGCATTATCTAATCCAATTTCCAAGTTGACTACCCGTTGACGCAATCCTCTTAGCTCATCCTCAAAATCAATAGATGGTTTGGTATTTATATATTTCTTTAATCCAAGGGTAAATCTATTCTTTTCCTCCAACTGACCTTTCAAAGTATCCACCTTTCCATTCAAATGCTTGATCATCAAGTTCTGATGTAGAATCACTCTCTATCAGTAGGCAAAAGATCCCTCTCTAAAAATTTCACTTTTCTCTGCCTCTATTAATAATTCATCCCCGGTTGGGGAAATTTCATGTTGATCCACCTCCTTACAAAGATAAGAAGTAGTTATGCATAAAAAAAATTTACTCACAAAAGAAAACATAAAATGGTATTACATTTCTTAAGAAAACTCTACACGAACTTTACTCAAAACCAGCTTGTAGTTGTTTTGACAAACATATGAATAATAAAGAGTTACAAGAATTTAAACTTACTTACCAATACATTCATTGTTTATATATTAGCTTGGCATGTTCAATCCTAAGCCTTTTTAAAATCATCTCACGACCTTCACCCAAAAGGTAAAGAGGAGTTGGCGATATTTCGTATAAATTCACTTAAGCTCTCTTAGGAAGTGTTTTCTTCCAAGTACATGTGATGACATTGTTGAACATTTCTTTCTCAATCTAGATACTGAATGTAACATCATCATGAAAAACAAGATTTTGTAAAAAGAAAAATTTGTAACCATGAACAACTGAAGGATTTCCAATACACTTACACATGCATAACAACAAGTTTACAAATACTCCTCCTGTTCATTCAAAATTGACCTCTTAAACAACTCCGTAATAAACCGATTCTTGTTGTACCTAAATTTTTCTGGGGAAGGTCCCTAGGGATTGAAAGAACCCTTAGAAGATTCCAACGTTCCCCTGGGTGTGGGTTAGCTCCAAACTCGTTTATATAATACCTGTGGAGGCGATGTATCAAACCCCACTAAGATCCCCCAGAAAAGAAAAGTCTATTGTGATGTATCGCTTGTAGATCTCGTATGGGAAATTCACTTGAATATCCTTGTCCTTAATCAACATCCAGAATAATGTCATCAGCTCCTTGTTTTCCTCCAAAATGGTTTCCTTGTTCTTTCGTGCTTTTTTGAGCTTGGGTGCATTTTCATGCTCTTTGTAAAACATAAGTCTAGAAGCACTTTTGTCAAGATCATGATATTTCCATGACAAGGTGTTATAGTTCTTTAACAGTCTTTCTTGCTCTATGTGGGACTGGGTTATTTCCCTCTACTACTTATTTAAGTTGCAAAATAATATTTCTTTTGGTCTATACAATGTAATGATAGGAAACTAGTCACCACCATATACTCAAGAAGAGAAAAAGCATTTCAAAGATAAAATCCGTACCTGGGAAATGGAAGCATCAGCCTAGACAGACTGTTCTTTTCCTAATGACTTAGGAATACTACCTTCTTTAGCCGAAGGCACATCAGGGTCTCAAGTGGTATGAGCACCTATAACATCAACACTAGCCTCAGCGGAGTCAGGTGAAGCCTCAGGGGATACAGAAGGATCATTCCTATCCTTGTCGGGATCATCTCGACGATCCCCGCCATCTGGACCGTCATTATCATCACCCAAGTCGTCATCAATAATAGGCGTGTCTTCACAGTCATCATCAGAGGTGTCAGGCAAGTCCTCAATGAACAAGAAGTCTTCAGCCTTGAGCTTATCCCTCTTCGACATCTTAACTTTCTGCTTAGCTGAATGATCCATTCCATGAACCTATCCCTAATGAAAGGGGGAACGAAGGAAAACTGCATCTCGTGAAATTTGTGAAAGTTAATAGAAAAGGCAAGAAATAATGCATCTTCATAGTATTCGGTTTTAATCTGAGGAAGCTGATCTGTTGTTGATTCGCTATGTTTTTGATTCATAACAACAAGAAAATGGAAAACAATGAAGATCGCATCAAATAGCTATATATATATGAGTAATTAGATATATGTTAAAATTTGTCCTCAAATTATAACACAATTACCAAATTTTCAGATATATATGTATATATATATATATATTTCAATAAATGATAAGAAAAGAGCTGAACTGGATTGGTTATGCATAACCAGTCGACTGGTATAAAATCGACCAGTCGACTGCTCAAGAAGTCTGAGTCCAGTAGCAATTATTTATTTCTTTCACAGACGAAGTCGTATGGTCATGTAACTTTAGGAGACGACTATTGGGGTCATTTCCCATGTTCATGATTTTTGCCAATTTTTAAATGACCATTTTGCCCCTAGCTGATACTGTTTTGGCCATAACTTTTGATTTGAAAGGAGTTTTGACCTGAAACCTCTTCCATTGGCTTCGGATGATGGTTTAAAATTCCGTAGAGTGGTCACATTAGCCAAACAGACTCACCGTTTAGGAGATATGGCTGAAACAAGTTTCAGATAGTGAAAAACAGCTTAATTGGGTTTAACCGGGTGATTAACAGCTAGGCCCAATGGGGATTTCGGGATTAGAGGTATTTAAGGAATGCTAGGGTTAGGATTTCGATTTTTCACTCATTTTCCAGCCGCCACAAACGCTCTCTTCAACCTAACAATGGCCTCCTACATCTAAATACACCTCTAATCACTTCTTAATCAAGTTTTGGCTTAAACTACATCAAATTAAGGAGGAATAGCATCAAAGCAAGATTAGAGATGCTGTGTTGCATTGGGAACAACGCCAAACAGAGAATCATTTCAGATTTGGTATTTTATTTGTGGCCAAGGTGAGTGATTTGCATGGTTTTGCACTAATTACAGTTAATTAAGGGTAATTAGTGAAGATTAACGAAATTAGACACGGTAAAATTTTGAAAAAATATTTATAAATTCGAAAATAATGTTTTAGACCTTTGTTAGAAGTTTGGATTAATTTGGTTAAGTTTTGTTAAACGTATGATTAGTTTTGCCTAAACATGCTTAAGGGAAATTATGGGGTTTTGGCTATGTTTGATCCATTTTACATGCTATGGTTGTTGTTTTGGTGTTTATGATTGATTGTACATGTTGCTATCACTGTATGGTATGATTTGTGGTTGTCTAGAAGTGTTAGGTTGGTCGAAAACGCCGTCGAATGGCGTAAACAGTCACTGGAAGAAGTTGCAAGAAAATATGCAGGGACCGGATCGGAGCGCCCCTACCCGAACCGACCCGCTCGCCTGGAAGCTCCACGATCAGACCCGATGTTGAGAAGGAGCTCCGATCCGAACCGATGCCACTCACGAACTGCTTCAGGAGCTAAGGAACCAATGGCCAAGGAGGATCACGAACCGATGCTTGGGCCAGGACCTGAAGTCCTCCGATCCGAACCGCCTTCCACGTGAGCTGCTCACACCATCCGACCCAATCCACCCTCGTGAGCATGAAGCTACCCCGACCCGAACCACTCTAGGGGGCGCGATACGAGCCGCTTAGTGGAATCTGAACCGATGGCGTTGCATCACGAGTAGGACCTGACGATGAGTCACGAGCTGGAGGAGCACGACCCGACCCGTGTGGGGTATTCCGATCCGAACCGAGGAGCGGACGACCACAACCTGAAGCAAAGTGAAGTGAATAAATGAAGACCGTTCCGGAGAAGAAGGAGGAGACCAAAACCCGAGATGCAAAGGTAGTCCAAGTGGGAAGTTTGTACTCAGGATCCAGATGGGAACCAACGAGTTGACTTCATTAGTTGGGCTTTGCTGCGGGACGTGTGCTAAGGGGTTGTCGATGTCTATAACTTTGGATCACTATGTGTAGGGAGTACGTGAATGGATTCAGGGCCACAGTGGCCGAGCTACGACTAAAGAGCTATAGGCCAATGAAGTGGGGTCATTTGTAAAGATTTGGTCATGACTCCATGGGGTAAGCTTGGTGGTAGCAGTAGTTGTACAAGTCGAACTCCGTCACTACTTCGATGGGTCTAGCGATTGACAGTGGTGGACATCGTATGCTTTATGCACTGAGTGAGAGATATGAGGATGGTTGCTATGTTTGATTTTTTTTCCATCATTATGACATGCACACCCCCACCCCCGTATTCTCTACACCATATGTTAGTGGCACCTTAGAGTATTGTACGGTATGTAGTTCTATCTCTTTGGTTGCAGGTCCAGGTTCAGGTATGGTTTAGTATACCTGTTATTGTTCTGTTTAGCTACTTATCGCTCATACCAGACTTTTTGTCTGACGCAGAGTTTTATGTCTCTTCTTATTACTCTGGGTGCTCTCACGAGTAGACTAGAGACATGTTAGGTGGTATGCACGAGTAGCTGTACTGGAGACGAGCAGGAGGCTTCCACGTATGATACATATATATAGATATTCTCCCTGTGTTGTTGCGGTCACTACTTTGGGCATTAGTGGTGCACCTTTCTTTCTTTTGTTTAGAGATAGTAATTTGGAAAGTTGTAATAAGCTGTATTTGGATTTCCGCTACTCTGATAATGATGCTGATGATTGGTTTTAGTTATCAGCTTATGCACTGTCTCACCTGTTTTACGTCAAGTATATTATTATTATATTTTGTTCAATGCGCTGTGAGACATTCTATAGGTTTTCGATTAGTTCATTCTCTTCTTTCCTTTCCTTGGCGACCGTTCCGTGCTAGTCGGGCATGTGTACAGCGCACTTTCGGAGGAAATGCCGGCTGGTGCGGGGCGGGCCGTCACACATTGTATTAGAGCTCTAGGTTGCGTAGTTAACCTAGGGAAAGACACCAGGGAGAGATAATACGTATATGAGAGCGTGTATTTGTGATTATTTTGGTTTTCAAATGCTATATATATATATATATTATATTAGTATAGCTAAGGATGAAGTCACACTGCACTGACACCACAAAGAGGATGGTTAATCGTTTTCTCTGTGCAGATTAAACGATGAGCCGATACGCAAGGGGTACCGGTAGAGGAGCCAATAATGGGAATGCTGCTGATATGAGGACGATGTTTACTGACCTTATGAGGGAGGTGCTTAGGGATGTGCAGAGGGCAGCTCCCAATGCTGGTAATGGTGGTGGTCCAATAGTGCAAGCTCCTAGGGACGATTTCGCCAAGTTGAACAAGGATTATACTAGTCTTGGTGGGAAGCCGTTCCATGGAACGGAGTCGGCTACGGATGTTCAGGATTGGTTGGATAGCTGCGAGCGTATCTTCGAAGATTTGGGTATCAAGGATGCGATGAAGAGAAGGCTAACATCCCGTCAGCTGCAAGGACGGGCAATGAATTGGTGGAATGCTATAAAGGCATCTACTCCCGAGGATCAGATTACTTGGGATCAGTTTAAGGTTCGCTTTAGCGATAAGTTCATTCTAGCTGCTCAGAAGTCAGTGCTGTTTAATTAATTCTTGGAACTCAAGCAGAATGGCAGAGCTGTCTCAGAGTATATTGCCGAATTCGACACTCTATCAAAATATGGGTTATCCCTAATAGATACTGCCGAGAAGAAGAATGAGAAGTTCATAACTGGCTTGGATCAGTACTTAGGGGAAAGGCTTATTAACCACATCGATGAGACATTTGAATCAATTGTGGGGAAAGCATTGAGATCAGAGAGTCTTTACCCTAAGTCGAAGACCGAGGTTGCATCTGCAGAGGAGCCAAAGCCGCAAGCAAGCGGTGGAGGCAAGAATGGTTCTCAGAATAAGAGAAAGCAGAATCAGACCAAGGATGGCTAGAAGAAACAGAATAAGCAAGACGTTGAGTGCTTCAGCTGTGGTAAGAAGGGCCATTATGCTAGTAATTGTCGGGCCAAGCCAGCGGATAGGAAGTGCTTCAACTGTGGCCAAGTGGGACGTCACAAGGACAAGTTTCCGCAACCCCCTAAAGAAAAGAAAATGGTGAAAGCATATGCCCTTAATGTTGTTCCTTCTTCGTTGAATGCCCCAACTGCGGCGGAGAAGGGAAAGAATGTCGTTATTCAAGGTATGCTTTTTGTTTATGTTGTTCCTGTTAGAGTTTTATTTGATACCGGAGCTTCCAGTTCTTTTATATCTATTGACCTGGTAGATAGGTTGGGATTGGAGCCCGAGATTGTTGGTAGACCTTTAGTAGTGACGAACCCGATTGGTGGTTCAACTAACCTTAGCATGATTTGTCATAATGTGGTCTTATCGAGTCATAGATGCATGTTTGTTTGTGATTGCTTTGTTTTGGGCTTTACTGGGTTTGGCATTATTTTGGGAGTCAATTGGCTCCAAAGATACGGGGTGGTGGTAGACTATGAGGGCTTTTTGGTGACAGCTAGAGCGGATGATGGGCGGAGGGTAGTGTTTAGTGGTCTACCCGGTGATGGGGTAATGGCTAGTTTTCTAAATTCCCTCGAAATCCCGCATAGTGAGTTGTCAGGTTTGCTCGTGGTTGGCCAGTATCCAGACGTTTTCAAGGAAGTGACCGGGCTTCCACCACACCGAGAGATTGAGTTACGTATTGATTTAGTGAAAGATGCCTGACCTATAGTGATGCCTCTTCGTCGTATGGCACCAAGGGAGCAGCGAGAGCTCGGGGTGCAAGTCAGCGATCTTTTGAAGAAGGGATTTATCAGAAGGAGTGTTTCTGAATGGGGAGCACCAGTTTTGCCAAGGCCGATGGTTCCCTTCGATTGTGTGTAGACTACCACGAGTTGAATAAAGTGACGAGGAAGAACAAGTATCCTCTACCGCGGATAGATGATTTGTTTAATCAGTTGAGTGGCGCGAGAGTAGTCTCCCAGTTGGATCTCGCGATAGGTTTTCATCAGCTTAGAGTGGAAGCTGAGAGTATAGCTAAAATGGCATTTCGGACGCCGTCTGGATTTTATGAGTGATTGGTCATGCCATTTGGGCTTACCAATGCCCCAGCATATTTTTGTGGATCTTATGAATAGGGTATTCAGAGATCAGTTGAATAAGCTTGTCCTTGTGTTCGTGGATGATATTTGGTCTACTCGAGGATAGAGGAAGAACACAAGGAACATTTGAGGATAGTGATGGAGGTGTTGAGAAAACACCAATTGAAAGAAAAGTTTTCTAAATGTCACTTCTGTAGGAGAGAAGTGAGGTTCTTGGGCCATGTTGTTTCAGAGAATGGTATTCCCGTAGATCCTGCGAAGGTGGCTACGGTACAAGATTGGTATACGCCCAAGAATGCAATGGACATAAGAAGTTTCTTGGATTAGCTGGATATTATCGTAAGTTTATCCAAGACTTCTCCAAGATAGTAGCACCGTTGAATCAGTTAACCAAGAAGAATCAAGCTTTCATCTGGGACGAAAAGTGCGAAAATGCATTCAAGAGCCTAAAAGAAAAGTTGACATGTGCACCAGTGTTAGTCATTCCTAAGGGGAATGAAGAGATGAAAGTATATATGGATGCATGTGGTACCGGACTAGGTGCTGTAATGATGCAAGGAGGTAGGGTTGTAGCTTATGCAAGTCGGCAATTGAAACCGCATGAGAGAAGATACCCTACCCATGATTTGGAATTGGCAGCGATCGTGTTCGCGTTGAAGATGTGGAGACATTATCTCTTGGGAGAAAGGTTCGAGTTGTTTACCGATCAAAAATCGTCAAAGTTTCTCTTCTCTTAGAAGGATCTAAATCTCCGACAACAAAGATGGTTAGAATTCTTAGCTTCCTATGATTTCGATATCGCATACACACCAGGAAAGGGCAATGCGGTAGCTGATGCATTGAGTTAAAGACATGCCAGTTTAAGGGCTATGTTTCTAGAATGGCAGCAACTGGAGTACATCGCTGGGTATGATTTCAGACCAAAGTGCGAGTTGGATCCAAAATGTTAGCAAATTTGACGATCAGACCCACTTTGATTGAGCGGATTGGTTCCAGTCAGAGGGACGATCCTAACCTATTGGAAATCATCTCAAGGTTAGAGATGGGAATCGATGGAGAGATGAACAAGTATGGGCTTGATCGAGATGGATGGCTTAGGAAGAATGGAAGACTAGTTGTACCCAATATCAATGGATTGAGAGATGAAGTGCTTAGAGAATGTCATCACTCAAAACTGACTATACAACCTGGTGGTAACAAGATGTATCGAGACGTGAAGCAGACCTACTACTGGGAAGGAATGAAAAGAGACATTGGGAAGTTTATATCCAAATCCATGAATTGCCAGCTAGTTAAAGCTGAGAAAAAGAAGCCTAGTGGCTTGTTGCAACCATTAGATATTCCAGAATGGAAATGGGAAAATGTGTCAATGGATTTCATTGATGGGTTACCAAGGACTAGATCGGGCCATGATAGCATTTGGGTGATTGTGGACTGATTGACTAAGAGTGCAAGTTTTATACCCGTCAAGTCAAACAGGACGGCAGCAAAGTTAGCAGAACTGTATATAAAATGGGTAGTGAGATTTCATGGAATACCCAAAGGCATTGTGAGTGATCGAGATCCGTTGTTCACTAGTGGATTTTGGAAGAGATTACAAGAGGCGTTAGGATCAGAACTACATCTCAGTACCGCGTATCATCCTTAAACCGATGGTCAAACAGAGAGAGTGAATCGTATATTAGAAGACCTCTTGAAAGCCTGTGTATTGGATTTTGATGGATCATGGGATGACCATTTGCCTCTAGTAGAATTTGCATACAATAATAGTTATCAATCCAGTATCGGTATGGTTGCATTTGAAGCTTTGTACAGAAGACCGTGCAACTCACCGTCATGTTGGTTGGAAACTGGTGAGAAATACGTGCTTGGACCAGAAGTAATAAGAGAAACATCAGACAAGATTAAGGTCATTCAACAACGAATGAAGGCTGCCCAAGATAGGCAGAAGAGTTATGCTGATAAGAGGAGAAGAGATTTAAAGTTCTCCATTGGCGACTTGGTGTTTGTCAAGATTTCTCCGTTGAAGAGCGCGATACGATTTGGCAGGAGAGGCAAGTTAGCACCAAGATTTGTTGGTCTATTCCCAGTTCTTGAGCAAATTGGGAATTTGGCATACAAAGTTGAATTAGCAGAGAAGATGGCAGGAGTTCTCAACGTATTTCATGTTTCCTAGTTAAGGAAGTTCGTGCACGACCCACATGTGACTATTTCACCTGATCAGTTGGATGATATCGAAGTTAAACCCGAGGCGGTTGGGAACCGCAAGCCTATGCATATTGTTGGGAACGATACGAAGCAACTTCGAAGGAAAGCAATGAATCTAGTCAAAGTCCAGTGGGGCTAGAATGAGAATGACTGTACTTGGGAGATAGAGGAGAGCATTAGGAAGACGTATCCAGAACTCTTCGCCTGTTAAGATTTTAACTTCGATTTGGTCTTTCTGCATGCTAGGATAGGCTTGTTCGTTTGTTTTGTATGTTTGATTGTTTTTTGTGGCTGGTAGGCATGCAGGATCCTTTGTATGTTTTGGGTTAAGGAATTTCGGGGACGAAATTTTTTATGGGGTGGGGGTGGGGGGGGGGGTAGGGAGTGTAATGACCCGCATTGTACACATCGAAGGATCGTAGAATATTTATTTCTTTCACATACGAAGTCGTATGGTCATGTAACTTTGGGAGACGACTATTGGGGTCATTTCCCATGTTCATGATTTTTGCCGATTTTAAATGACCATTTTGCCCCTAACTGATACTATTTTGGCCATAACTTTTGATTGGAAAGGAGTTTTGACCTGATGATGGTTTACAATTCCGTAGAGTGGTCACATTAGCCAAACGGACTCACCGTTTGGGAGATATGGCTGAAGCAAGTTTCAGATAGTGAAAAACAGCTTAAATGGGCTTAACCGGGTGATTAACAGCTAGGCCCAATGAGGGATTTCGGGATTAGAGGTATTTAAGGGCTGCTAGGGTTAGAATTTCGTTTTTTCACTCATCTTCCAGCCTTCACAAACCCTCTCATCAGCCTAACAATAGCCTCCAACATCTAAATACACCTCTAATCACTTCTTAATCAAGTTTTGGCTTAAACTACATCAAATTAAGGAGGAATAGCACCAAAGCAAGGTTAGAGTTGCTGTATTGCATTAGGAACAATGCCAAACAGAGAATCATTTCAGATTTGGTATTTTATTTGTGGCCAAGGTGAGTGATTTGCATGGTTTTGCACTAATTACAGTTAATTAAGGGTAATTAGTGAAGATTAACGAAATTTGACACGGTAAAATTTTGGAAAAATATTTATAAATTCGAAAATAATGTTTTAGACCTATGTTAGAAGTTTGGATTAATTTGGTTAAGTTTTGTTAAACGTATGATTAGTTTTGCCTAAACATGCTTAAGGGAAATTATGGGGTTTTGGCTATGTTTGATCCATTTTACATGCTATGGTTGTTGTTTTGGTGTTTATGATTGATTGTACATGTTGCTATGACTGTATGGTATGATTTGTGGTTGTCTAGAAGTGTTAGGTTGGTCGAAAACGCCGTCGAATGGCGTAAACAGTCGCTGGAAGAAGTTGCAGGAAAATATGCAGGGACCGGATCGGGTCGCCCCTACCCGAACTGTCCCGCTCGCCTGGAAGCTCCACGATCCGACCCGCTGGTGAGAAGGAGCTCCGATCCGAACCGATGCCACTCACGAACTGCTTCAGGAGCTAAGAAACGAATGGCCAAGGAGGATCACGAACCGATGCTTGGGCCATGACCTGAAGTCCTCCGATCCGAACCGCTTTCCACGTGAGCTGCTCACACCATCCGACCCGATCCGCCCTCGTGAGCATTAAGCTACCCCGACCCGAACCACTCTAGGGGGCATGATCTGAGCCGCTTAGTGGACTCCGAACCGATGGCGTTGCATCACAAGTAGGACCTGACGATGAGTCACAAGCTAGAGGAGCATGACTCGACCCGTGTGGGGTATTCCGATCCGAACCGAGGAGCCGATGACCACAACCTGAAGCAAAGTGAAGTGAAGAAATGAAGACCGATCCGGAGAAGAAGGAGGAGACCAAAACGCGAGATGAAAAGGTAGTCCAAGTGGGAAGTTTGTACTCAGGATCCAGTTGGGAACCAACAAGTCGACTTCATTAGTTGGGCTTTGCTGCGGGACGTGTGCTAAGGGGTTGTCGATGTCTATAACTTTGGATCACTATGTGTATGGAGTACGTGAACGGATTCATGGCCACAGTAGCCTAGGTACGACTAAAGACCTATAGGCCAATGAAGTGGGGTCATTTGTAAAGATTTGGTCATGACTCCATGGGGTAAGCTTGGTGGTAGCATTAGTTGTACAAGTCGAACTCCGTCACTACTTCGATGGGTCTAGTGATTGACAGTGGTGGACATCGTATGCTTTATGCACCGAGTGAGAGATGTGAGGATGGTTGCTATGTTTGATTTGTTTGCCATCAATATGACATGCAAACCCCCACCCCCATATTCTCTACACCATATGTTAGTGGCACCTTAGAGTATTGTACGGTATGTAGTGCTAACTCTTTGGTTGCAGGTTCAGGTATGGTTTAGTATACCTGTTATTGTTCTGTTTAGATGCTTATCGCTCATACCGGACTTTTTGTCTGACTCAGAGTTTTATGTCTCTTCTTATTACTCTAGGTGCTCTCACAAGAAGGCTAGAGACAGGTTAGGTGGTATGCACGAGTAGCTGTACTGGAGACGAGCATGAGGCTTCCACGTATGATACATATATATAGATATTCTCCCTGTGTTGCTGCGGTCACTACTTTGGGCATTAGTGGTGTACCTTTCTTTCTTTTGTTTAGAGACAGTAATTTGGAAAGTTGTAATAAGCTGTATTTGGATTTCCGCTACTCTGATAATGATGTTGATGATTGGTTTTAGTTATCAGCTTATGCACTGTCTCACCTGTTTTATGTCAAGTATATTATTATTATATTTTGTTCCATGCGCTGTGAGACATTCTATAGGTTTTCGATTAGTTCATTCTCTTCTTTCCTTTCTTTGGCGACCGTTCCGTGCTAGTCGGGCATGTGTACAGCCCACTTTCGGAGGAAATGTCGGCTGGTGCGGGGCGGGCCGTCACACACACACACACACACACATATATATATATATATATATATATCAATAAATGATAAGAAAAAAGCTAAAGTGGACTGGTTATGCCTAACCAGTCGACTGGTACAAAATCAACCAGTCGACTGCTCAGAAAGTCCGAGTCTAGTAACAATTATTTTCATATCATATTTAAATATACATATGATTTTCTCTGTTAACCAGTCGACTTATGATTTTGTACCAATCGATCGGTCAGGAATTAACAATCTTTTTTATGAAGAGCCTCCTACTTTTATGAAGAGATTTCTCTTTGATTCTAAACAGAAATGGATGCAAATTTCCGTAGGAACTCTTCATGAAAGATTACTACTTTTCTACAATTATAAAAACACTAGAAACATATTTTCCAAATCACTGATTCTCACTTATTCTATTCTAATTTCTGATTTACATCTCTATACTCACCACATTATAAAAGTTCTCTAAAATTCAAGTTACTTGTTGAATCTCTGAAGTTATTTCTTATCTCTTGATTCAACAAGCAACATACTCCCTTAAATCTTCACAAACACATCAAATACTTGAGGACAAGATTATAGAAAGGGTGTACCTGTAACGAACCGGGATTTTCGACTCTGAAAATCAACATCAAACTACCATGTTGACCATTCAGACATCGAACATTCCAGATCATTAATAGAAAGAAGTTAGAGGGTGAGATAAGAAAGAAAGAAATATTAGAATAGAAGAAGAAGAACACAACACAACACAGAGTCTCACATCGCAGCGGAACAAATATAATACAGAAATAATCCTTATTTAAAACTTTTAAAATACTTACATTATCAGAGTACACATCTGGACAGTGATAATAATCTGTCCTCATATAACACACAGCGGAATAGTAATATCATACGTCTGGACTCTTCCAGCTCGTCTCTTCACAGCAGTCGATAACCTGAACCTGTACAACCCGGCCTAACCCGAGCATTTACAAAACACCGGGTCAGTCTGGTGAACCAGAGTGAGATAAACTCGCACAGTAATAAGGGTGAATCATCCAATCATGATTTTAAAGTTCAAACATCCTTTCAAAAGAAAAGGATAATCATAAGACCAAATCCACACATAAACACGGACGGTTTTTACCTTACGATAACCCAAAACAGTTTTGAAACCAATATCTTGTCTGATATTATGATAATGTCTAAATACAAGTAAATAGAAATCTAGTGGAACGCTTGCATCTCACGCTCCACATATATAGTATACAATCAAAAACCGCGGGCGCTTATTGGAAATTGGATTCCGACCTTGACAAGGTATGGGTCCACCTGCCGATCGTGTATCTCTAGAGACGAATACACTGGGTTCAACAAGAACTTCTTGCAACCCGGCCCTCACATGACCGACCCCTCATTTCGCTTGAGAGTATCGAATGTATATCACCGACGGTTGGGATCAGCAACCGTCTCCCGACAAGGGACAGCATCGAAACATAGATTTAAGAAGCAAATAGGACTTCCTCTAGATAGGTGATCATACACCCTAATGGGAGCGACCCACATAGCCATGCTGCCTGCCCGATTTTTGTCATTTCCCGGTTGATGAGGCTTGAGGCCAGAATTAACTTCTGATCATCTGGTCACCATTTACTTTGAATGCCACATCGTCAGATCCGTCAGATATCACTAATTGACGTCCACAAAAATACTCTAGCTGGAAGCTAAGAGAACGGCGATTCCCCGCCAACAACTATCGCACGTTTGAAGAAATCAACGTACGTGACCTTTTGGAAATACTCTGTCAGACATCCGTCCATACAAGTCATCCAGGAACAGGATGAACCGAAGGCACTCTCCTACTGCATCCATATAGGAATCACCCCATGGATCAATAGCGAGAAGTCCTTGCAACCCGTAGATTCCAACTACGACAGAATCACAGCTTTCCTCTGCTTGCCAGGCAGAGAATATTAGTGGTTCTTCCGTTTATGAAGATCCCCGGTCTTCAATGCTCCATCTCGATCATCTTCTGAGATCTTCACGTATTTGTTGGTCGGAATGGTTTTCGAATATAAATTCGATCCCGGTCTTTCTATACCAACAATCGCATTGGACATGTTTGATAGTCGGTGTTTTAACTATCAAAATACTCAGTGTTTTCAAACATGACACTCCAATGAGTTCACTGGTTCAGTATTCAGCATCACTTGGCCTTTAACAAACTAATTTCCTTTTTGTTAAATTAAAACTTCTAATTCTTTTAAATATTCAAAAATACGATATTTGAATAACTCTAATTCGATTTATTAACATTCGTCTTAACTCCATTCGCTTGACTCTAGATCACAGCGATCACAATGGTTACGCCTGATTCCCTCAGGAAAACATCCGACCGCCGTAGGCTATCTGCAGCCCTGCGAATTACGCTAGCAGTCGTACGAAATGGCAACTTAGCCGAATAATTATGTTTGGCTAATTCTATCTCGAATAAATATATTCAATTTCCCATTTTGAAATCTCATTTAAAATTCTCCTTTTTCTAGACCTCGTTTTCAAATAACGTTAATGTAAAATTAACGTCTTAACACTTTGAATCTCACTTAAAACCTCTGGTTTATAATAAACCCTTTTTATCGTAATCTCCTTTCACTTAATTCATATAATTGAGTATGTTTATTTCCTTTCACCATTCCATTGGCTTGCATCTCACATTCGGTAACTTTTTAAATGAATTCCCATTTAAAAATATATTCCTAAATTCATCATTAATTAAAATAATAACTTATTTCAAACATTAACTACTTTAGTAGTTAATCCCTTTATTAACTAAATTAAATATTAAACCCCTTTTAAAGCCTTATTTAAATTCAAACAATATTCATTTAACTATTTTAGTCAAAACACATTAACTTGATAAACAAATCTAATTCCAAACAGTCGATTTAATTAACTCAAAAACTTGATTATCTCATTAACCGATTTCAACAATCCTTGCTTATAATTAATTAAAAATATAATTAATTTAGATAGATTCTAATTATTTGTTTTCCTTACAAAACAAATTTTCAAGGTTTAACCATTTAATTCATTTCTTATTCTTCAACTGGTAAATCTGATCAACATCTTTGCAAAATAACTTCATAACAAATCAAAGTCTTAAATAAAAATATTTATTTATTTCTCTTAAATAACCTTTATTCAAATAATATAATTCAAATCTAACTCTGGTTATAAAATAAATTTTATAACCTCAACTCTATCGATTCACCTGTCGGTGAATCAATATCTATAACTCGATTGGTTTTAAAGGCCATACTCTGCCAAACACTTAACCAATATTGCCCATTGGTTTAAACCAAACAGATGTTGAATATCCAGTCAATAATCACCCATCAAATCAATCACACAAACCGATCAGTTCATATATGATCATATGAAAATAAATAATACATTTGAGGAATCCGGTTGGATCCCTCCAACCTGTTCTTCCCTGTATTAAAATGGTTATCACAAACCAGGTCAAACAATTCCATTTAACTGATATATCATAGCAATTAGCAACCATCTTATATCAACTAACCAACAAAACATTTTCATCAGTTCCTCCAGTTCAAACGAAAACACGTTTATTTTATAAACGTGACCAACCAAGGTGAGTTACCTTTATTGGAATCAATCGTTAAAAATAACGATTTGGTATTTCACTGAAATTAAACACAGTTTAATTTCATCAGTTAAATCAACAAATAAATATATCACTAGCAAACAGTCAACCATTGGCAAACAGAGCACACAAGAATAAAAATACCCAATTTATATAAAATATAAAAAGGGTAACTGAGTGAGTTTAACTCACCTTGATTTGGTTCGCGTTAAAACAATTTGTTTCGATTCTTCGCACTCCATCTAATCCTGCTTCATGATGTTATATCCGTCGATATGATCACCACATCCTTTGGTTTGTCCAAATCTGTTGACATACGGTTACATTATTTAAGATTTAAGGCACAGTTTTTCTTCATTGCAACTCTTCTAACCCGATCGTCATGAAACCGATGAACGCTTTACTGTGAGGAATGTAACACTATTCGCAATTTTAAATAATACCGTAAAAATTTTCACGTCCTCAACTATACGTAAACAAATGTACCCTGTTTAGAAACTCCAGGGTATTTTCAGTGTTCATTTTTATGAAGTGTAGCATCATATGATTCCTTAAATGCCCAACTGAATACTTGACTTTATCAAAACGGTGTACTGCAAATTTAGTTACAGTATAATAAGACTGCATTATCTTTTAGTAAATTCATGTCTGTAATATACGAACTAATTGTGTAATATTATATATTATTAATCAAATTAGGACTTACAGCGATGATTAGTCACGTAACACTAAACACTTTAATCATAAATTTGGTATATAATATATGAACTTACTATTCATTTTCTTTTATACTATTACCTGTTGAATTACCCGGACCTATGATCCGCTTCTTCTCCATTTGTTTCTGGCTAACCCCATCTCATCAACAAACATGCTACTACCCCGTAGCAAACGAACCCTTCAGCTTCCTCCAAAAATCTGCCACGTGTCCATGCAGAGAACCCATGCTATTTCACGTTACCAGCTCCGCCGTTTTACATTAAAACTCCACTGCCTCTTTGCCAAACCGCACTTCATACTCTCCTTTCCACGCTGTTCCGATCCCATGTATTATTCTATCCATTACTACAGCCTACATGAAGCTCTCACTCTACCACACATGCGCCTCATCACCTAACACTGCCTAAACCCTCTCCAGCTCCCTCCTCCTCGAACTCAGACCACCCCGTTCTCACCCGACAGCCCAACATCTTCACCAATGTTTCACACACCTTTTCGACCTCGTCCCATGTTCATCTTCCGACTGCTTGTACCCCGGCGCTTCAACATGATGCTCACGAATATCCGTATAATATAGGTATATATATATTTCGATTGGAAAGAAAACTGAGGGATTTTTTTTTTTTTTTTTGATGGAGGAAAATGGGTTTCACCGTGACTGCCAAGAAGAAAAAGGATGGAGAAGCAGTGTTTAAATAGGAAGAACTACTTGGGGAGCACGGTGTCTAGCTTATAGGTCTCCAGAAAAAGTTGGGTAGCTGTTTTGATTTTTAAGTCTCTCAGAACGTGGTCGGCAAGGCGTTAATGGATTGATGGCGAAAGGACAGAAGTATGAAACGCATTAATGAAGAACCAGTGGTTAGACCGGGTAGGTTTACGTGTGTAAACAGTAGGGTTGGACAACTGAAAGAGGTATTTGTATGTTAATATAATATTATACGATACTTCATCGTGAAGTAGCACGCAGAAACCACTACAAATAACTTCTGTTTACTGATAAAAAAGCTATTCTTGATGTAAAAAGTTATTCCGGACCCAATGGAACAAGTTTCGTCGCAATCCGAGGTCGTATGAAGAATTTTCTTTTATGAAACCAGAAATGAACACGCGTTTAATTTTTCCACGGTCACCAGGTAAATCAAATCTACTTGAAACTGCGAACATTGACAATAACTTTTTGATACGAACCCAACGACACTAATTTCGTCGCATTCTGAGACTGTTGCCCCGGTAGGCTGTTTTTACCCTGAACCGCCCTACCCTTTTTAACGCCAAATTTCTCGATCTCTAAAAATAACAAACTATATATCTATTCTGACTATAATCGATGCTACGAACTCAACGGAACTGGTTTCGTCGAAAACAGAGTCCGTTTGCAAAACGGCTACTTTAAAGGCCTAAAATTTAATAACGATTTTCCATAGCGACTATTTCAAAATTTGATTTGGCCATAACTATCAAACTATAACACGAAATTTGGATTTTTCTCTTTCATATGAAAGCTATTGCCAATACGGCTCCAACGTGTCTTGTTTCCCAGAAATCCGCCTTATATCGAATCCTGTATTCTCAGTTGAAGTTCAAAACTCCAATTTACGAACTGCACGCCATTTTCAAGCTCGAATTTATATTATATATAAATTATAACGTTCAACTTCGTTTCAATAACGAATTAAATATTAAATTCCATTAATATTCCCAACATAATATTTAAAACAAATTTTAAATATTCATATTCAAATGGTCGAAAAACACGGGTCGTTACATTCTTCCCCCCTTAAAATAATTTCGTCCTCGAAATTGCTAAGGTAAGAAAGAACGTTATAAACTTATTAATTTCAAATCTAATTTTATTTTAAATTAGAAACCAATTCAATACTGTAAATAAATATTTTCAAAAATATTGAAAATTTTCTAACACCTTAAATTTTCGAAAAATTTCGCCAGCACCTCCTCTGTATGGCTCAATCGGTACAACTCCAACTCGCCTTTCTAGGCCTTCTCCAATTCAAAAGAAAATAAAACAGCCAAGTGGCTTGCCAAACAGGCCCATAAATCACCAAACCCATATAAAATAAACGTGTACCTTTTTGTCGGGCATATCATTATATCCTCTCCATCTGCTACCCTGTTAGCATATACAAATACATCCCCAAAATTCCAACTTTATCCTCAGAACCAAATCCTTCACGCGTCCAAGCCAAATTCCATTCTTAACTCAATCATCATCCATCATCAATTCCAACCAACACTATTTCAGATTCTTGTTTCACAAATTTCAAAATCTGATTCTACTCGATATATTATCTCCCGATTCAATTTCCAGTTAATCGGTTTCAATTCAATCCATATTTGCTTTCACAAACTTTTATTTAATTTCGTTTTTGTTCAAACAATTTCCCTGGGAGTTTTCAAACAGTTCAGCTCTTTCAAAAATCAAATATTCCTTTTCAGGATTCAAAACAACTTGTTTTTCTCAAAGCAACTCAAACCAAAATCTTTGGTAGTAATCCGTCACTTACCACTCGAAAATGAACACCGATGATGTCCGGATCATCATCGAAATCTATTTTCCAGTTATCGAAGTGAGTTCAATACTATATCACTTTCAAAACCATTTCTAAACACTTCTATTTTGAAATCAGTTCAAAATATCCTTTGCAAGGCTTGTAAAACAATTTAAAAACCTCCCAGGATTTTAAAACTCTCATATATTAAGTCCAATTCCAATTTCAACCACTTGTTCGAATTTCCAAAGTTTTAATTTCAATTCTGATTTAAATTCGGATTTAATTCATCTGATTTCATATATTTCACTTATATGAATTCTAATTGCTTATTTATATAGCCATTTCAATTATAACCAACCAACACGTCCAATATACTATAATACTTCAAATATATATACTTTCTTTATATCAAAATATAATTTGGGTAAATTATTTCATTTACCCTCTTCCAAAACATACTGTGTTGGTCTATCGTGCTTGAGTGTTTAGAAACTCCTATCGATACAGTGGGTCAAACTGATCGACCAGAACTCATAAACAACTCAACCAATAAATCTCCACAATATAAAATAAATTTTTATATCAAATCTACAAATACGTTCACTCGTATATATACACTCAAACTCAATCTAGGGTATTACTAACCCCATCTCTACTGAGTCACGCCACAGAGCCAAGGTAATTACTTAACCTTCAGCTCTGATACCACTGTAACGAACCGGGATTTTCGACTCTGAAAATCAACATCAAACTACCATGTTGACCATTCAGACATCGAACATTCCAGATCATTAATAGAAAGAAGTTAGAGGGAGAGATAAGAAAGAAAGAAATATTAGAATAGAAGAAGAAGAACACAACACAACACAGAGTCTCACATCGCAGCGGAACAAATATAATACAGAAATAATCCTTATTTAAAACTTTTAAAATACTTACATTATCAGAGTACACATCTGGACAGTGATAATAATCTGTCCTCATATAACACACAGCGGAATAGTAATATCATACGTCTGGACTCTTCCAGCTCGTCTCTTCACAGCAGTCGATAACCTGAACCTGTACAACCCGGCCTAACCCGAGCATTTACAAAACACCGGGTCAGTCTGGTGAACCAGAGTGAGATAAACTCGCACAGTAATAAGGGTGAATCATCCAATCATGATTTTAAAGTTCAAACATCCTTTCAAAAGAAAAGGATAATCGTAAGACCAAATCCACACATAAACACGGACGGTTTTTACCTTACGATAACCCAAAACAGTTTTGAAACCAATATCTTGTCTGATATTATGATAATGTCTAAATACAAGTAAATAGAAATCTAGTGGAACGCTTGCATCTCACGCTCCACATATATAGTATACAATCAAAAACCGCGGGCGCTTATTGGAAATTGGATTCCGACCTTGACAAGGTATGGGTCCACCTGCCGATCGTGTATCTCTAGAGACGAATACACTGGGTTCAACAAGAACTTCTTGCAACCCGGCCCTCACATGACCGACCCCTCATTTCGCTTGAGAGTATCGAATGTATATCACCGACGGTTGGGATCAGCAACCGTCTCCCGACAAGGGACAGCATCGAAACATAGATTTAAGAAGCAAATAGGACTTCCTCTAGATAGGTGATCATACACCCTAATGGGAGCGACCCACATAGCCATGCTGCCTGCCCGATTTTTGTCATTTCCCGGTTGATGAGGCTTGAGGCCAGAATTAACTTCTGATCATCTGGTCACCATTTACTTTGAATGCCACATCGTCAGATCCGTCAGATATCACTAATTGACGTCCACAAAAATACTCTAGCTGGAAGCTAAGAGAACGGCGATTCCCCGCCAACAACTATCGCACGTTTGAAGAAATCAACGTACGTGACCTTTTGGAAATACTCTGTCAGACATCCGTCCATACAAGTCATCCAGGAACAGGATGAACCGAAGGCACTCTCCTACTGCATCCATATAGGAATCACCCCATGGATCAGTAGCGAGAAGTCCTTGCAACCCGTAGATTCCAACTACGACAGAATCACAGCTTTCCTCTGCTTGCCAGGCAGAGAATATTAGTGGTTCTTCCGTTTATGAAGATCCCCGGTCTTCAATGCTCCATCTCGATCATCTTCTGAGATCTTCACGTATTTGTTGGTCGGAATGGTTTTCGAATATAAATTCGATCCCGGTCTTTCTATACCAACAATCGCATTGGACATGTTTGATAGTCGGTGTTTTAACTATCAAAATACTCAGTGTTTTCAAACATGACACTCCAATGAGTTCACTGGTTCAGTATTCAGCATCACTTGGCCTTTAACAAACTAATTTCCTTTTTGTTAAATTAAAACTTCTAATTCTTTTAAATATTCAAAAATACGATATTTGAATAACTCTAATTCGATTTATTAACATTCGTCTTAACTCCATTCGCTTGACTCTAGATCACAGCGATCACAATGGTTACGCCTGATTCCCTCAGGAAAACATCCGACCGCCGTAGGCTATCTGCAGCCCTGCGAATTACGCTAGCAGTCGTACGAAATGGCAACTTAGCCGAATAATTATGTTTGGCTAATTCTATCTCGAATAAATATATTCAATTTCCCATTTTGAAATCTCATTTAAAATTCTCCTTTTTCTAGACCTCGTTTTCAAATAACGTTAATGTAAAATTAACGTCTTAACACTTTGAATCTCACTTAAAACCTCTGGTTTATAATAAACCCTTTTTATCGTAATCTCCTTTCACTTAATTCATATAATTGAGTATGTTTATTTCCTTTCACCATTCCATTGGCTTGCACCTCACATTCGGTAACTTTTTAAATGAATTCCCATTTAAAAATATATTCCTAAATTCATCATTAATTAAAATAATAACTTATTTCAAACATTAACTACTTTAGTAGTTAATCCCTTTATTAACTAAATTAAATATTAAACCCCTTTTAAAGCCTTATTTAAATTCAAACAATATTCATTTAACTATTTTAGTCAAAACACATTAACTTGATAAACAAATCTAATTCCAAACAGTCGATTTAATTAACTCAAAAACTTGATTATCTCATTAACCGATTTCAACAATCCTTGCTTATAATTAATTAAAAATATAATTAATTTAGATAGATTCTAATTATTTGTTTTCCTTACAAAACAAATTTTCAAGGTTTAACCATTTAATTCATTTCTTATTCTTCAACTGGTAAATCTGATCAACATCTTTGCAAAATAACTTCATAACAAATCAAAGTCTTAAATAAAAATATTTATTTATTTCTCTTAAATAACCTTTATTCAAATAATATAATTCAAATCTAACTCTGGTTATAAAATAAATTTTATAACCTCAACTCTATCGATTCACCTGTCGGTGAATCAATATCTATAACTCGATTGGTTTTAAAGGCCATACTCTGCCAAACACTTAACCAATATTGCCCATTGGTTTAAACCAAACAGATGTTGAATATCCAGTCAATAATCACCCATCAAATCAATCACACAAACCGATCAGTTCATATATGATCATATGAAAATAAATAATACATTTGAGGAATCCGGTTGGATCCCTCCAACCTGTTCTTCCCTGTATTAAAATGGTTATCACAAACCAGGTCAAACAATTCCATTTAACTGATATATCATAGCAATTAGCAACCATCTTATATCAACTAACCAACAAAACATTTTCATCAGTTCCTCCAGTTCAAACGAAAACACGTTTATTTTATAAACGTGACCAACCAAGGTGAGTTACCTTTATTGGAATCAATCGTTAAAAATAACGATTTGGTATTTCACTGAAATTAAACACAGTTTAATTTCATCAGTTAAATCAACAAATAAATATATCACTAGCAAACAGTCAACCATTGGCAAACAGAGCACACAAGAATAAAAATACCCAATTTATATAAAATATAAAAAGGGTAACTGAGTGAGTTTAACTCACCTTGATTTGGTTCGCGTTAAAACAATTTGTTTCGATTCTTCGCACTCCATCTAATCCTGCTTCATGATGTTATATCCGTCGATATGATCACCACATCCTTTGGTTTGTCCAAATCTGTTGACATACGGTTACATTATTTAAGATTTAAGGCACAGTTTTTCTTCATTGCAACTCTTCTAACCCGATCGTCATGAAACCGATGAACGCTTTACTGTGAGGAATGTAACACTATTCGCAATTTTAAATAATACCGTAAAAATTTTCACGTCCTCAACTATACGTAAACAAATGTACCCTGTTTAGAAACTCCAGGGTATTTTCAGTGTTCATTTTTATGAAGTGTAGCATCATATGATTCCTTAAATGCCCAACTGAATACTTGACTTTATCAAAACGGTGTACTGCAAATTTAGTTACAGTATAATAAGACTGCATTATCTTTTAGTAAATTCATGTCTGTAATATACGAACTAATTGTGTAATATTATATATTATTAATCAAATTAGGACTTACAGCGATGATTAGTCACGTAACACTAAACACTTTAATCATAAATTTGGTATATAATATATGAACTTACTGTTCATTTTCTTTTATACTATTACCTGTTGAATTACCCGGACCTATGATCCGCTTCTTCTCCATTTGTTTCTGGCTAACCCCATCTCATCAACAAACATGCTACTACCCCGTAGCAAACGAACCCTTCAGCTTCCTCCAAAAATCTGCCACGTGTCCATGCAGAGAACCCATGCTATTTCACGTTACCAGCTCCGCCGTTTTACATTAAAACTCCACTGCCTCTTTGCCAAACCGCACTTCATACTCTCCTTTCCACGCTGTTCCGATCCCATGTATTATTCTATCCATTACTACAGCCTACATGAAGCTCTCACTCTACCACACATGCGCCTCATCACCTAACACTGCCTAAACCCTCTCCAGCTCCCTCCTCCTCGAACTCAGACCACCCCGTTCTCACCCGACAGCCCAACATCTTCACCAATGTTTCACACACCTTTTCGACCTCGTCCCATGTTCATCTTCCGACTGCTTGTACCCCGGCGCTTCAACATGATGCTCACGAATATCCGTATAATATAGGTATATATATATTTCGATTGGAAAGAAAACTGAGGGATTTTTTTATTTTTATTTTTTTTGATGGAGGAAAATGGGTTTCACCGTGACTGCCAAGAAGAAAAAGGATGGAGAAGCAGTGTTTAAATAGGAAGAACTACTTGGGGAGCACGGTGTCTAGCTTATAGGTCTCCAGAAAAAGTTGGGTAGCTGTTTTGATTTTTAAGTCTCTCAGAACGTGGTCGGCAAGGCGTTAATGGATTGATGGCGAAAGGACAGAAGTATGAAACGCATTAATGAAGAACCAGTGGTTAGACCGGGTAGGTTTACGTGTGTAAACAGTAGGGTTGGACAACTGAAAGAGGTATTTGTATGTTAATATAATATTATACGATACTTCATCGTGAAGTAGCACGCAGAAACCACTATAAATAACTTCTGTTTACTGATAAAAAAGCTATTCTTGATGTAAAAAGTTATTCCGGACCCAATGGAACAAGTTTCGTCGCAATCCGAGGTCGTATGAAGAATTTTCTTTTATGAAACCAGAAATGAACACGCGTTTAATTTTTCCACGGTCACCAGGTAAATCAAATCTACTTGAAACTGCGAACATTGACAATAACTTTTTGATACGAACCCAACGACACTAATTTCGTCGCATTCTGAGACTGTTGCCCCGGTAGGCTGTTTTTACCCTGAACCGCCCTACCCTTTTTAACGCCAAATTTCTCGATCTCTAAAAATAACAAACTATATATCTATTCTGACTATAATCGATGCTACGAACTCAACGGAACTGGTTTCGTCGAAAACAGAGTCCGTTTGCAAAACGGCTACTTTAAAGGCCTAAAATTTAATAACGATTTTCCATAGCGACTATTTCAAAATTTGATTTGGCCATAACTATCAAACTATAACACGAAATTTGGATTTTTCTCTTTCATATGAAAGCTATTGCCAATACGGCTCCAACGTGTCTTGTTTCCGAGAAATCCGCCTTATATCGAATCCTGTATTCTCAGTTGAAGTTCAAAACTCCAATTTACGAACTGCACGCCATTTTCAAGCTCGAATTTATATTATATATAAATTATAACGTTCAACTTCGTTTCAATAACGAATTAAATATTAAATTCCATTAATATTCCCAACATAATATTTAAAACAAATTTTAAATATTCATATTCAAATGGTCGAAAAACACGGGTCGTTACAGTACCTAACCGTCAACTATTCAGTTTTGATACAAGAACACATTCAGAAGTCAAAACTCTTCTGTAATTTTTGAAGTCCTGTGTGGGTGCTCAGGCGAGGACATCCTTGTTGGTGCTTGGGTGTATTGTGACCTATTCCTTCAGGTTAAGAGAGGGTGTATTAGTGGATTCCGAAGAGGGGCTTCGGGACTGGACGCAGGACAGGAAGTCCGAACCAGTATAAATTTCCTGGTGTCTTTATTTACTACTTTTACTTGTTTGTAATAATTCTATATAGCTCAGATTTATTTGCATAACTATTATAACTAACAAGTTAGCTTATTATATACATTTCCGCCATATCCATATAAAGATCCTATTTAAGTCACACACTGACTTTTCATTTGGTATCAGAGCCTGCCGTTCTAGTGATCATAACAACATCCTAGAACAAATGGTTATAAAGAAGTCTGGTCAAGGGATTAGAAAATGGAAAAGCAACAAAGCCAAATCAATACAGCAAGAGAGAAAATGTCTCATGGCTAAAGTCAAATCACAATTGGTATGTGTAGATTCATTATATAAAGATCTTTTGTTAGACCATGAAAAATTATAGAAAGATTTTAAAACTTTGGTTAAGCTAATTTTAGCAAAGTTAAAAAATTGTAAGTAAGAAAATTCCAAATTAAAAAAAGAAAATAATTTTTTAGTAAAACAAATCAAATGTTTTGAAAGCACCTTAGAAGAGCTTGTTTCTCAAAAAAAATCCTTCAAAAAGAAAACGAGCGACTAAAAGATAAAAACAATGTTATTTTAAAGGAAATCAATCTTTTGCAAAATAGAAATAAATCGTTAGAAGATTCTTTAAATAATTCAAGTTCTTTAATTTCGTCTCTTGGAGAATGGAGCTTTAACTGAAAAAAATTTAGAATTATCTAAAGAATGTGAGTTTTTAAAAGTGAATAATAATATTTTGCAAAATGAAATTTCTGACTCAAAAGAAAGTTTTGAAAAATTACAATTTTCGTTAGGTAATTCAGGATCTCAAATTTGTGGTCTCAAAACTGAGAATTGTACTTTAAAAAGAAAGAACTCTGAATTAAATAAGGAAATTGATGATTTTCAAAATAACAAAATTTCATTTGAAACTGTCAGTCGCGACTTTAGGGTAAAATTTGATAAATGTACAAATAAGTTCGCGAAATTTAATAATGGTCAAAATGATTTAAACATGATTTTATCTAGATCTCGACCTTTACATGACAAAAGTTGTTTAGGATATAATCATAGAAGTAGTACTAGATATTCTTTTATGTACAATAAGAATATCGCTGCTAGTACTAATACACATCCAAGATACAGTTATTCTAGAAATTTAAATACTTCTATGACTAGAGATCTGTATAATAAATCTAGAAGAATGAAAAGAAATATCAATAGAGATTACTTAAGTATTTGGGTTCCTGTAAATTGAAGAAACAGAGAAAAATATATCAATGATTATTTTGATTCAATAGTTAATAATGAAAATTTTATCTTTAAAGGTTCCATTAAACCCTCTTGGATATGTTTACCTTCCATCTAACCCCTGGACCCGAACAAAACAAGTGGGTACCAAACTATATATATCATATTTTTTGCAGGTACACCATAACAAAAAGAAGGCTATTTTTGGTACCTTTAAATACCTGTGAATACAAAATTCAGATTATCGAAAAAGCACATGATCTAATCTCTCCTGAAGGTGATTTTATTGTTTATATTTTATGATCGATTATTATTTATTCTCATGGCATTTATTCTTTTTATCGATGGCAAAGGGGGAGAGTAGTGTATCAATATATTGATTATATGATCATATATCAAATATATCATATATGTATGCTATATGCAAACATTTTTTGTGACGATCACCCATAAACCCTGCACTAAACATGAGGAATAATGCGCTGAAAGGTGTGCTAGGCAGCTATGGATGATAATCAGAGTAGGTAAACACAAGTGGAACATGTCGTAGAACTCACAGCGCATGGATAAAATATAATAGAACTTATACAACAAGTAATAGTAATGAAGCAACATATAGAAAACTTTTCAAACTTTAACAACATCCTGAAAAGTAATCCAACTGATACCAAAGTTTTCACTTAAAGCCTCACTACAACCCTCATAGAGCACTCAAACAGCGGAAATAGAAATACTAAATAGTTTACTGGTACGTCAGCCTCCTGGTCGCCTCCGCACAGCAGCATCATCTTCACTAATCACCTGTAACCTTCTACTTAGTCTGCCCATCCACAACCGGATGAACAGCCCAAGGTAATAAGAGGAGACATAAAACCTTGAGTCAGACAACAGTCTTAGTGAGCGATAAAACAACTAACAACCGTCAACAATAAGGAAAATAATATCTACAAAAACCCAACTACTAGTTGCCCGTGTGGAAAATAGGGGCACCCAGAGTTTCTGTTAAAACAATAAACTCCAGGTCAGTCATGTGACTGATGTGAGAACTAAAACAGTTATTAAATCTTTACTTTAAAACAAAGTAAATCAAGGAGCAACGCCGTATGACATGGAATGGGTTTCCTCCCAAGAATACTAGTGCACAAACATTTATAAACAGCGCAATGCTTTTCGAAAAATGAAGCTATTATAAGACTCAGGTCCCATCACACAATGCAAGCCAAATAGAGTTTTACCTTATAATAGCCAAACATGCTTGGTACGTTTTAAAACAAATCCTTTTGATATTACTATAAGTGCATAGTGTATCAAACAGCTTCAAATATAAATGTATCAATCATAGACGGCATAGTATCCCATGCTACTATGTCGCCGTATAGGTTTACAACTAAAACCAAAAAATCACGTATTGGAAATTGGATTCCATCTATGAGTCGAGACCAGGGATGGCTCCTCACAGCTTCGAGACACTCTAGCAAATGTCTCAGGATTACACACTCTGGGCAACCCTGGATCTTTAGGGCCGGTCCACACTTACGTTAGTGGATTAGAATTCCTGAACACACGTTTCCCGGTCCTATCAGATCTATCCATCGGCTCCATAGCAACCGATATATCCAAGGTGCGTCGCAATCCATCATCCACATAGGTAATAAAAATATAAATGTCTGGGCTCCATACCATGACACCACCCATAGCTAGAAGGAAACGTCGTGCACTCCCTGTAGTCGTGATCCCGTTTTTGACTCATACCGAGGTGCGAGGCTCGCGAATTAATGCTATACACAAAGCTATGCCATTTAAAGTCGTGCTTTGATCATCAACCACAAGACTCTGTTTTTCAATAGAAGCCTTGATAATTTGCATCTCAGATTGCCACACTGACAATTCACGCCATGCAACTGGTGTCTATAGATATATAACCTCTGAGCTCGTACGTCTCAGAGAAGGGTGTTAAGAAAGAGAATAAATACTCCACCACTAAATAGATATATATTTAATCAACACAGAATAAAATCCAATGTCAGACACACATCCATTTACTAGTTCATTCTGGGTCTGAATGAAACTGGAGGCACCTTATTCCTTGTCCCATATGTCCAATACAGGAGAGAGGTCCTCGCATATCTGGTCGATCTCTAAGTACGTCTGAGCGATCACCACTTATTACATTGTCTTAGGTGTACAGCCCAATCAAGACATCAGTAATCATCCAAACGATGTGGAGACCTCCGGTCCTCAACCACCGTCTTCATCGTCGACTTATCATCAAATCAATTATTCAGAATAGGTATAAACCCGACCTTTCCGAATAATTTACGTATCTTATAATCAAGTATTATAAAAACACAACATACGCCTCATTCCAATTCTGAATATTCTTTTATTTAAATATTCATATCCTTTGGGAACGGTTCCGATTAATTTTATCAAAGATAAATTCTTTAAATTTATTCTTTAATCTTCCTTTGGATATCAATTCTAAACCAAATTAAGGTTTATCAACTAGTCGGGATAATCGAGCCTTACCGAAGTAATCATTTGTTTAATTTCCCAATCCCAACCTATTCATCCCATGGAGCAAAACTGGTAATACTCCACACCTAACACCGCGGTGTTATCGGTAAATATAACCACCATTTCACGTTCAAATCTAATTAAAGATTTAACTATCGCTTGGAGCAAAACTTGTGGTACTCCATTCTCGATCATTTCCCAAATTTGATAATTTAAATTATCACATTCACCTTTCAATCTAATTAAAGATTCATTAAAACTCCACTTAGTTTTAATCTTCCCAAAAATCAATATTAATGATTATATAACTTTGGAAAATCAAACATATCGCATTGACAATCTACACCGTACAATTTATTTCTGCCGATATATAACCTCTAAGCTCGTATGTCTTAGAGAAGGATGTTAAACAAGAGAATAAATTCTCCGCCACCAAACAGATATATATTTAGCGGAGATCAACAATACAGTTTGAAATACAATGTTAGACATGTAATCCAGTCTTTAACTGGGTTAAAGGACCAATGTCATTTAAAACACAGTCAAGATAGACCCAAAATCACATTCCATTAATTATGGAATCTTCACGGAAAACAAATCAATATATATAATCGATATCAGTTTCTGTATCCGAATGATAATATAAATGGAATAATGACAAAGCCTTTTAAATTCCATATATATTAACATACTTCCTCCACAGAAGCTCACTTCAATTATTATCAAATCGAATTCCATTCAATTCCAATATATTGTATTAAAATGGAAAACTTTACTTTGGAAAATTTTCCTTTAAATCTTCACAAAAAGATTTATAAATTCCAAATCACATTTCACGAACGAATGTCGTTTAAAATACAGTTCACGATAAACCCAATTCACATTCCATTTTATTCCAATTATTTAATATAACTGAAACTCTAATAATCTTAATTAAAAGATTTATTCTTTTCACACGGGGTTTAAGAACAGTGTTATTTAAGACACCATTCACGACAAACTCAAAATCTAATTCTTTTATTCAATTTAAATTAAATAATAATTAATTGGAAAACTTCACTAAACCTTAATTAAAAGATTTATTCTTTTCTCAACTAGGTTTAAGAACAGTGATATTTAAGACACCGTTCACGACAAACCCATAATCCAATTTGATATCAAATATAAGGCTCTGAATAGAAATTATATTGGCTTATATTCAATATCAAAATCTGAAACCAACAAATATCGTGTTGGAATAACGATATATATATATATCTTCCAAATTCTTCAACAATATCCATATAATCACGCGATCCAATATCAAAATATCCCGAAGATGATTTCCATTCAAATCCATTCCAATTCATATATTGAAAATTCTGGTTATATTAAAACTCATTCTCAATCCAATTTATTTATTTAAAAATAATTGGATTACAATTTAGTTAATAACTAGTTCATTTCGATAAAAATATATTTTCATCTTTTCAAATACGGAATTTTTCATCCCAGTCCTTTCCAAATCATTTATTATGATTTTACATAAATTACTAATATTTTTAATAATTTTATCAAGGCCCGTACAGTCGGTTTCCAATAACAGCCACCGAATTGCATCCATAGCGACCTTTTCCAAATTCGATTTAGACATAATTCCAAATCCAACTATTAGATTTCAAATCTCTTATATTCATTGGAAAGCTCTTTTCGATATGAACCCAACGGTTCCGGTTATAGAAGAACCCGACGGTCGGATCTCCCGTATTGTCAATTCAAAGACAATGGTCGAAATTCGTGAACGGTCACGGCGCGTTCTATTCAAGCCATTTAATATATACAATATATATTATATATTTCTTCGATTTCCATTTAAAATGTATTTTATAAATCGTATATAAATTTGTTTTAAAACGATTTCAACTTTCATTTCAATTTTAAATAAATATTGAATTCTCCTTATCATTATAATATATAAATGATAGTATTTTTAAAATATTATATTCTGAAATCATTTCCTTTTTGATATTCAGTATAAAAATGAATAAAATCGATATAAATATCGTTCGTGTCAAAATGACGCATATCTAATCAATACGGCTTCACATGTTTTAATATTTTCATGTCCATCCAAAATCGGACATTAAAATCAGATTTTAATCCTTTATTGAATATTATTTTAAAATATTCCTTATTTTAAAATATTCGTTCTTTCCGAATTGGAATCAGACACAGTCAATTACCATATAATGTTATTTATATGGATTTCATACATCACATGTATACAACAACAATAATACACAATAGTCCATCATCCAGAGTGCACTACACAACTGCATAAGCATTAAATATAAATAATTAATGCTTACAACAGTCTATCAATCAATCGATTGACATACAACTTAACAATTGGGATTAGTGTATGTCAGTATCATTCCAATACCCGTATGGGGTTTCAATCAACACACACACACACAGAGATTTTATTTGTGCAGTTGGATGATGTGTAAAATATATCATCCCAATCAATATCAGTCAAATAAGGGTACATAAACAAATCATCCGATTTGTAAATGAATATTTATTTTCATTTCAGGATTATTTTATGCCGTCCATATATACGTTAAAAATTATATTTTTAATAATAAATATTTTATTCAACACATGAATATTTTATACAGTTCATTTATACAATAAAAATGATATTTTTATTATTCTAACATATTTTAGAAAATTTTGGCAGCATAACGACGCGATACTAGAACTAGAATAAGGTCTTGCCTTATCCCTCGCCTAATACCGGCTCGCGTCATACACAAACCAACTACAACCACTTCACAATTAATTCACAATATATTTTACAATCATAATCAAATCACGGAGAACGTCCAAATAAATAAATGCTCAGCTACCCCAAATGCCATTTACGGTGCAATAAGTGGCTATTCGCGGAGTATGGAATCCGTGTGTCGGTAATATCCATACATCGCGTTCAGTTATGTGATTGTGCGAATTCGAGTGTTGAACTCCATATAATTCAAATCACATAATATGGTTTGTACAATAAATAGTGTCGGGGGCTTCTAAGCCCCGTTTGCAACCTAAAATATTTTTAACTGTAAAATAAATTAAGTGAGAAGCAGTTCTCACCTTTGGTTTCAACTCCTTCATTCTTTAATTGAATGGTTTGGATTTGTTCCAGTGCGTAGTGCTCTTCACCGTGATTCCTACGCAATTTGTTTCACGCGATTTTTATTAAAAATCATATTTTTAACAATGCTATAAATATTTAACAATCACATTTTTATAATGTTATTACATATATAAAAATCATATTTTTATATCGCTACTTCATATATAAAAATTATATTTTTATATCGCTACTTCATATATAAATATTATATTTTTATATCGCTACTTCATATATAAAAATTATATTTTTGTTATGCTATGCATATAATAAAAATCATATTTTTATTATGCTATATGTATAATAAAAATCAAAATTTTATATCGCTATTCATATAATAAAAATCAAATTTTTATCATGCCATTATATATATAAAAGTCAAATTTTTATCAATTCATTATATATATAAAAATCCAATTTTTATCATGTCATTACCTATATAAAAATCCAATTTTTATCATGTCATTATGTATATAAAAATCCAATTTTTATCATGTCATTATCTATATAAGAATCCAATTTTTATCAATCATAATCTATAAAAATCCAATTTTTATCATGTCATTATCTATATAAAATTCCGATTTTTACAATGCAATTATACATAATAAAAATCATATTTTTACAACGCTCCTTATATAATAAAAATCATATTTTTATTATTGTATATATATATATATAAATCAAATTTTTATATAAAAATTTTCTTTCTAAAAACAATGACATTTAATATAAAAAACTGATTTTAAAAAAACCGTACATTCGAATTAAATTGATTAAACAAAAAAACTCACCTTTTTCATGTAAAAATCCAATTTTTGGTGGAGGGAGGGGTTCCACGGCGGATTGGAGGAAGGAGGGGGCTTGCGCAGGAGGGTGGCAGCGCATTGGTGGACGGAGGCGGCTCTGGAAGGGGAGGGCGGCGGTTTCTCTGTGATTTGGGCTTTGGGGGAAGGTTTTCACGTTGGAGAGAGGGAAGGAGGGAGAGGGTGGTGCGATGGGGTGGGGGCTAGCCTAGGCAGTTGCACGGTGGCGCGCAGGGGGGTGCGGGGATGGGAGGCGGTGGCTGGAGCGGTCGTGCAGTATTTTTTCTTTCTTTTATTTAACTGAACGGGGAGAGAGAAAGTAGAGGGAGGGGGTTATATTATATAATATATATTTAATTATTTTAAATTCTAAAAAGTCACTTTTTCATTCGAACACCAAATCAAACCCGACGACTGTCGCCCCTTAGCTAATTATCCCCATTTCGAATACAATGGGATATGTCCAGTAAGCCAATTCGACCGTTCCGATCAGTTTTCATCACAATTAAAATATAAATTAATATAACGTTCAAAATTGATTTCGACGTACATTTTAATTTACCGAGGCCACAAACAGACTCCAAAAATTCCAGAAAAATAAATCTAGCTATGTTTTGACGATACGGTCCTGACAAAACTAATTTCGTTGAATTTGGAGACCGTTTGAAAAACATTCATTTTCCAGTCGATTAAATTCAAACTAAAATTACCAAACACGTTTAAATTCACCACGCTCACATATTAATTCCAAAAATTCTGAAAATTGGAATCTAGCAATAATTTGACATTCCAGATCCAATCAAAGTGGTTTCATCGAAAACGAAGGTCATTTGCAAAATGGCTATTTTTAAGGGTTATATATTATATAAAATATATATATATAAATTCCATAGCGACTATTCTGAATTTTAATCTGGACATAACTTTTTATTCCCGTTATGAAATTCAAAATTTTCACATTTGTTAAAAAGATATAATTAAACAGATTCAAATATTTTTGGTTTTACCGAAATCTGGTTTATTTTGAATCCTGTACATTCATTTGAAATTTAAAATCGAATTTTCAAACTACTGTGCCATTTCAGGCTCGTTTTATAATTAAAATAAATTTATACCTTTCAACTTCGATTAAAATAATTTTTTAGCCATTATTATTTAAAATAAATCATTTTAAATATTCAAAATCAATTAAAATAGCTAAAATAAAAATTTTAATTTGATTCTGAAAATCCGGGTTGTTACAAATAAAGTATATAAGGATAGGTAGATTTACCAACCACTACCTAGTACCATTGAAGAACTCACACTTATCTTCCCCACATCCGACAGTGATAGCCTTCACATTAGAAAATTCAACCATACAATCCATGGAAACCAGAACACCCATTCAATCTTGGCAAATCACTCATCTCATCCAGATTATATATATCTCGTGTAAACTATCCTAATCCAATTCAACATCCCTCAAGCACAAGCCCCAAAGGCCTAAACCAATATCATACAAGCACCCAATAAACATCTCCTTCGACGTTAGACAATCTACATGAGACGGTACAAACAGAGCAACCAAACAATCAAACATACATGACTGACTCTGGCTATCACCGTCAATCTTGCTTTGAAACCATCGTTTTTCGTATGACGACCCATCATGACTACCATATGTCAAGGGCTAATGGTAACCCCAGTTCTAGCACAACTTGATACGCCATCATGACTCGTATGTTTGCCTTTTCAAATCTCGACAACTAGGCCCTTCACGACTGCCCAAGGTACGAGGCCCTTCATGACTGTCCAAAATACCCCTGCTTTGAGTCTGCTCGAACTTTCGATAACAATAATCTCTTGGCCTTCGCATCTCTAAGCATCATCTCCAATGACTATTCATTACCCCAGGTCCCACTCGAGTACCCATTATCCACAACCCAACACCTTTGAGTTGCCTGCTTATTCGTTGCTTTACACCTATCAACGAACATCTCAAATCACTTTGAACATTCCCGCCTGGATATACATCGAATTCTAAATCTTGCTGAACCAACCAAAAATCAATAGAAGGACAAACATCATTAAACCGCACAATGATCAATATAAGGTTCAGCATCGACGGCCTTCCACTTTCTTAAGGACTTGACCGACCCCACTTCTCGACCGACGCTTCTGGCGACCAACCCACTGGTGACCGACCCTACTAACGGATTCCCTGTTGCTTGGACGACCAAAGACCCAAACCTCCTCCGCTCGATCGACCCACTGTTCGACCGACCCACTGTTTGACCGATTGAAGGCTCGACCGACCGAGTCTGACCGACCCCTTCCAGAACAACTTCTCCAGCCTGCTCGACCGACCCAGATAACTGCTCGACCGATCCGGTCTGACCGACCCAACCTATAATAGCTGACCGACCCAACCTGTTTCTTCTCCTCCAAGAAAACTTTCACATGGTTCGACCAACCTACCCATGTTTGACCCACCATGTCCGACCTCCATGTTCGACCCAAAATCTGCATCTTCAATGCAACTCCAATTTTGACCAAAACTTCGCCAAAATGATTCGTTCAATGAAACCAACTTATCCAATCATCTAATATGACCACAAAAGTGATGTGAAGTCAACATTACACCAATATGGCAATTCCATCAATAGTCATGTAAAATTTACCAAAATCACCATAAATGTACATATGAATAAAATCATGGATTTAACTTGCATATTCACATGAAATATCATAGAAACTACTTATCTGAATGTGCTAAATCAGATTATGGGGTGATTTATAAGAAAATGGACTTAACAATGCATAAATCTATGGAAAAACACTTGCATATGATGAAAAATATGCACAAATACTCATATACTCCATTGAATCCATGGGAGAGATGCATATCACTCAACGATTCTCCAAAACAAGCTAAAATTGATGAAATAAGAATCCGGACAGCAAGCACCTCGCACCAAACCCCTTGATCCGATGAATCCTTGCTCCAATTGATGTAGATCCAGCCTTAAATGGTGTAGATCTATGATTTCCCTCCTTGAATTTTGATTTTTAACGGTGGAAAGGTATTAGAGGAAGAAGGAGCACAAGGCCTCTTAATGAGAGAATGGGAAAGTAAATTATTTCCCATACCTCTCACCCTCTATTTATAGTTTCCATCGGCCCATTATGTGGGCCTTCCCAAATCAGCCTAATGTGGCTCAAAATCCTGAACAACAAACTGAAAACCCTTAAAACAGCGATTCCTCCTAAACCGCTGAGCCAAATTTTTAATGTAACCACTCTACAGAAAGGCAATCTTCAATTCCATTCCAATGACACAGGTCTCACCCCCTGATTTGACCTGAGTCAAAAGTTATACCCTGTACAAGACTGATAGGAGCAAAATGGTTACAAATAAAATCAGTAAAAATTATGGACATATCTCACATCCCCATAAGTAACATATCAAAAGACGAGAATGATCCAAACCCTCAGGGAATAAAATAAAAATATTTTACGATCTTCCGATACGTAAAATGCGGGCTGTTACAATTTTGTTACAGGAAGTCACACGATAAGAATATGTTATTTTATGAACTAAAAAAATGTTGTAGAGATTCAAGGGGAGCTTAACATGTATACAAGCATACATTCAGGGGGAGCAAATAAATATTTCAACGGATTGCGAGATATTGTCATCAATCAAAAAAGGGGTAGAATGATGATTCGCTATGTTTTTGATTCATGACAAAGAAAATGGAAAACAATGAAGATCGCATCAAATAACTATATTCTTATATATATGAGTATTGAGTCATGTTAGAAATATGTTAAAATCTATCCTCAAAGTATAACACGATTACACAAATTTTCAGATATATATATACATATACATATATATATATGTATATGTATATAAGGCAGGTTCAATGGCACCCCAAAAATGGAGCACCCCAATAGCCTCCCTATTTTCCACCTCTCATTTACACACTCTCTCTCCCACCACTCATTCTGTCTCTATCCACCATCTTATTTTAATATAAATAAGAGGTGGAAAACAAGGGGGCTATTGGGGTGCTTCATTTTTGAGGTTCCATTGAACGCTCGCCTATATATATATATACATACATATATATATAGATGAAAAAATGATAAGAAAGAGCTGAACTGGACTGGTTATGCCTAACCAGTCGGCTGGTAGAAAATCGACCAGTTGACTGGTCAGAAAGTCTGAGTCCAGTAACGGCTATTTTCATATATATGTATATATATATAATTTTCTCTATTAACCGATCGACTTATGATTTTTATACTAGTCGACTCATCAGGAATTAATAGTCTTTTTTATGAAGAGTCACCTCCTTTCATGAAGAGATTTCTCTTTGATTCTGAACAGAAATGGATGCAACTTTCCATAGGAACTCTTCATGAAAGATTACTACTTTTCTACAATTATAAAAACACTTCAAACATGTTTTCGAAATAACTGATTATCATTACTCTATTTAATTTCTGATTTACATCTCTATACACACCACATTCTAAAAGCTCTCTAAAATTCAAGTTACTTGTTGAATCTCTGAAGTTATTTCATATCTCTTGATTAAACAAGCAACATACTTCCTTCAATCTTCACAAACACATCAAATACTTGAGGAAAAGATTGTAGAAAGGGTGTACTTAACCGTCAACTATTCAGTTTTGATACAAGAACACATTCAGAAGTCAAAACTCTTCTGTAATTTTTGAAGTCCTGTGTGGGTGCTCAGGCGGGGACATCCTTGTTGGTGCTCGGGTGTATTGTGACTTATTCCTCGGGGTTAAGAGAGGGTGTATTAGTGAATTCCAGAGAGGAGCTTTGGGAGTGGACATAGGACGGGAAGTAAGAACTAGTATAAAAATCATGGTGTCTTTACTTACTACTTTTACTTGTTTGCAATAATTCTATATAGCTTAGATTTATTTGCATAACTATTGTAGCTTACAAGTTAGCTTATCATATACTTTTCCGCCATATCCATATAAAGATCTTATTTAAGTCACACACCGACTTTTCACTTGCAAGAACTTTGATATCCTATTCTCAGCTTTGTAAATTACCTGCGCTGCATGAGAAAGCTTGTCATCCCTTTTCTTAAGCTCATTAGTGTAAGTGACCACCATATCTTCACGCTGATGCTCAAAAGATGAAACTTTGTTAGATAAAACACTCTTCTCTTGCCTCTCCTTCTCAAGATCTTCTTCGGCCCTCTCAAGAGAAGCCTTCAACCTTTCACCCTCGTCTCTTAAAGCCGTGTTTTCTTCTTGAAGTTGAGTAACCTCAAAAGAAGACGAAAGGCAGTCACTTAGGACAAAAAACCATCTTTTAGTTAACTAGGAAGAAAATAAAAGCTATCATGCGAAACCAAAGGTAAAGAAGGATCAAGAAAAGAGATTCTATACCGAATAATGTTGCTCGACTAGATGCTGATAAAAATCCTTTCAGTCTGAAGAAGCAGAAGGTAATGGATTATTGGCAACATCAAGTGAAGAGAGAGCGAGCTTCGAAAGATCGTTGAAATTCAAAGCTATCAAAGGAAAACTTGAAGAGCTAATGTGGTGCGAAGTAGAAGGCATAATCATAGCATGCTTATCCTTGTCTGATATGCTTGGAGGGGTTAAAGGTGGAGCACGACCCACAAGTTCACAACTAGAAATGATCTCAAGAGAAGCACCGACATTAATAATTGGATGGATATGTAGTACCAAACACTTTTGCTCAACAGTTGTAACAATAACATCCTGTGAGACAGAAGGGGGTGTCACGCTTTAATGTCTTGGACGATAACTCAATAGTGGATTCCGCCAACCTCTTTAAAGCAACAACATCTGACTGGTCTAATGCATCTATAGTAGATATAACTTTAGAAACCGAGGTTCTTGATTAAATGTAGTTACCAAAATATGGGCAAGGACGAGAATAACCTACAAATTAAAGCATCTCCAAGAAAGAAAAAGTAATATAATTCAAAATACTTGGAAACAAGGGAGACGAAGTATTGAATGAGTTTGAGCCTATGGTCAAGTGTTTGGAGTTAGGAAAATGAATGGGTGGTTGCCCGAGGATTTTCTACCCAGCATGAAGAAGGTTATATTAACAGAGTTTGTCCAAAGTCACCAAATTTGATCGGCTTTTTGTCTCTTCGAACACTTTAGAAATATCTTCAAGAGCGCGGGATTTACTCTCCGTTAAAGAAACCCTCTTAGAAGCAGGGCCTGGAAAGAAAATAAAGTCAATTAGAGCACATGTAAAGTATGGTTACTCATGGAAAACAAGAAAACTTACCAATGTCTGCAAATTTTCCTGAAACACCAACAGGGCACTTGATGAAAAATAATTGATCCTACCAGGGTTTAGTCTTGTTAATATTATCACTAATAATTTTCTTCAAAGGATTGGAGCGTAGAATGGGCAAGTTAGCTCCTTTCAAGAATCATACCAAATGTTGAATAATGTTGGGAATAAGGGAAGCCTGACCTGATTCGAGTGCCAAAGTTTCAAGGCATAAGAGTAAAGTGTAATTTTTCGGTAGGAGTTGAATAGGGGCAACTCCTAAGTCCTGTAAAAGCTGAGAAACAAAAGTCGGGAAGGGAAAGAAGCCCACATGCCAGATGTGAATGGCAGAATATGCAAAATATCCTTCTTGAGGGTTTCTAATGTTATCCCAAGCAGTGGCAGGAATGACTTCCATGCCAGACATCCCAAAGCTACCAAGTATAGCTTTACCTCATCTTGGGAAACAATGAGGGAATCCTTCAAGGGAAACGGCTTCTTCTTTCGAGAAGCATTGGAATCACTGGGTTTTGGCTGGCTAAGGCTCCTTTTATCAGATATTACGGTGCCAAATGACATCATTTCGTCACACATGTGTTAGCATTGCATTCTTTTACACACACACACACACACACACACACACACACACACACACATATATATATATATGCATATGGCATCCGTGAGTGGGTAAAGTGACATGAAAACTTGCTGATATCAAGAATTTGACTTGTTAAATATCAAGTTGATCATGAGAGTTAATCCTGAAAGGGTGTATACATGAATCAGGTACATATAGAAACAATTAAGTCAATGGTGATGATAAAATTAATTATCCCAACACTAAAAACCAAAAAGGAAAAAGGCAGGTGTCGAAAAAACTAAACTCCTGAGAGTGTCTGGTAATGGTTTAGCCGAAACCAAGTAACTTATTATAAGAAGCGAAGGCCTAATTAGTCTTTGGATCAGGTACAAGAGAAGTCAAAGCCAAATTTTTCTAGCATTAAGTTCTTGAACTTTGCAGAAAACCGAAAGGGAACTAAACTTCTGCAGTTCTTTCGGGTTGGTACTATACCCACTGGCTCGAAAGCTAAGTAAGTATGAAAAAATTGGTCTTGGAAAAATCGAGAGCTAGATAAATCGATGACTGAGGTGTCGAGTTCACTTGTACCGGAAGAAAAGCATTTTACTTTTTAATAAGAATTAGCCTTTCGCATGTGATTTTGCATTTTAAATCCCAAAAATATATTGGGAAAAATAAGTAACTCATTTGATCCCCAATAATCATTATCTAAGCTGTCATCGTTGTTTAACCGACACTAGTTGCATGAAAACCCTAATCAATTTCCTAGTCAGTTTGAAAGCATGATCTAGATTTCAATTCATAGTCAGAATAGAAGAACTTAAAAGAGGACGATTTTGAAATTCTTATAAACCTGTGTGATTCTTGGAAAACCATGATTTTGTTTAAGCAATGGATTTGCAGGTGGAAAACGGGGAAAAAGAAGAAAGAGTATCTATATTAAAGTTACCATTGAATCTCAACCATAAAAGCAAGACCAAATCAGCGGGTCAGATTGAAGGATACTAAGAGGCAGGAAGCAAAATTACAGGAGAAAAGTTCGGATTTTGACTTGGAAAGATGAAATTACCCCTTGATAAGGAGGGAAAATGTTGCCACCAAAAATCAACACCGAAACGGGCCATCGGTAAAGGGGTATCAAACCACCACCAGCATAAGGGAATGATCTTGGAGCACAAACCCGACATTAGGATACGACAAAAAGCCTTAAAGAAGAAATGATGGCAACGGTCACCCGTTACCATCTTGGAAAGAGTGAGCTTAGAACCGGCAAGAAAAAGGGAGTCCAACACGACAGTTCTGAAACAAAAGACAAATAATGTGAAGCCAATTCCGAAAGTCAATCACCTCAGATCGAAAGAAAATAAGTAAAAAGGAATGACAACCTACGATGCGAGACCAAAGACTTGGAAAGGAACAAAGTAAAGAAAGGGAGACAAAAGGACTATCGACATTAATTTACTTAATACCAATACAAAGGATGGAAATACAATGAAGGCACAAAAGGCCGTGACATAAGCTTCCCAAAGGCCAACTATCCGACTCAAAGCTTGCTCGCTACTTAGAAGCAACCTCAATAGGAAGTACACTGAAAGCACCCTTTCAGAAGACCAAATACCCGCCCCAAAGATTCAGCGAGAGCAGACCAAAGTCTCTGAGAAGAAGAGCTATCCACACTAACATTCTTAGTGTCAAAACCGAAAAGGGTGACGGCTCCAGTAATGTGAGTGATCAATGCACAAAGGCAAACATCGTAAAGACTTATAGACAAGACCGAAAGCTTATATCCGAAAGCCGGAGGCTATACCCGATTCTATCAATACCAACAGGCTTGGTATCTATACAGAAGGTAGAAAAAACATCAAAGAGAATCTCTAATGGTCGGAACCATATTTCTGAAAGCAATGACCGACACGCTAAAGGCTGTGTAATATCTCTCAACAGCAGCCGAGTCCCAAGCAACCGGAACTGAAAGGAGAAAAGCGGCCAACACGCAACTGCTGCACCCGAAACAGGCTTTCCCTGGCCTAATGTCAATAGGGATCTCGATTTGTCTATAAATAAGACCCATGGGGTCATAATTTTGTAGGCCGAAATCTCATTTCTTAATCTTGTACTCTTTTCTCACAGAGTAAACCCTAATTTCTAAATCAATTTGGGGATTTACTTTGTAAACACTTATGTACTTAAATTAATGAGCAATAAAGAGAGAATGAACACTTGCCATAATACCTATGAGTTGTTTATGTACTTCCTTTACATGCTACCTTATGCTTATCATACGACAAAGATTCCATACTCAAGCTTACACCCTTCCTCAAGATTATTGAGAAACCCTTATCTACAAACCGTTTGGCTTTCTATCTTGTGTTGTGCTTAGGGTACCCTTATCCTAAGGTAAATGTTGGTGGTTATGTCTCATAAGCGTGATACTCGCCCCTTAGGGCAGCGTAACTAATCTTTGAGCTTAAGACCTTGATATCTAGGAAACGGTGAACTAACTCAAGATTGTAGGAACTAAATAATGTCGTTTCTCCCTTTGGTCCATCTCCTTAAACATATCTCCGGTGTTGACAAAATATATCGTTAACAGCTCCCCCGCACGATTCAGAGAGTTGGACTCACTTTTGAGGATGGACTCGTACTGACAAATGTCAGTACATTGTTCCGGATGCTCCGCCAACACATTTGCACGAGGCCCAGATTTATGGCGATTTTATTTAGGGCGATGCTATTGAGATCTCGAGCTGTCTGGCTCGTAGCCATATCATGTCCAGTGCTAGACCATCTCGTTAGTCTCCTCCTTCCATGGATCGAGATGAGCTTACTGCTCTGTGCATGGTAGTACGTCACCAAGATGATGATTACGCCGAGTGGGAGGTGGTGGTTGTTCTGCTAGAGAACGAGAGAAGGGGCCACAACCCTTTTTTATTCTCTGATTGATAATTTCGCATAACTTAGGGGTTGTGTTCTTCATTATGTTCATAAGCTGAGGGCTGGATAGATGTAGTTTTTTATGTGTTTGTTGTTGTTTGATTTCACGAAATGGCATTCTGTTTTGTAATGGTGTTTGAATTATGAAATTTAAATTCTGCAATTTGTATTCTTCATTCAATAAAAGCTATAATAAACACAAATGAAAAAACAATAAAATAATAACTCTGCCCCTTTCAGAAAAAAACACATTTCCCATTCGCAACAATTCCCCTTCAAATAGCCCTTCAAAATACCCCTTTCGGCTACCCCTTCCTGTTAAAAATCAAACGCACCATAACTACACTTGTAAAATAAAATTCACTTTCGCTTTGTTAAAATTAGACTTCTCCTAGACCTTTGGTTCGTGTAACACCCCGCATTTTTAATATAATTAAAAATGTATAAATATATATATATATATATATATATATGCATAGATAGGTAAATAATGGTGATGTATAATAAAAATTAATTAATATATGGAAGAGAAGGAAAAATTAATTCGATAACAGTGTGCGTAACAAAAAAGATAATAAAATAAGGATACTTAATTTAAATATCAGGAATTAAGTAAAACAGACATCACCATTGCGTTCGTCTCGGAATTCTGCTTGGAATAGAGCCCAAGTTTTCGAAAATCAGACTCGGTATGAAAGAGTTGTGGACTTCGGAAGATTCAAGAAAATTTCAGAAATTAAATAGTAAAATAACCCAGACAGGTCGACCTAGAGATCGACCTATACCAAGGCAGGTCGACCTGGAGGTTGACCTACCCCAGGCAAGTCGACCTAGGGGTCGACCTCCCCCACAAATCTGGGCAGAATTCATTTTCTGCACCTGTTTCTGACCTGATACGTTGACTAAAAACTATATAATGACCCTTAACCCATTCATTTTCTTCACCCAAGACTATGGCGACGCCATGGCTCTGTTCTAACTTAAATTCTTCTTCTCCAAGAGATTTCTAGATCCACTTTCTTCCCCTTTTCTCTTCAAAACATCTATTCTTAAAATTAAAGAGAACAAGGGATTCAGATCCGCAATTTACACTACGCAAGGAGGAGGAATTCAGATTCACAACTTACGCTGCGCAAAGAAATCAAAGATAGATCAGATCTATGGATTGGGGTATAAAATCAATCAAAGTTAAATCAAATCCATTAATTGAAGATGAAAAGCAAGGTGAGTGGAATTTACAATGAGCTTGTTGCATAATAGTATTATTATCGTTCGTCATTCCCTAGTTATAAATTCAATTCAAGATTCATGTTATAATAATTGTTCTTTTATTCTCCTCCCCTTTTTATTTTTGGATATAGGTTATCTCGAACCTAGACGAAATCTTATTATACATACGTATGATTGAAATATAGGAATATTATGGCATAATTTATTTTATGCGATCGAGGAATATAATATGTAATTTGGGGATTGTTGCATAACAATTATTATTGCAAATATTGGGACAATTGGCGAATTGTATATTGGGATTATTCAATGAAATAAAGTCGAATTGGGAATTTTGGAGCGTATTTCGATAATGAATCTTTGGGTATGTTTTGGAAACATAAATCTATGTTGAATAGTGTGCAACTATGAATTCCGATTTCTAATGTTAACCTGAAATTGTGTTAATTTAATTGGAATTATTGAATATGGAATGGGATTGGTAAAAATTGATTTATTTCAGATCTAATATTGCGGGATTGAGGTTTTAAACTATAAGTTTAAATTTTGGGTTTTGGAAAAACGAATCTGAAAGTAAGAATCCTAAGTTGATAAAGGAACAGATAAAACTTAGATTGTGCGATTATGAGACCTCTTATGTGATTATGAAACCTAACTAATAACCTGAAATTTATGCTTAACGTTTTCATAAAAAAATGGTTAATTGGCTAAAGATGAAACATGACTAACTCTAGGTTAGAATGAGTTTGGCGGTGTAATTCTGCCCGGAACCGACCGACATATCCAATGGCCGCAAACAATAGGGTCTAATGTGAGAAGTTAGTCACAACGCGCTAAAACCCAAGGTTAGATTAAGTTGTGGTGTAAGACTGCACGGAACCGCCCGGCACATCCAGCAACCGCAACAATAGGTCTAATGTGGGAGGTTGGTGCATTAATAATCAACTAATGCTAATGACACATGCTAGTACGGTAGGGTTAGGTTAACAACACTTAACCAATTTGACATGATGCGTGGGTGGGTTAAGTCAATATGAACTGATAGACAACACTTAACCAAATTTGTTGAGCATACGAGTAGTCGCATGAGCGGGAAGGTAGGACTAAGTAAAACTTGACATATGGACAAACTTAACCAACACAGTAATGGAGAATGATAACTACCTATTATAAACCAGAGTTGCGGTAATTTAAAATTAAATAATAGGTAAACTTGTTCTAGGGACAAGGGAAGATTATGACTTAAGATGTAATACAAGACTTGAAGGGTGGGACGACTTATACTATGAAATAAGTTAATCTAAGACGAAAATGTGGGAAAGCATCTGTACGCTATCGTTTGATAAAGAAAACTTAAGTCATGTTTGAATTCATTGGAAATCCTTAGTTAGAGAACTAAGTAAATAACGATGAAGGTAACCCAGTGTTGAACCTTAGTTAGAGAACTAAGTAAATAAAGAAGAACGTAACTAAGTGTTGAACCTTAGTAAGAGAACTAAGTAAATAACGATAATGGCAACTGAGTAACGAACCTTAGTTAGAGAACTAAGTAAATAACGATAATGGCAACTGAGTAATGAACCTTAGTTAGAGAACTAAGTAAAATGGCAACTGGGTAACGAACCTTAGTTAGAGAACTAAGTAAGCAACGGTAAAGATAACTAAGTAAGTAAACCTTAGTTGAAGAGGACTAAGTAATAAACCTTAGATAAAGAGAAACTTGGTAATTAGAATTGAAGGACAACATAAACGAGGATAACCAAGTTAATAAGACAAAGCAAGCACATAATCAGAAGTTTAGACATAAGTTCTTAAAATACGAAAGGATAAGGCGCTTGGACCAGTCCATACAATAGGGGATGAATAATCAAACTCGATAGATCATCACAGCGCATGTAACAACCCGAAATTTAACAACATGTTAAGACAAGAATCAAGGCAGAATTAAATGTTAAAATTTGAATCAGGTAAAATGGACATCACCATTGTGTTCCTCTCGAAAAAATACGCGAAATAGAGTCCGAGTTTTCGAAAATCGGAGTCCGTATGACCAAGATATGGCCAAAACAAGTTTTCAGCAGTTTTCTGGCAGACTGACTTGTGTCGACTGCCAAGTCGACTTTCAAGTCGACCTCCACCCCCTGGTGTCGACTGGGGAGTCGACTCCCCCCCTGTACAGGTCGATTTTTTTGTCCTAAGGTGGCCCAGAACCCATTTTTGAGGCCCGGGATGAGTTTTGATGGCCCGAATTGACTCTAGGGTTGATTTTAAGGCCCTAAATGGTTCCTACATGTGACTTCTTCCCCAAGACATGCTTTAAAGGCTAGGATTGGTTCTAGGGTTTATCCTATGGCTAAAACTATCCTAGTCTTCTATAAAAAGACCCCCAACCCTCTCCTAAAACCCTCATAAATTGATCCTACCACTAAACTATACCAAAATGATTCATCATCATGGCCTCCACTTCAACCCATGGCCTCCATCTTCTTCTTCATGATAGCTTAAGTGTTCTAAGCTAGTTTCAAAGTAAAGGAGCCTCTTTTCTTCATTCATGAGAGATTCTATGATCATTTGAGTGATTTCATGTTTGTATGAGAGTTCATAAGTTGCATTCTAGCCAAAGTTGCAACCTTTTCTTGACCAAAAAGCAAGGATCTTGCATGATAGCTCATAAGCTTCATTCAAAGCCAAAGTTGAAACCTTTCTTCTTCAAAGCAAGGATTTTTATTGATATTTGCTCAAGGGTTTCATTTGGAGCTTGTTCTTTTGGGTTTTTTGGGTGATAGCATGAATGGCTTCGTCTCAATCTTTGTTTTATATGTTGATTTGTGCCTTCATAGCATTGTAAGCCCTCTTCCTACTCTTAGATATTAACTTTAAACTTAATGTGACATGTTGTAAGTTGGGTTTGAACATTAAGTATGTTGCATGCTATCATGTTATGTATCCTATCATGACTAAAAAGTCATTATCTTGATCTTGTGGGCTTAAAGATATAAACTTTATGTTGAATGTTGCATTTTGGCAACATGAGAACTATCATGTCCCTTATGATAGCTTACATGTAATGCCATATGCGAACTTCTAGCCATCTTTCTATGTCATTTATCACCATGATTCACCTATGTGCTAAGTTTGAGGTTGTGCATGTTTTTGAGGCCTAATAATGTAATATGAAAGTTAATGAACTCGTTTATACCTCATTTGCCACCATGTTTAACTTGTGGCCTTATACCCCTTTTGTCATGCCTTTGCCAAGTTCCTTCTTTTAATCCATTATGCGTTGTTGCGAATGTATATGCGAGTTTAAAAGCGTTGGGTTACGTTATGGGTAAAACTTTAATGACGTGAAACATGATTTGGGTAAATGGGTACAAACATGACAACATGTAACTTTGGCTATGAGCATGGGACTTGAAAACTTGACACGTATGGGTTGTAAGTGTAATAAGACACTAGACCAAACATGAAGATGGCCAACTCGAGGTTGGGTTGAGTTTGTAGCATAAATCTACCCGGACCCGCCCGGCTTAACTAGTGGCTACAAACAATAGGATCCAATGTGAGAAGTTGGTCATGACGCGCTTAAGACCCGAGGTTAGACTAGGTTGTGGTGTAAAACTACCCGAACCCGCCCGGCTTAACTAGTAACCACAACAAAGTCTAATGTGAGAGGTTGAGAGTGCATTAATTAAATTAATGCCACATGATAAGGTTAAGTAAGTTTGACTAATGACACTTAACCGATATGACACGAATGGGTAGGTTAAGTGGGACCGGGCTTGATTTCTTAATGACACTTAACCATACAAGACAATTAGGGGATGGGGTTAAGTAATTTACGCTTAACTAATCCGACTTGGTAATTAGATGGGGTTAAGTAACCTTCACTTAACTAATCTAAACACGGTAATTAGATGGGGTTAAGTAACCTTCACTTAACTAATCTAAACACGGTAATTCGATGGGGTTAAGTTAAACACTTAACCAATCTAAACGTGGTAATTCAATGAGGTTAAGTAACCAGTACTTCACCAACTTAACACGGTAATTTAATGGGGTTAAGTAACCAGTACTTAACCAACTTAACACGGTAATTTAATGGGGTTAAGTAACTTATACTTGACCAATGATACATGATGATTTGATGAGGTTAAGTAACCTATACTTAACCAATCTAATAGGTGGACCTGATAGGGTTAAGTCACAAGGCCTTCTAAAATTAGGCTTAACCATTGTAAAACGATTAGTGGATGGGGTTAAGCTAACCCATACTTAACCAATCCGACTCGATAATCTGATGGGATTAAGATAATCTATGCTTAATCAATCTAACACGATAATCTGATAGGGTTAAGACAAATAAATACTTAACCAATTTGACTTGATAGGGTTAAGTCACGAGCTTCTTGGTACACTTAACCAACTTAAAGGGCTAAGCCTTAAACTTGAGTACTTAGCCAATCTTGACATGATTCGTAGGCGGGTTAAGTCATGAACTTGGATAACAACACTTAACCCATTTGACAAAACCCTAGCTCAGGGGACTAGTTTGGAAATCGTAGTTAACAAGGATAGCGGAAAGAGGGGCTAAGTGGTAAACCTTAGTTAAGGGTAACTAAGTAATAATTCTTAGCTAAGGACATAGGACTAGTTCATAAAGAGATGGGTAACCTGGTACGGTAGGTCATCGCTTAGTATACGAGGAGGAGCAAGTTATCTGACTTGGATAAAAGCTCCAGCGAACTGGGTAACGAAGCGGAAGCTTCGGGAAACGTGAGGGTACTCTTGGTATCCCTCTGTGAGGTAGCGTGTGGTCCATGAAACCCGGCCTCACAGAGGTTAAGGTCTGCGGTAGAAGAGCCAAGAGTATGCCTTGGTTGCTATGCGAGCGACCTAAAGACTGAGATGGATTAGCGTGGAGTCGACGATACTTGATTTTGCCCCGGGATAGCATGTCGCCGGCTACCTACCATCTTTAGTCAATCGTGTACGTACGGAAAGGCAGGGAACTCCCAAAAGACCATATACTAGCTATCGGGTTATGGGTGAGGTTGGCTATCTGGAAATGGGCATCGATGGGCCGTAGTGTAGTTCTCATACATGATATTTCTTGGGTTGCCTTTCAGTAGTTGAGGGAGGGGTCACGTGGGACCATAGCCACGGGTACAAAAACAGACCTTGATATCTGCATCAGCAGACGACTTAAAGCTCCCGACCGAGTTCCGTATTTCTTGATTTGCCCTGGCACGGAACTCGGATGGCACATTGAGGAACATGTGCGTCTAGACATGGAAAACAATTCACGATACATACGCGGGATAAAGGGCGCGGTTGACGGGTGGCATAATCCCCAGTGGCCCTAGGTGGCCTGAACCCGAACCGAGACACGGAAACGTTCATTAGGTAGCATAATCCCTAGTGGTCCTAGGCGGCATAAATCCTAAGTGAACGCACGATAGTCCATGGTAAGGAAACATAACTAGATCAAGGGTAGCAGTCCAAAATAACCTCAAGGATAAAACGTTTACATGGGAAAGCCCGTATGGCCTACGGCAAAGGACTGAACTTATACATGGAAAGAAACATACGAGTTGGGAAAACCTACATATGCTATATATTAGGTTGACATGGACCATTACATGACATTGGGCAAGGGACATTCATGGTTAACACATGACGCGGGTTGGGATACTAGTACGAGAGGTGCAGAGCAAATATACATGTTAGAACCATGAGAAATATACATGATAGATACCGTGGGATGTTGTACAGGATAGGTACCTTGGGATAGTATACTTGATAGAAACCTGACGATGTGGTACCTTGATTATCTTGACACCGTAGTTTATCATGACACACTCGTTTATCTTGGTACAGTAGTTCATTCTGTTATTTTAGCTTATCTATCTTGTCATCATACTTATGTTCATCTCAGTTCCTCATGCCAGTTAACTTTACTAGTTTATATACTGATAGTAGATAGGGCTTACCTGTAACGACCCGCATTCTACGCATCATAGATTGGTAGAATATTTATTTCTTTCACATACGAAGTCGTATGGTCACGTAACTTTGGGAGACGACTATTGGGGTCATTTCCCATGTTCATGATTTTTCTCGATTTTTAAATGACCATTTTACCCCTAGTTGGCACTGTTTTGGCCATAACTTTTGACTAGAAAGGAATTTTGACCTGAAACCACTTCCATTGGCTTCGGATGATGGTTTCTCTTTCCGTAGAGTGGTCACAATAGCCAAACGGGCTTACCGTTTGGGAGATATGGCTGAAACAAGTTTCAGATGGTGAAAAACAGCTTAATCGGTATGGCTCCATTTGAAGCTTTGTATGGAAGACCGTGCAACTCACCATCATGTTGGATAGAGACTGGCGAGAAGTTTATGCCTGGACCAGATGTGGTGAGGGAAACTTCAGATAAAATCAAGATCATTCAGCAACGAATGAAGGCAGCCCAAGATAGGCAGAAGAGTTATGCTGATAAGAGAAGAAGAGACCTAAAATTCTCCGTGGGTGACTTGGTGTTTGTTAAGATTTCTCCGTTGAAGAGCGTAATACGATTTGGCAGGAGAGGTAAATTAGCCCTAAGATTTGTTGGTCCATTCCCTGTTCTTGAACTAGTCGGGAATTTGGCATATAGAATTGACTTACCAGAGAAGATGGCGGGAGTTCACAACGTATTTCATATTTCCCAACTAAGGAAGTTCGTTCACGACTCAGATATGACTATCCCACCTGATCAGTTGGAGGACTTCGAAGTAGAACCCGAGGCGGTTGGAAACCGCAAGCCGGCCCGTATTGTCGCACACGACATGAAGCAACTTCGAAGGAAGTCGGTGAAGCTAGTCAAGGTACAGTGGAGCGAAGACGAGAATGATTGTACTTGGGAAACAGAGGAGGACATAAGGAAGAAGTATCCAGAACTCTTTGTCTGGTAAGATTTTATTAGCGATTTAGTTTTCCGCATGCTAGGATAGACTTGATTGCTTGCTTTGCATGTTTGATTGTTGTATGTGGGTGTTAGGCATGCGGGATCCTGTGTATGTTTTGGGTTAAGGAATTTCGGGGGCGAAATTTCTTAAGGGGGGAAGAGTGTAACGACCCGCATTCTACGCATCATAGGATCGTAGAATATTTATTTCTTTCACATACGAAGTCGTATGGTTACGTAACTTTGGGAGACGACTATTGGGGTCATTTCCCATGTTCATGATTTTTCTCGATTTTTAAATGACCATTTTACCCCTAGTTGGCACTGTTTTGGCCATAACTTTTGACTAGAAAGGAATTTTGACCTGAAACCACTTCCATTGGCTTCGGATGATGGTTTCTCTTTCCGTAGAGTGGTCACATTAGCCAAACGGGCTTACCGTTTGGGAGATATGGCTGAAACAAGTTTCAGATGGTGAAAAACAGCTTAATTGGGCCTAACCGGGTAATTAGCAGCTAGGCCCAAAGGGAATTTCGGGTTTAGGGGTATATGGAGGCTGATTAGGGTTAGAAAACATTTCTTTAGACATTTTCCAGCCGCCACTTTCATTCCTCTTAACCTAGCCATGGCCTCCATTCTCTAAATCTCTCTAAAACACCCAAGAATCACTTTCTAATTGAAGATTAGGCTTAGCAAACATCAAATCAAGGAGTATTAGCACGAGAACCGAGGTAGAGCTGCTGTGTAAGATTGGGAACAGCGCCAAATCAGAGAATATTTCAGTTTTGGGTTTCTAGTTGTGGCAAAGGTGAGTGATTTGTATCGTTTTGACACTAATTACAGTTAATTAAGGGTAATTAGTGAAGATTAGCGAATTTATACGTAAATAAATTCTGGAAAAATTCTTAAAATTCTAAAATAATGTTTTAAGGCTCTGTTAGAAATTTGGGTTAATTTCGATGCATTTTGCTAATCGTATGCTTAAACATGATTAAGAGGGATTATGGGAAAATATGAAGTTTTAGTCACTTTTTGATCCATTTTGATTCATTTGAATTGTTGGTTGCTGTTTGTGGTTGCTATTACATGTTGCTATGACTCTATGGTATGTTTCATGATTGATTAGAATAGTTAAATTGGTCGAAAACGTCGTCGAATGGCGTAGAAAGCTCGCTGGAAAGTTGCAGAAGTGTGCAGGTTCCGAACCGGTTCGGATCGGAGGAAGGGGTCGGATCGGATTTGTGAACTGACCAAGAGGATTCGAACTGGGTTGGAACTTGCCACTGGAGGAGGCTTGGCGAGAAGGAAGGCCGTTTACTTAGAGTTGGAGTGGACAAGGGGATCGGATCGGAACTATGGAGCAGGATCGGAACTATGGAGCAGGATCGGATCGGAGTAGGAGAGAGCGGATCGGATCGGAAGCATAATAGAGGCCAGATCGGATCGACTCACGAATGGGAGGCTACGACTGGAGCAAGACGAAGGGATCGGATCGGATCGGAGTAGATGGAAAACGAGGAAGCTGATCGAAGGAGGAGCATGAACTCGAAGGAAGACAGCAACCCGACCCGACCCGGAGGAGGACATCGACCCGACCCGAAGTGAAGAACCCGACCCGAACCGAATGGGAAGACGACAAGGAGGACCGACCCGAACCGACGAGGCAATGACTACCGAACCGAACCGAATTCTAGGACTGTTACTGTGCGACAACTCTTCTGAAGACCCACTCCAATTCGACCAAACCCGAGATGCAAAGGAAGTCCAAATGAGAAGTTAGAGCTCAAGATTCAGAGGGGAATCAACGAGTTCGCTTCATGGTTGGGCTTTGCTGCGGGACGCGTGTTAAGGAGTTATCGACGTCTATAGCTTTGGACCACTATGGTAGGAGGTACGAAGGCGGATTCAGGGCCATTATGGCATCGGTAGAACCAAGGGCTACGACCAATGAAGTGGGTCATTGAAATGGTTGGTCATGACTCCAAGTGTTTGGCTTGGTCACAGCAGGGTTTCTACAAGTCGGGATTCGTCGTTACCTCAGTTTGTCTAGTGTTCCAAAGTGGTAGATGTCGTACGCTTTACGCACTGAGTGAGAGATGTGAGGATGGTTGCTATGGATGATTTGTTGCTATCATTGTGACATGCACACCCCACCCCCGTATTCTTACACTATTTATTATGGCACCTTGGAGTATTGTACGGTATGTGGTACTAACTCTTTGGTTGCAGGTCCAGGTTCAGGTATGGTTTAGTATACCTGTTATTATTCTGTTTAGATGCTTATCGCTCATACCAGGCTTTATGTCTGACCCAGAGTTTTATGTCTCCTCTTATTACTCTGGGTGCTCACACGAGCAGACTAGAGACAGGTTAGCTGGTGATGCACGGGTAGATGATCCGGAGACGAGCAGGAGGCTTCCACGTAATATATATAGTATTCTCCCTGTGTTGTTGAAGATCACTGCTTGGGCACTGTTGGTGTATCTTCTGCTTCAGCTTTCTTTTGTTTAGAGACAGTAAATTTGGAAAATTGTAATAAGCTGTATTTGGATTTCCGCTGCTTTGATGATTGATGTTGATTTTAGTTATCAGCTTATGCACTGTCTCGCCTGTTTTGTGTCAAGTATGTTATTATTATATTTTATTCCATGCGCTGTGAGACATTCTACAGGTTTCTTGATTAGTTCATTCTCTTCTTCCCTTTCTCCTGACGACCGTCTTGTGCTAGTCGGGCATGTGTACAGCGCACTTTTGGAGGAAATGCAGGCTGGTGCGGGGCGGGCCGTCACATTACCAGTCTTTATGACTGACCCCGTTTTGTTTCGCCTCTTGTCTTCCGTTTCCCCCCCAGGTTACAGGGAGGAAATGCTATAGTAGTTTGGACTTCTTCTGCTTGAAGGTCGTCACGCATGGCTTGGACTTTTCTTGGCTATGGCTACTTTACTGTTTTACTTGGGGAATAATTTATGAAATGGTTTTATGCTTCTTTATTATTGCAAGACAGGTTTTGATGTATTCTGATGTAAAAGGCTTTAGACCTTATTTTATAAGGTAATGAAATTTGTTTTACTTCCGCTGTTTTATATATATATATATATGTTCTGTCTTGTAATATTTCTGTGCATGTTTACCTCGATAATGCTTCACCAAACCTAGTGCATTCCCTTTGTGAGTGACCCTAGCGGAGGTGGGGTGTTACATTTGGTATCAGACCAGAAGGTTACCAGACTGGGCAAAAGTTTTTAAAACCTTCTGAAAAGTATATGAAAAACCGTTTACAAAGAAGCATTTTTTTCAAGAAAAGTTTGTTTTAAAAGGCTATTCCCCAAAGGCCATTAGCAGTATCCTTTGATTCCTTGATTGAATCTCCTTTCCTTTCATTCCTCCATCTGTGGTCACAGTAGTTCTAACTGTGACTAATCTTTGTCTAGCCACGTAGGTGTTTCCCGTACGATGGAGGTGGTTCTTAAGAGACCTGTTGCCGTGGTACAAGGAAGGATAATAAGAGTAAGGATAAAGGACGCGAGCTTAAGGATAAGCAACTGTTGCTATGGCTTAGTCCATCAAGGAGGACAAGGACAAGATCATCGGAGAGGGCAATTGTACGCTCCCATTTCTAGGGTACCTAAAAGAAATGGTACCATTTCTGGTAAAGGTTTAGTCGTTCTTTTATATCATCCCGTCCAGACTTTGTCTTGATCATCGTATCATTTAAGTCTGCTTGGATAGTTGAGTCTCTGCACCTTAGTACTAGCATGGTAGAGGATCCCAGTTTTTGTCCCAAAATCTGGTTGGAGAGTCGGTCCATTTATTCATGACTTGTTGGATTTGAGAACGTCTATGCTAAGTGTTGAGATTAGAAGCAATACTTCTATTGTTGAGCTATGGATGGATTCTAGGGGTAAAGTGGTTATCCAGTAAGGGATACCATTCTCGGTTTTGAAAAGAGGGTAGTCAGACTCTTGGCTTGCTTTGGTAATACCTTCGAAGTCTCGTGTAACCTTTTAGGTTCTGTCATGGTTAGTTACCTAGAATCTCTTGATGCATTTATCGGAAATCTCTGATCCAATCGAGTAACGTCCGCCAATAAGACGGATGGTTCATTCTGCTTGAGCATGGGTTACAGGAACCACCCTAGTAAGTGCACGTGGTAACATGGATTGGCATTGGTAAACGAGATCCAGAATTCACTAGTGAATTTTGGAGAGCTTGCATGAGTACGTAGATATGGTTGAGCCAAGTATACTAGGGAAAGAATAAATGGAAGTGGAACGAGAGGCGACAGTGAAAGGAGTTCCGACTCATACCTTGGAAATAGGAATCAAGGAACTACGAAATCATGAAGTCAAAGGCTGTCAAGACACACTGGAATTAAGCTCGAGGAAATGCGGCTTAGACGCGCGCATCGTGTCTCTTTGTAAGAGTATATCGTTGATCCCTGGTTCTCCTGTAGAGCTTACTTACATGCTATCTTTTGGTGGATATCCTCTCGGTCATGTTTCTGTTACAAACCCCGTAAGGAGTTTGCCTTGTTTATTTCCTCGATCTCATCTTGGGAACCTTAGACAGAAATCTATGGATGTAAACATGTATTGAAAACATGTTATGATTGATATGGTTGCAAATGGTTGCAAGTGGTTTCTCGTGGATGCGCGAATACACATTAGATACTAGATTGACGCAGTCACGTTTCATGTTGCATATGCACGAGTATTTATACTTGTTTATGGATGAAATTGAATGTGTTATCATGCGGATGTTGCATATGAATGAATGTTTGTGCACGCATATAGTACTTATATGACTAGGACTATTCGCATACATGTTGGACTCATGGCACTAAACATATTTTGCATTAGAAAGATCATTCATGCCTGATCATTAGCATTAGCTAAGGAGCATATACACACACGTTCTGCATATGTTCATATGGCATTAGAAATCGTCTAAGGACAATGGTTGCCTGTGGATGATGTTTTGAGTAGATGGATGATGGATGGTAGGATACGTTCTTCCTAACTTGGAGATTTCGGGGACGAAATCCTTAAAGGAAGGGAGAGTGTAACAACCCGAAATTTAACAACATGTTAAGACAAGAATCAAGGCAGAATTAAATGTTAAAATTTGAATCAGGTAAAATGGACATCACCATTGTGTTCCTCTTGAAAAAATACGCGAAATAGAGTCCGAGTTTTCGTAAATCGGAGTCCGTATGACCAAGATATGGCCAAAACAAGTTTTCAGCAGTTTTCTTGCAGACTGACTTGTGTCGACTGCCATGTCGACTTGCAAGTCGACCTCCATCCCCTGTTGTCGACAGGGGAGTTGACTCCCCCCCTGTACAGGTCGATTTTTTTGTACTGGGGTGGCCCAGAACCCATTTTTGAGGCCCGGGATGAGTTTTGATGGCCCGAATTGACTCTAGGGTTGATTTTAAGGCCCTAAATGGTTCCTACATGTGACTTCTTCCCCAAGACATGCTTTAAAGGCTAGGATTGGTTCTAGGGTTTACCCTTTGGCTAAACCTATCCTAGTCTTCTATAAAAAGACCCCCAACCCTCTCCTAAAACCCTCATAAATTGATCCTACAACTAAACTATGCCAAAATGATTCCTCATCATGGCCTCCACTTCAACCCATGGCCTCCATCTTCTTCTTCATGATAGCTTAAGTGTTCTAAGCTAGTTTCAAAGTAAAGGAGCCTCTTTTCTTCATTCATGAGAGATTCTATGATCATTTGAGTGATTTCATGTTTGTATGAGAGTTCATAAGTTGCATTCTAGCCAAAGTTGCAACCTTTTCTTGACCAAAAAGCAAGGATCTTGCATGAGAGCTCATAAGCTTCATTCAAAGCCAAAGTTGAAACCTTTCTTCTTCAAAGCAAGGATTTTTATTGATATTTGCTCAAGGGTTTCATTTGGAGCTTGTTCTTTTGGGGTTTTTGGGTGATAGCATGAATGGCTTCGTCTCAATCTTTGTTTTATATGTTTATTTGTGCCTTCATAGAATTGTAAGCCCTCTTCCTACTCTTAGATATTAACTTTAAACTTAATGTGACATGTTGTAAGTTGGGTTTGAACATTAAGTATGTTGCATGCTATCATGTTATGTATCCTATCATGACTAAAAAGCCATTATCTTGATCTTGTGGGCTTAAAGATATAAACATTATGTTGAATGTTGCATTTTGGCAACATGAGAACTATCATGTCCCTTATGATAGCTTACATGTAATGCCATATGCGAACTTCTAGCCATCTTTCTATGTCATTTATCACTATGATTCACCTATGTGCTAAGTTTGAGGTTGTGCATGTTTTTGAGGCCTAATAATGTAATATGCAAGTTAATGAACACATTTATACCTTATTTGCCACCATGTTTAACTTGTGGCCTTATACCCCTTTTGTCATGGCTTTGCCAAGTTCCTTCTTTTAATCCATTATGCGTTGTTGCGAATGTATATGCGAGTTTAAAAGCGTTGGGTTACGTTATGGGTAAAACTTTAATGACGTGAAACACGATTTGGGTAAATGGGTACAAACATGACAACATGTAACTTTGGCTATGAGCATGGGACTTGAAAACTTGACACGTATGGGTTGTAAGTGTAATAAGACACTAGACCAAACATGAAGATGGCCAACTCGAGGTTGGGTTGAGTTTGTAGCATAAATCTACCCGGACCCGCCCGGCTTAACTAGTGGCTACAAACAATAGGATCCAATGTGAGAAGTTGGTCATGACGCGCTTAAGACCCGAGGTTAGACTAGGTTGTGGTGTAAAACTACCCGGACCCGCCCGGCTTAACTAGTAACCACAACAAAGTCTAATGTGAGAGGTTGAGAGTGCATTAATTAAATTAATTCCACATGATAAGGTTAAGTAAGTTTGACTAATGACACTTAACCGATATGACACGAATGGGTAGGTTAAGTGGGACCGGGCTTGATTTCTTAATGACACTTAACCATACAAGACAATTAGGGGATGGGGTTAAGTAATTTACGCTTAACTAATCCGACTTGGTAATTAGATGGGGTTAAGTAACCTTCACTTAACTAATCTAAACACGGTAATTAGATGGGGTTAAGTAACCTTCACTTAACTAATCTAAACACGGTAATTCGATGGGGTTAATTTAAACACTTAACCAATCTAAACGTGGTAATTCAATGAGGTTAAGTAACCAGTACTTCACCAACTTAACACGGTAATTTAATGGGGTTAAGTAACCAGTACTTAACCAACTTAACACGGTAATTTAATGGGGTTAAGTAACTTATACTTGACCAATGATACATGATGATTTGATGAGGTTAAGTAACCTATACTTAACCAATCTAATAGGTGGACCTGATAGGGTTAAGTCACAAGGCCTTTTAAAATTAGGCTTAACCATTGTAAAACGATTAGTGGATGGGGTTAAGCTAACCCATACTTAACCAATCCGACTCGATAATCTAATGGGATTATGATAATCTATGCTTAATCAATCTAACACGATAATCTGATAGGGTTAAGACAAATAAATACTTAACCAATTTGACTTGATAGGGTTAAGTCACGAGCTTCTTGGTACACTTAACCAACTTAAAGGGCTAAGCCTTAAACTTGAGTACTTAGCCAATCTTGACATGATTCGTAGGCGGGTTAAGTCATGAACTTGGATAACAACACTTAACCCATTTGACAAAACCCTAGCTCAGGGGACTAGGTTGGAAATCGTAGTTAACAAGGACAGCGGAAAGAGGGGCTAAGTGGTAAACCTTAGTTAAGGGTAACTAAGTAATAATTCTTAGCTAAGGACATAGGACTAGTTCATAAAGAGATGGGTAACCTGGTACGGTAGGTCATCGCTTAGTATACGAGGAGGAGCAAGTTATCTGACTTGGATAAAAGCTCCAGCGAACTGGGTAACGAAGCGGAAGCTTCGGGGAACGTGAGGGTACTCTTGGTATCCCTCTGTGAGGTGGCGTGTGGTCCATGAAACCCGGCCTCACAGAGGTTAAGGTCTACGGTAGAAGAGCCAAGAGTATGCCTTGGTTGCTATGCGAGCGACCTAAAGACTAAGATGGATTAGCGTGGAGTCGACGATACTTGATTTTGCCCCGGGATAGCATGTCGCCGGCTACCTACCTTCTTTAGTCAATCGTGTACGTACGGAAAGGCAGGGAACTCCCAAAAGACCATATACTAGCTATCGAGTTATGGGTGAGGTTGGCTATCTGGAAATGGGCATCGATGGGCCGTAGTGTAGTTCTCATACATGATTTTTCTTGGGTTGCCTTTCAGTAGTTGAGGGAGGGGTCACGTGGGACCATAGCCACGGGTACAAAAACAGACCTTGATATCTGCATCAGCAGACGACTTAAAGCTCCCGACCGAGTTCCGTATTTCTTGATTTGCCCTGGCACGGAACTCGGATGGCACATTGAGGAACATGTGCGTCTAGACATGGAAAACGATTCACGATACATACGCGGGATAAAGGGCACGGTTGACGGGTGGCATAATCCCCAGTAGCCCTAGGTGGCCTGAACCCGAACCGAGACACGGAAACGTTCATTAAGTAGCATAATCCCTAGTGGTCCTAGGCGGCATAAATCCTAAGTGAACGCACGATAGTCCATGGTAAGGAAACATAACTAGATCAAGGGTAGCAGTCCAAAATAACCTCAAGGATAAAACGTTTACATGGGAAATCCCGTATGGCCTACGGCAAAGGACTGAACTTATACATGGAAAGAAACATACGAGTTGGGAAAACCTACATATGCTATATATTAGGTTGACATGGACCATTACATGACATTGGGCAAGGGACATTCATGGTTAACACATGACGCGGGTTGGGATACTAGTACGAGAGGTGCAGAGCAAATATACATGTTAGAACCATGAGAAATATACATGATAGATACCGTGGGATGTTGTACAGGATGGGTACCTTGGGATAGTATACTTGGTAGAAACCTGACGATGTGGTACCTTGATTATCTTGACACCGTAGTTTATCATGACACACTCGTTTATCTTGGTACAGTAGTTCATTCTGTTATTTTAGCTTATCTATCTTGTCATCATACTTATGTTCATCTCAGTTCCTCATGCCAGTTAACTTTACTTGTTTATATACTGATAGTAGATAGGGCTTACCAGTCTTTATGACTGACCCCGTTTTGTTTCGCCTCTTGTCTTCCGTTTCCCCCCAGGTTACAGGGAGGAAATGCTATAGTAGTTTGGACTTCTTCTGCTTGAAGGTCGTCACGCATGGCTTGGACTTTTCTTGGCTATGGCTACTTTACTGTTTTACTTGGGGAATAATTTATGAAATGGTTTTATGCTTCTTTATTATTGCAAGACAGGTTTTGATGTATTCTGATGTAAAAGGCTTTAGACCTTATTTTATAAGGTAATGAAATTTGTTTTACTTCCACTGTTATATATATATATATATATATATATATATATATGTTCTGTCTTGTAATATTTCTGTGCATGTTTACCTCGATAATGCTTCACCAAACCTAGTGCATTCCCTTTGTGAGTGACCCTAGCGGAGGTGGGGTGTTACATTTGGTATCAGAGCAGAAGGTTACCAGACTGGGCAAAAGTTTTTAAAACCTTCTGAAAAGTATTTGAAAAACCGTTTACAAAGAAGCATTTTTTTCAAGAAAAGTTTGTTTTAAAAGGCTATTCCCCAAAGGCCATTAGCATTATCCTTTGATACCTTGATTGAATCTCCTTTCATTCCTCCATCTGTGGTCACAGTAGTTCTAACTGTGACTAATCTTTGTCTAGCCACGTAGGTGTTTCCCGTACGCTGGAGGTGGTTCTCGAGAGAACTGTTGCCATGGTACAAGGAAGGATAATAAGAGTAAGGATAAAGGACGCGAGCTTAAGGATAAGCAACTGTTGCTATGGCTTAGTCCATCAAGGAGGACAAGGACAAGATCATCGGAGAGGGCAATTGTACGCTCCCATTTCTAGGGTACCTAAAAGAAATGGTACCATTTCTGGTAAAGGTTTAGTCGTTCTTTTATATCATCCCGTCCAGACTTTGTCTTGATCATCGTATCATTTAAGTCTGCTTGGATAGTTGAGTCTCTGCACCTTAGTACTAGCATGGTAGAGGATCCCAGTTTTTGTCCCAAAATCTGGTTGGAGAGTCGGTCCATTTATTCATGACTTGTTGGATTTGAGAACGTCTATGCCAAGTGTTGAGATTAGAAGCAATACTTCTATTGTTGAGCTATGGATGGATTCTAGGGGTAAAGTGGTTATCCAGTAAGGGATACCATTCTCGGTTTTGAAAAGAGGGTAGTCATACTCTTGGCTTGCTTTGGTAATACCTTCGAAGTCTCGTGTAACCTTTTAGGTTCTGTCATGGTTAGTTACCTAGAATCTCTTGATGCATTTATCGGAAATCTCTGATCCAATCGAGTAACGTCCGCCAATAAGACGGATGGTTCATTCTGCTTGAGCATGGGTTACAGGAACCACCCTAGTAAGTGCACGTGGTAACATGGATTGGCATTGGTAAACGAGATCCAGAATTCACTAGTGAATTTTGGAGAGCTTGCATGAGTACGTAGATATGGTTGAGCCAAGTATACTAGGGAAAGAATAAATGGAAGTGGAACGAGAGGCAACAGTGAAAAGAGTTCCGACTCATACCTTGGAAATAGGAATCAAGGAACTACGAAATCATGAAGTCAAAGGCAGTCAAGACACACTGGAATTAAGCTCGAGGAAATGCGGCTTAGACGCGCGCATCGTGTCTCTTTGTAAGAGTATATCGTTGATCCCTGGTTCTCCTATAGAGCTTACTTACATGCTATCTTTTGGTGGATATCCTCTCGGTCCTGTTTCTGTTACAAACCCCGTAAGGAGTTTGCCTTGTTTATTTCCTCGATCTCATCTTGGGAACCTTAGACAGAAATCTATGGATGTAAACATGTATTGGAAACATGTTATGATTGATATGGTTGCAAATGGTTGCAAGTGGTTGCTCGTGGATGCGCGAATACACATTAGATACTAGATTGACGCGGTCACGTTTCATGTTGCATATGCACGAGTATTTATACTTGTTTATGGATGAAATTGAATGTGTTATCATGCGGATGTTGCATATGAATGAATGTTTGTGCACGGATATAGTACTTATATGACTAGGACTATTCGCATACATGTTGGACTCATGGCACTAAACATATTTTGCATTAGAAAGATCATTCAGGCCTGATCATTAGCATTAGCTAAGGAGCATATACACACACGTTCTGCATATGTTCATATGGCATTAGAAATCGTCTAAGGACAATGGTTGCCTGTGGATGATGTTTTGAGTAGATGGATGATGGATGGTAGGATACGTTCTTCCTAACTTGGAGATTTCGGGGATGAAATCCTTAAAGGAAGGGAGAATGTAACAACCCGAAATTTAACAACATGTTAAGACAAGAATCAAGGCAGAATTAAATGTTAAAATTTGAATCAGGTAAAATGGACATCATCATTGTGTTCCTCTTGAAAAAATACGCGAAATAGAGTCCGAGTTTTCGAAAATCGGAGTCCGTATGACCAAGATATGGCCAAAACAAGTTTTCAGCAGTTTTCTGGCAGACTGACTTGTATCGACTGCCAAGTCGACTTGCAAGTCGACCTCCATCCCCTGGTGTCGACTGGGGAGTCGACTCCCCCCCTGTACAGGTCGATTTTTTTGTTCTGGGGTGGCCCAGAACCCATTTTTGAGGCCCGGGATGAGTTTTGATGGCCCGAATTGACTCTAGGGTTGATTTTAAGGCCCTAAATGGTTCCTACATGTGACTTCTTCCCCAAGACATGCTTTAAAGGCTAGGATTGGTTCTAGGGTTTATCCTATGGCTAAAACTATCCTAGTCTTCTATAAAAAGACCCCCAACCCTCTCCTAAAACCCTCATAAATTGATCCTATAACTAAACTATGCCAAAATGATTCCTCATCATGGCCTCCACTTCAACCCATGGCCTCCATCTTCTTCTTCATGATAGCTTAAGTGTTCTAAGCTAGTTTCAAAGTAAAGGAGCCTCTTTTCTTCATTCATGAGAGATTCTATGATCATTTGAGTGATTTCATGTTTGTATGAGAGTTCATAAGTTGCATTCTAGCCAAAGTTGCAACCTTTTCTTGACCAAAAAGCAAGGATCTTGCATGAGAGCTCATAAGCTTCATTCAAAGCCAAAGTTGAAACCTTTCTTCTTCAAAGCAAGGATTTTTATTGATATTTGCTCAAGGGTTTCATTTGGAGCTTGTTCTTTTGGGGTTTTTGGGTGATAGCATGAATGGCTTCGTCTCAATCTTTGTTTTATATGTTGATTTGTGCCTTCATAGCATTGTAAGCCCTCTTCCTACTCTTAGATATTAACTTTAAACTTAATGTGACATGTTGTAAGTTGGGTTTGAACATTAAGTATGTTGCATGCTATCATGTTATGTATCCTATCATGACTAAAAAGCCATTATCTTGATCTTGTGGGCTTAAAGATATAAACTTTATGTTGAATGTTGCATTTTGGCAACATGAGAACTATCATGTCCCTTATGATAGCTTACATGTAATGCCATATGCGAACTTCTAGCCATCTTTCTATGTCATTTATCACCATGATTCACCTATGTGCTAAGTTTGAGGTTGTGCATGTTTTTGAGGCCTAATAATGTAATATGCAAGTTAATGAACACGTTTATACCTCATTTGCCACCATGTTTAACTTGTGGCCTTATACCCCTTTTGTCATGCCTTTGCCAAGTTCCTTCTTTTAATCCATTATGCGTTGTTGCGAATGTATATGCGAGTTTAAAAGCGTTGGGTTACGTTATGGGTAAAACTTTAATGACGTGAAACATGATTTGGGTAAATGGGTACAAACATGACAACATGTAACTTTGGCTATGAGCATGGGACTTGAAAACTTGACACGTATGGGTTGTAAGTGTAACAAGACACTAGACCAAACATGAAGATGGCCAACTCGAGGTTGGGTTGAGTTTGTAGCATAAATCTACCCGGACCCGCCCGGCTTAACTAGTGGCTACAAACAATAGGATCCAATGTGAGAAGTTGGTCATGACGCGCTTAAGACCCGAGGTTAGACTAGGTTGTGGTGTAAAACTACCCGGACCCGCCCGGCTTAACTAGTAACCACAACAAAGTCTAATGTGAGAGGTTGAGAGTGCATTAATTAAATTAATGCCACATGATAAGGTTAAGTAAGTTTGACTAATGACACTTAACCGATATGACACGAATGGGTAGGTTAAGTGGGACCGGGCTTGATTTCTTAATGACACTTAACCATACAAGACAATTAGGGGATGGGGTTAAGTAATTTACGCTTAACTAATCCGACTTGGTAATTAGATGGGGTTAAGTAACCTTCACTTAACTAATCTAAACACGGTAATTAGATGGGGTTAAGTAACCTTCACTTAACTAATCTAAACACGGTAATTCGATGGGGTTCAGTTAAACACTTAACCAATCTAAACGTGGTAATTCAATGAGGTTAAGTAACCAGTACTTAACCAACTTAACACGGTAATTTAATGGGGTTAAGTAACCAGTACTTAACCAACTTAACACGGTAATTTAATGGGGTTAAGTATCTTATACTTGACCAATGATACATGATGATTTGATGAGGTTAAGTAACTTATACTTAACCAATCTAATAGGTGGACCTGATAGGGTTAAGTCACAAGGCCTTTTAAAATTAGGCTTAACCATTGTAATACGATTAGTGGATGGGGTTAAGCTAACCCATACTTAACCAATCCGACTCGATAATCTGATGGGATTAAGATAATCTATGCTTAATCAATCTAACACGATAATCTGATAGGGTTAAGACAAATAAATACTTAACCAATTTGACTTGATAGGGTTAAGTCACGAGCTTCTTGGTACACTTAACCAACTTGTAGGGCTAAGCCTTAAACTTGAGTACTTAGCCAATCTTGACATGATTCGTAGGCGGGTTAAGTCATGAACTTGGATAACAACACTTAACCCATTTGACAAAACCCTAGCTCAGGGGACTAGGTTGGAAATCGTAGTTAACAAGGATAGCGGAAAGAGGGGCTAAGTGGTAAACCTTAGTTAAGGGTAACTAAGTAATAATTCTTAGCTAAGGACACAGGACTTGTTCATAAAGAGATGGGTAACCTGGTACGGTAGGTCATCGCTTAGTATACGAGGAGGAGCAAGTTATCTGACTTGGATAAAAGCTCCAGCGAACTGGGTAACGAAGCGGAAGCTTTGGGGAACGTGAGGGTACTCTTGGTATCCCTCTGTGAGGTGGCGTGTGGTCCATGAAACCCGGCCTCACAGAGGTTAAGGTCTGCGGTAGAAGAGCCAAGAGTATGCCTTGGTTGCTATGCGAGCGACCTAAAGACTGGGATGGATTAGCGTGGAGTCGACGATACTTGATTTTGCCCCGGGATAGCATGTCGCCGGCTACCTACCATCTTTAGTCAATCGTGTACGTACGGAAAGGCAGGGAACTCCCAAAAGACCATATACTAGCTATCGAGTTATGGGTGAGGTTGGCTATCTGGAAATGGGCATCGATGGGCCGTAGTGTAGTTCTCATACATGATTTTTCTTGGGTTGCCTTTCAGTAGTTGAGGGAGGGGTCACGTGGGACCATAGCCACGGGTACAAAAACAGACCTTGATATCTGCATCAGCAGACGACTTAAAGCTCCCGACCGAGTTCCGTATTTCTTGATTTGCCCTGGCACGGAACTTGGATGGCACATTGAGGAACATGTGCGTCTAGACATGGAAAACGATTCACGGTACATACGCGGGATAAAGGGCGCGGTTGACGGGTGGCATAATCCCCAGTGGCCCTAGGTGGCCTGAACCCGAACCGAGACACGGAAACGTTCATTAGGTAGCATAATCCCTAGTGGTCCTAGGCGGCATAAATCCTAAGTGAACGCACGATAGTCCATGGTAAGGAAACATAACTAGATCAAGGGTAGCAGTCCAAAATAACCTCAAGGATAAAACGTTTACATGGGAAAGCCCGTATGGCCTACGGCAAAGGACTGAACTTATACATGGAAAGAAACATACGAGTTGGGAAAACCTACATATGCTATATATTAGGTTGACATGGATCATTACATGACATTGGGCAAGGGACATTCATGGTTAACACATGACGCGGGTTGGGATACTAGTACGAGAGGTGTAGAGCAAATATACATGTTAGAACCATGAGAAATATACATGATAGATACCGTGGGATGTTGTACAGGATAGGTACCTTGGGATAGTATACTTGATAGAAACCTGACGATGTGGTACCTTGATTACCTTGACACCGTAGTTTATCATGACACACTCGTTTATCTTGGTACAGTAGTTCATTCTGTTATTTTAGCTTATCTATCTTGTCATCATACTTATGTTCGTCTCAGTTCCTCATGCCAGTTAACTTTACTAGTTTATATACTGATAGTAGATAGGGCTTACCAGTCTTTATGACTGACCACGTTTTGTTTCGCCTCTTGTCTTCCGTTTCCCCCCCAGGTTACAGGGAGGAAATGCTATAGTAGTTTGGACTTCTTCTGCTTGAAGGTCGTCACGCATGGCTTGGACTTTTCTTGGCTATGGCTACTTTACTGTTTTACTTGGGGAATAATTTATGAAATGGTTTTATGCTTCTTTATTATTGCAAGACAGGTTTTGATGTATTCTGATGTAAAAGGCTTTAGACCTTATTTTATAAGGTAATGAAATTTGTTTTACTTCCGCTGTTTTATATATATATATATATATATATATATATATATATATATATATGTTATGTCTTGTAATATTTCTGTGCATGTTTACCTCGATAATGCTTCACCAAACCTAGTGCATTCCCTTTGTGAGTGACCCTAGCGAAGGTGGGGTGTTACAACGCAGTAGGGCGCAAGGGGGAGCATACGTCCCTGTGATCATATAGAAGGCTCCAACGGACTGGCTTATGAAGCATGCGGCTTCGAGGGGACATGAGGGTACTCTTGGTATCCCTCTGTGAGAATGCGTATGATCCGCCTGGGCTCACTGACTTTAAGGTATGCATAAGAAGGACCAAAAGGATGCCTTGGTTGCAATAATAAGGCAACCTAAAGACTAGGATGGACCAGCATGAGTCGGCGATAACCAGTTGGCTTTGTGATAGCACGTCGTTGGCTACCTACCATCTTGAGTCGGTCGACCACGAAAAGCGGAAAGGCGGAGAACTCCAAAAGACCATATACTTGCTATCTAGTTATGGGTGAGGTTGGCCAATAGGTTTGTGGGGGCATAGAGGGCCTGCATACAGTTCTCATTTTTGATATTCTTGGGTGCCTTTCATTAGTTGAAGGAGGGGTCAAGTGGGACCATAGCCACAGTAAAAACAGACCTTAGCATCTGCATCGGCAGATAACTTGAAGCTCCCGACTGAGTTCCGTATTTCTAGATTTGCCCTGCCACGGGACTCGGGTCGTAATATAGAGGGCATGTGCAGCTAGATATCTAGCACGTTTAAAGATATGATTGGGACGTAAAGTATAGGAACGCATATCGCTCGGGGTAGTATGTCCTAGACTAGAGGGCATTGTACGATTGGTAGCATAAACCCTAGTTGAACCTAGGTAGCATAAACCCTAGTTGAACCTAGGTAGCATAAACCCTGGTTGAACCAAGGAAGTGTTCGACAAAGTAAACCCTAGTTGGACCTAGGTAACACTCGATGGTAAACCCTTGTTGGGTCTAGGTAGTATTCGGTAACAGAACCTAGTTAGACCTAGGTTGGCAGTCCAAACGCTTACGTAACACAGAAATGGTGGTTTTACACAGACGTAGTGAGAATATATATATATATATATATATATATATATATATATAAACACGCATGAAAGCCCGTACGACGTACGACATTGGATAAGGAACTGCGTACATATGACAAGATGACACGAGTTGGATAAGGGACTGCGTACACATGAAAAGAGGACACAAGTAGGGGGTAACTACATATACATTGTATTAGGTTAATCTACTAATGGATGGATAAGTATAGCTTAAAGAGCTAACATTGTTAACAACCTAATAACCAAGAAAATGTAACTGAACGGTATATGTAGGATTATACAGAAGTTTATTCTAAGTCCAGTCATACAGAACTTATGTTTTGACCCCTTCCTCATTACATACTTCCAGGTTAGGTTCAAGACAAAGATGGTATAGCTTTGGATACTGTTTAGCAGTATTGTTAATAAGGCAAAGCTATATTTGAATATATTATACTTTATTTCCTTCCGCTATGAGATGCTTTACGAATTCTAACATGTTTCTTTATCTCTGTCTTTTTATGCAGGATACCAGAGCACCCAACTCGGGTTTCGATAGATTGGGTTTGTGAAAAAAAAATCGGTCTGTCGAAATCCGGGTTGTTACATCTGGTATCAGAGCTTCGGTTTAGTGTTCCTAGGGAGATAATGAGTGAACGTATTTATATTTTATAAAATATAAATATATTATATATATAAACCTAAATCCATATAGTAACCCACTTGGTATGGAAAGAGTTGGGATATTTAGTTTGTACATTAAAGTAATAAACATAGAAATTTTTGAGACCCATAGGTGGTTTGGTTGGAAAGTGTACCATATGATTTGGTATTATAGAAAGAAAGTATCCCATAGAGTTAAAACTGAAATGTTATTATTTTAGAGTAGTGGGTTTAGAAGTGAAACCTTATAAATTAGAAAAAGGTTAAAATGTGGATAATGGATTAGGAATATATATAGTTGAGAGAATTGGTTTGGAAAGTGCCTAGGAAAGCCTAGTTGAATTAAAAGACCCACTTTGAGTCTAGCCCAATGATTAACTTTTAAGAACTTGAATTTGTAAAAGTTTTGGTAAAAAGATATTGTAGTATTTTCAAGTTTTGATCTTAAAATTAATTTTGATGCTTAGTGCATGCTGGATTTTAAAAGTAAAATGGGGTATATTTTGTAAAACAATGATTATTTGTTTTTAAAAAAAAAAGGAATTCTCTCATTAAAAGGTGCATAATATAGAGCATATATAGCTCGCTAGTTTTCGTATTATAATATATGAAAGGGTTGAAAATAAAGTGTTGCATTTTGTAAAAGAAGTTTTAAAATCTCTATTCTGTTAATAATAAATTTTGATTATTGATTTACAAAGAAATTTTGTTAGGTGGATAAAATAAGACGTAGGAATAGAATAGTTGTCTGCACATTATAGCGAGTAGTTAAATTAACATTGTAATTAGAAACAACATAAACTCGATAGTTGTCCTTGTCTACTCCAGTTTTGGGATTTGAAAAAAAATGTTTTGCATTTTATTTTGTAACATGTTTTTATGGTTTGGCGAAAACAACTTTTGGAGAAGTAAATAAAGTTTTAACACTTTTAATTTTTGAAAGAAAAATGTAATGAAAAGAAAGGAGGCCAAACCATGTTTTAAAAAGAATGGAGTAGGTAAGGATTAGCGCCTAGAAAAGAACGAGAGAAAGTTAAAGCTATGAATTAAACAATTGGAACCAACTAGAGATTGGTTGAGTTGAGTGATTCTTTGAGTGTCAATCTGATGTTGATTTCGGTCTTCGGGGTTGATATTTAGGGAGTTACTCTCTTGCCAATTTACAGTCAGGGATTAGCTAATATTAAACTAATGGAAAATTTCCCGTAGAATGCATAAGCATTGAGAAACCTAAGTTTGTTGCTGGAAAAAAAGAAAAAGGATAGGCTAGTAATACACAGCAAGGACTAGTAGTGACTACTAAGTAGTAAAGGGCAAGTTAGTGGGTAGATCCTGTTGTGTGGACTCGCAATTGTCTAAGATAATAAAGTCCTAAGATTCTTGGCCCATAGTAGTAGCTGTGTAGGATGTTGTTTGAGTTGAATATAGAAAAAGCTTATTTGAAATAATAAACTTAAGTAATTGGATTAAGTCAAATAAGCTAAGAAAGAGAAAAGCCTAACTAACAAGAAACAATAAATTCAGTAAGGAAATAAATGTGACGGGAAAAGAAAATGAAAATCTTAAGAAAAAGATGAATAAATACGAAATTTTTCCAAGATAAGTTGAAAAAGAGAAGAAATTTTCTTATGTGGTTGTGCTTGGATAGGAAAATAGGAAATCTTCATAGAATAGTCACATAAAAATCCAAGTACGATTAGAAAAGAAAAACGGAGGATCTGAATTTTTCCGTTTTATACCTATTCGTAACATAAGAAATCGAATTTGGAAAATTAGATTTTTCTAAATTTCAAATTTAATGATGGATGGTAGGGTTTTGGATACGACGACTGGGTGAACTATGCTCTTATTCTATAAGAGTAAGGGAAAACTTGGATGAAAAATATTTTGATTTTTCTAGAATATTACATTCATATAGAACTGCAAGTATATGTAGGATGTGAGCAACATGTTTTGAAAGAGTTTTTAAAATTTTCATACATATAAGTGGATCCAAATTAGACATACAAATTATACTATGATGTATCTCACTTTGCACATGTGCACAATGTCTGCAACAATTGGATGCACACTTGATGGATGGATATTGCGAGGGATTATCTATTTTACTCTTATTGAATTTCGGGGACGAAATTCTTTAAGGGTAGGAGAATGTAACACCCCGCATTTTTAATATAATTAAAAATGTACAAATATGTATATATGCATAGATAGGTAAATAATGGTGATGTATAATGAAAATTAATTAATATATGGAAGAGAAGGAAAAATTAATTCGATAACAGTGTGCGTAACGAAAAAGATAATAAAATAAGGATACTTAATTTAAATATCAAGAATTAAGTAAAATGGACATCACCATTGCGTTCGTCTCGGAATTTTGCTTGGAATAGAGTCCAAGTTTTTGAAAATCAGACTCCGTATGAAAGAGTTATGGCCTTCGGAAGATTCAAGAGAAATTCAGAAATTAAATAGTAAAATAACCCAGACAGGTCGACCTATACCAAGGCAGGTCGACCTGGATGTCGACCTACCTTAGGCAGGTCGAACTAGGGGTCGACCTCCCCCCCCCCAATCTGGGCAGAATTCATTTTCTGCACCTGGACGCGATTTCTAACCTGATACGTTGACTAAACAGCTATATAATGACCCTTAACCCATTCTTTTTCTTTACCCAAGCCTATGAACCTGATACGTTGACTAAACAGCTATATAATGACCCTTAACCCATTCTTTTTCTTCACCCAAGCCTATGGCGACGCCATGGCCCTGTTCTAACTCAAATTCTTCTTCTCCAAGAGATTTCTAGATCCACTTTCTTCCCCTTTTCTCTTTAAAACATCTATTCTTAAAATTAAAGAGAATAAGGGATTCAGATCCACAATTTACACTACGCAAGGAGGAGGAATTCAGATTCACAACTTACGCTGCGCAAAGAAATCAAAGATAGATTAGATCTATGGATTGGGGTATAAAATCAATCAAAGTTAAATCAAATCCATGAATTGAAGATGAAAAGCAAGGTGAGTGGAATTATAATGAACTTGTTGCATAATAGTATTATTATCGTTTGTCATTCCCTAGTTATAAATTCAATTCAAGATTCATGTTATAATAATTGTTCTTTTATTCTCCTTCTCCTTTTTATTTTTGGATCTAGGTTATTTCGAACTTAGGCGAAATCTTATTATACATATGTACGATTGAAATATAGGAATATTGGGGCATAATTTATTTTATGCAATAGAGGAATATAATCTGTAATTTGGGGATTGTGGCATAACAATTAATATTGCAAATATTGGGACAATTGGTGAAATGTATTTTGTTATTCAATGAAATAAAGTTGAATTGGGAATTTTGGAGCGTATTTCTATAATGAATCTTTGGGTATGTTTTGGAAACATGAATCTATGTTGAATAGTGCACAACTATGAATTTCGATTTGTAATGTTAACCTGAAATTGTGTAAATATAATTGGAATTATTGAATATGGAATGGGATTGGGAAAAAGTGATTTATTTCAAATCTAATATTGCGGGATTGAGGTTTTAAACTATAAGTTTAAATTTTTGGTTATGGAAAAACGAATCTAAAAGTAAGAATCCTAAGTTGATAAAGGAAAAGATAAAACTTAGATTATGCGATTATGAGACCTCTTATGTGATTATGAAACCTAATTCATAACCTGAAATTGATGCTTAACGTTTTCATAAAAAAAATGGTTAATTGTCTAAAGATGAAACATGACTAACTCGAGGTTAGAATGAGTTTTGTGGTGTAATTCTTCCCGGAACCGCCCGACATATCCAGTGGCCACAAACAATAGGGTTTAATGTGAGAAGTTAGTCACAACGCGCTAAAACCCGAGTTTACATCGAGTTGTGGTGTAAGACTGCCCAGAACCGCCCGGCACACCCAGCAACCGCAACAATAGGTCTAATGTGGGAGGTTGGTGCATTAATAATCAATTAATGCTAATGACACATGCCAATATGGTAGGGTTCGGTTACCAACACTTAACCAATTTGACATGATGCGTGGGTGGGTTAAGTCAATATGAACTGATGGGCAACACTTAACCAATTTTGTGTAACATACAAGTAGTCGCATGAGCGGGAAGGTAGGGTTAAGTAAAACTTGACATATGGACAAAGATTAACCAACACAGTAATGGGGAATGATAACTACCTATTATAAACCAGAGTTGCGGTAATGTAAAATTAAATAATAGGTAAACTTGTCCTAGGACAAGGGAAGATTATGACTTAAGATGTAATACAAGACTTGAAGGGTGGGACGACTTATACTATGAAATAAGTTAATCTAAGCTAAAAATGTGGGAAAGCACCCGTACGATATTGTTTGATAAAGAAAACTTAAGTTATGTTTGAGTTCATTGGAAAACCGTAGTTAGAGAACTAAGTAAATAACGATGAAGGTAACCCAGTGTTGAACCATAGTTAGAGAACTAAGTAAATAAAAATGAAGGTAACCAAGTGTTGAAACTTAGTTAGGGAACTAAGTAAATAACAATAATGGCAACTGAGTAATAACCTTAGTTAGAGAACTAAGTAAATAACGATAATGGCAACTGAGTAATGAACCTTAGTTAGAGAACTAAGTAAAATGGCAACTGGGTAACGAACCTTAGTTAGAGAACTAAGTAAGCAACGGTAAAGATAACTAAGTAAGTAAACCATAGTTGAAGAGGACTAAGTAATAAACCTTTGTTAAAGAGATACTTGGTAGTTAGAATTGAAGGACAACATAAACGAGGATAACCAAGTTAATAAGACAAAGCAAGCGCGTAATCAGAAGTTTAGACATAAGGTCTAATAGTATGAAAGGATTAGGCGCTTGGACCAGTCCATACGATAGGGGATGAATAACCAAACTCGGTAGATCATCACGGCACCGTAGGGCGCGAGGGAGAGCATACGTCCCTCTGATCATATAGAAGGCTCCAACGGACTGGGTTACGAAGCATGCGGCTTCGAGGGGACGTGAGGGTAGTCTTGGTATCCCTCTGTGAGAATGCAGATGATCCTCCTGGGCTCACAGAGGTTAAGTTCTGTGTAAGAAGAACCAAGAGTATGCCTTGGTTGCAATAATAAGGCAACCTAAAGACTAGGATGGACCAGCGTGAGTCGGCGATAACCAGTTGGCCCTGTGATATCACGTCGTCGGCTACCAACCATCTTGTTTCAGTCGAGCATGAAAAGCGGAAACGCGGACCAAAAGACCATATACTTTCTATATAGTTATGGGTGAGGTTGGCCAATAGGTTTGTGGGGGCATAGAGGGCCTGCGTACAGTTCTCATTCTTGATATTCTTGGGTGCCCTTCATTAGTTGAGGGAGGGGTCAAGTGGGACCATATCCACAGTAAAAACAGACTTTAGCATCTGCATCGGTAGAAAACTTAAAGCCCCCGACCGAGTTCCATATTTCTTGATTTGCCCTGCCGCGGGACTCGGGTCGCACATATATAGGACATATGCAACTAGATATCTAGCACGTTTAAGGATACGATTGGGACGTAAAGTCTAGGAACGCATATCGCTCAGGGTAGTGTGTCCTAGACTAAAGGGCATTGTACGCTAGGTAGCATAAACCCTAGTTGAACCTAGGTAGCGTAAACCCTGGCAGAACCTAGGAAGCGTTCGATAAAGTAAACCCTAGTTGGACCTATGTAACACTCGATGGTAAACCCTAGTTGGATCTAGGTAGTATTCGGTAACAGAACCTAGTAAGACCTAGGTTGGCAGTCCAAACGCTTACACAACACAGAAATGGTGGTTTTACGTAGACGTAGTGAGAATATATATATATACACACACATGAAAGCCCGTACGACGTACGACAATGGATAAGGAACTGCGTACATATGACAAGATGACACGAGTTGGATAAGGGACTGCGTACACATGAAAAGAGGACACGAGTTGGGGGTAACTACATATACATTGTATTAGGTTAATCTACTAGTGGATGGATAAGTATAGCTTAAAGAGCTAACATTGTTAACAACCTAATTACCAAGAAAATGTAACTGAATGGTATATGTAGGATTATACAGAAGTTTATTCTAAGTCCAGTCACACAAAATTTATGTTCTGACCCCCTCCTCATTACGTACTTCCAGGTTAGGTTCATGACAGAGAAGTTATAGCTTTGGATACTGGTTTAGCAATATTGTTAATAAGGTAAAGCTATATTTTAATATATTATACTTTATTTCCTTCCGCTGTGAGATGCTTTACGAATTCTGACATGTTTCTTTATCTCTGTCTTTTTCTGCAGGATACCAGAGCACCCAACTCGGGTTTCGATAGATTGGGTTTTTGAAAAAAATTCTTTCTGTCGTAATTCGAGTTGTTACAGTTCAACTGACTGAATTTTGCAAATGATTTATTAGTAGTAGAAGGTTTTGGTAGTAAGCGGGTAGGGAGGATAAATGTCATGCCTAAAACAATAACTGTAGTATTATGGTTAGTGTACTCTTGGGTAGTAAAATGCAATCTAAAAGAGAATTTAGGCAGGGGATCCTCTATTACCTTTATTATTTAGCTTAACAATTGACCATTTTACTAGGATAATAAGATTCTCTATTAAAAATGGCGGTTTAGAAACCACAAACAATGATATTACTTGTGACCGTTTTCCTGCTTGGTGAAGATAACAATTTTTGTTAAAAGTTCCATCGTGGTTTTGAATAAAAATATCAGAGATCTAAAAGTAAATGCGTTAAACGATAATTTATGAAATCACAAATGGAATATTTTGGATTTCTATTTGAAACCAATAAACTTAAACATGATGAATAATGAAATATTGTTGATGTAACACCCCGAAAATTCTATAACTGTGAAATTAGCAAATTAAAGTATAATTAATCTGAAATCAAAGAACTAAGGGAAACGGGATACGCCATTGCGTTCGTCTCGGAAAAATACGCGAAATAGAGTCCGAGTTTTCGAAAAACGGAGTCCGTATGAAGAAGATATGGCCTTCGGAAGTTTTGAATTAAATTTAAAATTCAAACAGAATAAAATAATAATTTGAAATGGGGCCCAATGGGCCAGGCGGATAAAACACCCGCCTAGCCACCCAGGTCGACTGGGCTGTCGACCTGGGCTACCCATGTCGACAGGGATGTCGACAGCCCTGTCGACAGGGGTGTCGACCTGGTCGAGCCCAGTCAACCTGGCTGGCCAGGTCTGTGTTTGGTCGAATTTCTGTGGTCTGATTTGTCATTAGGGCTAGGTGGCGGGTTTTTATTGGTCTCTCTTCCTAATGAATGGCTACGATCTAACCTAGCAACATCAAGGGTCCTAATCAATTCCTAACCTCTATATAAACAACCCTAGACTAAACCCTAATCTATTCATTCAAAATAAGATTATAGCCGCCATGTTGCTGAGGAACGACAAAGAGTAGCCGCCGACTAAAGAGAGAGTTAGGAAGAAAGTTCTAAGCCTAAAGCAATTCAAAGCAACCTAAAGCTAATCGATTCAACAAAGGAATCATATCTCTTAATAAGAGAATTCGCCGCAACCATTGTAAGTAGAGTATTACTTTGGTATTAATAAACAACTGTGTTGATGTGTATGCTTGAATTGTGGCAATGGAAGTAATTCATATTTGTGCAAAATTATGTTATTCATTATAAAGAACTACATGCGGTAGTTCTATGCAAGTATACGTTTGGAATATTGCGCAAATTGTGTAATCTATATTGAAGCTACATGTATGTAGTTAATTGAAATTCATGCAAGTTTGGGGCTTTGTTATTATGCCATTATGATGTATATTTTTGTGCATAAATCGTTTTGCAAGTAATTGAAACTAGTTTGGTTATTATAGTTCATATGAAACTATGTGGAATTTTGACACCATAATCCATGTATTAAGTCATGCTTTTGCAAACTTATGAATATGGCTAGGAATGATATTTGGCATAATTGAAATCCGTTATTAAGTCTATCTTGTTTCAAAGGATTATATGATGACATGGCTAGGTTGGACTCAAAAATCCCTTTTTTTTTTTGCAAGTTTAAAGCAAACACCATGTTTAGGAATATTTATGCATAAGTATGTTTATACCATCGTTATGTGATTAGGCTTAAATCATGATTAAGTTGAATTATGCTATGTTCATGCTAGAAGTATTTATGCCATGCTTATGTTTGACAATATGCCATGCCTATGCAAGAAGTATTTTATGCCATGCTTATGTTTGACAATATGCCATGTTTATGCTAGAAGTATTTAGGCCATGCTTATGTTTGACATTATGCCTAAATAAGAATATAGGTTCATGTTGTAGTTAAACCTATGCAAGTTTACATGCCTTGATTTATGTCACCTATGTTTTACGACCAAAATACATGTCACCACTATGCAAGTACACCAATTTCTATTATGTATTTTCCAACGTCATATGCAAGTTCATGCGCTCACTTTCCCCTCTTTGTGTATACGCCATAAGCCTCCCCTTTTCGCATGGCTAAATTGGGCTTTAAAAGGCTAAGCCCAATATATATAAACGGACGTGTAAAACGGGGGAAAATAACGTTGGGTTAAAAATTAATTAATGAATGAAAATATGAAATAGAAGGGCCCAAAGTCAAGTATGGGTTGGGCCCATGGTTGGTGTACCCTTTACACCATTAACATAATAATGGGCCGCAAATATTTACATATAAGAAATAAAGAAGAATGACAAAATATGTAAATGTAGAAAAGACGATGTGTTTAACCCGAGGTTGGATTGAGTTGTGATGTAAACCTGCCCGGAACCGCCCGGCTGTCCAGTAGTCACAACAATACCTATCCAATGTGGGAGGTTAAACATGGAGCCCAGCAAGGACCCGAGGTTAGACTGAGTTGTGGCGTAAGACTGCCCGGAACCAACCGGCAACAGGCAGCCACAACAATACCTGTCTAATGTGAGAGGTCAGGGCCTTAATAAGACAATTAAGGCTGAGTCAGGATTGTTAGGATTAAGTGAACTAAAGACTTAATCAAAATGGAACATGCTAAACTAAACGGACTGGTGGGGTTAGGTTAGGAAACACTTAACCAACTTAGCATGTTGGCTAGAGATAGAAAACCTAGTAACGGGGGACCCTTTTCAGCAGTAACCCTAGAAGGTGTATCAGGATACCCTGAAACTAGGCAGGGTGGGGCACGATTACTGGGCTGATTGTAAGAGGTCAAATCGACGGCGGTGGTGTAGCAGTGTAGGTTCTAACGGTGTGCGGGCGTGCACGCACTCCGGCGCAGAAAAATAAAGCACTGGACACCAGTAGCATACCTTTGCACTCTAAGGTTGTGTCGGGTTGCCACTATGGGACTTGATACACCCCATGGTGGGACCAGCATAGGTAACTACAGACATTGGGGGCCGTAAGACACATGTAACTATGCGAGTAGGAGCCGATCATCGTAGAATGGATCACATCACCCTGATTTTGGGGTGCAAATTGGAAACCAGTTTATATGGGTTCAGAGATTAACATGGGGTACGATAGTATATTCGACCCTAGATAACTTAACCAAGTTTATAATGTTGCCCACTTCCTGTTTTACTTATCATACCCAGTTCTTTATTCATAGACAAAGTAGTACTAGACTTACTCAGGCTTTATGTCTGACTCTATTTTTCTTTCGTCTTCTTTCTTCCGTTTCCCCCCCCCCCAGGTCCTCAGGGAGGGAACACAGCAGCTTGACCTACCTCAACATCCAGCTTGAAGAAGAGAAATGTATTGCTTGGACTTTCCTGTTTTGAACTATGGCTTTGGACAATCCACTATGGGGCTTTTGCAGTTTATCTATGTTATATTTATGCTTCTTTAAATCATGTACTCAAGACAGATTATGAAAGTGCTATGTTATGTTTTGGAAAGAATGATTGTTGTAACACGTATTTGACTTTATGAAATAAAAGTTTGTTTTTCTTCCGCTGTTTGCAAATATGTGTTCTTATATCTGTCTTGTATATCTGTGACTTGTACTTATAAACCTCTACCAAAATTAGGGCATTCCCTTTGAGAGTGACCCTAACGGAGGTGGGGTGTTTCACTTGGTATCAGAGCATAGGTTTACCAGATAAGATAAAAAGTTTTGAAATTTTTTTTTTCAAAAGGAAATTTAAAGAAGCATTTTTAAAAAAGAAAAATATTATTTTATTCTAAAAAGGCAAAGTCCACCCCCCAAAGCCATAGAAACTATCTCTTATCCTTCGTTTTGAATCTATCCTTTTTTGTTTTAGCATGTCCCAAGAACTTAACTTGCCTGAAGGGGTACCCATACCTGGTTGGTTTAGACGTTTCTTAGAAGCAAGGGCCACTCAGCCAGGTCCTACCGTTCCTCCTCCTCCAGCTGAAGGGAATCATCCAGCCGCAGCAGCACCTTTTCCTCCACCTCCTCCTCGGGGAAACACGTTTGCTAAGATATGTAAAGATTTTAAAGCTATGGGAGGAAGGGATTTCCATGGAACCGAGTCCTTCGTGGCAGCTAGAAATTGGCTGAAAGAAACGGAGGACCTATTCATCATCTTTGAGGTAGAAGATAGACAAAAAGTACAATTGGCGGTATGGCTATTGAAGGGCGAGGCTTCCTACTGGTGGGAAGTCACTAACGCTGAAAGACCAGTGGAGACATGGGAGGACTTTAGGGTAAGGTTTGAGACCAAATTTCTCTCAGATGCAGAAAGAAGTTTGCAGTTGGAAAAATTCTTATTCCTTAAGCAAGGAGACAAGACTGTTAGAGAGTATGTGAATCAGTTCGATGAGCTGGCTAGGTTTGGGCTTGACCTAGTCAACACCCCGCACAAGAAGGCTCTCCGTTTCGTCAAAGGGTTAAATGAGCCATTACACAGTTTGGCCATGACCCATATACCCATGGGAGCCACGTATGAAAGATTGGTGCAAATGGCATTGCTGAATGAGGAGGATAAGGGCAAGAAGGAGACAAAGGCAGAAAGCTCTCAAGGGAAGAAAGAGGGTTTGCAGCCTAAGAAGACGGACTTTAAGAAAGGCGGGAAAGGCAACAAGGAGAAGAGGAAGTGTAATTTCTGTGGCAAAGTGGGGCACTTAGTAAAGGACTGCCGGAAGAAGAAGGCTAAGGAGAATGGTGGGTGCTTTTCGTGCGGTCAGACAGGCCACAGGGCTAAGGACTGCCCAAGGAAACGAGGACAGGGGCAGGGCACTGGATCCACCCCAGGGGCACAGGTTCATGTGCTAGAAGCGCCACCATTACAACAACGAGGTATAAATACTTCTGTAGAAAGTGTAGTTTATCTTTATGATCACCCCGTTCGCACTTTGTTTGATTCTGGCGCATCACACTCCTTTATCTCGTCTGCTTTAGTAGAATCTCTGCACCTAAAAACTAGTATGGTAGAGGACCCCTTAATTGTTTCAAACCCAATTGGGGGCCCAGCTCATTTGTCTATGATCTGTTTGGATTTGAAAATTTCTATCCTAAGTGTTGAATTTCTATGTAGTGCCTTTGTTTTGGGCTTTTCGGGGTATGGTTTGATTTTGGGTATGGATTGGCTATCCAGTAATGGGGCCGTCCTTGATTGTGAGAAAAGGGTTGTTAGGCTCCTAACCCAGCTCGGTAATACTTTGGAAATTTCTTGTAATCCCTCGTATGCGGTTATGCTTAGTTATCTTGAATCGCTAGATGCCTCTGTTGAAAATTTGAAATCAGTTAGAGTGGTCCGGGAATATCCGGATGTCTTCGAAGAGGTGAAGGGCTTACCTCCGAAGCGGGAAATAGACTTCCGCATATATCTGGTAGATAATGCAAAGCCCGTTGCGTTGCCCGTTAGACATATGGCTCCACGAGAAAGGAAAGAGCTCAGTAAACAGATTAAAGAGCTTCTAGAAAAGGGGTTCATTAGGAGGAGCATTTCAGAATGGGGCGCTCCAGTGGTGTTCGCTACAAAGGCGGATGGTTCACTCCGTCTATGTGTTGACTATAGGGAGCTCAACAAGCTAACGAAAAAGAATAGGCACCCTCTCCCTAGAATTGACGATTTATTTGATCAGCTTGTAGGAGCGTCTGTTTTCTCCCAACTCGATTTAGCAACCGGTTTTCATCAGCTAAGGGTGGCTGAAGATAGCATCGATAAAACGGCTTTCAGAACCCCAGACGGCTTCTTTGAATGGCTTGTCATGCCTTTCGGCTTGACAAATGCACCTGCGTACTTCGTGGACCTGATGAGTAGGGTATTTAGAGATTTCCTCAACAAATTCGTAGTGGTCTTCGTAGATGATATCCTTATCTTCTCAAAGAGTGAAGAGGAACATGCTCAGCACTTAAGGGCAATCATGGAAACTTTGCGAGTCCATCAACTAAAAGCCAAGTTCTCCAAATGTCACTTTTGGAGAGAAGAGGTGAGGTTCCTTGGGCACATAGTATCCAAACAAGGGTTAGCGGTGGACCCTGCTAAGGTAGTGGCGGTACAAGATTGGAAGACACCAAGGAATGCAACTGAGGTCCGAAGCTTTCTAGGACTAGCAGGTTTCTATCGAAAATTCATAAGGAATTTTGCGAAAATTTCAGCTCCGCTCACGAAATTGACCAAGAAGAATCTAGTATTCAATTGGGATTTGGATTGTGAGTTTGCTTTCCAACGACTGAAGAGGGCTCTCACAACAGCCCCAGTTTTGACGCTGCCAGATGGGAGCAAGATGTTCACTGTTTATACAGATGCATGTGGGACAGGGCTAGGCGCCGTCTTAATGCAAGAAGGAAGGGTAGTAGCTTATGGCTGGAGGCAGTTGAAGGTGCACGAAAAGAACTACCCAACCCACGATCTAGAGTTAGCCGCCATCGTCTTTGCACTCAAGTCTTGGCGACACTATCTCCTAGGTGAGAAGTTCGAACTTTACACTGACCATAAATCGTTGAAATATCTTTTCTCGCAGAAGGATCTTAACTTGAGGCAACAAAGATGGATGGAGTTTCTTGCCTCGTACGATTTCGAAATCTCCTACACTCCGGGCAAAGGCAACGTAGTGGCAGACGCGTTGAGCCGAAAGAAATTGACCCTAAGCCCGTTGTTTGTTGAAAGACAAAGCCTAGAGTTTATAGCCAGCTTCGACTTTAGGCCCTCCTCCGATTTCGTACCGGGCTTGCTTGCATCTCTCGAAGTGCGCCCAACTTTAGTGGATTCAGTAGGGACAGCACAACGCGAAGACCCTCAGCTTGTGGAAATAATTGATAGGCTAATTAGGGGTGAGACTTCAAGTCACCTCAACAGATACTCCATTGACGATAAGGGTTTGCTAAGGCGAGACGAAAGACTATGCGTCCCACAGACAAAAGATTTAATAAAGAAGGTTCTCGAGGAAGCACATCACTCCAAGATGACGATACACCCAGGCGGGGATAAAATGTACAAAGACATAAAAAGGACTTTCTTTTGGAACGGCATGAAAAAGGACGTGGCAGAGTTCGTTTCTAAGTGTATGGTGTGCCAACAGGTTAAAGCGGAACAGAAAAAGCCTGGCGGACTGCTACATCCTTTGGAGGTCCCGCAGTGGAAGTGGGATAGCATCTCAATGGACTTCATCGATGGGCTGCCTAGGTCTAGGAGAGGCAACACTAGTATTTGGGTAATAGTGGATAGGCTTACTAAAAGCGCCCACTTTTTACCTGTCAAAAGTAAGAGAACTGCCTCATCCCTAGCATCACTTTACCTCAAGGAAATCGTGCGACTCCATGGAATACCATCTAGCATCGTTAGTGACCGAGACCCCATCTTCACCAGTGAGTTTTGGCGGAGTCTGCAAGAAACAGTAGGAACGCAGTTATGCTTAAGCACAGCCTATCATCCCCAAACCGACGGCCAAACAGAGAGAGTGAACAGAGTTTTGGAAGACCTTTTAAGGTTATGCGTCCTCGACTTCGGAGGGACATGGGAAGACCACCTCCCTTTGGTGGAATTTGCCTACAACAACAGCTATCAAGCAACCATCGGAATGGCGCCCTTCGAAGCTTTATACGGAAGACCGTGCCGATCGCCCACTTGTTGGTGGGAGTCCACGGATAAGCTCATACTTGGACCAGACATGATCCGAGAGACCTCAGAGAAAGTAGACTTAATACGAAGAAGGATGAAGACGGCCCAAGACAGACAAAAGTCCTATGCCGACAAGAGGAGGACCGACCTTGAATTTGAAGTTGGAGACAGAGTTTTTCTCAAGGTATCACCGCTAAGGAACATTGTTCGTTTTGGAACCACAGGGAAGCTAGCACCTAGGTTCGTAGGGCCATTCCCTATCATCGAGAAGATTGGGAAAATGGCCTATAGATTAGAGCTACCCGAGAAATTGGCTGGAGTCCACAACGTTTTTCACGTTTCACATCTCCGAAAATGTCTGCATGAGTCAGCTGAAGTGGTAGAGCCAAATATCCTCGAAGAGGCCGAAGTCGAACGCGAAGCAACCATAAGGAGAGTTCCAACCCGCATCTTAGGAACGGAAGTGAAGAAGCTACGCAACCGCGAAGTCAAGCTCGTCAAAGTCCAGTGGAGCGACGCCGAGGGAGACGCGACTTGGGAAACTGAAGCTAGAATCCGCACTGCCTACCCTTTTCTGTTCGAGGGTACATCCTTGATCTTCCTTTTTCCTTAAGTTGCGTTTTTATCTATCTTTTTAGGTATATTTCCTCGACCGTATCTTTTAGATAGAATCTTTTTGGATGGAAACATGTAATTGAAACATGTTATGTATGAATGGTTGCAAGTGGTTGCAAGTGATTGCTAGTGGCTGCTCGTGGTTGCATATACACACACAATCTAGGTTTTAGATCGGCTCAGTCACTTCATATTGCATATGCATATATGTTTGCATTCGTATGTGGTTGAACTTTAATGTGTTGTCATGTGGATGCTGCATTTGTATTGAATGACTGTGCACTCATGTAGAATCAAGAATAGGAAAATTTGCATACATGATGGATTCATGGCACTTACATAATTCGCATTAAGGAGGTCAACTGAATCAGTAGACCGCCTGATTTTGCATTAGATAAGTACATGTACACACACACTTTGCATATGATCATGAAGCATTAGAAGTCTTTTAAGGACAATGGATGCTCGTGTTTGATGGATGAGTAGATGGATGATTGGATGATAGGATATACATTCCTCCTAACTTGAAGATTTCGGGGACGAAATCCTTTTAAGTGGGGGAGAATGTAACACCCCGAAAATTCTATAACTGTGAAATTAGCAAATTAAAGTATAATTAATCTGAAATCAAAGAACTAAGGGAAACCTGATACGCCATTGCGTTCGTCTCGGAAAAATACGCGAAATAGAGTCCGAGTTTTCGAAAAACGGAGTCCGTATGAAGAAGATATGGCCTTCGGAAGTTTTGAATTAAATTTAAAATTCAAACAGAATAAAATAATAATTTGAAATGGGGCCCAATGGGCCAGGCGGATAAAACACCCGCCTAGCCACCCAGGTCGACTGGGCTGTCGACCTGGGCTACCCATGTCGACAGGGCTGTCGACAGCCCTGTCGACAGGGGTGTCGACCTGGTCGAGCCCAGTCAACCTGGCTGGCCAGGTCTGTGTTTGGTCGAATTTCTGTGGTCTGCTTTGTCATTAGGGCTAGGTGGCGGGTTTTTATTGGTCTCTCTTCCTAATGAATGGCTACGATCTAACCTAGCAACATCAAGGGTCCTAATCAATTCCTAACCTCTATATAAACAACCCTAGACTAAACCCTAATCTATTCATTCAAAATAAGATTATAGCCGCCATGTTGCTGAGGAACGACAAAGAGTAGCCGCCGACTAAAGAGAGAGTTAGGAAGAAAGTTCTAAGCCTAAAGCAATTCAAAGCAACCTAAAGCTAATCGATTCAACAAAGGAATCATATCTCTTAATAAGAGAATTCGCCGCAACCATTGTAAGTAGAGTATTACTTTGGTATTAATAAACAACTGTGTTGATGTGTATGCTTGAATTGTGGCAATGGAAGTAATTCATATTTGTGCAAAATTATGTTATTCATTATAAAGAACTACATGCGGTAGTTCTATGCAAGTATACGTTTGGAATATTGCGCAAATTGTGTAATCTATATTGAAGCTACATGTATGTAGTTAATTGAAATTCATGCAAGTTTGGGGCTTTGTTATTATGCCATTATGATGTATATTTTTGTGCATAAATCGTTTTGCAAGTAATTGAAACTAGTTTGGTTATTATAGTTCATATGAAACTATGTGGAATTTTGACACCATAATCCATGTATTAAGTCATGCTTTTGCAAACTTATGAATATGGCTAGGAATGATATTTGGCATAATTGAAATCCGTTATTAAGTCTATCTTGTTTCAAAGGATTATATGATGACATGGCTAGGTTGGACTCAAAAATCCCTTTTTTTTTTGCAAGTTTAAAGCAAACACCATGTTAAGGAATATTTATGCATAAGTATGTTTATACCATCGTTATGTGATTAGGCTTAAATCATGATTAAGTTGAATTATGCTATGTTCATGCTAGAAGTATTTATGCCATGCTTATGTTTGACAATATGCCATGCCTATGCAAGAAGTATTTTATGCCATGCTTATGTTTGACAATATGCCATGTTTATGCTAGAAGTATTTAGGCCATGCTTATGTTTGACATTATGCCTAAATAAGAATATAGGTTCATGTTGTAGTTAAACCTATGCAAGTTTACATGCCTTGATTTATGTCACCTATGTTTTATGACCAAAATACATGTCACCACTATGCAAGTACACCAATTTCTATTATGTATTTTCCAACGTCATATGCAAGTTCATGCGCTCACTTTCCCCTCTTTGTGTATACGCCATAAGCCTCCCCTTTTCGCATGGCTAAATTGGGCTTTAAAAGGCTAAGCCCAATATATATAAACGGACGTGTAAAACGGGGGAAAATAACGTTGGGTTAAAAATTAATTAATGAATGAAAATATGAAATAGAAGGGCCCAAAGTCAAGTATGGGTTGGGCCCATGGTTGGTGTACCCTTTACACCATTAACATAATAATGGGCCGCAAATATTTACATATAAGAAATAAAGAAGAATGACAAAATATGTAAATGTAGAAAAGACGATGTGTTTAACCCGAGGTTGGATTGAGTTGTGATGTAAACCTGCCCGGAACCGCCCGGCTGTCCAGTAGTCACAACAATACCTATCCAATGTGGGAGGTTAAACATGGAGCCCAGCAAGGACCCGAGGTTAGACTGAGTTGTGGCGTAAGACTGCCCGGAACCAACCGGCAACAGGCAGCCACAACAATACCTGTCTAATGTGAGAGGTCAGGGCCTTAATAAGACAATTAAGGCTGAGTCAGGATTGTTAGGATTAAGTGAACTAAAGACTTAATCAAAATGGAACATGCTAAACTAAACGGACTGGTGGGGTTAGGTTAGGAAACACTTAACCAACTTAGCATGTTGGCTAGAGATAGAAAACCTAGTAACGGGGGACCCTTTTCAGCAGTAACCCTAGAAGGTGTATCAGGATACCCTGAAACTAGGCAGGGTGGGGCACGATTACTGGGCTGATTGTAAGAGGTCAAATCGACGGCGGTGGTGTAGCAGTGTAGGTTCTAACGGTGTGCGGGCGTGCACGCACTCCGGCGCAGAAAAATAAAGCACTGGACACCAGTAGCATACCTTTGCACTCTAAGGTTGTGTCGGGTTGCCACTATGGGACTTGATACACCCCATGGTGGGACCAGCATAGGTAACTACAGACATTGGGGGCCGTAAGACACATGTAACTATGCGAGTAGGAGCCGATCATCGTAGAATGGATCACATCACCCTGATTTTGGGGTGCAAATTGGAAACCAGTTTATATGGGTTCAGAGATTAACATGGGGTACGATAGTATATTCGACCCTAGATAACTTAACCAAGTTTATAATGTTGCCCACTTCCTGTTTTACTTATCATACCCAGTTCTTTATTCATAGACAAAGTAGTACTAGACTTACTCAGGCTTTATGTCTGACTCTATTTTTCTTTCGTCTTCTTTCTTCCGTTTCCCCCCCCCCCAGGTCCTCAGGGAGGGAACACAGCAGCTTGACCTACCTCAACATCCAGCTTGAAGAAGAGAAATGTATTGCTTGGACTTTCCTGTTTTGAACTATGGCTTTGGACAATCCACTATGGGGCTTTTGCAGTTTATCTATGTTATATTTATGCTTCTTTAAATCATGTACTCAAGATAGATTATGAAAGTGCTATGTTATGTTTTGGAAAGGATGATTGTTGTAACACGTATTTGACTTTATGAAATAAAAGTTTGTTGTTCTTCCGCTGTTTACAAATATGTGTTCTTATATCTGTCTTGTATATCTGTGACTTGTACTTATAAACCTCTACCAAAATTAGGGCATTCCCTTTGAGAGTGACCCTAACGGAGGTGGGGTGTTTCAGTTGACCTGCCTTTTGACAAGGTCGTCAAGACAACAAGTGTTTACAAAGCATTGGACTCAAGCAAGACAAGCTCTGTGAAGGACAACTCCCGAATCGGTCTAGTCTCGGATCGGTGCAACTTCAGATTAATGAAGACACTACCATAAAGCTTGGATTTGATGATTGTGTAGGGCTTGTGTAGGCAAGCTTTCGGTCGATGCATCGAACCAAGGGAACATCGAACCTATCGGATATTCCATCTAAAGACCTGCTCCAACCACGAAAAGAATGCTTCTACCACTTCTTGAAGAATTGAATTGAGTGCCACCTATCCCTATTGAGCCGAGTCCAGATACTTTGCAAGCAGAAGATACATTCTTTCACTCTCCTATCATATTGGATCGAGTGACATGTGGGGAAGCTGAGGTGGACCCAGCTATCACACAGGCTTGAGACTTGCTCCACCTCCCTCCTACATAGCCGAATCGGCCAATACATGGCATATTGAACCGAGATGTTGCCAGCTTATAAACAACCATCCAAAGCTATGAAAAATGGACTTTTGGCACTTTTATCTTCTTTATACTATGTAATAGTTCATTGTACTTGAGTTTGAGTAAATTTCCACCATTGTAACCAGTTTCTTCGAATTATATAAGAAATTGAAACGCGTACGTAGGCTCATTAACGCCAAACCACTATAAATTCGTGTATGCTTTTTATTTTTCTCGTTTTCATTTATATTTCTTCGTTTATTTTTCTTCGTAATTTCGATTTATGTGTTTATGCCATTTTTTGGCATCAACACTTTGGTGCTTTCACTTAGAACTTCTAGTTTCTCAACAGTAGATGATTTTTTAATCTACTTTCTAAATCGTCAAGTTCGGTGTGAAAATCCTATTTTTCCTATATTTTCAATATTTTCATCAACTCCAGCAAGAAAAATGGTGTCAACAAAAGCCGACGGAGTTAGAGCTTCCTCCAGACCTTAAACCAGTAGCGCGCAGCAAGAAGCAACCAGAGCTACCCAACCTTTGGCACTCAGTTCAATGTCAAACTGACCCGGGAACCAAGTCTCCATCACCATTTATGCTCCAATCGATCGAGCTTAAATGCTACAACATTTGCCACCAGAGACGACTTCATTCTTCTTTTGAAAAAATTGGATGAGGAAATTTCAATTTTGAACGCCCAAAGACGTGAGAACGCGACATGGAGACAAGACATGGGAAAATGGTGAGGCAACAGAAAGAGTTAAGGAGGCACGTAACTCTTTCCCCACTAAATCATCTAGAAATAGAGGGCTCACCATCGTCTAGAAGGAGTCAAGAGAAGCCACGACAATGACGCCCATATGAGAGGCCAGAAAATATCTGGTCGCTCTGGTTCAGTACTCCCGTAGGTCGAATGAAAGAGACTGGTCCGTTCGGCCATGTCGAATTGAGAATTGTTGTTCAAGGGCTTGTCGAGCCCAACACTCCACCTATCAAAAATCCACTTCCGCTAAGGTATCATGGCACTTCCAGAACCACTCGAGCACTTGTGCTTCCTCCCTCACATCCTGTGATCGACCAGGACAACATCGGTCAAGGAGATACTGCCTAGACAGCGCCCCATGTGACATTGCATGGTGTGAAGGCGAGGAAATCACAACACGCCGAGAGTTCCGAGCCTGAGCACGTGCTGACTACTACCGAGGTAGCATTGATGGTGCGGCAAATTGTGAATGACAACAAGGGGTATACCAATGAAGATTGGGGATTGGAGCGTAGTCATACTCCCTTCACGAAGACATCTTGGAAGCTGAATTCCCAAGGAGATTCAATTTGCCATAGATGAACAATTATTCAGGAAGAATCGATCTAAGTCGGCACTTGGTAAGGTATAATTGATTCATGAATACGGCGACAGCCCCAGATGCCATCAAATGTAAGGCCTTCCTATCTACCTCGATGGGGTCGTGCTGATGTGATTCACTTGGGTTCCTCCAAGGTCGGTACCCAACTTTGAAGACTTAGGTAGAAAGTTCCTAAATTAGTTTGGTCTACATGCCGCCAAGTCTAAGAATGTCCTCTCTCGAATAACTCAAGCTTGAGGTGAGTCACTCAGAGATTACCCTGACCGTTTCAATAAAAGGATTATAGAAGTCCCCAACCCTAATCCAGAGTCAGTGTTGGTGGCGTTAGTCGACGGTGTCAACTACGAGAATGATTTTGGAAAGTATTTCATTGGAAAGCCTCCCACAAACCAAGACATGTTTTATGGGAAGGTTAATGTGCACTTATGAATTGCAGATGCATGGAAGAATCAGAAGAGGGGGGCTGATGAAATAGTGAATGAGGGAGTCCAGAGTAATGTGGCAGCAGAGCAATCCGGAGATAATTTTAGAAAAGTGGAATGAATGTTGGAAACCGTAATAAGAAGAATGGTAACTAACGCAGAAATGACAATGGAGGAGGCCGTAATAAAACGATAAATGCTAAGAAGCGACCCTGATTCCAGGAATTTGACACCTACAAACCGTTGAGTGATACATTGGAGAATATTTATCTTGATACATACAATGTAGTATAAAAGCCACCTCCGTGAGAGTCGACTGAGAAGGAGGTGATGACCAGTAAATTTTTCCTGTTTCACAAGATATACGGCCACATGACAAATGAATGTCATCATCTCATAGATATTATTGAGAAACTGATCAGAGAAGAAACCTTGATGAATGTAAGATTGCCTCAAGGGACATGGGGCGGGGGCTTGGGCTCCCAAACAAGGCTACACAGCTCCTCGAGTTGTCACCTATGCCAGAGACAAAGGTAAAGGTATTGTCATCAATACAGTTGTCGGAGGACCACATCCGACGTTTTTTAGCACAAGAATGATTGCGCAATATGTGAATGTCGTGAAACATTTAAATGTTGGGGATTCTAGTACTCCTAAAGAAGTTGTTCGATTGAAGCAGAGGGGGACAATGAGGGACGACATCGTCTTCTTTGGTCGATAAGATGAAGGGGTGTAGACCCTTAGTATTGATCTCTTGGTAATTTTGGCCATAAATGGACCAACCATTATACAAAAGTCCTTGGTGACTGCAAGAGTTTCGTAAATATCTTATTTAAGAGTGGTTTCGACCAGATGAGGTTGGAGGCGAGAGACTTAAAGCAATGTAAAGGCAGAATACGTGACTTTAATGGTACAACTAACAAGCCGGTTGGAATGGTTGATTTACCAGTTGATTTGGGGAAGGGGGACTGTAGAAGATTGTGGATCCTCTCATTTCTTGTAATGAACATAAACTCTCCATATAATGCCTTTTTGGGCCGATCGACCCTTACAAAGTTTAGAGCATGCATAGCTTCTTTGTGCTTGCTCTTGAAGTTTCCAACAGAAGGTGGAGTTGGAGTCGTAAGAGGAGAAAAAAATAGCAGGTCGAGCATGCTACTTGGCGAAATGGAAAGAAGTCCGCATCAAAGAAAGTGGGAGCCTAAAGATGTCCCCCTCCTACCAAGGAGGCGGGTGCATAGCAAATACAGGAGACACATCGGCCGCATCTGTCCAGTTGCCAACTCGAGGACATTGATCCAAGAGAGGATGAAGAGCCAAGGTGTAAAAGCACGACTCCTAATGAGACTATGGTGGAGATGCCGATCCATAAAGATGACTGGACTAAGGTCTTGAAGACCAGATCCTATCCAGATCCCCTTCGACCGAGGGAGTTAACTGATTTCCTTCGTGCAAACCTTGACGTGTTCGAATGGACTCATTCTAACATGTGTGGGATATCTCCGTTGATCATGAGTCATTCACTCAGTATGAACCTGAAATACATTCCGCTAAAGCAAAAGAGACGTATGCTTGGCCCAGAAAGATTGACAGCCCTAAAGGAAGAAGTTGAAATGTTAATGAACAATGGGTTTATTCACGACTTGATGTACCCCAATTGGATATCGAACCCAATTCTTTTGAATAAGGCCAACGGGAAGTGGCGGACATGCGTTGATTTTTTATAATTGAACAAGGCGTGCTCTAAAGACAGCTTTCCACTTTTCGGATTGACCAGCTCGTCGACTGAACGGCTGGACACATACTTCATTTTTCAATGGCTGGATATGCCAATCGGACTGAAGAACGCTGGCACGCCGTACTAGCGGTTGGTCAACCGCATGTTCAAAAGTCAAATCGGGAGATCAATGGAGGTGTATGTCGATGATATGCTTCTAAAGTCTAAGCAGGCAATCAACCATGTCAAGAACTTAGGGAAAATGTTTATTATTCTCCATCAATATGGGATGAAGCTCAACCCTTTGAAATGCTCTTTTGGAATTGCATCAGGGAAGTTCTTGGGTTTCATCATTAGCTATCGGGGCATTGAGTTCAACCTCGACCAAATTAAAGCTATTCAAGACATTCAAGAATAATGAAAGATTAGAGATGTGTAAAGCCCGAATGGGATTCATATCCAGGGCCATAGATAAGTGCATTCCTTTCTTTGACTTGATAAAGAGTGGAAAGTGCAACTTCGCTTCGACATCAGACTATGTCAAAGCCTTCCAAAATTTGCTAAGCCTTCTACAGAGACCTCCGATCTTGTCAAAGCCCATTAATCACGAGGACTTATTCATATATTTGGCAGTATCATTGGATTACATTAGCCTAGCACTCGTCCGTGAAGAAGATCGGGTCCAGCTGCCAGGCTATTATGTCTGCGGGAGACTGATTATAGAAGAACACAACTACTTCAAACTTGAAAAGCTCGCCTATAGCTTTTTGATAGCCCTGAGAAAGCTACGACATTATTTCCAGGATTATCCTATCGAATTGTACACCGACCAGTCACTACTACAGGTACTTTAGCGACCGGAGGCGTCTGGGAGGTAACTTGGATGGAATATTGAACTAAGTCAGTCCGATATTGCGTACATTTCTATGGAAGGTACTATGGTAGAGTTCACAGCTCCAAATGATTATGAAATAAAACATGATCCATCAAGCGCTACTTGGAAGCTGTACACTGTCGAAGCCCTAAATGATCGATTTTTAAGTGCCTCAGTTGTTTTACTAACTCCTAAGGGATGTTTGATCTGATATGCACTAAGGCTAAAATTTCCGACTACGAACAATAAAGCCGAGTATGAAGCCCTGATTGCCAGGCTAAAACTCGTAAGGGAACTAGGAGTTAAGTCCGCTGAGATTTTCTATGACTCACCGGTTATTGCATTTCCGGTTAGGAGAGAGTTCCAAACAAAGAGGGCATGATTGACCATTATCTCAACTTGAAGAGTTGTTGGACTAGTTTGACTACTACAACATCTCTCACATCCCACGAAAGTAAAATGAGAAAGCTTAATATTTAGCGAAACTGGATAGTTACGATGATCTAGTATAGGAGAGTTGATCCTAGTAGGGATATTAGTAATGCCCAACATCGATCAGATGGAACTTTATGAGGCGTTGGACATTGAGCCTAAAAAAGAATTGTGGATGATTCTGATCAAAGACTTTCTCACGAGTAGAACCCTTCCTGACCGAAAGAATTAAAGGCGTGCTCTTGTGCGTAAAGCTTAAAGATACATCCTCCAAGGAGACACATTGTATCGCAAAAGGCTTCCCGGCTCCTTTACTCTGGTGTGTTGCCAACAATGATGCCAAGCGCGTGTTGCGAGAAGTGCATGAAGGCGAATGCGGCAATCACACTGAGAGACAAATTATGGAAAATAAGATACTCAGGTATGGCTACTTCTGGCCTACGGTGCGTTGAGATGCGGCAGATTATTCATGATGCTGAGATAAGTGCCAGAGGTTTGTAAAGATTGGCAGATCTATGCCAAATCAACTTACCCAAATGGTTTGTCCTTAGCCATTTATAGTCTAGGGGATGGACATCATTGAAAACCTTTCGATTTAAAAGGGTGGACCAATGTATGTGTTCATGGAAGTTGACTACTTCACAAAGTGGGCTGAAGCCGAACCACTGACCACGATCTCGATGAAGCAAGTGATCAACTTCATCTTCCGAAACATCACATGTCGATATGGACTTCCTAAGACTATCATTACTGACAACGGGACCTAGTTTTATAGCATAAAGTTTAGATGTTTCTGTTGATGGCATCACATTGAAAATAAATATACAACAGTTGAACACCTACAGTCTAATAGACAAGTCCAAGATTTGAATACGATCATCAATATCATTCCGAAGAAACGATTGGAGCGTGATAAAGGCAAGTGGGTCGATGAGCTACTGTTAGTGCTTTGGTTATATCGCACAACCCATAAGTCTGTGACAGGCCATACTCCATTCACGTTGTCCTATGGCTCTGAGGCGGTGATACCTGTGGAGCTCGAAGCCTTTACTTATATAACAACGTACTATAATCCTTTGGTTAACAAGGCATTTCTTCTAGAATCACTTGACATGTTTAATGAGAAGAGAGAGGAGGCTAACTTGCGTGCTTTAGTGCACAAACAACATGTCACCCAATATTACAAGAAAAAGGTTCAACCAAGAATCTTTGAGCCGGACAACCTCATACTGAAGGGCCTTTTCCTGACTCTAGTTCATATGGGCCCAAAGCACGAAGGACCTTACATCATTCAATGGAAGCTTGATGATGGATCTTTCAAGCTAAATTTCAAACAAATGTGGAATGTCGAGAACTTGCTGCCTTATTTGACTCGAGCTTTTATTCATGTAAATAATTATTTCATTTTTTCTCTGTAATAAGGTGTGACTCGCCAACAATCATTTTTTATAAATAAAAGTTCTTTCCATGCTCTGCGGCTGTGTTTATTAATATGGCTAAGTGTTGTGGTTCGACCGACGAATGCAAAAAGTTAAACGAAGGGAATGAAAAATTTCCAAAATGACATTCATTAGATCACGTTTTAATGAGATAACTCATCACTGCTACTAATCAAATATGACTTATCTAAAATCGTGCTTGGCATTGACCCTTAAAGTGGTGATCATCACTTTAGAAACTAAGTGTAGGAACAGCACGAAAAAAGAATGTGACACGACCTCTTATACAATCAACTCTAATTCTCACGACTTGACAAAGCATATAAACGACTGGGGTTGGTGTGAACAGTGCACCATGATTTAAGACCGCTAAACCTGCAACTCTAACCCAGGCTGACTTTGGGAGAGTATAAATAATGATTCTACGATGTCCACACTAACTTTATTGCTCTTCGACTAGGGGTAGGAGTATAAAAACTTAAGGACCAAACATCCAATCAACTTATCTCGAACCCCACTGACGTTGGGGGCACGATTGTAGATTTATAAATTAACTTCAAACATGGCTCAGACATGACTCGTGATTCATATATAATCGAGGACATGTACACTATACCTCCGAACTACTACACATGGTACTATGACACTTAGTACCACAACACTTGACACTATGGCACTTAGTAATTATAGTCTAGATAGCTTATAGTCTAAGTTCCTAAGCGAAATAGCTCAATGCTTAACAATTATTTCAGTTTATAATTGCTTGTGATTTATACTTGCGTTAGCATTTTAGTTTACAATTTCTTGTGACTCATACCTGACTCAGCAAAATTAAGAATCACAGATACATCGAATGGAAAACTAAATAAGCCCATTGAAAAAATATTATCTTTATTTACATTACAGTTTATAAATAGAATTAAAAGGCAAAAATGCAAGGGTCGCACTCTCAACAACTATAAAGGGCCTAAAGACAAAACAAAATATCGGTGTACCAAGCCTTTGGTGACTTATCATCTATCGTCGACCTTCTTTTTCTTTTTATCCATCTCTACCTCGGTGAGAAGTAACTTGCACGACTTCTCAGTTGAGGACTCCTCAGCTCCTGACACGGGCTTGTCATGTTCCTTCTTTTTGCGTTTTCCCAGGGATGGTGGCTTGGTCTGCTTGACTGGAATGTGTGTGCTGGAAGGAGGAATGGCTTGTAGGGGTTTAATGATAAAAGGTCCAGTGGATGATGCGAATTTGTGGTGGAGGAGCTTTCCTTAATCCCAGGCCTTCATTTCGGCAAGGCTCAGAGGACCTATAACTCCCCACCTCCGCTAGGGTCACTCACAAAGGGAATGCACTAGATTTGGAGGAGCGTTATCGAGGTAAACAAATACAGAAATATTACAAGACAGAACATAGATAAAACAACGGAAGAATACAAAGAAAATTTTCATTACTTTCAAGAAGAGTCAAAACCTTTTACATCAAATAGCCAAGGTCATTATTTTCCATTACAACAAATTCTGTCTTGCATAAATAAAGAATCATAAACTTAAAACATCAAAAGTAGCTTAATTCCCTAAAGGTAGCAGAAAATGCAGCCATAGCATAGCCCAAGATCAAACCGTACATGAGCTGAAACAAAAGCAAGCGAAATCCAAGCTAAGTGCTAGAGTTTCCTCCCTGAGAACCTGGGGGGGGGGGGAACGAAAGAAAAAGAGGCGAAAGAAAATGGGTCAGTCATAAAGACTGGTAAATCCAAGAGACTTTCATCATAAAAACAGATAAAAGTAACATGACATGTACAAACTGAAAGTTAACATAAGGATGATGACAAGATGGGCAAGATAAACTAAGATAACATGATAAATCAAGTATAAATCAAGTATAGCATCACATATTCAAGGCTCGCTGCATCGACTATACTAGAATCCCATACCTATGTCTTATATAAATCATGAAATGATCCCTTGGCCCAATATCATGAAATGACCCATTTCTAGGTCCAATGAAACGATCCACTAGTCGATCGGCTCCCTACAAGTTCTAGCTCGTCATGTGTCTGTGTCATACGACCCTATCACGAATGTAGTCACCTGTGCTAGGTCCACCATAGGGTGTATCAAGCCCTATGGTGCCAACCACCGACACAAATCAAGAATGCACAGATAAACCTACTGATGCCCAATGCCTGCTTTTTCAACTCCGGACCACGTGCACGACCATAGCCCGCCTGAACCTACACTGGCGCACCAACACAGACGTCGTTCTGGTCGCTTACAATCAGCCCAGTAATCGTGCCCCACCCTGCCCAGTCCCAGGGTACCATGATACAACTAGTGGGTTACGGCTGAAACGGACCGCGTAACTAGGGTTTTCGTCCAATAGGTTAAATGTTGTCATTTAAATTCGTGACTTAACCCCTATCAGTCTAGGATGTCAAGTTGGTTAAGTGTTGTCATTCAAGTTCGTGACTTAACCCACCTATGAATCATGTATCAAGTTGGTTAAGTGTTGTCTTACATGTTCATGACTTAACCCTATCATGTGGCATTAGTTCATTAATGCACCCCAACCTCTCACATCAGACCTGTTGTTGTGGTCACTGGATATGCCGGGCGGTTCCGGGCAGAATTACACCACAACTCAGTCTGACCTCGGGTTTTCAAGTGCGATATGACCAACTACCCACATTGGATCCTATTGTTTGCAGTAACTGGATTTGCCGGGCGGTTCCGGGAAGAATTACACTGCAAACTCAACCCAACCTCGAGTTGGCCATTTTCAAGTTCATTCTAGTGTTATGTCCATGTTCAAGATTCATGTCAAGTTCGTGTCAAGTTTTCAAGGAAAGTTTCATGTCAAGTTTCCTATAATTACCAATTTTTTCCAACGTTACCCCGTCTAAATATTAGGCTAACAATTTTAGCCTAATTTCTCGTCCGCATGATTTTTGAAATATAATATTAGGATAAAAACTTAGCCTAATTTAACATACGCAAAATTGGCATAAAGCAATTCATTAACATAAACATGACGTAGGTGTAAACTTTGCATTTTCGGCATAGTCAATATGAACATCATAGGTGTGAACTTGCAAAATAATCAACATGAATATCATAGGTGTGAATCTTGGAACGTAGACTAAATCAACATACATATATGTGAACTTGCAACATAGACTAAATCAACTCACATATATGTGAACTTGAAATATGACATAGGTTTAAAATATACACACAAACATGTAGATCTAACATTTGGTCACATATGTGATATGATTTTACAACCTAAAACTTGCATAACTTGATAAACTGCGCAACTTGTCATAACGGGTTATACTCTAAGTTCATATACATATGAATAGACTTATTTATTAACTCCCAATTCAACATGATAATGAAATAGAACCACATGCATAGATCAATATCATTCAATTCCACATATAACATAATCAACATTATTCTATTATCAATCTATTTTTAAGGCATGACATAACTGAATAAATTGATTAAAACATCGCAGGCATATAGTTCTGATAACATTATTGATCATGAAAAGGTTTGAATAATAATCTAGTTTCAAGAACAAGGATAGATCTAATTTAAATAGAAAAATCCCCAAAATCAAGATCCAAGTACAAATAAAGAAAAGGTCTGAATAGAAAATCATGCTTAGATCCGATTTCAAAGTTATAATCCTAGGCAATAACCTCAAGTTCATGAATCTTAGGTAATTAGTCACAATTGTCCTTGTCATAGTCATAGGCAATAGTCTTATGTTCATAGTCATAGGCATAGGCATAGTCTTATGTTCACAGTCATAGGCATAGGCATAGTCATAGGCATAGGCATAGTCTTATGTTCACAGTCATAGGAAAAAGCATAGTCTTATGTTCACCGTCATAGTCTTAGGCCACTAATAATAGTTTCAACGTCGTCGGCAATATTCCCAATAGTCAAGATCCAAAAAGAAAACAAGAATAGATATGAATTATACATAAACCAATTCCAATTTATAACATGCTATATTAAATTTATAGTTTTATCTAAAAGTAACTGGAACTTACAGATCGTGGTCTAAGAAATTTAGATGCAGAAGTCAAGTCTAGAAATTAGTCGTTGAATTGTTGAATCGCTGAATCTTGCTTTGATTGAAGAAGCAAATCCCCAATAAGAAATTCCTAGCCGTAGTCTTCAAGAAATAATCTTCACGTTTTAATTTAATTTAATTTAATTTAGAGGAAGAAGAAGAAGCCATGGTCATCAAGAGTTTGAGCAGCATAAGGTTAGAGAAGAATGGTGTAAAGAAAATGAGGCTAGGGGGCTGTTTATATAGGGTTTCAAACTAATTAGAGCCGTCGATGAAGCTAGAGTTAATCAAGGCCATCCATCTCAAGAAAAGCCAATCAGAAAGTGACAAGTTAGCCCTAGTGACACAACAGAGCTCAGAAATTCGACCAGAACCCGACCAGGCCAGCCATGGTCAAGCCAGAAAGCTATGCAGGCATGTTGCTCGGCCTGGGCGCACCTGCCAAGTGCGCCAATGCAAAATTGCATGGGCGCACTTCCCAAGTGCGCCAGTGCAATTTTGTTTTGGCGCACTTCCCAAGTTCGCCAGTGCATTCTGACCCATTTCTGGTTTTTCTGCCTAACTTCGTTCGTCCATATCTTCTTCATACAACATCCGTTTTATGCAAACTCAGACTCTATCTCAACCAGAATAACGAGACGAACGCAATGGCGTATCCCGTTTCCCTTGATTCTTACTTTAAAAATTAATTCTGCCTTGATTTCCGGTTTTAACACATTATTAAAATTCGGGTTGTTACATTCTTCCCTCCTTAAAGGATTTCGTCCCCGAAATCTTCAAGTTAAGAAGAATGTATCCTATCATCCAATCATCCATCTACTTAAAACATCATCCACAAGCAACCATTGTCCTTAAACGATTTCCAATGCTATATGAACATATGCAGAAAGTGTGTGTATATGTTCCTTATCTAATGCAAATGATCAGGCCTGATTGATCTTCCTGATGCAAAATATGTTTAGTGTCATGAATCCAACATGTATTCAAATAGTCCTAGTCACATAAACACTATATGTGTGCAAAAACATCCATCCATATGCAACATCCACATGATAACACATTCAATTTCATCCATAAACAAGTATAAACACTCATGCATATGCAATATGAAAATGTGTCTGAGCCGATCTAGTGCCTAATGTGTGTTATGCAACCACGAGCAACCACTTGCGACCACTTGCAACCATTTGCAAACATCAACCATAACATGTTTCAATCACATGTTTACATCCAAAAGGGTTCTACCTAAGGTTCTCAAGATATGATTGAGAAGATAAGCAAGATAAAGAAAAGCATCAAGGAGAAGAAGTTAAAGATGTACCCCCAGAAGGTCCTGCCTGCGGGGCTTGCCCTTGCTTCTTAGGGAAGTTCTTGCTGATATGTCCAGTTTCACCAAACTGGAAACATGCTCCCATCTTCATCTTCTTCTTTCTACAATCCTGGACTATATTCCTAACTATACCATAGAAGTCGCACTTCCTCTTATCACGTGACTTGTTATTATTGTTGTCGTTGTTCTCGCCTCCCTTCTAGAAGTCTTTCTTCTCGTTCTGAGACCCATCCGCCTTAACTTATAACTCATACCTTCCCTATGTAACATGTTAATAAGCCTCACGGAAACTATCTCCATCGTATGGAAAACCCTCTACGAAGCTAGAAAGAAGATTAGCCGCAGGTAAAAACTACTGCGACTACAGATGGAGAAAAGAAAGGAAAAGAGATTCAAACGAGGAAACAATGGATAGTGCTAATGGCCTTTGGGGTAATAGCCTTTAAATAAAACAAGACTTTTCTTGAAAAATGCTTCTTTGTAAACGGTTTTTGAAAATAATTTGAGAAGTTTTTTTTTTTTTAAAAAAAAACTTTTGCCCAGTCTGGTAACCTTCTGCTCTGATACCAAATGTAACACGCCACCTCCGCTAGGGTCACTCACAAAGGGAATGCACTAGTTTTGGAGGAGCGTTATCGAGGTAAACAAATACAGAAATATTACAAGACAGAACATAGATAAAACAACGAAAGAATCAAAAGAAAATTTTCATTACTTTCAAGAAGAGTCAAAACCTTTTACATCAAATAGCCAAGGTCATTATTTTCCATTACAACAAATTCTGTCTTGCATAAATAAAGAAGCATAAATTTAAAACATCAAAAGTAACTTAATTCCCTAAAGGTAGCAGAAAATGCAGCCATAGCATAGCCCAAGATCAAACCGTACATGAGATGAATCAAAAGCAAGCGAAATCCAAGCTAAGTGCTAGAGTTTCCTCCCTGAGAACCTAGGGGGGGAACGAAAGAAAAAGAGGCAAAAGAAAACGGGTCAGTCATAAAGACTGGTAAGTCCAAGTGACTTTTAGCATAAAAACAGATAAAGGTAACATGACATGTACAAACTGAAAGTTAACATAAGGATGATGACAAGATGGGTAAGATAGACTAAGATAACATGATAAATCAAGTATAAATCTGGTATAACATCACATATTCAATGCTCGCTGCATCAACTGTACTAGAATCCCATACCCATGTCTTATATAAATCATGAAATGATCCCTTGGCCCAATATCATGAAATGACCCATTTTTAGGTCCAACGAAACGATCCACTAGTCGATCGGCTCCCTACAAGTTCTAGCTCGTCATGTGTCTGTGTCGTACGACCCTATCACGAATGTAGTCACCTGTGCTAGGTTCACCATTGGGGTATCAAGCCCTATGGTGCCAACCACCGACACGAATCAAGAATGCACAGATAAACCTACTAATGCCCAATGCCTGCTTTTTCAACTCCGGACCACGTGCACAACCATAGCCCGCCTGAACCTACACTGGCGCACCAACACAGCCGTCGTTCTGGTCGCTTACAATCAGCCCAGTAATCGTGCCCCACCCTACCTAGTCCCAGGGTACCATGATACATCTAGTGGGTTACTGCTGAAACGGACCGCGTAACTAGGGTTTCCATCCAATAGGTTAAGTGTTGTCATTTAAATTCATGACTTAATCCCTATCAGTCTAGCATGTCAAGTTGGTTAAGTGTTGTCATTCAAGTTCGTGACTTAACCCACCTACGAATCATGTATCAAGTTGGTTAAGTGTTGTCTTACATGTTCATGACTTAACCCTATCAAGTGGCATTAATTCATTAATGCACCCCAACCTCTCACATCAGACCTGTTGTTGTGGTCACTGGATATGCCGGGCGGTTTCGGGCAGAATTACCCCACAACTCAGTCTGACCTCGGGTTTTCAAGTGCGATATGACCAACTACCCAAATTGGATCCTATTGTTTGCAGTAACTGGATTTGCCGGGCAGTTCCGGGCAGAATTACACTGCAAACTCAACCCAACCTCGAGTTGTCCATTTTCAAGTTCATTCTAGTGTCATGTCCATGTTCAAGATTCATGTCAAGTTCGTGTCAAGTTTTCAAGGCAAGTTTTTTGTCAACTTTCCTATAATTACCAATTTTTCCCAACGTTACCCCGTCTAAATATTAGGCTAACAATTTTAGCCTAATTTCTCGTCCGCATGATTTTTGACATATAATATTAGGCTAAAAACTTAGCCTAATTTAACGTACGCAAAATTGGCATAAAGCAATTCATTAACACAAACATGACGTAGGTGTAAACTTGGCATTTTCGGCATAGTCAATATGAACATCATAGGTGTGAACTTGCAAAATAATCAACATGTATATCATAGGTGTGAATCTTGCAACGTAGACTAAATCAACATACATATATGTGAACTTGCAACATAGACTAAATCAACTTACATATATGTGAACTTGAAATATGACATAGGTTTAACATATACACATAAACATGTAGATCTAACATTTGGTCACATATGTGATATGATTTCACAACCTAAAACTTGCATAACATAATAAACTGCACAACTTGTCATAACGGGTTATACTCCAAGTTCATATACATATGAATAGACTTATTTATTAACTCCCAATTCAACATGATAATGAAATAAACCACATGCATAGATCAATATCATTCAGTTCCACATATAACATAATCAACATTATTCTATTATCAATCTATTTTTAAGGCATGACATAACTGAATAAATTGATTAAAACATCGCAGGCATATAGATCTGGTAACATTATTGATCATGAAAAGGTTTGAATAATAATCTAGTTTCAAGAACAATGATCGATCTAATTTAAATAGAAAAATCCCCAAAATCAAGATCCAAGGACAAATAAAGAAAAGGTCTGAATAGAAAATCAAGCTTAGATCCGATTTCAAAGTTATAATCCTAGGCAATAACCTCATGGCCATGAATCTTAGGTAATTAGTCACAATTGTCCTTGTCATAGTCATAGGCAATAGTCTAATGTTCATAGTCATAGGCATATGCATAGTCTTACGTTCACAGTCATAGGCATAGGCATAGTCATAGGCATAGTCTTATCTTCACAGTCATAGGCATAAGCATAGTCTTATGTTCACCGTCATAGTCTTAGGCCATTAATAATAGTTTCAACGTCGTCGACAATATTCCCAATAGTCAAGATCCAAAAAGAAAACAATAATAGATATGAATTATACATAAACCAATTCCAATTTATAAAATGCCATATTAAGTTTATAGTTTTTATCTAAAAGTAACTTGAACTTACAGATCGTGGTCTAAGAAATTTAGATGCAGAAGTCAAGTCTAGAAATTAGTCGTTGAATTGTTGAATCGCTGAATCTTGCTTTGATTGTAGAAGCAAATCCCCAATAAGAAATTCTTAGCCGTAGTCTTCAATAAATAATCTTCACGTTTTAATTTAATTTAATTTAGAGGAAGAAGAAGAAGCCATGGTCATCAAGAGTTTGAGCAGCATAAGGTTAGAGAAGAATGGTGTAAAGAAAATGAGGCTAGGGGGCTGTTTATATAGGGTTTCAAACTAATTAGAGCCATCGATGAAGCTAGAGTTAATCAAGGCCATCCGTCTCAAGAAAAGCCAATCAGAAAGTGAAAAGTTATCCCTAGTGACACAGCAGAGCTCAGAAATTCGACCAGAACCCGACCAGGCCAGCCAGGGTCAAGCCAGAAAGCTATGCAGGCCTGTTGCTCGGCCTGGGCGCACTTGCCAAGTGCGCCAATGCAAAATTGCACGGGCGCACTTCCCAAGTGCGCCAGTGCAATTTTGTTCTGGCGCACTTCCCAAGTGCCCCAGTGCATTCTGGCCCGTTTCTGGTTTTTCTGCCTAACTTCGTTCGTCCATATCTTCTTCATACGACATTCGTTTTGCGCAAACTCGGACTCTATCTCAACCAGAATAACGAGACGAACGCAATGGCGTATCCCGTTTCCCTTGATTCTTACTTTAAAAATTAATTCTGCCTTGATTTCTGGTTTTAACACGTTATTAAAATTTGGGTTGTTACATTCTTCCCTCCTTAAAGGATTTCGTCCTCGAAATCATCAAGTTAAGAAGAATGCATCCTATCATCCAATTATCCATCTACTCAAAACATCATCCACAAGCAACCATTGTCCTTAAACGATTTCTAATGCTATATGAACATATGCAGAAAGTGTGTGTATATGTTCCTTATCTAATGCAAATGATCAGGCTTGATTGATCTTCCTAATGCAAAATATGTTTAGTGTCATGAATCCAACATGTATGCAAATAGTCCTAGTCACATAAACACTATATGTGTGCACAAACATCCATCCATATGCAACATCCACATGATAACACATTCAATTTCATCCATAAACAGGTATAAACACTCATGCATATGCAATATGAAAATGTGTCTGAGCCGATCTAGTGCCTAATGTGTGTTATGCAACCATGAGCAACCACTTGCGACCACTTGCAAACATCAACCATAACATGTTTCAATCACATGTTTACATCCAAAAGGGTTCTACCTAAGGTTCTCAAGATATGATTGAGAAGATAAGCAAGATAAAACAAAGCATCAAGGAGAAGAAGTTAAAGATGTACCCCCAGAAGTTCCGGCCTGCGGGGCTTGCCCTTGCTTCTTAGGGAAGTTCTTGCTGATATGTCCAGTTTCACCACACTAGAAACATGCTCCCATCTTCATCTTCTTCTTTCTACAATCCTGGACTATATGCCTAACTATACCACAGAAGTCGCACTTCCTCTTATCACGTGACTTGTTATTATTGTTGTCGTTGTTCTCGCCTCCCTTCTAGAAGTCTTTCTTCTCGTTCTGAGACCCATCCGCCTTAACTTATCACTCATACCTTCCCTATGTAACATGTTAATAGGCCTCACGGAAACTATCTCCATCGTATGGAAAACCCTCTACGAAGCTAGAAAGAAGATTAGCCGCAGGTAAAAACTACTACGACTACAGATGGAGAAAAGAAAGGAAAAGAGATTCTAACGAGGAAACAAAGGATAGTGCTAATGGCCTTTGGGGGAATAGCCTTTAAATAAAACAAGACTTTTCTTGAAAAATGCTTCTTTGTAAACGGTTTTTGAAAATAATTTGAGAAGTTTTTTTTTAAAAAAAAAAACTTTTGCCCAGTTTAGTAACCTTCTGCTCTGATACCAAATGTAACACCCCACCTCCGCTAGGTTCACTCACAAAGGGAATGCACTAGTTTTGGAGGAGCGTTATCGAGGTAAACAAATACAGAAATATTACAAGACAGAGCATAGATAAAACAACGGAAGAATCAAAAGAAAATTTTCATTACTTTCAAGAAGAGTCAAAACCTTTTACATCAAATAGCCAAGGTCATTATTTTCCATTACAACAAATTTTGTCTTGCATAAATAAAGAAGCATAAACTTAAAACATCAAAAGTAGCTTAATTCCCTAAAGGTAGCAGAAAATGCAGCCATAGCATAGCCCAAGATCAAACCGTACATGAGCTGAATCAAAAGCAAGCGAAATCCAAGCTAAGTGCTATAGTTTCCTCCCTGAGAACCTTGGGGGGGGGGGGGGACGAAAGAAAATGAGGCGAAAGAAAACGGGTCAGTCATAAAGACTGGTAAGTCCAAGTGACTTTCAGCACAAAAACAGATAAAGGAAACATGACATGTACAAACTGAAAGTTAACATAAGGATGATGACAGGATGGGCAAGATAGACTAAGATAACATGATAAATCAAGTATAGCATCACATATTCAAGGCTCGCTGCATCAACTGTATTAGAATCCCATACCTATGTCTTATATAAATCATGAAATGATCCCTTGGCCCAATATCATGAAATGGCCCATTTCTAGGTCCAACGAAACGATCCACTAGTCGATCGGCTCCCTACAAGTTCTAGCTCGTCATGTGTCTGTGTCATACGGCCCTATCAAGAATGTAGTCACCTGTGCTAGGTCCACCATAGGGGGTATCAAGCCCTATGGTGCCAACCACAGACACGAATCAAGAATGCACAGATAAACCTACTAATGCCCAATGCCTGCTTTTTCAACTCCGGACCACGTGCACGACCATAGCCCGCCTGAACCTACACTGGCGCACCAACACTGCCGTCGTTCTGGTCGCTTACAATCAGCCCAGTAATCGTGCCCCACCCTACCTAGTCCCAGGGTACCATGATACATCTAGTGGGTTACTGCTGAAACGGACCGCGTAACTAGGGTTTTCGTCCAATAGGTTAAGTGTTGTCATTTAAATTCGTGACTTAACCCCTATCAGTCTAGCATGTCAAGTTGGTTAGGTGTTGTCATTCAAGTTCGTGACTTAACCCACCTACGAATCATGTATCAAGTTGTTTAAGCATTGTCTTACATGTTCGTGACTTAACCCTATCATGTGGCATTAATTCATTAATGCACCCCAACCTCTCACATCAGACCTGTTGTTGTGGTTACTGGATATGCCGGGCGGTTCAGGGAAGAATTACACCACAACTCAGTCTGAACTCGGGTTTTCAAGTGCGATATGACCAACTACCCACATTGGATCCTATTGTTTGCAGTAACTGGATTTGCCGGGCGGTTCCGGGCAGAATTACACTGCAAACTCAACCTAACCTCGAGTTGGCCATTTTCAAGTTCATTCTAGTGTCATGTCCATGTTCAAGATTCATGTCAAGTTCGTGTCATGTTTTCAAGGCAAGTTTCATGTCAAGGTTCCTATAATCATCAATTTTTCCCAACGTTACCCTGTCTAAATATTAGGCTAACAATTTTAGCCTAATTTCTCGTCCGCATGATTTTTGACATATAATATTAGGCTAAAAACTTAGCCTAATTTAACGTACGCAAAATTGGCATAAAGCAATTCATTAACATAAACATGACGTAGGTGTAAACTTGGCATTTTCGGCATAGTCAATATGAACATCATAGGTGTGAACTTGCAAAATAATCAACATGAATATCATAGGTGTGAATCTTGCAACGTAGACTAAATCAACATACATATATGTGAACTTGCAACATAGACTAAATCAACTTACATATATGTGAACTTGAAATATGACATAGGTTTAAAATATACACATAAACATGTAGATCTAACATTTGGTTACATATGTGATATGATTCTACAACCTAAAACTTGCATAACATAATAAACTATACAACTTGTCATAGGGGTTATACTCCAAGTTCATATACATATGAATAGACTTATTTATTAACTCCCAATTCAACATGATAATGAAATAAACCACAGGCATAGATCAATATCATTCAATTCCACATATAACATAATCAACATTATTCTATTATCAACCTATTTTTAAGGCATGACATAACTGAATAAATTGATTAAAACATCGCAGGCATATAGATCTGATAACATTATTGATCATGAAAAGGTTTGAATAATAATCTAGTTTCAAGAACAAGGATAGATCTAATTTAAATAGAAAAATCCCCAAAATCAAGATCCAAGGACAAATAAAGAAAAGGTCTAAATAGAAAATCAAGCTTAGATCCGATTTCAATAGTTAAGATCCAAAAAGTTAAGATCCAAAAAGAAAACAAGAATAGATATGAATTATACATAAACCAATTCCAATTTATAACATGCCATATTAAGTTTATAGTTTCTATCTAAAAGTAACTGGAACTTACAGATCGTGGTCTAAGAAATTTAGATGCAGAAGTCAAGTCTAGAAATTAGTCGTTGAATTGTTGAATCGCTGAATCTTGCTTTGATTGTAGAAGCAAATCCGCAATAAGAAATTCCTAGCCGTAGTCTTCAAGAAATAATCTTCACGTTTTAATTTAATTTAATTTAATTTAGAGGAAGAAGAAGAAGCCATGGTCATCAAGAGTTTGAGCAGCATAAGGTTAGAGAAGAATGGTGTAAAGAACATGAGGCTAGGGGGCTGTTTATATAGGGTTTCAAACTAATTAGAGCCGTCGATGAAGCTAGAGTTAATCAAGGCCATCCATCTCAAGAAAAGCCAATCAGAAAGTGACAAGTTAGCCCTAGTGACACAGCAGAGCTCAGAAATTCGACCAGAACCCGACCAGGCCAGCCAGGGTCAAGCCAGAAAGCTATGCAGGTCTGTTGCTCGGCCTGGGCGTACCTGCCAAGTGCTCCAACGCAAAATTGCATGGGCGCACTTCCCAAGTGCGCCAGTGCAATTTTGTTCTGGTGCACTTCCCAAGTGCACCAGTGCATTCTGGCGCGTTTCTGGTTTTTCTGCCTAACTTCGTTCGTCCATATCTTCTTCATACGAAATCCGTTTTACGCAAACTCGGACTCTGTCTCAACCAGAATTCCGAGACGAACGCAATGGTGTATCCCATTTCCCTTGATTCTTACTTTAAAAATTAATTCTTCCTTGATTTCTGGTTTTAACATGTTATTAGTATTCGGGTTGTTACAGGACCAGTTTTCCCAAACTTGCCGGTGTATAAAATATTATCATTGCCTTCCGTTGGAGTCTCTTTAGAATCCAAGTTCTTGAGAGCATTAATCATCAATTCCTCCTTCCCCGCACCTTTACCTAGGGGCACTTGATGCTCTTTAGTTGCCTTTGCTTTAGGTTCAGAAGTGGTCTTAACCAATGGTGTACCTAAAGAAGAAAGGGAAATAAACAGTACGGGAGGAATAACCAGTTTCTTGACTGGAAGCTCCGATGCTAGACATTATGACATGATTACTTTTGTAACATCCTGTAAAATATACCCTAAATAGACATAAATTATTAAATTAAATATAAAAGATTAATGGGCTAAAAATAAGAATTTTTAAAAAGTGGTAACTGGGCTACGAAAGTATTGTAGTTGCGTTCGAGACGAGATTCTAATCTGTTTTCATATTTTATTTGCTAAAACGGAGTTAGTACATAAAAGATACTAATAAAACAAGTAATGCGTAAATATTAACACATAAGGCTTGAATTTCGAATAATTAAATATATAAATCTGGATTATATTAATTATGGATTAATATGAAAAGAATATTCCACGTGAATTTGAATTTATGTGTACATATTTATATACAATGAGGGGCAAAGATAAGAAAACAAAGAAAAGAATTCAATGTAACAAACAAATGTTTAATAAATTAGGCCACTAACTAGGAGAATTAATCTCCTAGACAAATCAAGACCCAAGGGGTCGATCGCTCCTAGTACAAAAAGATTGGTAAGGCTTTTTTGTGAGGGTTTTTATATAAAATTGCTTACACGGACTTTCCAGAATTAATCTATTAGATACTACGGTCTTTATTAGCACATGCAACTATATATACTACCCTCCTATCCTCTCTCAAAAAATATTCTTTGCTTCATTCTTGTGCCTCTACTATCTTTCTACCACTGCTAAATCCAGAATACAACATTAGATTCCCCTTCCCCTTTTCAAGTCTTAATTCTATTCTCTCTATTCTAAGATTTACATATCTTTAAGAATTTTGGAATTTAGTTTGTATATAAATAAGATTATGATTCATTTGATTCTTATATATATTAATAGAAGGATTAGAGCTCATTTGCAAAAGTTAGTTCCAAATCTAATTCTACTCAAACTCTATTGTTGTTCATCCTTTAAGCACTGTGAGTGGAATTCATTTAAGTCCGCTATTTACTTTAATTTAATAGTATAAATTTTGGATTATTGTACCTAGGAAGATTTGGGTCTATACGAAAAGAAAATAATACCTAAATCCCCAAATCTTCCATTATTCATATATGTCGCTAAAATGGTCAATCATAAGTACTGTATTTTGGGTTTATGCTGTTATGATAATGGAGATGTAAGCTTAAGATGTTATGAATTCCTTTAGTTGTTGTTTTGATTCACTTAATCCATAACTTATATGTTTGTGTGCTGAAACATGAGATTTATATATTATAAAGATAATAGGTTTAAGCGTCTATTCCAAATAGATTGACTAGAATGTATTATTTACAATATATTATCATAAGTTTAGTACGAAACATAAATATAAAAGCGAACCAATGCCAAAAGCAAACGATTTTTTATGTAATTGGGTATATTGCATCTTCTTATATTTTTTATTATCTAAACAACTATTGAAGCCTAGGTTGCAAGTTTTGTTTATATATGTTGTTATTTCCCTTTTTGTCATAAATCGTGAATATATGTTGGACATGTTAGTTAATAAGGGAAATTGACTTGTAAACCTTAATTGTGATTGGTAGGATTGACATTTCAATCATGGTTAGGACGTTATTCTCGTTCATACAATTAACGTACACACACACATATATATGGCGTAATTAAATGTAATAAGTGCGTAATAAATACATTTAAATTAGGAAATAAAATATGAATGTACCTATAGGAATTTTTATGCATGTGTTTGAGTTAATGACTTGAATTATAATTAATGACACATAGACACGAGGTTAGCCATTACTTGTAGCAGAAGCCTGCCCGAAACCGACTGACATATCCAACATATACAACTAAGACGGGTTAATGGGAGAGGTCTTGGAGCCATATGCCATTAAATTATAACACTATGATACAAGGTTAGGCCCCATTTATAGTTGAAGCCTTTCTGAAACCGCTTGGCATATCCTGCATTGCCTAATGTGAGATGCCTAGTGTGTGCACACGTGTGTGTATCATATGTAAAGTTGGCATGTCTGGGGAAAAAGGTATTAATTGGTTGATCTACCACTTATTGGGTACTAAGTGGTTAGAACTAGGTCCCATTCCTAAGGTTCACTTCTTGGTTCTGGGTCAAATTCATGGGATAACTAATATCATATGTAAAGTATTACTATTTTTGTGGGATAACTAATATCGTTGTAATCAACATTATTATGGTTTTGAATAAAAGTACACCTATTCCATGTTATTATATTCATCCCTTCTATCATGTAAGTTTCTTACTTTGTTTAGATTACTTTGTGATATATGGTTTAATAATTTCCTTATAGGAAACAACGATCCATTTAGAACTGTTCTAAGTTCTGATGGGTCTTTTCTGTGTCAGAATTCATGTCCATCCCTGCGGGTTGTTACATTTGGTATCAGAGCATAGATTACCCGATTACGGGGAAATATATATGTATGACAAGCAAACTTGTTATTCTGAAAAGGATTTTCAAAAATTTTACTCTCTCTATATACAAGTATATATATATATATGTATGTATGTATATATATATATGTATATATATATTTATTTATTTTTAGTATGCATATCTTTAGAAAATATTACCTGTAGGTCCTGTTGTATATATCAATTCTATGATTTTTGTTTGATGATAACAAACATATATTTATTATTATAAATGTGTTTGTAACTGTACTATTCTACTTCATCGTAGACAAAATTAAATATTTACATTTAAATGAAATACAACTGCATAAGAATTCAAATATTCAAACAGTGTTTTATTGAAATATAATATTTTATTTCTACATTTGGATAATACAGATTTATAACTCCACTATTTGTACATCTCACTGTAATACAATTCATTCAAATTCTTTTGTTATATATGTTCCTCACTACAACTCTCAAACACTCAATTACACTTCACTCAATTTATATGTAATAACCCGTAAAATGCGAGCCAGTTTGAAATTTTTATTTTGGCAATTTTAGCGAATTTTGAATATTTAAAATAGATTATTTTAAATAATATCGACGGGAAAATTTATTTTGAATAGAATTCGACGTATATATTCTATACGTCGTCGTTAGAATATAAATAATTATATATAATTAAAAATAGAATTGAAAATGGCGCGGTAGTTCGATAATTCGATTTCAAACTTCAATTGAATGTACCGGGTGCAAAAGAATCCGGATTTTAGTGAAACCAAAAACATTAGGATCTAATTGATGATATCTTTCTAACGGATGTAAGAAACTGAGATTTCACTTTAAAAATTGAGAGATATGTCCAGTTGAAAATTCTGAATAGTCGCTATGGAATTCAGGCCCTTAAAAATGGACATTTTGCAAATGACCTCGGATTTCGACGAAACCACTTTTGTTGGATCCGCAGTGTCAAGTTATTGCTAGATTCCAAATTTCATAATTTTTCGAATCAATATGTGAGCGTGGCAAAGGAAAACGTGTTTTGACCATTTCAGTTGATTTTAATCGACTGGAAATTGGCCATTTTTCTAACGGTCTCAGAATTCGACGAAACTAGTTTTGTTAGGACCGTATCGTCAATACGAAGCTAGAAAATATTTTTCTGCAATTTATAGAGTTAGTATGTGACCCCAGTAATTTGAAATGTACGTTTAAATTTCAATATAGCGATTTAAATGTAAATTCAAAGGAAACTGATCGAAACAGTCGAATCAGCTTACGATACATATCCCATTGTGTTCGGAATGGGGGCGAAACGCTATGGACGACAGGCGGTGGACCTCGTTTCGAGGTCGTATGTAAAAGTACCTTTTTGAAAATTAAATAATTAAATAATTAAAAATATAAAACTTTTTCTTTTCCATATACCCCCCCCCCCCCCGTTAGCTTCGAACAGAATCAAAACAGAAAAAAAAAATTAAAAATAAAAAATAAAAACGAAGGCGACGGGGGGGAGAGAGCCGCCGCCGCCACCTCGCGCGCCCCCCCCAGAGCCGCTTCCCCCTCGATCCTCCTCTTCCCCTTCCTCCGCAACCCCCCCTGCCCTAATCGACAGCCGCGAGACCCCCTCCCCCCCATCCACCGACGCAGCCGCAGCCACCACGACCCGCCGCCCCTCCTTCTTCCCCCTCTCCTCTTCCATCGACACCCGCAAACCCCCCCCCCCCCCTTCGAGGCCCTGAAACCTTACTGTAAGTTTTTATTTATTTATTTTGTTTTATTTTATTTTATTAATTTATTTCTGTTTAGTTTTTTTTGTGTAAGAAGTTTAGAAAAAAAACCAGTTTTATTTTATTTTTATTTATAGCGTGAAGTTAAGATTTGATTTTTAAAACCTAAAAAGATTTGATTTTTAAAACCTAAAAAGATTTGATTTGATTTTTATAAACTGATTTTTATTTTTTTATTTTTAGATTTTAAATAGCAAAAGATTTAAAATTGAAAAGAGAAAGGTTTGAATTTTAAAATTGAAAAGATCGGGTTTTTAGAATAGAAAAGATCATATTTTTAAAATAGAAAAGGCGGAATTTTTATTGAGTAGAAGAAGTAAAAATATGATTTTTATATTTTTAAAGTATTAAAAATATAATCTTTACTATATAGAAATATTAAAAATATGATTTTTATATTTTTAAAGTATTAAAAATATAATCTTTATAGGATAGAGAATATAAAAATATCATCTTTGTGTATGTAACGAAATAAAAATCTGATTTTTATTTTATATACGTTGAGATAAATTGATGATTTTTAAAAAAGGTGAAATCTTTAAATTTAAAAAGGTGAAATCTTTAAATTTAAAAAGGTGAAATCTTTAAATTTAAAAAGGTGAAATCTTTAAATTTAAAAAGGCGAAATCTTTATATAGAAAATAGCGTGATAAAAATATGATTTTTAAATTGAAAGTGAACAAATAAAAATGTGATTTTTATTTTAAAGGCGTCAAAATATAAAAATGTGATTTTTGTGTATATAGTGACTACGGGCAACGAAGTGACAAAAGGCGATAGCGATGAAGATTTCTATCAATGAAGTGCCGTGGAGCTAGGATAGCTATACGTGAGAACTTCTCACTCAAAATTCTTTTTCTAGTTATATATATATATATACTAGGATGCAGACGGTGCTTATTAGAAGCACCCGACACCCGTCCACATACCATGGACTTGTTTGTTTGGTTGTGTAGTTGGATAGATTAATTGGTTTGAATTGAATTGTTTAGTAAATTGAAATTGATTTGATTGATGTGTGAATGGCATGGGCCTTCACTAGACCGGGGATAAGTCTAGGCCTTGTCCCGTTTCTAGTATCGTGCCGTTATGCCGCCGAAATTTTCTAAAATATGTTAGAAAAATAAAAATGTCATTTATTGAATAAATGAACTGAAAAGAAAATTCATGTGTTGGAATAAATATTTTATCGTTAAAAATAGAATTTTTAACGTGAAAGTGAAAGTGAATAAATATTTATAAACAAATCGGCCGATTTGTTTATATACACTGATTTGACTGATATCGATTGGGTCGATAAATTTTACACATCGCCCAACTGCACAAATAAAATCTGTGTTTGATTGTTTGAAACCCCACACGGGTGTTGGGATGAAATTTGAAGTTCACTCATCCTGATTGATTAAATATGTCGATCGGTGGATTGACAGGCTGTTATAAGCGTCGGATATCTATATTTGATGCTTATACAGTGTAGTGCACTTTGGTTGATGGTTGATTATTTTTCAATGCTATTATATACATGTGTTGTATGGAATCCATATAATTAACACTATATGGTGATTGATTGGGCCTCATTCCAATCGGGAAAACAATGAATATTATAAAAGAAAATTCATGTGTTGAATATAAAAATAGTCATGTGTTGACGATGATCATGTGTTGAAACTATTCATGTGTTGAGTAGAATATTTTAAATAAAATAAATTACATCTTTATCATATTTACGATTAGAATCTACTTTACGGTGGAGTCTAATTAAAATCAAACGATAGATACCATAGTTTTATAAAATATTTTACATAACAAAAATAGTGAGGTGTAGACAGTACTCATGTGTTGAGATTAGTCGTGTGTTGAAAGAAATATAGATTCATGTGTTGAATGGGATAAATATTCATTTGTTGGATAGAATAAAGGAGTTTTGAAAAATATAAAGCCGTGTTGATTAGAGATGCGTTATTTCGACGTGAACGATATTTATATCGATTTTAAACGATTTCGAAATGAATTGAATTGAAAACGATTTCGAAATGAATTGAATTGAAAACGATTTCGAAATGAATTGAATTGAAAACGATTTCTAAATGAATTGAATTGAAAACGATTTCGAAATGAATTGAATTGAAAACGAATTCGAAATGAAGTGAATTGAAATGAATTCAAATTGAATTGAAATTTGAATTGAATAGAAATGAATTTTAAAACGAATTTATAAAGAAGAATTCAATTTTGATTTGAATTGAAATGGAAGTTGAAATTGCTTTTGAAACGAATTTAAAACTATTTATATAATTCGTTTTAAAAGGAAATCGACGAAATATATATAATATATATAATATATATATATATAATGGCCTGAATAGAACGCGCCGCGCCGCGGTAGTTCGTGAATTTCGACCATTTATTTCAAACGGACATTGCGGGAGATCCGACCGTCGGATTCTCCTAAAACCGGAACCGTTGGGTTCGTATCGAAAAGAGCTTTCCAATGAATATGAGAAATTTGAAATCTAACGGTTGGAGTTGGAATTATGTCCAAATCAAATTCGAAAAAGGTCGCTGTAAGTGCAGTTCGATGGCCGTTGTTGGAAATCGACTGTACGGGCCTTGATAAAATTATTAAAAATATCTATAATTTGTGTAAAATTATAATATGTGAATTGGAAAGATTTGGGCTGGAAAATTCCACATTTGAAGAGATAAAAATAGATTTTTATCGAAATGAACTAGTTTTGAACTAGAATTGAACTCAATTTATTTTTAAAATAAATAAATTGAAATTTGAAAGTGATTTTGAAATTAATCGATAATTTCCAATACGTGGATTGGACTGGAGCTGAATCGAAATTATCTGCGGGATATTTCGATGTTGGATTTCGTGACTATACAAATATTGTTATGGGGATTTGAAAGATATTTTATATCGTTATTTCCAATACGATATTTGTTGGTTTCAGAATTTGATATCGAATATAAGCCGATATATTTTCTATTCAGAGCCTTGTATTTAATATCAAATGTGATTTGGTTTGTCGTGAATCGTGTTTTTGATGACATTGGTTCTTTAACCCAGTTAAAGGTAGGATATTGATTTTTGAAAAGATTAAAACTAAGTGGAGTTTTAATGAATCTTTAATTAGATTGAAAAGTGAATTGATAATTTAAATTATCAAATCTGAAAAGTGATCGAGAGTGGAGTACCACCAGTTTTGCTCCAAAGCGATAGTTAAATCTTTAATTAGATTTGAACGTGAAATGGTAATTAATTTTACCGATAACACCGTGGTGTTAGATATGGAGTATCACCAGTTTTGCTCCATGGGATATATAGGTTGGGATTGGGAAATAAAATAAATAATTACTTCGGTGTGGTTCGTTAATCCCGACTAGTTGAAATGATATCCAAAGGAGGATTAAAGAATAAATTTAGAAGAATTTATCTTGGATAAAATTAATGGGAACCTTTCCCTAAGAATGTGATTTTGTGAATAAAAGAATATTCTGAATTGGAATGAGGCGTTTGTTGTGTTTGTGTAACATTCGTTTATTATATACGTGGGTTATTCAGAAAGGCCGGGTTTATACCCATTCTGAATAACCGATTCGACGAGATGTCGAAGATGAAGACGGTGGTTGAAGACCGGAAGTCTTCACATCGTTTGGGTGATTACTGATGATCTTGATTGGGCTGTACACCCAAGATGAGGGAAACAGTCGGTGATCGTCCAGACGTACTTGGAGATCGATGGATATGCGAGGAAAGTGCCTCCGGTTTCGTTCAGACCCAGAACGGACTTGTAAATGGACTGTGTGTCTGACATTGGATTTTAGTCCGTGTGATTGATCTCTATTAAATATATATCTGTTTGGCGGCGGAGAATTTATTCTCTTGCTTAACGCCCTTCTCTGAGACGTACGAGCTCAGGGGTTATATATTGATGGATATCAAACGCATGGAGTGAATTGCCTGTGTGGCATGCGTAAGTGGCAATTGATCAGGGCTTCTGTTGAAAAGCAAAGTCTTGTGGTTGATGATCAAAGCACGGCCTGTGTGGCATAGCTTTGTGTATAACGTGAATTCGCGAGCCTCACACCTCGGTATGAGTCAAAAACGGGAGACGGACCGCTGGGAGAGCACGACGTTTCTTTCTAGCTAGGGTGGTGTCAGTGACCTACCAGCCCTGACATTTATATACTTTTCACCTGTGTGGTTGTTGGAATGCGAGGCGCCTCGGATATAGGTCTGTAAGGACCGGGAAACGTGTGTTCAGGAATAACTAATCCTCAAAAGTAAGAGAGGACCGGCCCAGCCGATTCCAAGGATCAGAGTGGGGTCCTGAGGCATTGCTAGAGTGTCTCGAACGCGGAGAGGAGCTTGCCCCTTGCCTCGGCTCATGACGGAAATCCAATTTCCAATACGTGATATTGCGGTTTTAATTGTAAAACTAGTATGGCGACATGATATATGGTACCCATGCCGCCTATGATTGATATTTATGATTGAAATTGTTTTGACACTATACACCTATTATAGTATCAAATAATGTGTTTTAACGTATCAAGCATGCTTTGGCTGTTATAAGGTAAAAACCCTATCCTCCGGCTTGCGTTGCATTGTGTGATGGGACCTGGGTCTTATAACAGCTTCATTTTTCTTTATTTAGCATTGCGCTGTTTGTTCTATGCACTGGTATTCTTGGGAGGAAACCCGTTCCGTGTTATACGGCGTGGTCCCTTGATTTACCGAACTTTAAAAACCAATATTTATAACTGTTTTAGTTCTCACACCAGTCACATGACTGACCTGGAGTTTATTGTTTTAACCTAAACTCTGGGTGCCCCTAATTTCCGCACGGGCAGCTAGTAGTTTTGGTTTTGCAGATTTATATTCACAGGGTCCTGATTAACCGCTGGAACGATGCTCGGAAAGCTCTGTATCCGTGTATCACTTCTAGTTGTGTTTTATATTATTTCTCCGCTGCTATGTAATTTATTGTAATCTCTGATATTTGTTGAATGTAATTTATTCATTTATACTCTGTATATTCTTGTATCTGATGGAATTGTTGTAATAACAATGAAATGTTCTTCCGTATGCGTCCTATTGTGTGTTGTTCTCAAAGTATTCGTGCTTTCCTTCACGGGGAAGTTACGGGTCCTTACATTATACATACATCGACACAATTTTATATACACGCACGCACACTTGCCTTCTACTTACTTCAGTCAGCCCAGTCTTCCGCTTACCTACCACAGAAACACACAGAGTAATCTAGAACAAAATATTTTTTAAATTCTAAGCAGATATAATTTTACTTTAAAATTTATTTGCCTTGGAATTTTGGTGTATTTCTCATATTTTTTCATGACTTGATCTTATGTGTATATATATTCATCTATGTCTAGATAGCTTATGATATTCACAATGGTTCACTGTAAATACCACAAGGTAGACATAGTCTGTAGTTCTCACATATATATATATATTATGCACGTGCACCATACATGTATAAACATACATGTGTATGTATATACACATATATCCGTGCAGGGGCAATATGGTCAAATCAGTGAATGGGGATGAACCAAGAAATCCAGTACAAATGCAGACACAAACACACACATATATATTTATATACACATCTATGCATATATACGCATATATATATATATGTATATACATAGTAGGAACAATGGTTCAACAAGATCAAAATGGCTACAAAGAGCTCATATGCAAGTACATGCCAAGAGACAGCTCAAGAACAACGTAAGACAGAGCTCAAAGCCAAGTTACAACCTGTATGCCATGTACAAGTTCGATACAAGATTCAACCGACTTCCTCAAGTCAAACATTAGGGAGCAGTTAAAATGGTGCGAAAGCATTAATGACAAGAATGATATGCATGAAAATATTATGGTGAATTAATTGTGCAGCAATACATAAGACAATTTCATAGTGGTGAGAAATTCAAATGTCCAAAATACAATGGTGAAGCTAGCACCAAGTACACAGCAGTGTACAAGCACATTAATGAAGCTTAAAAGTGAACAACATCAACAATGTGTGCTACAACAAATTACAGGAAATAAGTGCATGTGAAAATGTGGTAAGTGGCATATATACGCATATTTCAACAAAGAGTGCACAAAATAGTGAAGTGCAATTCAAGACAGCAAGTAAAAGCATATGTGGATAGCACAGTAAGCCTATGAATATAGATTTACTCATATCGAGCCAGAGTGAAACAAAGAATTGTGCATAAGAAGATTGCCGGGGCTATATACACAATTCATCATATGGTCGGCAGTTCAAAGATGAACAATGGAGAAAACAAGGAATAAATATAATCTGGCATGAAAGATTTAATCACATGAATTTCTGGAGAGTATACAAACTTGGTAGAAACATTTTTATGGCAAGAAACATTTTAAATTGTTTCCAGTTATGCCACAAGTTTCAGAAATTAGTTTTGGCAAAAATCACTTCAAACATTCCTGAAATCAATTGTGGACACACAGAAAAAAATCTCAATATCTTTTTGGGGATCAACAACTTAATTTTGGCAAAACTGTATTTCACATATGAAATTTATTTCTAAAATACACAACAGTTTTTTTGGCAACAGTTTAATGGGCAACAAAATTATTTCCAGAAATTCAGTGAACAATATTTGGCAAATAAACTTGTGAGCATGAGTCACCATTTCCAGAATTGAGCAACTTTTTTTTAGGGCAAGAAACAATTTATCTTTGGTTTTAAAAACAGTGCACTGAATTATGGCAAGAAATCAATATCAACTTTTTAGTAAGAGTTAATTTTTTGGCAAACAATTTTTTGCAAATACAAATTCAAGTTTTTGACAAGAACAATTCGTAAAACAATTCCAGAAACCAACCAAGGATACTCGGCCATTTTAATCCTGAAATCATGCAAGGAATTCAAAACTGAGGAAAGCATCCAAGGCATGTAATCAAGTCAATTAAGGGCCAAAAAAAAATCATGGAATCAATTAGCTATGTCAAGGGGAAGAAAATCATTTTGAATTGTTTCCAAAATTTCCAGGTTTCAAGTATACTTATATGGCTAGGGTTCAACAAATCATTTAGTAAATAGCATGATATCATAATTTGTTTTTTCCAGAAATCAAACAGATAATTCAGCAAGAATTTAATCAAGCAAGTCATCAAAGCCGATGAAACAAAGGGGATAAATTCACGCAGGAATCAAGATCAGCCATATATGAAATCAGAGTTATTTTAGGATTCAATATTCCTATAAAAACACCTAATACATCATCGACAAAGAGGATAGAAAAAAATAAGATAAAAATTTGAGATCTCAAAGAAATCAAACCAAAAATACTCACTTTGTTTTCGACTGTATGCAAATCGCCAAGCAAGAGAGGCAGAAGATTTCGATCACTAGAGAAACAATTTCTAGAAGAAAATCAAGCCGCGATTTAGGGAAGGATTGAAAAACCCTAATTTTGTGAAGTCGTCCGACATTATTTTTTAGAGACAAAGCTTTGCAAGGAAATAAATTAAAGGGCCGGCTTATTTATTTTTAAGGTATTGGGGTTTTTAGTTCTTATTTCATATTATTTTGTTTTACTTTGTTTTGTAAATCATCCATCTGTTTTCTAGTTTTTCTATATAAACTAGGGCCTTCTAGTTATAAGATTTTAACTAGGGTCTACGAGTTACGGGATTGTAATTCGAGAAATTCTAATCTTAGGGTTCTAGATTAGCACAGGGTTTTGAACGTAGAATTAGAACAACAACAGTTTTTGCGAATGTACAAGACTGTATAGGTCATTTGCGAAGGAGTCGCAAGTTTATAGGTTTTTGTTTGTAGGAGATTGTTTTTAATTTTAGTAAGAAACCTTGGGGAATGGAGTACTAGGAAGGGTTTGCCGAAGCTAGGTAAAATCTATGTTATTTACTTTTTGCATTTATTTTCTCTGCTGCAATCTATGTTATGATATTTTTAATATTCTGTAAAAATCCAATAAACCTTATTCACACTCCTTTTGGGTTAATCTAGATCGAACATGTCCTTCTAGGAAAGCAGTGACCTTAATTTGTTGGAAAACCCTAGGAATCATGTAACGATTTAGTAGCTTCCTTATCGATTTATAAGCCTATAAAAACATAAGGGATGCAAGAATAAAAATACGGAGAAGTGGAAAGGATGAAACTCCCTAATTTAATAGGCAATTATTTGGAATAAATTGGTGATTTAATTATCAATTAGGGAAATAGTAAGAGAGAAATTAACAGTAAGAATTTGAAATAGAACAAATTAGGATCCATGGCGTAAAGGTCTAAAGGTTTCAGGAAAAGTGTGGGAATACCTTTTATTAAATGGGATAAAACTTCCATACTAGCGAATATAGAATTTTGAATTTAAAAGAGAACTATATGGTCAATAAGAGAAAGGATAATGAAAATGGAAAATATCCAGGATGTAATTAAGGCCATTTATGCGTAGGTACGAATATTTGATTTTGAATTAAATGTCCATAAGAATAAGTATTATTTAATGGATAAGATGGACATAAAGGGCATTTATAATGGAAGCAATTAAAAATATCACGAGTTGAAAATATAAAAATACGAAAGAAGGGACTTAATAAGAAGAGAAAAACTTCCATAGAATAGTGTGTCAGATGTTTAGGCAAAAAGATGAAAATGAATTTTTTGACACGCCAATTATTTTTTCTTGAAAAAGGAATCCTAATATTTTGTTTATATGCTTAAGCTGCATAATAATTCCATTTGAAAATAAAATTTGAAATATAGTTTTTGAAAAATAAACTTTTTTGAAGAAATTTGAAAAGTTTACTATTTCTTCTATTAGACAAACTACAATTATAAATTTAGGGAAGATAAGAGTTAAATTCTTTAAAAGTTAATAGTAAACATTTTCAGTTATGAGCTTTATATAGATAAAAATGTAACTGTTAATTATAATGACAAATTTATAATTGTCATTGTTCTGATATAACAAGTTTTAAATGTTGAAATAAATTTGAAAAGATTCCTTTCTTAAAATCCTGTATAAGTTATGATAATAAATTTGATGTTCAATCATAAAGAAAAGAAGACATATAAAAGTTTGTTAGGATAAACATCATAAATATACACATTTGAGAAAGAGTAGATAGTAAATTTATTAACTAAAACTTAGGTAGAATTTGAATAGTAAAATTCTTATATAATAAGAAGTGTATGAGAGAGTAATAATACCAAGAGTATAACAAATGGTAAATGACTACTCCAATAAATAAATTTAGTAATTTGTAATTCATTAATGACTATTAAATTAAATTTTCATAAAGCACCCTCATTGCGCCAACAAAGAATAATGAGTAATTAAGAATTTCCTAAATTCAAATGCACATTATAGAGAAATTTGATAAGAGTATACGTGCATGATAGTAAAGGTTTTAAACTGTATTAGTAACGTAAATGCAGTCTTGAGTTAATTTTTTAAAACATATTTTGGCAATAACATCATAAATTGGGGATATAGAAATAATTTTGTTAAAAGGCTTAATTACTACTTAATTTAATGTTGAATTATTAATGTTTTGTTTTCAAATAAAAACAAGCATTTACCCCAAAACATTTGTCGTTTTGAAGGACATTAAAGACTGACATTCAGAATACAAATAAAAGACAAGTGTTAAAATAAGAAAAGTTATATTACTCTTATTTTAAGAACTTATAAGCATTTGTAATGTTATATTTTTTACAATGGAGCATTTATTTGAGACGTTTGGTAATGAAGTTACAAAGCTTTATTGTTGAAAGGTATAAAAACATTAAGTAATGCTTCAAAGTATTATTGCATGAAGCAATAAAGTATTTTGAAAAATTTAGCAATAAATATCATTAGACATTTTTGAAAACTTAATTATTGCATAATTCAGTCTTGGATATTAATTAAGATACTATTTTCTAAAATAAAATGAGCAATTGTTTTATTATCTATTATAAAGTTTTATTGACCATTTTGAAAGTGTAAATGACTGACATTAAATAGTTAATAAATTTAAGTGTTTAAAAAGAAAAAAGTATTTCTATAGTATTTTAAAACATTTAAGTTAACATTTGAAAAGAAGCATTTGAATCATCAATGTAACATTTTGGAATAAATTCTAAATAAAGGATGTTTTATTAATGACATTTCTTAACTTAGTAAGCATTGAATCTTCGCAAAAATTTAACATCTCAAGTTTTAACAAGATATTGAGTACCTATTTTTGGATTTGTGCAAGTGTGAAAGATAACGAGGATATAATAATATTCAAAAGGATATATATTGCGTAATTACTAAAATTTCACGTTATAAAAAGAGATCACTTTGGAGTAATAAGGGTAGCTAATTAGGTAAGTTAGAATTAGGCTCTAAGACTTAGTAAAGATGGATTGCACAACCTAATCAGGAAGATTTAGCGTTAGTCCCGGATGTTCTATTTGAAAAGATGGTGAGGTATAGTAATTCCAGAATCAAGGGTTGGTTGTGAATTAGATTGCCTAAGATAGTTTAGTTTAGAAATTAGCACATTTATATTCGCATCTAGCGATTAGTGTGTGTGTATATAAGTGTAACGTAACATATCGTAAGTCGCAATATTAGAAAAAGATTCATGGATATTAATTACAAATTTAGTAGGGTAATAAATTTGTAATGAATAGAGGATTTTGGGGACTAACTTAGAAAATGGATATATTTTCAAGCTTGAAGGAGCTTAAAAGAGTTAAGTATGTATTTATGGAATTGTCCAGTTTTGAGAATGGAAGGACTACAATTATGAGAAAGGCAAAGGTGAAAATTTTAAAGGAATGTATTGGCATCTTAAGGAATTGAAATAAAATTATTAAGACCTCAGCACCATTTAAACCACATAATTGTAGGGTAGAACTTCTAGAAAAAATCCGGGTTATGATCACTAATTGCCCCTCGTATTGATTAGATAAGGGCATAAAGTAGTATAAGTAATGAATCCCCATTTATGCCTGTGATGTTGGGATTTGAAACCCTTATTAAATACTAATAGATATTTTGTAGATGGTATAACTTCCAAATCCATAGATGGTATAAGTAATGAATCCATTATAGATATTTTGTAGCATGGATTTCGAGACTCCACAATAATTGGTTCGAGTACATTAAGGGGAGAATTCAAAGGAAGGCATGAAAATTTAAAATTTTGTGGCTTTTTCCGAAATTTTAAAATTATATGGTTGCATAGTGATTCCTAGATTGGATGGAAGGAGATGGTTGCAACACAAATTGTGACGATCCCAAAACCTCGTACGATGGTGTTAAGGATAATCATTGAAATATAACACATTAATCATCATTAGCAGAGTACAGATAATAGCAAAAGCAGCAAATAAAATAATTTACATAAATATGACAGCGGAATCATAATATGTCACAACATAAGAGAGCACAGTGTAGGATACAACTTAGTGCATAAAAGTACATGATCAGTCTACATCGCCATAAGAGGTACATATACACATGAGAGTACATAAAAGAAATATCAGTCTACATCGCCAGAAGCGGAATCATATACATAGATTATAATGGCGGAAATCAATAGTCAAAACACTGAGAAGTCAAGCCTCGCCATATCAGTCAAAAGATGCACACCTGTTGTAGTGCCAAAGCCAAATTATGTCCTACTACCTAGTACTAGGCTGCCCGTGTGAAAATAAGGGCATCCCGAGTTTGCAAGGTGAAACAAACTACGAGTCAGTCATGGGACTGGTACGAGAAATCTACTTAACTAATTGAACAGCAATAAAAAGGCAAATCATAGGACCACGCCACTTTCGTGGAACGGATTTACTCCAGTGATTGCCAGTGCATGAAATAAAGTAAATTATTAAATCATCGCAATGCTTTTTATAAAAATGAAGCCATTATAAGAATCAGGTCCCATCACACAATGCAACGCAAGCCGGAGGATAGAGTTTTACCTTATAATGGCCAAGAAATGCTTGATACATATAAAACAAAAGTGTTTGATATTATTACTAGTGCATATATGTTTCAAAAACAACTTCAATCATAAATATCAATCATAGACGGCATGGCTACCATATATCATGTCGCCATACTAGTAATACAATCAAATCCATAATTTCGTATTGGAAATTGGATTCCATCATGAGTCGAGGCAAGGGGCAAGCTCCTCTCCGATTTGAGACACTCTAGCAAATGTCTCAGGACCACACACAGCGATCCTTGGATCTTCAGGGCCGATCGTCTCTTACTTTTGAGGATTGGCAATTCCTGAACACACGTTTCCCAGTCCTATAGGACCTATATCCGAGGCGCCTCGCATTCCAACAACCACACAGGTAAAATAATATATAAATGTCAGGGCTGGTAGGTCACTGACATCACCCATAGCTAGAAAGAAACGTCGTGCTCTCCCTGCAGTCGCTATCCCGTTTTTGACTCATACCGAGGTGTGAGGCTCGCGAATCCACGCTATACACAAAGCTACGCCACGTAGGCCATGCTTTGATCATCAACCATAAGACTTTGCTTTTCAACAGAAGCCTTGATCATCTGCCACTTAGGCGTGCCACACAGGCAATTCACTCCATGCGACTGATTTCTATCGATATATAACCTCTGAGCTCATACGTCTCAGAGAAGGGCGTTAAGCAAGAGAATAAATTCTCTGCCGCCAAACAGATATATATTTAATAGAGATCAATCAACACAGAACAAAATCCAATGTCAGACACACAGTCCATTTACAAGTTCGTTCCGGGTCTGAACGAAACCGGAGGCACTATATTCCTCGCATATTCGTACAATCAACAAATACGTCCGGACGGCTACCACTTCAGCTCTTTCAAGGTAGCTACTCCAATCATGATCATCAGTAGCGCCCATCCATCCGATGTAAAGATTTTCGGTCTTGAACCGTCTACATTTCGTCGATTTCCAATCGTCGATCAATTATATGAAATGAGAATTTACTCGGCCTTTTCAAATAATTCACGTATATCTAGATTTCAAATCAATTCTTCCCATGGTTAAATTATTCGACATTCACATTTCAGTTCTTTAGTATAATTTTCATGTCAAACACATTCAACCATCAAGTGACAAGAAAACCAAGTATAATCGGTTTATTTCCATTCCATATCGTCTATAATATTTTATAACGATATATCGCCATTTTTATTTAATTAAAATGGTCCTATTTAATTAAACGACGTTTCAGGTCGTGTCGAGGCACTGACGCTGTTTTTCTCCCAATTTGTTTTACACATATCTGAAAATATAACCGTTGGATCTCAACAAAGTTTACATCATTGGAAAGATATTCCCACAGCGAACCCAACGGTTCCAGTTTCGTCAAAATCCGATGGTCGGATCTCTCGGTATAATCATTTAAAGTTACGATTTCAAAACGCGAACTGCAGGCGCTCGATTTGTTTTATTTAATTTATATATATATAAATATAATTTATTCGACGATTTCAATATCGTTTTCACTTCAAATATTTCACCAACGCCTTTAAATTTCAGAAAATTTCTCCATAACCTCCTTTGTAGGGGAAGGGGTTTGGAAATTTATTGGGTCGTATTAGGTACCCAATAAATCCTAATAAGCATGCACATATTTATAGTGATATATTCCGGTGTCCACAGGGGTGTGTGTATAGATCATAACTCCACAGAATAAATTCTCGTCACCCTATAAATGGTTTTTGTGCCTTAATGACCAGAAAGACATGTTTATTGTCATCTCCAGACCCGTGTGGGGTTTTTTATTAATCTGGCAATTTACCGGTACATTTTACATAGTCCATATCAGTCATCAGTTCAACCTGTAATATATAGTCACCGCCTACAAGCCTCTCGCTCGTACGGTAAATCTTTAACCTCGTCACACAAGCTCCAAATGCTTATGTGTTATATGATGAAGTATGCCTATCTTCAAGAAGTATGACATGTAGTGTAGTTCAAAATTAATTGTTACTATCCTATGGCGATGTTCATTATTACACACAGAACAACCAGCACTCCGCATCCAATGGCATTCACAGGAGTTGATATAATAATATTGCACATCCAACTCATTAAGGTTTACCTATTTGTTGGGCATGCAAATAAATCCTTTACTCATCGGTTAATCCATTTTCCTGCTCAACACATGTATATATATATATATATATATATATATATATATATATATATATATGTGCGAAACTAAGCTAAAAATAATATTTCTAGCGAACAAAAGTATATTTCAACATATGACTATTTTATTTAGTTCACATACATGTTAAAGATAATATTCATAGCAAACAAATATTTATTTCAACACTTGTGTATTTTTAGTGAGTCATATACATGATAAAAATGATATTTTTATCATCAAAAATATTTATTAAACACATGAACATATTTAGCACTTCATATTCATAATAAAAATGTAGATTTTATTGTTAACTCCATATATTCAACACATGAATGTTTCGACTTCACACATACAATAAAAATATGATTTTTATCGTTCTAGTCCTTTATTCAACACATGAATGTTTTCTATAGTTTATATATATAATAAAAATGTGATTTTTAGTGTTAAAACAATATATTTAAAACATGAATATTTTATATAGTCTATATATGTGATACATTGTTATTTTTTTCTTTCAAAGAATTTTATTCATCACATGAATTTCTATTCAACACATGAATGTCTATTCAACACATGAATATGGTTTCAACACATGAATATAGTTTCAACACATGAATATAGTTTCAACACATGAATATGGTTTCAACACATGAAATAATTCTAACACGTGAATATTATTGAAAATTTCGGTAGTATAACAGCAGGGTATTTAAAACCGGCACCGTCCCAAGTACGGATCCTCGCTCTACCTTAAAACCTCGCGGTTTTTGACAATAGGGATTTCATACATCTAGTTCGCACGCAGGCGAGTATGTTTTTCTTTTCCACAAACTATTCTAATTTTGTTTCAACCACAAACGGGTATTTTTCAACCACACGCGGGTATATTTCAACCACAATCAAACAATATCAACCACAAACAATTCTATCAACCATTCGCATTATTCACCAAATTTTTCATACCAATTCACAATCAATAATTATCGTCCATATATCGCCTTCTTTTATTTTCTATACTTAGAAAATATCTTCTATTAATAATCAGAAAACATTCCAAGTACTTCTCTCTTTATGACCATTCATTTTATTATTATATTTCCAGAATTCCGCTTATCTGGGTTAAAACGAATGTTATGTAAAACATTGTTACAACAACCCAAAATATTGCATTCAACTAAATATTATTCAATATATTTCACTTCCATTTCAACACACATATGATTTATACATTGCATGTATAATTTATACATCGCTCATATAACTTATACAACACATGTACATGAGGTATACAACGTGTATATAATTTATATTTCGCTTATATAACTTACACAATGCATTTCAGTTTAGAAATCTCACATTGGTTTGTTGCTTTGCTAAAAATAGTAGAGAGCTCAGAAAAATCCATGGACACTACTAGAATGTAGAGAGCGTCGACACAGTCTCGATGTTTCCTGTTTCATCGAGTTTCGTCAACATAGTAAAAAGATACGATTTTTATTGTAAAATCATAAACCGTAGCGCTTTAAAGTGCTATAGAACAGTTTAAAATAAATTAAACCGTTACCTTATGAAATTCTTCAAAACTAGGTTTTGATTTTTCACAAAATACATAGCACTATACTGAAATCGAGTAGCACCACGTCGTAGCACTCTGAGAGGCGCGCCTAGGGGTGGGGTCGTGGTCAGGCTCGATCGCCTCTGGTGATGGTGGCGGCGGCGGAAAGGCTGAAACTTTGGGGAGGTGATTCTCCCTCCATGCAACACCAAAAAGAACGTGCCAGGTATGGATTTGAAGAGGAGGAAGAGGGCTTCAAAAAGTTGAACTGGGTCGAGGTGAAAGGGTGAGCGGTTTTGCCGGAAAATAGTCGGGAACGGGAGAAGGGGGTTCGCCGTCGATATCGCGTAACGGGGGGGGGGGGGGGGGGTTGAGATTTTTATAAAATTAAATTCTGATGGAAAAAAATATGATTAGCCTATGCTTTATTTAATTTTTAAAATAGTGTTTCTCCTATGAACTCCAATCCAAACCCAACGAATGTCGCACCTAGCTAAATACCCCCATTACGAACACAATGGGATATGTTTCGTAGGCCCATTCGTCTGCTATAGCTAGTTTTTTTTTCAAATTAAAATATAAAACATTCAATATTCGATTTGAATGTACATTTCAATTTACCGTGGCCACAAACTGATTTGAAAAATTCCCGAAAAATAAATATAGCTATGTTTTGACGATATGGTCCCAACAAAACTAGTTTCGTCGAATTCTGAGGTCGTTTGCAAAATATCTATTTTCAAGGGCGATATATTCTCTATAGCGACCTTTCTGAAAATTCATTTAGCCGTAACTTTTGATTCCCGCTATGAAACTTCGATTTTTTTGATTCGTTAAAAAGATATTCATAAACAGATTTAAATATTTTTGGTTTCACTAAAATCCGTTTTATTTTGCACCCGGTACAGTCAGTCAAAGTTTGAATTCAAATTTTCAAACTGCCGCACCCTTTCTAACTCTTTATTTTATTGAAATATTCTATTTCAATTGCTCTAATTTCTTTAAAATAACCAATTTAAAATTTTTAAATTGGCTCGTATTTTCTGGGTTGTTACACAAATGCACCGTGCACTCATATAGAAATTATGTGCATGTAGGAATTTTTGCATACATGCAACATTACATGTTACACTTACACATTAGGATTGAGCTCACTCTAGCTTGTCTACAGTACATAATCACTATGCATTGTGGATGTTTATAAAATAACATGGGCGTATGCCATGTTTGTTAGGACGATTTGTGTTTTTGCTCCCTTAATTTTTTTTTGATATCTCTTTCAAGGTGGAAGAATGTACCACCCCATAAAATATACACTAAATATAGATAGATAATTAAATTAAATATAAATAATAATAAATTATTAAAAAAATAATGGGCTGAAAATAAATTTTGAATAAGTGGGAATTAGGCCATGAAAGTATTGTAGTTGTGTTTTCGTGGCAAGATTCTGATTCGCTTTCATATTTTTTTACTGAGAACGGAGCTCGTAAGTAAAAAATATTAATAAAACAAGTTGTGCGTAAACATTAACACACAAGGTTTGAATTTCAAATAAATAAACATATAAATCTGGAATATATTAATTATGGATTAGCATGAAAAGAACATTCCATATGAATTTTAATTTGTGTGTATATATTTATATACAACGGGGGACAAAGATAAGCAAACAAAAGAAAGAAAGAAATGTAATAAATAAATGTTAAATAAATTAGGCCACTAATCAGGAGAATTTATCTCTTGAACAAATCAAGATCCATGGGCTCGACTGCTCCTAGTCTAGTGGTCGGCCGCTCCTAGTACAAAAAGGTTGGCAAGGCTTGTTTTTGTGTGAGTTTTTATATAAAGTTGCATACACGGACTGTGTGGATTTAATCTATTAGATCCTACTGTCTTTATTAAGACTTGGAAATATATATACCATCGTCTTAGCCTCTCCCAAACCCATTCTTCATTTCATTCTTGCGCCTCCACTATCTATTTGCCACTGCTAAATCCAGAATATAAGGTTAGATTTCTCTTCTCCTTCTCTAACCTCAATTCTATCCTCCCTATTCTAAGATCTGTATAGGTTTGAGATATTTGGAATTTAGTTTGTATATATATAAGATTTTGATTCATTTGATTCTTATATATATATATATATATATATATTAATAGAAAATTGGAGCTTGTTTGCGAAGGCTAGATCCAAATCTAATTCTACTCAAAATCTTTTGTTGTTCATCCTCTAAGCACTGTGAGTGGTATTCATTTAAGTTTGTTATTTACTATGATTTGATAATGTAAATTTGGATTATTATGTCTAGAAAGATTTGGGTGTATACGAAAAGAAAATAATATCAAAATCCCCTAAATCTTATATTATTTGTATATGTCGCTGAAATAGCCAATCATAAGTATTGTATTTTGGGTTTATGTTGTTTGGATAATGGAGATGTAGGCTTGGGATGTTATGAATTTATTGAGTTTTTGGTTTTGGTTCACTTAATTCTTACTTTTTAAGTTCATTTATGTTTGTGTGCTGAAACATGAGATTTATATATTAAAAAGATAATAGGTTTAAGTGTCAATTCTAAATAGATTGACTTAAACATATTATTTACAATATATTACCTTAAGTTTAGTATGCAACATAAATTTAAAAGCGAAGCAATGCCAAAAGCAGAAGATTTTCTTATGTAATTGGGTATGTTACATCTTGCTTATATTTCATTATCTAAACGACTATTCAAGCCTAAGTTGTAAGATTTGTTTATACATGTTGTTATTTCCCTTTTTATCATAAATCGTAAATATATGTTTGACATGTTAGTTAATAAGGGAAATTGACTTGAACACCTTAATTGTGATTGGTAAGATTGACATTTCAAATGTTATTAGTACGTTATTCTCGTTTGCATAATTCATGTCTATTTATATATATTTATATAGCATAATTAAACGCAATATTAATACGTATTAAGTGCGTAATAAATATGTTTAAATTAGGAAATAGAAAGTGAATGTCCCCATAGGAATTTGAATGTATGTGTGTGAGTTAATGGCTTGAATTATAATTAATGACACATAAACATGAGGTTAATCATTACTTGTAGTAGAAGCCTGCCCGGTGCGATTGGCATATCCAGCATCTACAATTAAGACATGTTAATGTGAGAGGTCTGGGTACTATGGGCCATTAAATTATTACACCATGATACGAGGTTAGGCCCAACTTGTTGTAGAAGCCTTCCCGGAACCGCCCAACAAATCTATCATCTATAAATGGTCGGCCAAATGTGATATGTCTAGTGTATATATATATTGTGTGTAAAGTAGGCCTGCCATGGGAAAAGGTATCAATTGGCTTATATATCACATTTTGGGTACTAAATGGTTTGGACTAGGTCTCGTTCCTAAGGTTCAGTCCTTGGTTCTGGGTCAAAGTCATGGGACACTCCCTTCGTGGTTTTAAGTGGCCTTTTGGGTCTGCCTTTCTCCTATAAGTTATTAAATTATCTTAATAGACGATAGTGTGAGTAGGGTAGTTCTTCAAGTAATGTACTCTTCTTATATAGGGTCTAGTGAGGGCCGACCTAGTGACAGATTATATATATAGCCTAAGGAGCAATTGTCTAAAGGAAGTATTAAGTGATTAGGAGTTCACCCATAGGGATAGTTAGATAGTAACAAGAGGATCTTCCAGACGGGTTTTCTTAAATGAAGTTGTGTTCCTGAACCAAACTGGTAGTAAGTGGTCATTACTATTTCTCGATCTACAAGGAGAATTTCATGACGCTGACGTTAGAGTATTAAGTGGCTAGGAGTTTGCCAAAGGGTAATAAGTAACTATAGAGATGTCAACCCTAAATAAATTAGGTAATGGCCTTAAGTGACTAGGTATAGCCCGCCTCATAGGGTATTAAATGACTGTAAGGATTGTTGTATATAACGTAGTTGTAAACACAATTATAATGATTTATGTTTGATGATAACAACCAAATATATGTTATTATTAAATGTGTTTGTACTGGTATGCTACACAACAGACAGAAATACAATATTTCTGTTTAAATAAAACACAACAATACAAGTTTCAATAGTCACACAGTGTTTTATTTGAACAGGATATTTATTTTCAATATCAAAAAGTACAGCATTACAACTCCACTATTTACACATCACTGTTATGCAATTCAGTTCATATTCAAATTCATATACATACACAACTCTCACTACAACTCTTTGTCACTTAGTTTTACACACTTACACAGCTTCAATGACACTGACACAGTCTTCAGTCTTCAGTCCAGTCTCATCCTCTTACCTGTCACATGGAACAGAAACACACAGAACACTGCAATAGAAATAAAACAAAATACATGTGTATTTAAATTTTATTTTATTTTTAAAATTTCATTTGCCTCAGTTTTCTGGTGTGTTTCTCATCATCATTCATGACTTGATCTGATATATTTCTAGTACCCACTGATCAGCCTCGACATAACCATACTGGTTTGCTGATCAGAACCAGCATTAAACTCAGCTGATTCTGACCAGCCCCAATAAAGTACAATCAATCTGCCGATGATATGCACATTTATACACTTATTCAAAATGCCAAAAAACATGGTCAAAATTGACACAAGACAGGTCAAAGTCCAATAAGAAAGTGAGAATGGCATGGTGCAGCCAACATAATATTCAAGTCAGCTTGGCAGCATAATCAAGACAAAAATGTTGCGCATCTACGAGGTTCAGCAAAGCAAGTATATTGAGAATACAAATGCAAGTGAATATACAATGCATGTGCAACAAACACAAATGGTTCACATGTCATTGGACATGCATGTACAAGCAAAAGTGATCAAGCCAGCAAGTCAGTGCAAATTGATCAAAGCATGGAGTTAAAACAAGTTTCAATACATGGAACTAAATCTTTTAAAAAAGTAGCAGCAGCAAGATATGTAAACATATGTCAAGATCAAGGTTGCATGTTAAATGACATCAAACAATTCAATTTAGCATATTCATGTCTACATGAGTCTCAGAACAGCAGTGTGCAAATCAAATGCAAAGTGCACAAGCCAATAGTCGAGATTGTCAAATATTTCAAGCCAATTTTGGTTTAGATCCATACAAGTTCATGGTGCAATGCATTTCAAAGCAACATGGCAAGTCAACTAAATAGGTTCAGTCATGAAAATGTCAACGGAAAGTCACATGAAGCTCAAACATGGTACAAACATGTATTCCCTACATAGAAAATGGAGTGCACATATTTCAGCATACACAAAACGGAGCTGCAGCAATGAAATGGACGAACCAATCAATTTGTGTTCAAGTCTATACAGTATTCATGTCAGTATGGAAAATGTATATGCAGCTTAGTATATATGTCATGTGCATGATTCTAAACCAAGGAGCATTTCAAGCAAAATCTGGATGGTGATGGAGCAACATAACACAAGTCATACATGTGTGTACAAAGTTGAATGCACGGCATACAAGTTTTCGGTCACAAATACAAACAAACCAGAATGTAACAGTGAACTACATAAGTGAATGAACAAGAGGACATTCTTTCAAGCAAGAATTTCAAGTCATATGCAAGCAGTTCAAAATGGACATTCATTTCTGTGGTGATCAAACTTAGTAACTTTTGCATGCATGAATAGGAGGTACAGTGGTGGTACAAGCTCAAGTAAATGTAGCATGACAGTTCATACATATTTGGTGAAATCTCAATCAAGTTCTCATTTTTTTTACATGGCATGGAAATGTATATATATGGTATCATACATACATGAAAACATGCAACAGCAAGACAATGGAGGTGCAAACAACTCAGAGGACAACATGGCTAAATCTCAAATCAAAATGGTGTGATCTCAACAACATGGTGCGGTGAATATGGCAAGTGCAAATTGTCAAGACAGTATACAATTTTCAAATGCAAGTGTTGTTTCAAGGAATCAACATAAGCAATTTTTTGGGCAAGATATTTTCAGAAATATATATGTCAAGTTTCAATGCAGATTGATCCAATTTTGCACAAACATATTTGGCAAGTTTTACAATGCAGATATTCAAGGACAAAACCAACTCCTTCCATAAATCACAAATTGGTTTTTACTGCATAAATAGAATGTTTTGAAGACATATTTACGAAATTCTTTGATTATTTCCTGTTTTGAATTACTGAGATTGGCAAGAATATTTCTTTTTAACTCTTCAATCACATATGGAAAACTGTTATCTGTTTTCATTTTTGTTTCCAGAATTGCAGGAATTCACGCAAACAATCAAGCCGATAAATCAAAGGTGAATCAAAAGAGGAAACCACACAAGAAATCAGCCAAGTCAATAACCGAAATCAGAGGAAGCCCATATTTGCAATCAGAGATTTCTAAGGGTCGTATAAGCCCTACAAGAACACCACTCATCACAGGAAGTCATGGATTGAAAAAAACCCAACCAGACAATTCAATCGAAAATCGAAATCAAGCATCACAGATTCAAGAACAAAATGAGATCAAATAACTCACATTTTTCTTAAGGAATTCGATCGCTAGAGAGTGAGAGGGACAACCAAATCAATTGACAAAGAGGAGCAATTCTATCATCAGAGAAACATCTCAGCAAACTTCATACATCTCGATTTGATTTGGGAGCAAAAGCAAAAAACCCTAGATTTCTTTGATCACCAGAGCCGCCATTTTTTCATAGACAAAGGGATCGGGCAAATAAACAAATGGGCTGGCCAAGTTGAAAGGGCTATAAACTCTATTATTGAAAAGGGGATAACCCTTATGTTTAAGTCCTAGGGTTTCTTTGTTTTTATTTTTATTTTGTAGTTTTTTAATTTTCTTCTGTAAACAATTCTGAACAGTTTTTCTAGTGTCTGTAAAAACTAGGGAAATCAGTCAGGGTGTTGACTGACAGTTGACAGAGTCTGTAAAATCTGGGTTACTGGTTACGGGGTCGTAATCAGAGAAATCTGATCTAGGGTATAAGATCAGACTACGGTTTTGAGCGTAGGGTTAGAATAGGAGCAGGGCTTGCGAGTGTACAAGGTCTTGTATGCGGGATCTGTTCTATCACCTAGTAGAAGCCTTAGAAATGCAACATTAGGTAGGGTTTTGCCGAAGCTGGGTATATCTGTGTGTGATTTATTTTCTGCATTTCTGTTTCTGCTATATTCTGTGATCTGTTTATTATTACATATATATCTAGTTAGATTTTTAATTCAGTTAAAAACTGTGATAAACCCTATTCACCCCCTCTATAGGGTTAATCTAGATCCAACAAGTGGTATCAGAGAAGGTATTCCTTTAACTCTAGAGTCATGGGTAATCGTAGTCGTCAGTCTAGTGAGAGTCAGTCCAGTTCTTCTCCAACTATTTTCACTGGAACAGATTTTTTAAACTGGAAATCCAAAATGGAAGTTTATTTAAAATCTGTTAATATTAAATGTTGGGATGTCTTTATCAATGGGTACGACATAGTAGATAAAGTTTTTAATTGTCGTACTACACATATTCTATATTCTTATCTTGATGATGATCAATACAGTCTGATCTCGCATTGTTTAACTACGCAGGAAATCTGGACAGCTCTCAATACGAAGTATGGACAAATTGACAACAACTGCTCAAAACCCCGAAATGTCAACCCATATTCAGATTTATGCTTAACAGGTCTTACAGATGAAAATTCAGATGGATCAACTGATGGCGACTCAACAGACAATGAAATAGAAAATTTCTCTTATGAAGATCTGGTCTATTTTTGTGCTGATCTAACCAAAACTGTTGATAAACTCCAATCTAAAAATAAATCTCTGAAATCTAGGAATTCTGAGTTGATCAGCAAAATTGATGATTTGGAATTACAACTAGAATATTTTAAAAGTTCTTCAAATTCAGATTGCAAAAATTGTTTGAAATTGAAAACCAATCTTGTTCATCTCAATAAAAATATTCAAAAGTTTGAAACAGAAATTTTGATCTTAAAAGAAAACAAGATTGAGTTATCAAGTTTGAATAATTTTTTACAAAAGGAATTTGAAATTTTTAGGACTGATATATATTCCAAATTTGAAATTGCTGAAAAGGAGAATTTGTTGAAATCCGATTTGATTTTGAAAGAACTGGAAAACGAGATTGAAAAATCCAAGAAATTTGAGTTTGAAAATCAAAACCTTTTTGAATCTGAGATTGCTGGGTCCCAAACCAAAATTAACTTGCTTAAAAATGAAAATTTGGTTTTAAAATCTGATTTTGAAAGATGTAAGATCAATAAAAATCGTTGTTCAGACTTATTGAAATAAAACGGTGATCTTAAAACTGAAATTCAACAACTTGAAACAATTTTGGCTAAATTTTCAAACGGTGAAAAATCTTTGAATATGTTGTTGAAAAACCAATTTTCTGTTGGAAATAAACGTGGTCTTGGTTTTGGGAAAACAAATGATTTTGAAAAGCTAAATTCTTGTGATTTTGAAAATTCCTTAAACTGCTTCAAGAAGGATCGTTTTGGAAATTTGAACTCTAAAATTCCAAAGGATTTTTTAAATAACAAACGAAATCAGAATCTGTTTTATAACAATCCATTTAAACAATCCTGGATCTCAAAAGAAAATAAAACATCTTTGACTAAATTCAAACAAATCTGGATTCCTAAGGGTACAAAGGTAAACTCTAATGGTTTGTTGTACAAACAGTTTTGGGTGCCAAAACGTGTGAACAAAGCTATGTGTGGTTTTACCAATTTTGTTAGACCACTTGATCCCCTGAATTGTTAGGTACCGAAGGTAGCTGAGGAACTGCTTTGCAAAAGAGAATTGAATTCGAGCTGCTCAATATTCATGAATAATTCACAGTTCCTTAGCCAAGCTTGTTGAGTTAGAGATTCTGATTTACATTTGATTCTAGTATGATCTCTAAACTCACCTTAGTAAATATTCTCTGTTTTTATTTTGTTTAGTTCTCCTTCTGTCCCTTCTATTTTATTTATTTTATTTTTTTTCTCTAATTTGTCACTGTCATATCTTGTAACTTCTTGGGTTTCATTAACTTCCAATTGCAGAATTCATATTTTTCTGGAAATCTGCTTTATTCGAATGAAACTGTAATGTTTTAATCTTTTGCAGATCTTGAACTTGATCGGGTATATCCCTGCAATTGTTGTGAAGTTCATTTGTGATGGCAAGGAATTTCGCTCGATCTGAATCAGTCGTTAAACCGATCTAGACCGTTCGAAACCCCTGATCGTTTGAGAACAGGACAAATCAGAACGTAGACGGAAGAACATTTCATTGCTATTACAACAATTCCATCAGATACAAGAATATACAGAGTATAATTGAATAAATTACATTCGACAAATATCAGAGATTACAATAAATTACATAGCAGCGGAAAATAATACAAAGCACAACTGAAGGTGATATACGGATACAGAGCTTTCCGAGTATCATTCCAGCTGTAAACCAGGATCCTGTGAATATAAATCAGCAAAACCAAAACTACTACCTGCCCGTGCGGAAATTAGGGGCACCCAGAGTTTAGGTTAAAACAATAAACTCCAGGTCAGTCATGTGACTGGTGTGAGAACTAAAACAGTTATTTAAAACTTTACTTTAAAAGAGAGTAATTCGAGGAACCACGCCGTATAACACGGAACAAGTTTCCTCCCAAGAATACCAGTGCATAGAAAAGACAACACAATGCTTTTTCGAAAAATGAAGCTATTATAAGACCCAGGTCCCATCACACAATGCAACGCAAGCCGGAGGATAGGGTTTTCCCTTATAATAGCCAAACATGCTTGGTACGTTTAAAACAAATCATTTGATACTATAATAAGTGTGTAGTGTCAAAACAATTTCAATCATAAATATAAATCATAGACGGCATGGGTACCATATATCATGTCGCCATACTAGTTCTACAATTAAAACCACAATACACGTATTGGAAATTGGATTTCCGTCATGAGTCGAGGCAAGGGGCAAGCTCCTCTCCGCGTTCGAGACACTCTAGCAAATGTCCCAGGGTTACGCACTCTGGGCAACCCCTGGATCTTCAGGGCCGGTCCTCACTTACGTTAGAGGATTAGTTATGCCTGAACACACGTTTCCCGGTCCTTACAGACCTATAATCGAGGCACCTCGCATTCCAACAACCACATAGGTGAAAAGTATATAAATGTCAGGGCTGGTAAGTCACTGACACCACCAAAGCTAGAAAGAAACGTCGTGCTCTCCCTGCAGTCCGTATCCCGTTTTTAACTCATACCGAGGTGTGAGGCTCGCGAATTTACGTTATACACAAAGCTGCCACGTAGGCGTGCTTTGATCATCAACCAAAAGACTTTTCTTTTCAACAGAAGCCTTGATCATTGCATCTTAGCGTGCCACACAGGCAATTCATGCCATGCGACTGATGTCCATCGATATACAACCTCTGAGCTCGTACGTCTCAGAGAAGGGCGTTAAGCAAAAGAATAAATTCTCCGCCGCCAAACAAATGTATATTTAATAGAAATCAATCAACACAAAATAAAATCCAATGTCAGACACACAATCCATTTACAAGTCCGTTCTGGGTCTGAATGAAACCGGAGGCACTTTCCTCGCATATCCATCCATCTCCAAGTACGTCTGAACGACCACCAACTATTTCCATCCTCTTGGGTTGACAGCCCAATCAGGATCGTCGGTAATTATCCAAACGATGTGAAGACTTCCGGTCTTCAACCACCTCTTCATCTTCGACATATCGTCGAATCGGTTATTCAGAATGGGTGTAAACCCGGCCTTTCCGAACAACCCGCGTATATTAAAACGAATGTTACACAAACACAACATACGCCTCATTCCAATTCATATTCTCAGGGAAAAGTTCCCATTAATTTTATCCAAGATAAATTCTTTAAAATTTATCCTTTAATCTTCCTTTGGATGACGTTTCAAACCAAATTATGGTTTTCCAAACTAGTCGAGATTAGCGAACCACAACGAAGTAATTATTTATTTTATTTCCCAATCCCAACCTATTCATCCCATGAAGCAAAAGTGGTAATACTCCATATCTAATACTATGGTGTTATCGGTAAAACTAATTTCCATTTCACGTTCAAATCTAATTAAAGATTTAACAATCGCTTGGGAGCAAAACTGGCGATACTCCATTCTCGCTCATTTCTAAATTTGAAATTTAGATTATAGATTCACATTTCAATCTAATTACAGATTCATTAAAACTCCTTTTACTGGGTCAAAGAACTAGGTGTTATTTAAAACACAGTTCACGACAAACCCAAATCACATTCTATTTATCATCGGGTTAAAGAACTAGTGTTGTTTAAAACATAGTTCACGATAAACCCACAAATCAATTCTAGTTCAATTCAAATCAAATATATTAGGAATTCTGATTATTTAAAACCCCTTTTTAAATCTAATTTATTTATTTAAAAATAAAAACCCGGGTTTTAAATTGAGTTCAAACTAGTTTGTTTCGATAAAAATCTATTTTTATCTTTTCAAATATGGAGTTTTTTTCACCCCAATTTTTCTCAAATCATTTCTTATGATTTTACACAAATTATTGATATTTTTAATAATTTTATCAAGGCCCGTACAGTCGATTTCCAACAACGGCCATCGAACTGCACTTATAGCGACCTTTTCCAAATTTGATTTGGACGTATCTCCAAATCCAACCGTTAGATTTTGAATTTCAAATATTCGTTAGAAAGCTCTTTTCGATACGAACCCAACGGTTCCGGTTTTTAGGAGAATCCGACGGTCGGATCTCCCATAATGTCCGTTTGAAATAAATGGTCGAAATTCACGAACTGCCGCGGCGCGGCGCGTTCTATTCAGGCCATTATATTATATATATAATATATATTTCGTCGATTACTATTTAAAACGAATTATATAAATAGTTTTAAATTCGTTTCAAAAACAATTTCAACTTCCATTTCAATTCAAATCAAAATTGAATCTTTCCTTATAAATTCGTTTTAAAATTCATTTCTATTCAATTCAAGTTTCAATTCAATTTGAATTCATTTCACTTCGTTTTAAATTCAATTCGAATTCGTTTTCAATTCGATTCAATTCAAAGTGGTTTTCTATTCGATTCAATTCAAATTGGTTTTCTATTTGATTCAAATTCGTTATATATTCAATTGAAATCAAATTCGTTTAATATTCAATTCATTTCGAAATCGTTTTATATTCAATTCATTTTGAAATCGTTTTATATTCAATTCATTTCGAAATCGTTTTATATTCAATTCATTTCGAAATCGTTTTCTATTCAATTTGATTCAATTTTCATTTCAAAATATGCGATTTCGAAATCACTTTTCAATATTCATTTTAAAATGAATAAAATCGATATAAATGTCGTTCACGTCAAAATGGCGTCAATCTAACCAACACGGCTTCATATATTTCTATTTTCAAATATTCTATTCAACAAATGAATATTTATTTTTGTCAACACACGACTAATCTCAACGAATGAGTACTGTCCACGTGTGACTATTTTTGTTATTTAATATATTTTATAAAAATTATGGTATCTATCGTTTGGTTTAAAATCTGACTCCAACCGTAAATTAGTAAGAGAACAATTCCCTGAATATTAACCCCGAAGGCCGAAACCAACATCAGATTAATATCCAGGAGACCACTCATCTCATCTACTTTCCAGTAGATTTCTAATTCTATATATGATAAAGATGTAGTTTTATTATTAAAATATTTCGTTCAACAACATGACTAATCTCAACGGATGAGTACAGTCAACACATGAACCTTTAATTTATAGTGATAAAGATATAAAATTTATTGTTAAAATATTACGTCCAACACATGACTAATCTCACGAGTGAGTACAGTCAACACATGAACCTTTATTTTATAGTGATAAAGATATAAAATTTATTGTTAAAATATTACGTCCAACACATGAATAATCTCACGAGTGAGTACAGTCAACACATTAACCTTTATTTTATAATATTCTTTATCTTCTAAATTGGAGTGAGGCCCAATCAATTACCATATAGCGTTAACTATATGGATTTCCATACAACACATGTATATAATAGCATTGAAAAATAATCAACCATCAACCAAAGTGCACTACACTGTATAAGCATCAAATATAGAGATCTAACGCTTATAACAGCCTGTCAATCAATCGATCGACATATTTAATCAACCAGGATGAGTGAACTTCAAATTTCATCCCAACACCCATGTGGGGTTTCAAACAATCAAACACAGATTTTATTTGTGCAGTTGGGCGATGTGTAAAATTTATCGACCCAATCAATATCAGTCAAATCAGTGTATATAAACAAATCGGTCGATTTGTTTATAAATATTTATTTATTCACATTTCACGTTAAAAATTATATTTTTAACGATAAAATATTTTATTTCAACATATGAATTTCTATTCAGTTCATTTACGCAATAAAAATGATATTTTATTTTTCTAACATATTTTAGAAAATTTCGGCGGCATAACGACACGATACTAGAAACGGGACGAGGCCTAGCCTTATCCCCGGTCTAGTGAAGGCCCATGCCATTCACACATCAATCAAATCAATTTCATTTCACCAAACAATTTAATTCAAACCAAATAATCTAACTAATTTTTGAAATCAAACAAACAAGTCCATGGTCTGTGGACGATTGTGTCGGGTGCTACTAAACACCGTCTGCATCCTAGTATATATATAACTAGAAAAGAAATTGAAGAGTGAGAAATTCTCACCGATAGCTATCCAACTTCACGACACTTCATTTATAGAAATCTTCGCCATTCCCGCCTTTTGTCGCTTTCGTTGCCCGTAGCCACTACATATGTAAAATCGAATTTTCACTTCGCTAATCATTATATAAAAATCGAATTTTTACTTTATTATTCAATATATAAAAATCGAATTTTCACTTCGCTAATCATTATATAAAAATCGAATTTTTATTATGCTTTTCAATATATAAAAATCGAATTTTTACCTTGCTATTCAATATATAAAAATCGAATATTTTACTATGCTTTTCAATATATAAAAATCGAATTTTTACTATGCTTTTCAATATATAAAAATCGAATTTTTACCTTGTTATTCAATATATAAAAATCGAATTTTTACTATGCTTTTCAATATATAAAAATCGAATTTTTACTATGCTTTATAGATAAAAATTCTATTTTTATCACGATGTTCATATAATAAAGATTATATTTTTATCACGCTATTCTCTATATAAAGATTTCGCCTTTTCCAATATAAAGTTTTCGCCTTTTCAAATATTAAGTTTTCGCCTTTTCAAATATAAAGTTTTCGCCTTTTCAAATATAAAGTTCTCGCCTTTTCAAATATAAAGTTTTCGCCTTTTCAAATATAAAGTTTTCGCCTTTTTAAATATAAAGTTTTCGCCTTTTCAAATATAAAGTTTATATTTTTAATCTTCCACCACAATAAAAATTATATTTTTATTACTCTAATTAAATAAATAAAAATTATATTTTTATTGTTCTAAAAATATAAAAACTATATTTTTAATATTCTACATAAATAAAAATAATATTTTTACATCTTCTATTATATAAAGATCAAAAATATTTTACCTCACTCTTCATATAAACAAGAGTCCCATTTTTATAAGCTAATTAATATAGCAAAAATCAAATTTTTATTATGCAAAAATCCTACCTTTTTAAATCACAATTCCAATTAAATATTATATATAAAAAAACAGGGATTTAAAACAATTTTTAAATTAGATAAACACAAAAAAAAAACTTACTGTTGGTTGGAGAGGAGGCCTGAGGGACGGAGGGCGTGTCGTTGTCGAAGAGAGGGGGGAGAACGGTGGCCAGAGGCGCTCGAGGTGGCGGAGGGTGGAGGCGATGGTGGCGTGGCGCGGCAGGGCTTGGGCACCAGGCGGTGGGTTCCTTCGATGTGGGGGGTTCGAGCGTCGGATTGTGCCAGAGGAAAGGGCGGGGAGGGAGAACGGAGCGGGTGCGCCGCCTGAGGGAGGAGGGGTCCGCCGCCTCCGGCGATGGTAGTCAGGCAGAGGGCGGCGCCCTCCTAGGGTTTAGCATTTTTTTTTATTTCAGAAAGAAAGTCGGGGAAAGAGAAAGAAGGTTGGGGGGGCTGTATATAAATTTAATTTTTTTTTTCTCACAAAAAGCAACTTTTATTTTTGAACTCGAAACGAAGTCCACCTGTGAAAACCCGTAACTTCCCCGTAAAGGAAAGCGTCGGATAGTTCGAGAACAAACCACAACAAAACGCATACAGAAGAACATTTCATTGTATATTACAATAATGCATCAGATTACAAGAATATGCAGAGTATAAATGAATATTACACAGAAATATCAGAGATTTAAATTACATTTAAATACATAGCAGCGGAAAATAATACAATACACAACTAGAAGTAGATATACGGATACAAAGCTTTCCGGATATCGTTCCAGCTGTAAACCAGGATCCTGTGAATATAAATCTGCAAAACCAAAACTACTAGCTGCCCGTGTCAAAATAAGGGCACCCAGAGTTTAGGTTAAAACAATAAACTCCAGGTCAGTCATGTGACTGGTGTGAGAACTAAAACAGTTAATCTTTATTTTTAAAGTTGGGTAAATCAAGGGACCACGCCGTATAACACGGAACGGGTTTCCTCCCAAGAATACCAGTGCATAAAACAAACAGCGTAATGCTAAATAAAGAAAAATGAAGCTGTTATAAGACCCAGGTCCCATCACACAATGCAACGCAGTCGAGGATAGGGTTTTCCCTTATAACAGCCAAAGTATGCTTGATACGTTTAAAACAAATCATTTGATACTATTATAAGTGCATAGTGTATAAAACAACTTCAAATCATAAGTATCAATCATAGGCGGCATGGGTACCATATATCATGTCGCCATACTAGTTTTACAATTAAAACCGCAAATGTCACGTATTTGCAAATTGGATTTCCGTCTATGAACCGAGGCAAAAGATAGTCCTCACCGACTTCGAGACTCTCTAGCCCAAGCCTCAGGCAAGTACTCAGTCAAGCCTTGGATCCTCAGGGCCAGTCCACCGATGTGGATTAAACTTAAACCCTGAACATGCATCTCCCCACCCTATGGGGTGTAAGTCTGGTCCGTCTGCCGACCAGAATGCATCGGCCGAAACCGACATAACCGAGGTGCCTCGCAACAGCAACAACCACATAAGTCAAACTCGTCAGGGCGTGTAAAACCACTGACGCCACTTCTAGCTAGAAAGAAACGCATGCCCTCCCTGACGTCCTCTCCCGTTTTTGGTTCACAACCGGGGTGCGAGGCTCGCGAATTCACGTTACACAAAGCTGTGCCACACAGGCTGTGCTTTGATCATCACCACAAGACTTTGCTTTTCAACAGAAGCCTCGATCAATTGCCACTTAGGCATGCCACACAGGCAATTCACTCCATGCGTTTGATATCCATCAATATATAACCCCTGAGCTCGTACGTCTCAGAGAAGGGCGTTAAGCAAGAGAATAAATTCTCCGCCGCCAAACAGATATATATTTAATAGAAATCAATCACACAGACTAAAATCCAATGTCAGACACACAGTCCATTTACAAGTCCGTTCTGGGTCTGAACGAAACCGGAGGCACCTAGTACCCCGCATATCCATCGATCTCCAAGTACGTCTGGACGATCACCAACTGTTTCCATCTTCTTGGGTGTACAGCCCAATCAAGATCATCAGTAATCACCCAAACGACGTGAAGACTTCCGGTCTTCGACCACCGTCTTCATCTTCGACACCACGTCGAATCAGTTATTCAGAATGGGATAAACCCGGTCTTTCTGAATAACTCGCGTATATATTATAAAAGTGTTACACAAACACAACATACGCCTCATTCCACTTCAGAATATTCTTTTATTCAAATATTCTCATACTTTGGGAAAAGTTCCCATTAATTTTATCCAAGATAAATTCTTTAAATTTATTCTTTAATCTCCTTTGAATATCAATTCAAACTAGTCGGGATTATCGAACCACACCGAAGTAATCATTTATTTTATTTTCCCAATCCCAACCTATTCATCCCATGAAGTAAAACTGGTAGTACTTCATATCTAACACCACAGTGTTATCGGTAATTCAATTACCATTTCACGTTCAAATCTAATTAAAGATTTAACTATCGCTTGGAGTAAAACTGGTGATACTCCATTTTCGATCATTCCAATCTTTTTAAAGATTCATTAAAACTCCACTTAGTTTTAATCGTTAACTGGGTTAAAGAATCAGTGTCCTTTAAAAACACGGTTCATGATAAACCCAAAATCGCATCCCATTAATTATCGGGTTAAAGAACAAGTGTTATTTAAAACACTGTTCACGATAAACCCAAAAATCAATATCAATTCAATTCCAATTAAATATCATTTAATTGGTACCTTTCATTAAATCTAAATAGAAAGATTTAATCCTTTCTCAGCTGGGTTCAAGAACAGTGTTAGTGAAGACACCATTCACGACAAACCGAAATCACATTCGATATTCAATACAAGGCTCTGAATAGAAAATATATCGGCTTATATTCAATATCAAATTCTACGACTAACAAATGTCGTATTGGAAATAACGATATAAATATATCTTTCAAATTTCCATAACAACACCTGTATAATCACGAATTCCAACATCGAAATATTCCGAAGACAATTTCGATTCAAATCCACTCCAATGCAATCATTGGAAATTCTGGTTATTTTTAAAACCCTTTTCAAATTCAATTTATTTATTTAAAAATAAATAGAATTATATTTCTAGTTCAAAACTAGTTCATTTCGATAAAAATTTATTTTTATCCTTTCAAACATGAAGTTTTTCATCCCAAATCTTCACAAATCATTTCTTATGATTTTACACAAATTATTACTATTTTTAATAATTTTATCAAGGTCCGTACAGTCGATTTCCATCAATGGCCATCGAACTGCACTTACAGCGACCTTTTTCAAATTTGATTTGGACATAATTCCAAATCCAACCGTTAGATTTCAAATTTCTAACATTCGCTAGAAAGCTCTTTTCGATACGAACCCAACGGTTCCGGTTTTAGGAGAATCCGACGGTCGGATCTCCCGTAACGTCCATTTGAAATCAATGGTCGAAATTCGCGAACTACCGCGGCGCGGCGCGTTCTATTCAGGCCATTATATTATATATATAATATATATAATATATACTTCATCGATTTCTATTTAAAACGAATTATATAAATAGTTTTAAAATTCGTTTCAAAATCTATTTCAACTTCCATCTCAATTCAAAGCAAAATTGAATTCTTCTCTATAAATTCGTTTTAAAATTCATTTCTATTCAATTCAAATTTCAATTCAATTTGAATTCATTTTCAATTCAATTCATTTCGAAATCGTTTTCAATTCAATTCATTTCGAAATCACTTTCAATTCAATTCATTTCGAAATCGTTTTCAATTCAATTCACTTTGAATTCGTTTTCAATTCAATTCATTTCGAAATCACTTTCAATTCAATTCATTTCGAAATCGTTTTCAATTCAATTCACTTTGAATTCGTTTTCAATTCAATTCATTTCGAAATCGTTTTCAATTCAATTCATTTCGAAATCACTTTCAATTCAATTCATTTCGAAATCGTTTTCAATTCAATTCACTTTGAATTCGTTTTCAATTCATTTCGAAATCGTTTTCAATTCAATTCACTTTGAATTCGTTTTCAATTCATTTCGAAATCGTTTTCAATTCAATTCACTTTGAATTCGTTTTCAATTCAATTCATTTCGAAATCACTTTCAATTCAATTCATTTCGAAATCGTTTTCAATTCAATTCACTTTGAATTCGTTTTCAATTCAATTCATTTCGAAATCGTTTTCAATTCAATTCATTTCGAAATCACTTTCAATTCAATTCATTTCGAAATCGTTTTCAATTCAATTCACTTTGAATTCGTTTTCAATTCAATTCATTTCGAAATCGTTTTCAATTCAATTCATTTCGAAATCATTTTCAATTCAATTCATTTCGAAATCGATTAAAATTGATATAAATATCGTTCACGTCAAAATGGCGTCAATCTAATCAACACGGCTTCATAAATTTCTATTTTCAAATATTCTATTTCAAATATTTCTATTTCAAATATTTCTATTTCAAAACTGGAATGAGGCCCAATCAATTACCATATAAAATTAATTATATGGATTTTCATACAACACATGTATATAATAGCATTGAAAATAATCAACCATCAACCAAAGTGCACTACACTGTATAAGCATCAAATATAGATATTCAACGCTTATAACAGCCTGTCAATCAATCGATCGACATATTTAATCAATCAGGATGAGTGAACTTCAAATTTCATCCCAACACCCGTGTGGGGTTTCAAACAATCAAACACAGATTTTATTTGTGCAGTTGGGCGATGTGTAAAATTTATCGTCCCAATCAATGTCATTCAAATAGGTGTACATAAACAAACCGTCCGGTTTATAAATGAATATTTTATTTTATTCACTTCACGTTAAAATTATATTTTTAACGATAAAACATTTTATTCCAACCTATGAATTTCTATTCAATTCATTTACTCAATAAAATGACATTTTTATTTTTCTAACATATTTTAGAAAATTTCGGCGGCATAACGGCACGATACTAGAAACGGGACGAGGCCTAGCCTTATCCCCGGTCTAGTGAAGGCCCACACCATTCACACATCAATCATATCAATTTCATTTCACCAAACAATTCAAATCAACCCAAACAATCTAACTAACAACACAGCCAAACAAACAAGTCCATGGTCTGTGGACGATTGTGTCGGGTGCTACTAAGCACCGTCTGCATCCTAGTATATATATATATAACTAGAAAAATAAATTGAAAGGTGAGAAATTCTCACTTATAGCTATCCTAGCTCCACGGCTCTTCATTTGCAGAAGTCTTCGTCGTTTCGCCTTTTTGTCACCTTCGTTGCTGCTTTCACTACATACGTAAAAATCACATTTTTACTTCACTATTCAATATATAAAAATCGAATTTTTACTTCGCTATTCAATATATAAAAATCGAATTTTTACTTCCGATGTTCATACTATAAAGATCATATTTTTATTTCGATGTTCATACTATAAAGATCATACCTTTATTTCGATGTTCATACTATAAAGATCATATTTTTATTTCGATGTTCATACTATAAAGATCATATTTTTATTTCGATGTTCATACTATAAAGATCATACCTTTATTTCGATGTTCATACTATAAAGATCATATTTTTATTTCGACTTTCAATATATAAAAATATGATTTTTACTTTTAAATTTCTAATCTTCTTCTAGTTTATAAATCATTTTAAAATCAGTTTTTATATTCCTTTATAATTCAGTTTTTAAAATCTCAGAAAAATCAGTTTTTATATTTTTATAAATCAGTTAAAAATTCTTTTTTAAAAAAAATCAGTTTAAAATTCTTTTTTTAAAATAAACAGTTTTAATCTTTATAAAAATTCAGTTTTTTTTCTTAAAACTTAAAAAAAACGGTTTTAAAACCCAAAAAAAAACAAACAGTATTAACCTAAAAAAAATTCACAGCATTACAGAATAAAAATAAAATAAATAAAATACTTACATTCGCGAAGAAGGGGAGGGGGGTGACTGTCGAGCTTGGTGGCGTCGGGGAGGTCGGCGGCGTTTCTAGGGGGCGACGGTGGCTGCGTGGAGGTGGGTGGTCTTCGGGGGTCTCGAACGGAGAACAGGCGGCGGTAGGGTTTCGAACAGGGGAGGCGGCTTCGAGGGTTCGAACGGAGGAAAGGCGGTGGTGGCGTTTCCTGGTCGGCGACGCGATTAAGACTTAGGGTTTTTTTTTTTTCCTCTTTTCGATTGAAATAAAAATGAACGGGGGGGGGGGCAGAAAGGAAGAAAAGGGGGGGGAGACTTAAAATTTATTTTTATTATTATTTAATTTTGCAAAAAGGTTGACTTTTATCCATGACCTCGAAACGAGGCCCACCGCCTGTCGTCCATAGCGTTTCACCCCCATTCTGAACACAATGGGTTATGTATCGTAGGTTGATTCGGACGTTTGAATCAGTTTCCGTTAAATTTACATTTAAATCTCTATATTGAATTTTAAACGTACATTTCAAATTACCGGGGTCACATACTAACTCTATAAATTCTCGAAAAATATTTTCTAGCTTCGTATTGACGATACGGTCCTAACAAAACTAGTTTCGTCGAATTCTGAGACCGTTTGAAAAATGGCCAATTTCCAGTCGATTAAAATCAACTGAAATGGTCAAAACACGTTTTCATTTGCCACGCTCACATATTGATTCGAAAAATTATGAAATTTGAAACCTAGCAATAACTTGACACTGCGGATCCAACAAAAGTGGTTTCGTCGAAATCCGAGGTCGTTCGCAAAATGTCCATTTTTAAGGGCCTTATATATATAAAAATATATATAAATTCCACAGCGACTATTTCTAATTTTAAACTGGACATATCTTATCATTTCTAAGATGAAATCTCAGTTTGTTAACTTCGTTACAAAGATATAGTTATACAGATTCAAATATTTCTTGTTTCGTTCAATTCTGACTTATATTGAATTCTGTATATTCATTTGAAATTAGAAATCGAATTTTCGAACTACCGCGCCATTTTCAATTCCTTTTTTAATTATATATAATTATTATATATTCTAACGACGACGTATATAATATATACGTTCAAATTATATTCAAAATAAATTTCTCCTCGATATTATTTAAAATAATCTATTTTAAATATTCAAAATTCGCTAAAATCGCCAAAATAAAAATTTCAAACTGGCTCGCATTTTACGGGTTGTTACAATCTCCCCCACTTAAAACTTTTCGTCCCCGAAAAGGAACAAAGTCGAAAGTGGTTTGATAATTCAATTCTACGTTCGATCTGGTTTCCATTCTCCAACTTTTCAGTTTCTGAGAATTTTCAAAATTTCAAAAATTTGGCTAACACCCTAAATTTTCGAAAAATTTCGCCATAACCTCCCCTGCAATGGGAGCATCGGGGAATTTCAAATAGCTTCCCCGGTCCTTCAGATCTCAAAAAGAAAAAGAAAAAGCCAAGCGGCTAGCCAATAGGCTCACAAAATCATCATCACCCAAACAAAACAGGAAATTATGTAGTAAACATGTACCTATTTGTCGGGCAAACAAATTTTATTCTTCGGCTCTAGCCTCCTTGCTATGACCTGTTCAATGATATATATGTATATGCAAGCAAACGCGACCAATTTTCAATATAGTTCAATATTTGGTTCAATTAGGCAAAATGGTTAAAATTTAGCAACCAAATAAACAAACAACCCAAACATCAATCAATTAGTGAATTTAACGTTTCAAATTCATAATTTTGACATACATACAAAAAATCATGTTTTTGATGCCAATTCACAACAATAGGTCCTATCTAATTTTTGGTTCTCACACCAGTCTAATGGAAATATATAGAAATCACACCTTCGAAACACGAATATAAATACTGATGATGTGGCCACATCATCAGAATTATCCCCGGGTGTCTAGAATGTGACTCTATATCTATCCAGTATATTAAAACTTCGAATATACGTTTGCAAGGCGTATATGCAAATTCTTTATATACTGAATTGTCCAAAATCAATATAAATAAATTATTCAAATACGTGTAAAACGATTTAAATTTCAAAACAGAATTGTTTTCATTTGACACATATACTCTCCACACTCGTTCTAGGATACTACTGATCCCATCTCTAACGAGTCATTCTCATTGGATATTACTAATCCAATTTCTGATGAATTCTTTCGTATGGTTCTAATGTGCCTTGTTCTCTGAGCTTGGTAAACCAAAGCTCTGATACCAACTGTGAAAACCCGTAACTTCCCCGTAAAGGAAAGCGTCAGATAGTTCGAGAACAAACCACAACAAAACGCATACAGAAGAACATTTCATTGTATATTACAACAATGCATCAGATTACAAGAATATGCAGAGTATAAATGAATATTACACAGAAATATCAGAGATTTAAATTACATTTAAATACATAGCAGCGGAAAATAATACAATACACAACTAGAAGTAGATATACGGATACAAAGCTTTCCGGATATCGTTCCAGCTGTAAACCAGGATCCTGTGAATATAAATCTGCAAAACCAAAACTACTAGCTGCCCGTGTCAAAATAAGGGCACCCAGAGTTTAGGTTAAAACAATAAACTCCAGGTCAGTCATGTGACTGGTGTGAGAACTAAAACAGTTAATCTTTATTTTTAAAGTTGGGTAAATCAAGGGACCACGCCGTATAACACGGAACGGGTTTCCTCCCAAGAATACCAGTGCATAAAACAAACAGCGCAATGCTAAATAAAGAAAAATGAAGCTGTTATAAGACCCAGGTCCCATCACACAATGCAACGCAGTCGAGGATAGGGTTTTCCCTTATAACAGCCAAAGTATGCTTGATACGTTTAAAACAAATCATTTGATACTATTATAAGTGCATAGTGTATAAAACAACTTCAAATCATAAGTATCAATCATAGGCGGCATGGGTACCATATATCATGTCGCCATACTAGTTTTACAATTAAAACCGCAAATGTCACGTATTTGGAAATTGGATTTCCGTCTATGAACCGAGGCAAAAGATAGTCCTCACCGACTTCGAGACTCTCTAGCCCGAGCCTCAGGCAAGTACTCAGTCAAGCCTTGGATCCTCAGGGCCAGTCCACCGATGTGGATTAAACTTAAACCCTGAACATGCATCTCCCCACCCTATGGGGTGTAAGTCTGGTCCGTCTGCCGACCAGAATGCATCGGCCGAAACCGATATAACCGAGGTGCCTCGCAACAGCAACAACCACATAAGTCAAACTCGTCAGGGCGTGTAAAACCACTGACGCCACTTCTAGCTAGAAAGAAACGCATGCCCTCCCTGACGTCCTCTCCCGTTTTTGGTTCACAACCGGGGTGCGAGGCTCGCGAATTCACGTTACACAAAGCTGTGCCACACAGGCTGTGCTTTGATCATCACCACAAGACTTTGCTTTTCAACAGAAGCCTCGATCAATTGCCACTTAGGCATGCCACACAGGCAATTCACTCCATGCGTTTGATATCCATCAATATATAACCCCTGAGCTCGTACGTCTCAGAGAAGGGCGTTAAGCAAGAGAATAAATTCTCCGCCGCCAAACAGATATATATTTAATAGAAATCAATCACACAGACTAAAATCCAATGTCAGACACACAGTCCATTTACAAGTCCGTTCTGGGTCTGAACGAAACCGGAGGCACCTAGTACCCCGCATATCCATCGATCTCCAAGTACGTCTGGACGATCACCAACTGTTTCCATCTTCTTGGGTGTACAGCCCAATCAAGATCATCAGTAATCACCCAAACGACGTGAAGACTTCCGGTCTTCGACCACCGTCTTCATCTTCAACACCACGTCGAATCAGTTATTCAGAATGGGATAAACCCGGTCTTTCTGAATAACTCGCGTATATATTATAAAAGTGTTACACAAACACAACATACGCCTCATTCCACTTCAGAATATTCTTTTATTCAAATAATCCCATACTTTGGGAAAAGTTCCCATTAATTTTATCCAAGATAAATTCTTTAAATTTATTCTTTAATCTCCTTTGAATATCAATTCAAACTAGTCGGGATTATCGAACCACACCGAAGTAATCATTTATTTTATTTTCCCAATCCCAACCTATTCATCCCATGAAGTAAAACTGGTAGTACTTCATATCTAACACCACAGTGTTATCGGTAATTCAATTACCATTTCACGTTCAAATCTAATTAAAGATTTAACTATCGCTTGGAGTAAAACTGGTGATACTCCATTTTCGATCATTCCAATCTTTTTAAAGATTCATTAAAACTCCACTTAGTTTTAATCGTTAACTGGGTTAAAGAATCAGTGTCCTTTAAAAACACGGTTCACGATAAACCCAAAATCGCATCCCATTAATTATCGGGTTAAAGAACAAGTGTTATTTAAAACACTGTTCACGATAAACCCAAAAATCAATATCAATTCAATTCCAATTAAATATCATTTAATTGGTACCTTTCATTAAATCTAAATAGAAAGATTTAATCCTTTCTCAGCTGGGTTCAAGAACAGTGTTAGTGAAGACACCATTCACGACAAACCCAAATCACATTCGATATTCAATACAAGGCTCTGAATAGAAAATATATCGGCTTATATTCAATATCAAATTCTACGACTAACAAATGTCGTATTGGAAATAACGATATAAATATATCTTTCAAATTTCCATAACAACACCTGTATAATCACGAATTCCAACATCGAAATATTCCGAAGACAATTTCGATTCAAATCCACTCCAATGCAATCATTGGAAATTCTGGTTATTTTTAAAACCCTTTTCAAATTCAATTTATTTATTTAAAAATAAATAGAATTATATTTCTAGTTCAAAACTAGTTCATTTCGATAAAAATTTATTTTTATCCTTTCAAACATGAAGTTTTTCATCCCAAATCTTCACAAATCATTTCTTATGATTTTACACAAATTATTACTATTTTTAATAATTTTATCAAGGTCCGTACAGTCGATTTCCATCAATGGCCATCGAACTGCACTTACAGCGACCTTTTTCAAATTTGATTTGGACATAATTCCAAATCCAACCGTTAGATTTCAAATTTCTAACATTCGCTAGAAAGCTCTTTTCGATACGAACCCAACGGTTCCGGTTTTAGGAGAATCCGACGGTCGGATCTCCCGTAACGTCCATTTGAAATCAATGGTCGAAATTCGCGAACTGCCGCGGCGCGGCGCGTTCTATTCAGGCCATTATATTATATATATAATATATATAATATATACTTCGTCGATTTCTATTTAAAACGAATTATATAAATAGTTTTAAAATTCGTTTCAAAATCTATTTCAACTTCCATCTCAATTCAAAGCAAAATTGAATTCTTCTCTATAAATTCGTTTTAAAATTCATTTCTATTCAATTCAAATTTCAATTCAATTTGAATTCATTTTCAATTCAATTCATTTCGAAATCGTTTTCAATTCAATTCATTTCGAAATCACTTTCAATTCAATTCATTTCGAAATCGTTTTCAATTCAATTCACTTTGAATTCGTTTTCAATTCAATTCATTTCGAAATCACTTTCAATTCAATTCATTTCGAAATCGTTTTCAATTCAATTCACTTTGAATTCGTTTTCAATTCAATTCATTTCGAAATCGTTTTCAATTCAATTCATTTCGAAATCACTTTCAATTCAATTCATTTCGAAATCGTTTTCAATTCAATTCACTTTGAATTCGTTTTCAATTCATTTCGAAATCGTTTTCAATTCAATTCACTTTGAATTCGTTTTCAATTCAATTCATTTCGAAATCACTTTCAATTCAATTCATTTCGAAATCGTTTTCAATTCAATTCACTTTGAATTCGTTTTCAATTCATTTCGAAATCGTTTTCAATTCAATTCATTTCGAAATCACTTTCAATTCAATTCATTTCGAAATCGTTTTCAATTCAATTCACTTTGAATTCGTTTTCAATTCAATTCATTTCGAAATCGTTTTCAATTCAATTCATTTCGAAATCATTTTCAATTCAATTCATTTCGAAATCGATTAAAATTGATATAAATATCGTTCACGTCAAAATGGCGTCAATCTAATCAACACGGCTTCATAAATTTCTATTTTCAAATATTCTATTTCAAATATTTCTATTTCAAATATTTCTATTTCAAAACTGGAATGAGGCCCAATCAATTACCATATAAAATTAATTATATGGATTTTCATACAACACATGTATATAATAGCATTGAAAATAATCAACCATCAACCAAAGTGCACTACACTGTATAAGCATCAAATATAGATATTCAACGCTTATAACAGCCTGTCAATCAATCGATCGACATATTTAATCAATCAGGATGAGTGAACTTCAAATTTCATCCCAACACCCGTGTGGGGTTTCAAACAATCAAAAACAGATTTTATTTGTGCAGTTGGGCGATGTGTAAAATTTATCGTCCCAATCAATGTCATTCAAATAGGTGTACATAAACAAACCGTCCGGTTTATAAATGAATATTTTATTTTATTCACTTCACGTTAAAATTATATTTTTAACGATAAAACATTTTATTCCAACCTATGAATTTCTATTCAATTCATTTACTCAATAAAATGACATTTTTATTTTTCTAACATATTTTAGAAAATTTCGGCGGCATAATGGCACGATACTAGAAACGGGACGAGGCCTAGCCTTATCCCCGGTCTAGTGAAGGCCCACGCCATTCACACATCAATCATATCAATTTCATTTCACCAAACAATTCAAATCAACCCAAACAATCTAACTAACAACACAGCCAAACAAACAAGTCCATGGTCTGTGGACGATTGTGTCGGGTGCTACTAAGCACCGTCTGCATCCTAGTATATATATATATAACTAGAAAAATAAATTGAAAGGTGAGAAATTCTCACTTATAGCTATCCTAGCTCCACGGCTCTTCATTTGCAGAAGTCTTCGTCGTTTCGCCTTTTTGTCACCTTCGTTGCTGCTTTCACTACATACGTAAAAATCATATTTTTACTTCACTATTCAATATATAAAAATCGAATTTTTACTTCGCTATTCAATATATAAAAATCGAATTTTTACTTCCGATGTTCATACTATAAAGATCATATTTTTATTTCGATGTTCATACTATAAAGATCATACCTTTATTTCGATGTTCATACTATAAAGATCATATTTTTATTTCGATGTTCATACTATAAAGATCATATTTTTATTTCGATGTTCATACTATAAAGATCATACCTTTATTTCGATGTTCATACTATAAAGATCATATTTTTATTTCGACTTTCAATATATAAAAATATGATTTTTACTTTTAAATTTCTAATCTTCTTCTAGTTTATAAATCATTTTAAAATCAGTTTTTATATTCCTTTATAATTCAGTTTTTAAAATCTCAGAAAAATCAGTTTTTATATTTTTATAAATCAGTTAAAAATTCTTTTTAAAAAAAAATCAGTTTAAAATTCTTTTTTTAAAATAAACAGTTTTAATCTTTATAAAAATTCAGTTTTTTTTCTTAAAACTTAAAAAAAAACGGTTTTAAAACCCAAAAAAAAACAAACAGTATTAACCTAAAAAAAATTCACAGCATTACAGAATAAAAATAAAATAAATAAAATACTTACATTCGCGAAGAAGGGGAGGGGGTGACTGTCGAGCTTGGTGGCGTCGGGGAGGTCGGCGGCGTTTCTAGGGGGCGACGGTGGCTGCGTGGAGGTGGGTGGTCTTCGGGGGTCTCGAACGGAGAACAGGCGGCGGTAGGGTTTCGAACAGGGGAGGCGGCTTCGAGGGTTCGAACGGAGGAAAGGCGGTGGTGGCGTTTCCTGGTCGGCGACGCGATTAAGACTTAGGGTTTTTTTTTTTTTTCCTCTTTTCGATTGAAATAAAAATGAACGGGGGGGGGGGGGGGGGCAGAAAGGAAGAAAAGGGGGGGGAGACTTAAAATTTATTTTTATTATTATTTAATTTTGCAAAAAGGTTGACTTTTATCCATGACCTCGAAACGAGGCCCACCGCCTGTCGTCCATAGCGTTTCACCCCCATTCTGAACACAATGGGTTATGTATCGTAGGTTGATTCGGACGTTTGAATCAGTTTCCGTTAAATTTACATTTAAATCTCTATATTGAATTTTAAACGTACATTTCAAATTACCGGGGTCACATACTAACTCTATAAATTCTCGAAAAATATTTTCTAGCTTCGTATTGACGATACGGTCCTAACAAAACTAGTTTCGTCGAATTCTGAGACCGTTTGAAAAATGGCCAATTTCCAGTCGATTAAAATCAACTGAAATGGTCAAAACACGTTTTCATTTGCCACGCTCACATATTGATTCGAAAAATTATGAAATTTGAAACCTAGCAATAACTTGACACTGCGGATCCAACAAAAGTGGTTTCGTCGAAATCCGAGGTCGTTCGCAAAATGTCCATTTTTAAGGGCCTTATATATATAAAAATATATATAAATTCCACAGCGACTATTTCTAATTTTAAACTGGACATATCTTATCATTTCTAAGATGAAATCTCAGTTTGTTAACTTCGTTACAAAGATATAGTTATACAGATTCAAATATTTCTTGTTTCGTTCAATTCTGACTTATATTGAATTCTGTATATTCATTTGAAATTAGAAATCGAATTTTCGAACTACCGCGCCATTTTCAATTCCTTTTTTAATTATATATAATTATTATATATTCTAACGACGACGTATATAATATATACGTTCAAATTATATTCAAAATAAATTTCTCGTCGATATTATTTAAAATAATCTATTTTAAATATTCAAAATTCGCTAAAATCGCCAAAATAAAAATTTCAAACTGGCTCGCATTTTACGGGTTGTTACACCACCGCCTGTCGTCCATAGCTAATTACCCCCATTACGAACACAATGGGATATGTATCGCAAGCTGATTTGATCGTTTCGATCAGTTTTCATCAAAATCAACATATAACTCTATATATTGACTTTAAATGCGCATTTCAATTTACTTTGGTCATATACTAACTCGAAAAATTGCAGAAAAATATTTTCTAGCTTCGTATTGACGATACGCTCCTAACAAAACTAGTTTCGTCGAATTCTGAGACCGTTAGAAAAATGGCCATTTTTCAGTCGATTAAAATCAACTGAAACTGGTCAAACGCGTTTTCCTTTGCCACGCTCACATATTGATTCGAAAAATTATGAAATTTGAAACCTAGCAATAAATTGACATCACGGACCCAACAAAAGTGGTTTCGTCGAAATCCGAGGTCGTTTGCAAAATGTCTATTTTTAAGGGCCTGAATTCCATAGCGACTATTCAGAATTTTCAACTGGACATATCTTTTGATTCCCGCTATGAAATTTTGATTTGTCGGATTCGTTGGAAAGATATTATCAATTAGATCCTAATGTTTTTGGTTTCACTAAAATCTGGATTGTTTCACACCCGGTATGTTCAATTGAAGTTTGAAATCGAATTATCGAACTACCGCGCCATTTTCAATTCTATTTATAAATATAAATAAATATTTATATTCTAACGACGACGTATATAATATATACGTTCGAATTATATTCAAAATAAATTTCTCGTCGATTTTATTTAAAATAATTCATTTTAAATATTCAAAATCTGCCGAAGTTGCCAAAACAAAAATTTTAAACTGGCTCAGAATTTCCGGGTTATTACAATCTCCCCCACATAAAACTTTTCGTCCCCGAAAAGGAACAAAGTCGAAAGTGGTTTGATTATTCAGCTCTACGTTCGATCTGGCTTCCATTCTCCAACTTTTCAGTTTCTGAGAATTTTCAAACTTTCAAAAATTTGGCTAACACCCTAAATTTTCGAAAAATTTCGCCATAACCTCCCCTGCACCGGGAGCCACGGGAAAATCCCGAAATTGCCATATAGGCCTTCAGATCTCAAAAAGAAAAAGAAAAAGCCAAGCGGCTAGCCAATAGGCTCATAAAATCATCATCACCCAAACGAAATAGGAAATTATAGTAAATATGTACCTATTTGTCGGGCAAACAAATTTTATTCTTCGGCTCTAGCCTCCTTGCTATGACCTGTTCAATGTAAGTATATGTATATGCAAGCAAATGCGACCAATTTTCAATACAGTTCAAAATTTGATGCAATTAGGCATAATGGTTCAAAAATTATCAAACAACTAAACAAACAACACAAACATCAATCAATTAGTGAATTAACGTTTCAAATTCATAATTTTGATATATATATATACAAAAATCATGTTTTTGATGCCAATTCACAACAATGTGTTCTAACTATATAAGTTTTGGTTCTCACACCAGTCTAATGGAAATATATAGATATCACACCTTCGTCACTCGAATATAAATACTGATGATGATGCACCATCATCCGAATCATCCCCGGATGTCTAGAATGTGATTCTATATCTATCCAGTATATTAAAACTTCGAATATACGTTCATGACGCGTATACGCGAAATCTATATATACTCGATTGTCCAAATTCAAAATAAATAAATAATCAAATACGTTTAAAATGGTTTAAATTTCAAAACAAAAATTGCTTTCATTTGAAAAATATACTCTTCACACTCGTTCTAGGATACTACTGATCCTATCTCTAACGAGTCATTCTAATTGGATATTGCTAATCCAATATCTGATGAATTCTTTCGTATGGTTCTAATGTGTCTTGTTCTCGAGCTCTGTAAACCAAAGCTCTGATACCAAATGTGACGGCAAGGAATTTCGCTCGATCTGAATCAGTCGTTAAACCGATCTAGACCGTTCGAAACCCTTGATCGTTTGAGAACAGGAAAAATCAGAACGCAGACGGAAGAACATTTCATTGCTATTACAACAATTCCATCAGATACAAGAATATACAGAGTATAATTGAATAAATTACATTCGACAAATATCAGAGATTACAATAAATTACATAGCAGCGGAAAATAATACAAAGCACAACTGACGGTGATATACGGATACAGAGCTTTCCGAATATCATTCCAGCTGTAAACCAGGATCCTGTGAATATAAATCTGCAAAACCAAAACTACTAGCTGCCCGTGCGGAAAATAGGGGCACCCAGAGTTTAGGTTAAAACAATAAACTCCAGGCCAGTCATGTGACTGGTGTGAGAACTAAAACAGTTATTTAAAACTTTACTTTAAAAGAGAGTAATTCGAGGGACCACGCCGTATAACGCGGAACGGGTTTCCTCCCAAGAATACCAGTGCATAGAAAAGACAACGCAATGCTTTTTCGAAAAATGAAGCTATTATAAGACCCAGGTCCCATCACACAATGCAACGCAAGCCGGAGGATAGGGTTTTCCCTTATAATAGCCAAACATGCTTGGTACGTTTAAAACAAATCATTTGATACTATAATAAGTGTATAGTGTCAAAACAATTTCAATCATAAATATAAATCATAGACGACATGGGTACCATATATCATGTCGCCATACTAGTTCTACAATTAAAACCGCAATACACGTATTGGAAATTGGATTTCTGTCATGAGTCGAGGCAAGGGGCAAGCTCCTCTCCGCGTTCGAGACACTCTAGCAAATGTCCTAGGGTTACGCACTCTGGGCAACCCCTGGATCTTCAGGGCCGGTCCTCACTTACGTTAGAGGATTAGTTATGCCTGAACACACGTTTCCCGGTCCTTACAGACCTATAATCGAGGCGCCTCGCATTCCAACAACCACATAGGTGAAAAGTATATAAATGTCAGGGCTGGTAAGTCACTGACACCACCAAAGCTAGAGAGAAACGTCGTGCTCTCCCTGCAGTCCGTATCCCGTTTTTAACTCATACCGAGGTGTGAGGCTCGCGAATTTACGTTATACACAAAGCTGCCACGTAGGCGTGCTTTGATCATCAACCACAAGACTTTGCTTTTCAACAGAAGCCTTGATCATTGCATCTTAGCGTGCCACACAGGCAATTCATGCCATGCGACTGATGTCCATCAATATACAACCTCTGAGCTCGTACGTCTCAGAGAAGGGCGTTAAGCAAAAGAATAAATTCTCCGCCGCCAAACAGATGTATATTTAATAGAAATCAATCAACACAGAATAAAATCCAATGTCAGACACACAATCCATTTACAAGCCCGTTCTGGGTCTGAATGAAACCGGAGGCACTTTCCTCGCATATCCATCCATCTCCAAGTACGTCTGAACGACCACCAACTATTTCCATCCTCTTAGGTGTACAGCCCAATCAGGATCGTCGGTAATTATCCAAACGATGTGAAGACTTCCGGTCTTCAACCACCTCTTCATCTTCGACATATCGTCGAATCGGTTATTCAGAATGGGTGTAAACCCGGCCTTTCTGAACAACCCGCGTATATTAAAACGAATGTTACACAAACACAACATACGCCTCATTCCAATTCATATTCTCAGGGAAAAGTTCCCATTAATTTTATCCAAGATAAATTCTTTAAAATTTATCCTTTAATCTTCCTTTGGATGACGTTTAAAACCAAATTATGGTTTTCCAAACTAGTCGAGATTAGCGAACCACAACGAAGTAATTATTTATTTTATTTCCCAATCCCAACCTATTCATCCCATGAAGCAAAATTTGTAATACTCCATATCTAATACTATGGTGTTATCGGTAAAACTAATTTCCATTTCACGTTCAAATCTAATTAAAGATTTAACTATCGCTTGGGAGCAAAACTGGCGATACTCCATTCTCGCTCATTTCTAAATTTGAAATTTAGATTATAGATTCACATTTCAATCTAATTACAGATTCATTAAAACTCCTTTTACTGGGTCAAAGAACTAGGTGTTATTTAAAACACAATTCACGACAAACCCAAATCACATTCTATTTATCATCGGGTTAAAGAACTAGTGTTGTTTAAAACACAGTTCACGATAAACCCACAAATCAATTCTAGTTCAATTCAAATCAAATATATTAGGAATTCCGATTATTTAAAACCCCTTTTTAAATCTAATTTATTTATTTAAAAATAAAAACCCGGGTTTTAAATTGAGTTCAAACTAGTTTTTTTCGATAAAAAATCTATTTTTATCTTTTCAAATATGGAGTTTTCTTTCACCCCAATTTTTCTCAAATCATTTCTTATGATTTTACACAAATTATTGATATTTTTAATAATTTTATCAAGGCCCGTACAGTCGATTTCCAACAACGGCCATCGAACTGCACTTATAGCGACCTTTTTCAAATTTGATTTGGACGTATCTCCAAATCCAACCGTTAGATTTTGAATTTCAAATATTCGTTAGAAAGCCCTTTTCGATACGAACCCAACGGTTCCGGTTTTTAGGAGAATCCGATGGTCGGATCTCCCGTAATGTCCGTTTGAAATAAATGGTCGAAATTCACGAACTACCGCGGCGCGGCGCGTTCTATTCAGTCCATTATATTATATATATAATATATATAATATATATTTCGTCGATTACTATTTAAAACGAATTATATAAATAGTTTTAAATTCGTTTCAAAAACAATTTCAACTTCCATTTCAATTCAAATCAAAATTGAATCTTTCCTTATAAATTTGTTTTAAAATTCATTTCTATTCAATTCAAGTTTCAATTCAATTTGAATTCATTTCACTTCATTTTAAATTCAATTCGAATTCGTTTTCAATTCGATTCAATTCAAAGTGGTTTTCTATTCGATTCAATTCAAATTGGTTTTCTATTTGATTCAAATTCGTTATATATTCAATTGAAATCAAATTCGTTTTATATTCAATTCATTTCGAAATCGTTTTATATTCAATTCATTTCGAAATCGTTTTATATTCAATTCATTTCGAAATCGTTTTCTATTCAATTTGATTCAATTTTCATTTCAAAATATGCGATTTCGTTCAATATTCATTTTAAAATGAATAAAATCGATATAAATGTCGTTCACGTCAAAATGGCGTCAATCTAACCAACACGGCTTCATATATTTCTATTTTCAAATATTCTATTCAACAAATGAATATTTATTTTTGTCAACACACGACTAATCTCAACGAATGAGTACTGTCCACGTGTGACTATTTTTGTTATTTAATATATTTTATAAAAATTATGGTATCTATCGTTTGGTTTAAAATCAGACTCCAACCGTAAATTAGTAAGAGAACGATTCCCTGAATATTAACCCCGAAGGCCGAAACCAACATCAGATTAATATCCAGGAGACCACTCATCTCATCTATTTTCCAGTTGATTTCTAATTCTATATATGATAAAGATGTAGTTTTATTATTAAAATATTTCGTTCAACAACATGACTAATCTCAACGGATGAGTACAGTCAACACATGAACCTTTATTTTATAGTGATAAAGATATAAAATTTATTGTTAAAATATTACGTCCAACACATGACTAATCTCACGAGTGAGTACAGTCAACACATGAACCTTTATTTTATAGTGATAAAGATATAAAATTTATTGTTAAAATATTACGTCCAACACATGACTAATCTCACGAGTGAGTACAGTCAACACATTAACCTTTATTTTATAATATTCTTTATCTTCTAAATTGGAGTGAGGCCCAATCAATTACCATATAGCGTTAAGTATATGGATTTCCATACAACACATGTATATAATAGCATTGAAAAATAATCAACCATCAACCAAAGTGCACTACACTGTATAAGCATCAAATATAGATAACTAACGCTTATAACAGCCTGTCAATCAATCGATCGACATATTTAATCAATCAGGATGAGTGAACTTCAAATTTCATCCCAACACCCATGTGGGGTTTCAAACAATCAAACACAGATTTTATTTGTGCAGTTGGGCGATGTGTAAAATTTATCGACCCAATCAATATCAGTCAAATCAGTGTATATAAACAAATCGGTCGATTTGTTTATAAATATTTATTTATTCACATTTCACGTTAAATATTATATTTTTAACGATAAAATATTTTATTTCAACATATGAATTTCTATTCAGTTCATTTACGCAATAAAAATGATATTTTTATTTTTCTAACATATTTTAGAAAATTTCGGCGGCATAACGGCACGATACTAGAAACGGGACGAGGCCTAGCCTTATCCCCGGTCTAGTGAAGGCCCACGCCATTCACACATCAATCAAATCAATTTCATTTCACCAAACAATTTAATTCAAACCAAATAATCTAACTAATTTTTGAAATCAAACAAACAAGTCCATGGTCTGTGGACGATTGTGTCGGGTGCTACTAAACACCGTCTGCATCCTAGTATATATATATAACTAGAAAAGAAATTGAAGAGTGAGAAATTCTCACCGATAGCTATCCAACTTCACGACACTTCATTTATAGAAATCTTCGCCATTCTCGCCTTTTGTCGCTTTCGTTGCCCGTAGCCACTACATATGTAAAATCGAATTTTCACTTCGCTAATCATTATATAAAAATCGAATTTTTACTTTATTATTCAATATATAAAAATCAAATTTTCACTTCGCTAATCATTATATAAAAATCGAATTTTTACTATGCTTTTCAATATATAAAAATCGAATTTTTACCTTGTTATTCGATATATAAATATCGAATTTTTTTACTATGCTTTTCAATATATAAAAATCGAATTTTTACTATGCTTTTCAATATATAAAAATCGAATTTTTGCCTTGTTATTCAATATATAAAAATCGAATTTTTACTATGCTTTTCAATATATAAAAATCGAATTTTTACTATGCTTTATAGATAAAAATTCTATTTTTATCACGATGTTCATATAATAAAGATTATATTTTTATCACGCTATTCTCTACATAAAGATTTCGCCTTTTCCAATATAAAGTTTTCGCCTTTTCAAATATAAAGTTTTCGCCTTTTCAAATATAAAGTTCTCGCCTTTTCAAATATAAAGTTTTCGCCTTTTCAAATATAAAGTTTTCGCCTTTTCAAATATAAAGTTTATATTTTTAATCTTCCACCACAATAAAAATTATATTTTTATTACTCTAATTAAATAAATAAAAATTATATTTTTATTGTTCTAAAAATATAAAAACTATATTTTTAATATTCTACATAAATAAAAATAATATTTTTACATCTTCTATTATATAAAGATCAAAAATATTTTACCTCACTCTTCATATAAACAAGAGTCCCATTTTTATAAGCTAATTAATATAGCAAAAATCAAATTTTATTATGCAAAAATCCTACCTTTTTAAATCACAATTCCAATTAAATATTATATATAAAAAAACAGGGATTTAAAACAATTTTTAAATTAGATAAACACAAAAAAAAACTTACTGTTGGTTGGAGAGGAGGTCTGAGGGACGGAGGGCGTGTCGTTGTCGAAGAGAGGGGGGAGAACGGTGGCCAGAGGCGCTCGAGGTGGCGGAGGGTGGAGGCGATGGTGGCGTGGCGCGACAGGGCTTGGGCACCAGGCGGTGGGTTCCTTCGATGTGGGGGGTTCGAGTGTCGGATTGTGCCAGAGGAAAGGGAGGGGAGGGAGAACGGAGCGGGTGCACCGCCTGAGGGAGGAGGGGTCCGCCGCCTCCGGCGATGGTGGTCAGGCAGAGGGCGGCGCCCTCCTAGGGTTTAGCAGTTTTTTTTATTTCAGAAAGAAAGTCGGGGAAAGAGAAAGAAGGTTGGGGGGGCTGTATATAAATTTAATTTTTTTTTCTCACAAAAAGCAACTTTTATTTTTGAACTCGAAACGAAGTCCACCGCCTGTCGTCCATAGCTAATTACCCCCATTCCGAACACAATGGGATATGTATCGCAAGCTGATTTGATCGTTTCGATCAGTTTTCATCAAAATCAACATATAACTCTATATATTGACTTTAAACGCGCATTTCAATTTACTGGGGTCATATACTAACTCGAAAAATTACAGAAAAATATTTTCTAGCTTCGTATTGACGATACGGTCCTAACAAAACTAGTTTCGTCGAATTCTGAGACCGTTAGAAAAATGGCCATTTTTTAGTCGAATAAAATCAACTGAAACTGGTCAAACGCGTTTTCCTTTGCCACGCTCACATATTGATTCGAAAAATTATGAAATTTGAAACCTAGCAATAAATTGACATCACGGACCCAACAAAAGTGGTTTCGTCGAAATCCGAGGTCGTTTGCAAAATGTCTATTTTTAAGGGCCTGAATTCCATAGCGACTATTCAGAATTTTCAACTGGACATATCTTTTGATTCCCGCTATGAAATTTTGATTTGTCGGATTCGTTGGAAAGATATTATCAATTAGATCCTAATGTTTTTGGTTTCACTAAAATCCGGATTGTTTCGCACCCGGTATGTTCAATTGAAGTTTGAAATCGAATTATCGAACTACCGCGCCATTTTCAATTATATTTATAAATATAGATAAATATTTATATTCTAACGACGACATATATAATATATACGTTCGAATTATATTCAAAATAAATTTCTCGTCGATTTTATTTAAAATAATTCATTTTAAATATTCAAAATCCGCCGAAGTTGCCAAAACAAAAATTTTAAACTAGCTCAGAATTTCCGGGTTATTACATCATTTTTTCTGTTTTCTGAATTCATAATAGTGTTGATGTATTCTCGTCATATCTTGAACACTGTTAATTTGAATTCTAAAATTTTGAAGATCTGAAAGTTTAATGGAAATTCGCACACCTTTGTTGTTTTGAGTTTCTTCTAATTCAGTTTGGAAGGACTTGGAAATTTATACTCATTACAGCACTCTGTTATTTGTCAGTTGTGATAATTTCAGAAAATTTCAGATTGGTTTGAATATTTTGATTTATCTTGAATCAGTGATACATTCTGAAATTCATCTTTATTCATGATCATTATGGGTGTTTTTTTGTTTGTTTGAGATCACTTGAAAATTTCTGATATTTTGAATCTCACACACCTCTTAGATTTAAAATTATTAATCCTGTGTGATTGATTCATTGTATCTCAAAGATTTACATTCGTTCAAGTGATTTTGAATAAACCACTATTTTTTGGATCATGAATTATTACTCAAGTTTGATGTAAATGATCTGAAATTATTCTTGGCTTGTCAGAAATATTTTGGAAAATCCCTGTTATAACCCGGAAATTCTGAGCCAATTTAAAAATTTTATTTTGGCAATTTTAGTGAATTTTGATTATTTAATATGAATTATTTTAAATAATAATGACGAGAAATTTATTTTGAATAGAATTCGAATGTATATATTATATAGATCATCGTTAGAATATAAATAATTATATATGATTATAAAAGGAATTGAAATTGGCGCGGTAGTTCGATAATTCGATTTCAAATTTCAAATGAGTGTATAGGATTCAAAATAAACCGGATTTTAGTGAAAACAAAAATATTTGAATCTAATTGAGGATATCTTTCCAACGAATCCGAAAAATCAAAATTTCATAGCGGGAATCAAAAGATATGTCCAGTTGAAAATTCAGAATAGTCGCTATGGAATTTCGGCCCTTAAAAATGGCCATTTTGAAAACGACCTCGGTTTTCGACGAAACCACATTTGTTGGATCCGTGATGTCAAGTTATTGCTAGGTTTCAAATTTCATAATTTTCTGAATCAGTATGTGAGCGTGGCGAAGCTAAACGCGTTTGACCAGTTTTAGTTGATTTTAATCGACTGGAAAATGGCCATTTTTCAAATGGTCTCAGAATTTGACGAAATCAGTCTTGTTAGGACCGTATCGTTAATACGAAGCTAGAAATTATTTTTCTGGAATTTATTGAGTCAGTATGTGGCCCCAGTAAATTGAAATGCGCGTTCAAAATCAATATATAGAGTTATATTTTGATTTTGATGGAAACTAATCAAAATGATCGAATCAGCTTACGATACATACCCCATTGTGTTCGGAATGGGGGTAATTAGTTATGGACGATAGTCGGTGGGTTATGTTTTGAGGTCGGGATAAAAAGTTATTTTTTGAATTGAAAATAAAATAAAATAATATATATATAACCGACCTCTTTCTCTTCAATCCCCAAACCCGTTGACCCTCCCCCTTCAGAAAACCCGTCGCCGATTCCTCCCCCCTCCTCCTGAGAGCGTCGCGACCCCCTCCCCAGTTCCACCTTCCACCGGCGTCCTCTCTCCTCCTCCTTTTCCTCTCCTTCCCCTCCTCCTTCTCAAGAACAGCGCCCAAAGATCGAACCATAGGCCCTCGCCCTAGCCTGAAACCGCCACGCCCCACCTCAGGCGCGCCCTCCTCTCTGGTCTCCGCCTTCTCCTTCTTCCCCTCCTCTTCCAGTCATGGCAACAGCGCCCCTCCCCTTTTCCTTGACCACTGTAAGCTTTATTTTGTTTTATTTATTATTTTCTTTCTCTATATAATGTAAATAAGTTTTTAAATGAAAAATATATCAGTTTTATATATAATAGGATATTGAGAGGGATAAAAATACAATTTTTAATTATGTAGAGGGGTAAAAACTTGATTTTTGTATGAGAAGGGTTGGATTTTTATAGGCAAAAAGGGTTTGGATTTTCTATGGTGGTCATATATTTAAAAAGGTATAATCTATATATTTAAAAAGGTATAATCTTTATATTTAAAAAGGTATAATCTTTATATTTAAAAAGGTATAATCTTTATATTTAAAAAGGTATAATCTTTATATTTAAAAAAGGTATAATCTTTATATTTAAAAAGGTATAATCTTTATATTTTAAAAGGTATAATCTTTATATTTAAAAAGGTGAAATCTTTATATTTAAAAAGGTATAATCTTTATATTTAAAAAGGTATAATCTTTATATAATCAAGAAGTAGCAAGAAAGATTTGATTTTTGTACATGTATAACATATTTAAAAATACGATTTTTATAGAAGTAGCGAAATAAAAATATAATTTTTACAATATAAAAAGGTTAAAAATATAATTTTTATACTAGTGGCATGTTAAAAATATGATTCTTATATAGGTATGATAGTAAAAATATGATTTTTTTCATGTACAGTTATAAAAATATAATCTTTATTAGAAGAAGAGCGATATAGAAATATAATTGTTATAACGAAGTGGAAATAAAGATTCGATTTTTATATATGTAGCGAATTAAAAATTTGATTTTTATACACTAGAGAATATAAAAATGTGATCTTTATATATGTAGTGAATGCGGACGATGAAAGTAACTAGAGGCGAGCACGATGAAGATTTACTACCTATGAAGTGTCGTGGAGTTGGGAGAGCTTTGGTGAGAACTTCTCACCTTTAATTTTTGTTTTCTAGTTAAAAATATATACTAGGATGCAGACGGTGTTTATAGCACCCGACACCCGTCGTCCACAGACCATGCACGACTTGTATGCTTGTTTGTTTGATTTTGATGTGTAGTTGATTGTGTGATGTGATGTGAAAGGAAATGAAATATTTATATAGTTAAAAATATTTTATAGTTAAAAATAGAATTTTTAACGCGTATTTAAAATAAATATTTATAAACAAATCGGAGATTTGTTTATATACACTGATTTGACTGAGATTGATTGGGACGATAAATTATACACATCGCCCAACTGCACAAATAAAATCTGTGTTTGATAGACTGAAACCCCACACGGGTATTGGGATGATATTTGACATACACTAATCACGATTGTTTAGTTGTATGTCGATCGATTGGTCGACAGACTGTGTAAGCGTTAATTATTTATATTTAATGCTTATACAGTGTAGAACGCACTCTGTATGATGGTTGATTATTTATTGTTATTATTTTATACATGTTTTGTAGAAAATCCGTATAATTAACATTATATGGTAATTGATTGGGCCTCATTCCAGTTTTGAAATAGAATATTTGAAATAGAAATATTTGAAAATAGAAATATTTGAAAAAGAAATATTTGAAATAGAATATTTGAAAATAGAAATATATGAAGCCGTGTTGATTAGATTGACGCCATTTTGACGTGAACGATATCTATATCGATTTTATTCAAATTGAAATGAATATTAAAGTGAATTGAAATTCGAATTAAATTGAAATAGAATTGAAATCATTTTAAATGAATTCGAATTGAAATTGAGTATAATTGAATTCGAATTGAAACTGAATAGAAATGAATTCGAATTGAAATTGAATTAATTTGAAATTCAAATTGAATTGAAAACGAATTGAAACTGAATTAAAAATCGATTTGAATTGAAATCAATTTGAAATGAATTTAAAACAAATTTGTAAGGGAAAATTCAATTTTGATTTGAATTTGAAATGGAAGTTGAAATCGTTTTGAAAACGAATTTAGAACGATTTATAAAATACGTTTTTAAAAGGAAATCGACGAAGTATATATTATATATATAATATATTGGCCTGAATAGAATGCGTCGCACTGCGGTAGTTCGTGAATTTCGACCGTTGACTTCGAATGGATATTGCAGGAGATCCGACCGTCGCATTCTCCTAAAACCGGAACCGTTGGGTTCGTATCAAAAAGAGCTTTCTAACGAATATTAGAAATTTGAAATCTGACGGTCGGATTTGGAATTATGTCCAAATCCAATTTGGAAAAGGTCGTTGTAAGTGCAGTTCGATGCCCGTTGATGGAAATCGACTGTACGGGCCTTGATAAAATTATTAAAAATAGTATTAATTTGTGTAAAATCATAAGAAATGATTTGTGAAGAATTGGGATGAAAAACTCCATATTTGAAAAGATAAAAATAGTTTTTTATCGAGATGAACTAGTTTTGAACTAGACTAATAATTTATTTATTTTTTAAAATAAATAAATTGGGTTTGAAATGGTTTTGAAAATAACCAGAATTTCCAATAATTGAATTGGAATGGATTTGAATCGAAATTGTCTGTGGAATATTTCGATGTTGGATTTCGTGATGATGCAGGTATTGTTATGGGAATTTGAAAGATATATTTATATCGTTATTTCCAATACGATATGTGTTGGTCGTAGAATTTGATATTGAATATAAGCCGATATATTTTCTATTCAGAGCCTTGTATTTAATATCAAATGTGATTTGGGTTTGTCGTGAATGGTGTCTTCATTAACACTGTTCTTAAGCCCAGTTGAGAAAAAGATTAAATCTTTTTATTTAGATTTAATGAAGTGTACCAATTAAATAATATTTTATTGGTATTGAATTGGTGTTGATTTTTGGGTTTATCGTGAACAGTGTTTTAAATAACACTTGTTATTTAACCCGATAATTAATGGAATGTGATTTTGGGTATATCATGAACCATGTTTTAAATGACACTGATTCTTTAACCCAGTTAAAGATTAAAACTAAGTGGAGTTTTAATGAATCTTTAATTAGATTGAAAAGATCGAGAATGGAGTATCACCAGTTTTACTCCAGGCGATAGTTAAATCTTTAATTAGATTTGAACGTGAAATGGTAATTAAATTTACAGATAATACTGTGGTTTTAGATATGAAGTATTACCAGTTTTACTTCATGGGGTGAATAGGTTGGGATTGGGAAATAAAATAAATGATTACTTCGGTGTGGTTCGCTAATCCCGACTAGTTTGAATTGATATTCAAAAAGGAGATTAAAGAAAAAATTTAAAGAATTTATCTTTGATAAAATTAATGGGAACATTTCCCAAAATATAAGAATATTTGAATAAAAGAATATTCTGAATTGGAATGAAGCGTATGTTGTGTTTGTGTAACACTTGTTTATTATATACGCGAGTTATTCAGAAAGACAGGGTTTATCCCATTCCGAATAACTAATTCGACGTGGTATCAAAGATGAAGACGGTGGTCGAAGACCGGAAGTCTTCACATCGTTTGGATAATTATTGATGATCTTGATTGGGCCGTACACCCAAGAGGAGGGAATCAGTTGGTGATCGTCCAGACGTGCTTGGAGATCGATGGATATGCGAGGTACAAGGTGCCTCCGGTTTCGTTCAGACCCAGAACGGACTTGTAGATGGACTATGTGTCTGACATTGGATTTCAGTCTATGTGATTGATTTCTATTAAATATATATCTGTTTGGTAGCGGAGAATTTATTCTCTTGCTTAACGCCCTTCTCTGAGACGTACGAGCTCAGGGGTTATATAATGATGGATATCAAACGCATGGAGTGAATTGCCTGTGTGGCATGCCTAAGTGGCAATATGATCAAGGCTTCTTTTGAAAAGCAGAGTCTTGTGGTTGATGATCAAAGCACGGCCTGTGTGGCATAGCTTTGTGTAGCGTGGATTCGCGAGCCTCACACCCCGGTTGTGAACCAGAAACGGGAGAGGACCTCAGGGAGGGCATGCGTTTCCTTCTAGCTAGAAGTGGCGTTAGTGGTTTTACATGCCCTGACGAGTTTGACTTATGTGGTTGTTGCTGTTGCGAGGCACCTCGGTTAGATCGGACGATCCGGGTCCGATGGAGTCATTCGTTGGCTCATTTACGCCCCAAAGGGCAGGGAAATGTAGTGTTCAGGCATTTTAATCCACATCGGTGGACCGGCCCTGACGATCCAAAGGTCACTCGAGCTCTGACCTGAGACATGGGCTAGATTGTCTCGAATCGGTGAGGACTATCTTTTGCCTCGGTTCACAGATGGAAATTCAGCTTCCAATACGTGACATGTGCGGTTTTGATTGTAGAGCCTAGTATGGCAATAAAGTGGGATGGGGCGCTTATGCCGTCTATGATTGATACTTATAATGTGAAGTTGTTTTATACACTATGCACTTATTATAGTATCAAATAATCTGTTTTAAACGTATCAAGCATTCTTTGGCTATTATAAGGTAAAAACCCTATCCTCCAGCTTGCGTTGCATTGTGTGATGGGACCTGGGTCTTATAATAGCTTCATTTTTCTTTATTTAGCATTGCGCTGTTGTTTTATGCACTGGTATTCTTGGGAGGAAACCCGTTCCGTGTTATACGGCGTGGTCCCTTGATTTACCGAGCTTTAAAATAAAGATTAATAACTGTTTTAGTTCTCACAACGGTCCCATGACTGACCTGGAGTTTATTGTTTTAACCTAAACTCTGGGTGCCCTTATTTTGACACGGGCAGCTAGTAGTTTTGGTTTTGCAGATTTATATTCACAGGATCCTGATGTACAGCTGGAACGATATCCGGAAAGCTTTGTATCCGTATATCTCCTTCTAGTTGTATTTTGTATCATTTTCCGCTGCTATGTAATTTATTGTAATCTCTGATATTTTGTAATGTATAATATTCATTTATACTCTGTATATTCTTGTATTCTAATGGAATTGTTGTAATATACAATGAAATGTTCTTCTTTCTGCGTTCTAATTTGTCGTGCTCTCAAAACAATCAGGCGTTTCGAACGGTCTTGATCGGTTTAGCGACTGATTCGGATCGAGCGAAATTCCCGGTCGTTACATTTGGTATCAGAGCTTTGGTTTACAAAGCTAAGAGAACAAGACACATTAGAACCATACGAAAGAATTCATCAGATATTGGATTAGTAATATCCAATGGGAATGACTCGTTAGAGATGGGATCAGTAGTATCCTAGAACGAGTGTGAAGAGTATATTTTTAAAGTGAAAACAAATTTTGTTGTCAAATTTAAATCAATTATTCGTATTTGATTATTTATTTTATATTGATTTGGACTATCAAGTATATAGAGATTTTAATATACGTCTGATCCACGTGTATTAGAAGCCTCCAATATACTGGATAGATATAGAGTCGCACTCTAGTCGCCCGGGGATAATTCTGATGATGCGGCCGCATCATCAGTATTTATATTCGAGTGCCAAAAGCGTGATATCTATATTTCCATTAGACTGGTGTGAGAACCAAAATATAGTTAGAATATATTGTTGTGATTTGGCATCAAAAATGTGATTTTTGACTATATATCGAAGTTATGAATTTGAAAAGCTAATCAACTAATTGATTGCTGATTGTGTTGTTTGATTATAGTTTGACTAATTAAAAAGTTGAACCTATAACCAAATTGTATCAAATAGTGAATTGTATTGAAAATTAGTCGCATTTGCATGCATATACATGTACTTACATTGAACAGGTCATAGCAAGGAGACTAGATCAGAGGAATAAAATTGTTTGCCCGACAAATAGGTACAGGTTTACCATAATTTACTGTTTTGTTTGGGTGATGATGATTTTGTGAGCCGATTGGCTAGCCGCTTGGCTTTTTCGTTTTCTTTTGGATTGAAGAAGGCCATGGGAGGCTATATGAAATATCCCGAAGTCCCCGGTGCATGGGAGGTTATGGCGAAATTTTTCGAAAATTTAGGGTGTTAGCTAAATTTTTGAAAAGTTTGAAAAGTTCTTAGAAACTGAAAAGTTGAAGAACTTAAGCTGTAATGAAAATAATGAAAGTTGAGTTGATTAGTTAAACAACTTTCGGCTTCGTTCCTTTTCGGGGATGAAAAGTTTTAAGTGGGGGAGATTGTAATAACCCGGAAATTCTGAGCCAATTAAAAATTTTTATTTTGGCAATTTTAGTGAATTTTGATTATTTAAATTGAATTATTTTAAATAATAACGACAAGAAATTTATTTTGAATAGAATTCGAATGTATATATTATATAGATCGTCGTTAGAATATAAATAATTATATATGATTATAAAAGGAATTGAAAATGGCGCGGTAGTTCGATAATTCGATTTCAAATTTCAAATGAGTGTATAGGATTCAAAATAAACCGGATTTTAGTGAAACCAAAAATATTTGAATCTAATTGAGGGTATCTTTCCAACGAATCCGAAAAATCAAAATTTCATAGCGGGAATCAAAAGATATGTCCAGTTGAAAATTCAGAATAGTCGCTATGGAATTTCGGCCCTTAAAAATGGCCATTTTGCAAACGACCTCGGTTTTCGACGAAACCACTTTTGTTGGATCCGTGATGTCAAGTTATTCCTAGGTTTCATATTTCATAATTTTCCGAATCAGTATGTGAGCGTAGCGAAGCTAAACGCGTTTGACCAGTTTCAGTTGATTTTAATCGATTGGAAAATGACCATTTTTCAAACAGTCTTAGAATTTGACGAAACTAGTCTTGTTAGGACCGTATTGTCAATACGAAGCTAGAAATTATTTTTTTGGAATTTATCGAGTCAGTATGTGGCCCCAGTAAATTGAAATGCGCATTCAAAATCAATATATAGAGTTATATTTTGATTTTGACGGAAACTGATCAAAATGATCGAATCAGCTTACGATACATATCCCATTGTGTTCGGAATGGGGGTAATTAGTTATGGACGACAGTCGGTGGGTTACGTTTTGAGGTCGGGATAAAAAGTTATTTTTTGAATTAAAAATAAAATAAAATAAAATAATATATATATACCCCACACCTTTCTCTTCAATACCCAAACCCGTTGACCCTCCCCCTTCAGAAAACCCGTCGTTGATTTCCTCCCCCCTCCGCCTCAGAGCGTCGCGACCCCCTCCCCAGTTCCCCCTTCCACCGGCGTCCTCTCTCCTCCTCCTTTTCCTCTCCTTCCCCTCCTCCTTCTCAAGAACAGTGCCCAAAGATCGAACCCTAGGCCCTCGCCCTAGCCTGAAACCGCGACGCCCTACCTCAGGCGCGCCCTCCTCTCCGGTCTCCGCCTTCTCCTTCTTCCCTTCCTCTTCCAGTCATGGCAACAGCGCCCCTCCCCTTTTCCTTGACCACTGTAAGCATTATTTTGTTTTATTTATTATTTTCTTTCTCTATATAATGTAAATAAGTTTTTAAATGAAAAATATATCAGTTTTATATATAATAGGATATTGAGAGGGATAAAAATACAATTTTTAATTATGTAGAGGGGTAAAAACTTGATTTTTGTATGAGAAGGGTTGGATTTTTATAGGCAAAAAGGGTTTGATTTTTCTATGGTGGCCATATATTTAAAAAGGTATAATCTTTATATTTAAAAAGGTATCATCTTTATATTTAAAAAGGTATAATCTTTATATTTAAAAAGGTATAATCTTTATATTTAAAAAAGGTATTATCTTTATATTTAAAAAGGTATAATCTTTATATTTAAAAAGGTAAAATCTTTATATTTAAAAAGGTATAATCTTTATATAATAAAGAAGTAGCAAGAAAGATTTGATTTTTGTACATGTATAGCATATATAAAAATACGTTTTTCTATAGAAGTAGGGAAATAAAAATATAACTTTTATAATATAAAAAGGTTAAAAATATAATTTTTATACTAGTGGCATGTTAAAAACATGATTTTTATATAGGTATGATAGTAAAAATATGATTTTTATTCATGTAGAGTTATAAAAATATAATCTTTATTAGAAGAAGAGCGATATAGAAATATAATTGTTATAACGAAGCGGAAATAAAGATTCGATTTTTATATATGTAGCGAATTAAAAAATATGATTTTTATACACTAGAGAATATAAAAATGTGATCTTTATATATGTAGTGAATGCGGACGACGAAAGTAACTAGAGGCGAGCACGATGAAGATTTACTTCCTATGAAGTGTCGTGGAGTTGGGATAGCTTTGGTGAGAACTTCTCACCTTTAATTTTCTTTTTCTAGTTAAAAATATATACTAGGATGCAGACGGTGTTTAGTAGCACCCGATGTAACACCCCACACCCGCTACGGTCACTCACTAAGGGAATGCCATAACATCGGTGGAGTACTTTAAGTGAATATAGAACAGAAAAATTACAACAAGACAAATATAAGTAATACTTGAGAATTTAAAACATCATTTCATTGCAGCGGAAAGTAAAACATGTTTGGTTACACCAAAACCATAAACAAGAGTCAAGTACATAATATCCATCCTGATAAAACAAAAGTACATAATCCCACTACATAACTTTAGCCATAATAGAAAAGATAAACTGAGCTTTACATCCACGGTCCAAGCTCCAAAAGATAGATAAAGCAGTCTGATCAAAGCCCACTAGTGCTAGGCCCACTCTGATAACCTGAGGGTTGGGAAAAAGATAAAAACAACGGGGTCAGACTAAGTCTGAGCGAGTCCTATAACTTTAACAATACAATCATTAAAGTAACCAGAGTAAGACATAAGCTTGATATACAGTAACGACTGGGGATAAATGGCTACACTAAGCAGCCAACTAGACTTAGGATGAACTAAGATAACCGTAAAGACGCATCTACCCACCCAAGGATAATTACTACACTGCACCACACCAGTCATTCCCAATTTAAAGGTTGATCCCACTAGGTATACTTAGTAATCTATAATTAGTAGTTTCGTGTACCCCTAGCTGACTACATAAGTGCCGTCTGCCCCTATTTCCACTAGGTGTACCCACTACCCCCCATTCGATCGGCTCCCTAACGTAGATACCCGTGCTGGCCCCACAGTGGGGTGTATCATCCCCCAAAGTGGCAACCTGATAATATCAACGGTGCACGGCTTATACCTACACGATGCAACAACGTCTTACTTACCAGCCCGGGTCCACACACGCATATGAAACCCGTTGGACTTGCGTTGCCACCGCTAACCCGTTTTGGCCTCTTACAGTCAAGCCCAATATGCGTGTCCCGTCCTCGACTTGGGTCGAGCCCACAAAGATACGTTTGGGATATTGGTTGAAATGGGCCCCCACAAGCTACCCACCTAAGCTTGTCATTTCTAGTGAATCCCACTTAACCCTTTAACCATGTCCACTTACATGTTATAAATTTTGGTTAAGTCTTTTAATCATATTTTAATTGCCACTCAAGGCACCCACTAGATTTCCACATGCCACCCAAGGCACTTACTTGATTCCCACATGCCACCCAAGGCACTTACTTAACCCTTTAATCATGTTTAATTACATGTTCCACTTTGGTTAAGTATTCTAATCGTATTTTCTATTGCCACCCAAGGCAACCCACTAGTTTCCTCATGTCACCCAAGGCACCCCCACTAGTTTCTACATGCCACCCAAGGCACCCACTTAACCCCTCATGCCCCACTACATGCTAATTTGGTTAAGTGTTTCTTAATTAATTAAGATCGTAACCTTTGTAAAGACCTCTCACATTAGACTGTCTTTTATGGCAGCTGGATATGCCGGTTGGTTCCGGGCAGCCTTACACCATAACAGATTCTAACCTCGTGTCTTTACACTTGTCACGTATTTAGTTTATGACTAAGACCTCTCACATTGGGCCAATCATTTGTAGCCGCTGGATTTGCCGGTCGGTTCCGGGCAGTCTTATGCTACAAAAGGGTCCAACCTCGTGTCTTAGTCGATTAATTACACCTAATTAATCACCCCCATAATTTGTATTAATTATCCCTAATTAATTACAAATATTTAAGAATATGGGTAGACCTAACTCAATAGGTAAATTCCCAATTCCATAATATGGGTAGACCTAACTTAATAGGTAAATTCCCAATTATGTCCATCCACTTTATGGTATGTTTAATCATACCCACTTCACACAATTTTATGTGTTCATTAATTTTTACCCCATCGTCCCCACGTAAATACGTTAACATGACATACTTTAAAAGAGAAGATTCATCATACACACAATGGGTTCAACTTAGCATATCATTAGCATTATCATGGGTTTAAAAGGTGTCAACTTGCATATATGACCATAAACCCAACTTGCATAAATAACCAACCCAAACTTGCATGAATCACATATGTCATAAAGATGGTAACTTGCATAAATGTTCATGTCATAGACCTATCATAAAGGTGTCAACTTGCATACATGTCATAGGTCTAAAAGGGATGAACTTGCACATGTACTTATGTCATACAATGGGGTAAACTTGCATATGTATGTATGACATACAAAGGTGTAAACTTGCAGATGTTACTTGCATATAATCAACCACCAAACTTGCATAACATGTCATATATAGACTTGCATATAATCAAACACCAAACTTGCATAACATGTTACATATGAACTTGCATATAATCAACCACCAAACTTGCATAACATGTTACATATGAACTTGCATATAATCAACCACCAAACTTGCATAACATGTTACATATGAACTTGCATATAATCAACCACCAAACTTGCATAACATGTTACATATGAACTTGCATATAATCAACCACCAAACTTGCATAACATGTTACATATGAACTTGCATATGTATGTATGACATACAAAGGTAAACTCGCATATGTTATGCATATCACTAATCCAAACAACTTGAATAGATTATGCATATTATAGATCCAAACTCATAGGTTAAACTTGCATGTCATGTCACTTATTTCACACATGATTCTAGCATAAAACCAAGCATTTAACTTGCATAAAACCAAACACTTAGCATGCATAAAACCAAATACTTAGCATGCATAAAACCCACCACTTAACATGCATAAACCCAAACACTTAACTTGCAAAACATAGTGTCATCATGAATAAGTGTTAAACATAGTGATTAGCAAACTAGCATCATAACATATGACCTAAAACCCATTGATCCTCAAGCAAAACCATATGATCTCATCACATCTCATCTACTTAGTTTAGCAATTGGTTATTAAAGTGATAGAAACTCACAAACTCCAAGATTAGCTCCTTAGATAGTTGCTAGAGTTGAAGTAGAGGTGGATTAGTAGTTGATTAGCTTGCAATCCTCTTCTCTAATTAGTGGAGGCTCCTTCTAAGTTGCATTTTGGCGGCATGATGGCATAGATTCTATTTTTAGTATGGATTAGGGTAGTCTTAGGGTGTATTTATAGGATTAGGTTGTGTTTTAGACCCTTAGATTAACCCTAGGTTAGTTTAGGTCCGTCAGATTTCGTCCCAAGCCCTCCAACCCAGCCCAAAACTCAACCAGGTGCACACAGGCCAGAATCAGCCGACAGGGCAAGTCGACAGCCCTGTCGACTGCCAAGTCGACAGGCATGTCGACAGGCAAGTCGACAGCCCTGTCGACAGCCAAGTCGACTTGGCTGGGCGGGAGTTTTCCCGCCTGGCCCCCATTTCTGCATGTTTCGAAATTCAAATTTCCCGAAAACTTCTTTGGGCCTTAACCGGGTCATACGGACTCCGATTTACAAAATTTCGGACTCTATTTCGCGTATTTTTCCGAGACGAACACAATGACGTAACCCGTTTCCCCTGATTCTCACATCTGAGATTATTAATTCTGTAATTAGCGAATATCAGTGTTAACTGAAATTCGGGGTGTTACATTCTCCCCTCCTTAAAGGATTTCGTCCCCGAAATCTCCAAGTTAAGGAGAATGCATATCCTACCATCCAAACAACCATCTACTAAATCCATCAAACACGGGCATCCATTGTCCTTAAAACAATTTCTACTGATGTATGAGCATATGCAAAAAGTGTGTGTATATGTTCCCTATCTAATGTATGAACATATGCAAACCGTGATAGTGCCATGCATCCAATATGTATGCGAAAGAACCCTATCGACACATACTATATCTACATGAGCGCACAATCATTCACCAAAATGCATCATCCATATGATAACACAACCATTATACATCCATAAATATAGCTACCTACACACAATTATATGCAATATGCAATATGAAGTGATTGAGCCGATCTAGTGTCTAGAGTGTGTGTATATGCATCCACGAGCAACCACTAGCAAACACTTGCATCCACATGCATCCATCAATCATAACATGTCTCAAACACATGTTTCAACCATAGGTTTACCCTATCTAAAGGTCAAAGGCACTAACAAGAGGACATACTAAAGATAAGATAAGTACTAGACAAACGATAAAGGAGAAGTTAAAAGACATACCCTCAAAAAGGAATGGGTATAATGAACGCATTTTCGCTTCCGTCTCCCAAGTAACGTTGCTCTCATTTTCTCCCCATTGCACTTTGACTAGTTGAACCTCCCTGTTTCTCAACCTCTTAATCTCTGACCCAAGGATGCGTGTAGGAGCTCGTCGAATAGTCGCATCACGCTCTATCTCTACTTCTCTAAGCAAGCTCGGCTCTACCACCTCTGCGGTCTCATGTAGGCACTTCCTCAAATGTGACACATGGAATACATCATGTACACCACTAAGTCTGTCGGGCAACTCCACTCTATAGGCCATCTGTCCAATCCTTTCCTTAATAGGAAACGGTCCAACAAACCTTGGTGCTAACTTCCCAACAGATCCAAAGCGAACCACATTCCGTAACGGAGATACTTTGACAAAGACCATGTCCCCAACATCAAACTCAAGCTCTGTTCTCCTCTTGTCCGCATAAGATTTCTGTCTGTCTTGCGCCGCTTTCATCCTTCTTCGAATCAAATCAATCTTTTTCGAAGTCTCTCTAACCATATCGGGCCTAAGTAAGATCTTATCCGTAGATTCCCACCAACATGTAGGTGATCGACAAGGCCTTCCATAAAGAGCTTCGAAAGGAGCCATGCCAATACTAGACTGAAAGCTGTTATTATATGCGAACTCCACCAATGGAAGATGCTCTTCCCATGTACCTCCAAAATCCAAGATACATAGCCTCAAAAGGTCTTCTAAAATACGATTCACCCTCTCGATCTGGCCGTCCGTCTGAGGATGATATGCGGTACTCAAACACAACTGAGTCCCTACCGCCTCTTGCAAACTCTTCCAAAACTCTCTAGTGAAGATAGGATCTCGATCGCTCACTATACTGGAAGGTACACCATGCAATCTAATAATCTCTCAAATGTAAACTGAAGCTAGCCATGGAGCAGTTCTCTTACTCTTCACGGGTATAAAATGGGCGCTCTTAGTAAGTCTGTCTACCACAACCCAAATTCCCGTATTACCCTTCCTCGATCTCGGTAATCCATCGAGACACTATCCCACTTCCATAGCGGAACCTCCAATGGGTGAAGCAACCCACCGGGTTTCTTCTGCTCCGCTTTCACTTGCTAGCACACCAAGCATCTAGCGACATACTCGGCCACATCTTTCTTCATACCGGCCCAAAAGAAAACTCGCTTCATGTCTTGGTACATCTTGTCCCCACCGGGATGAATGGTCATCTTCGACCGATGTGCATCATCAAGTATAGCCTTCCTCAAACCCTCGTCTTGCGGTACACAAAGTCTACCGTCTCTACGCAACCACCCCTTACCATCTAGGGTGTACCTACTCAAATGGCTGGACGACTCCCCCCTTATGAGCTTCTCTACTAACTCAACCAACTGTGGGTCGTCTCGCTGTGCCTCGCCAATCCATCCCAAAAGAGTAGGCCTAACCTCCAAGGAGGCTAGCAAACCGGGTACAAAGTCAACGGAAGGTCTAAAGTCAAACATAGAAATAAACTCCAAGCTTCGCCATTCCACGAACAATGGACTCAAAGACAGCCTTTTTCTGCTTAAGGCGTCTGCCACCACGTTACCCTTGCCAGGGGTATACGCTATCTCAAACTCATAGGATGCTAAGAATTCCATCCACCTTTGTTGTCTTAAGACAATGCGCTCAAAGAGTCTCCAACACTTCCCTAAGATGTAGGGCATGCTTTTCTCCACTTCTAGAGAAAATCAGGATATTCTCCCATGCAAAATCGTCACAACTATCCGTCTCTTACGCAGACCACCCTAGTCGAACTCGACATCCCCCAAATGCAAGCCCCAAAGGCCTAAACCAATATCAGACAAACACCCAAGGGATACCTCCTTCGAATTCAGACGACCTACGTGAGATGATACTAGTAAAAACGGCTAAATAATTAAGCCCTTGTCCAACTTTGGATGTCCTCGCCAGTCTCGCTCCAAAACCACCGTTTATCCCATAACTGGCTTTGCTCAACCTATTGAGCACATACGAAAACTTATTTCGCTCCTAGAAAAGACCAAGATGTCATTTACAAAGACCATCACAAACTTATTTAGGTACTCCCTGAACACCCTTCTCATCAAATCAATAAAGTATGCGGGGGCGTTCGTCAAACCAAATGGCATCACCAGCCACTCATAAAAACCATCCGGAGTCCTAAAGGCAGTCTTCTCTATACTATCCTCAGCCACTCTCAACTGACGAAACCCCGTGGCTAAGTCCAACTGCGAAAATACTGAGGCGCCAACTAACTGATCAAAGAGATCATCAATCCTCGGCAATGGGTGTCTATTCTTCTTTGTGAGTTTATTTAGTTCTCTTTAGCCTACACAAAGTCTGAGGGACCCATCCGCCTTCGTGGCAAAAACTACTGGAGCACCCCACTCCGATATACTTCGTCTTATGAACCCCTTCTCAAGCAAATCGCCTACTTGCTTATGGAGTTCCCTCCTCTCACGAGGAGCCATGTGGCACACTGGCCAAGATACTGGTTTGGCATTGTCTACCAGATATATTCGGAAGTCAATCTCCCGCTCCGGAGGTAAGCCCTTCACCTCCTCAAACACATCCGAGTATTCCCGGACCACTCTAACAGATCGCAAACTCTCGACCGACGTGTCAAGCGATTCTAGATAACTTAGCATAACAGATTCCACGGGATTATAAGAGATCTCGAGAGTGTTACCCAAGCGGGTCATAAGCCTAACAACTCTCCCTTCAAAATCAAGAACGGCACCCCTACTGGATAACCAGTCCATGCCCAAAACTAACCCATAGCCCGTGAAGCCCAAAAAGCATCACATCTAAACTCAACGCTAAGTATAGAAACTTTCAAACCCAAACACATCATGGAGCCCCAATTGGGTTTGAAACAACTAAGGGATCATCTACTAAACTGGTGTCTAAGTGCAGTGACTCAACTAACAATGATGAGATAAACGAACTCGATGCATCAGAATCAAATAAAGTTCGAACCGGATAATAAAGAAATCCAAATTCCAACCTAGACGGTCCTATCCCCATCTGGTACACTAGCAGTGAGGGAATACAACTACCCTCCAGGAGATTCCATACCTTGCCCATGCCCCTTTGGACAATCCTAATAAGGTGTCCTATTCCTCCAAAAGGATAACTACTAGCCCTCTTCTTCCCATTCTCCACTCGTAACCTCCCATCAAAATGAGGTTTCGTCCTTCATTAAACAACAACTATTTGAGCCTTCCTCCCATCGTCTATCCAATAGGTACCTACAAGTCCTCCCCCTTCTTGAACCAACTTCTAGTCCGACTAATGTCTAAGTCCCTTGAAGTGGTTTTCCATTCTTATCTATCTTAGAAAGATCATCTATACGCGGAGGGGAAACTCAAAACGAGAGAGGAAGAGATTCAAAACGGAGAATTTGAAAGATATAGATATGGCTATTGGGGATTATGCTTTTCTTTCAAAAACTTTTCTCTTAAAAGACATGTTTTTGAAAATACTCCTTTCAAAAATATTCTTAGAAAATAGTTTTTCTAAAAATTTTATCTGTTCTGGTAACCTTAAGCTATGATACCACGTGTAACACCCCACACCCGCTACGGTCACTCACTAAGGGAATGCCATAACATCGGTGGAGTATTTTAAGTGAATATAGAACAGAAAAATTACAACAAGACAGATATAAGTAATACTTGAGAATTTAAAACATCATTTCATTGCAGCGGAAAGTAAAACATGTTTGGTTACACCAAAACCATAAACAAGAGTCAAGTACATAATATCCATCCTGATAAAACAAAAGTACATAATCCCACTACATAACTTAATAGCCATAATAGAAAAGATAAACTGAGCTTTACATCCACGGTCCAAGCTCCAAAAGATAGATAAAGCAGTCTGATCAAAGCCCACTAGTGCTAGGCCCACTCTGATAACCTGAGGGTTGGGAAAAAGATAAAAACAACGGGGTCAGACATAAGTCTGAGCGAGTCCTATAACTTTAACAATACAATCATTAAAGTAACCAGAGTTAGACATAAGCATGATATACGGTAACGACTGGGGATAAATGGCTACACTAAGCAGCCAACTAGACTTAGGATGAACTAAGATAACCGTAAAGACGCATCTACCCACCCAAGGATAATTACTACACTGCACCACACCAGTCATTCCCAATTTAAAGGTTGATCCCACTAAGTATACTTAGTAATCTATAATTAGTAGTTTCGTGTACCCCTAGCTGACTACATAGGTGCCGTCTGCCCCTATTTCCACTAGGTGTACCCACTACCCCCCATTCGATCGGCTCCCTAACGTAAATACCCGTGCTAGCCCCACAGTGGGGTGTATCATCCCCCAAAGTGGCAACCTGATAATATCAACGGTGCACGGCTTATACTTACACGATGCAACAACGTCTTACTTACCAGCCCGGGTCCACACACGCATATGAAACCCGTTGGACTTGCGTTGCCACCGCTAACCCGTTTTGGCCTCTTACAGTCAAGCCCAATATGCGTGTCCCGTCCTCGACTTGGGTCGAGCCCACAAAGATACGTTTGGGATATTGGTTGAAATGGGCCCCCACAAGCTACCCACCTAAGCTTGTCATTTCTAGTGAATCCCACTTAACCCTTTAACCATGTCCACTTACATGTTATAAATTTTGGTTAAGTCTTTTAATCATATTTTAATTGCCACTCAAGGCACCCACTAGATTTCCACATGCCACCCAAGGCACTTACTTGATTCCCACATGCCACCCAAGGCACTTACTTAACCCTTTAATCATGTTTAATTACATGTTCCACTTTGGTTAAGTATTCTAATCGTATTTTCTATTGCCACCCAAGGCAAACCACTAGTTTCCTCATGCCACCCAAGGCACCCCCACTAGTTACTACATGCCACCCAAGGCACCCACTTAACCCCTCATGCCCCACTACATGCTAATTTGGTTAAGTGTTTCTTAATTAATTAAGATCGTAACCTTTGTAAAGACCTCTCACATTAGACTGTCTTTTATGGCAGCTGGATATGCCGGTTGGTTCCGGGCAGCCTTACACCATAACAGAGTCTAACCTCGTGTCTTTACACTTGTCACGTATTTAGTTTATGACTAAGACCTCTCACATTGGGCCAATCATTTGTAGCCGCTGGATTTGCCGGTCGGTTCCGGGCAGTCTTATGCTACAAAAGGGTCCAACCTCGTGTCTTAGTCGATTAATTACACCTAATTAATCACCCCCATAATTTGTATTAATTATCCCTAATTAATTACAAATATTTAAGAATATGGGTAGACCTAACTCAATAGGTAAATTCCCAATTCCATAATATGGGTAGACCTAACTTAATAGGTAAATTCCCAATTATGTCCATCCACTTTATGGTATGTTTAATCATACCCACTTCACACAATTTTATGTGTTCATTAATTTTTACCCCATCGTCCCCACGTAAATACGTTAACATGACATACTTTAAAAGAGAAGATTCATCATACACACAATGGGTTCAACTTAGCATATCATTAGCATTATCATGGGTTTAAAAGGTGTCAACTTGCATATATGACCATAAACCCAACTTGCATAAATAACCAACCCAAACTTGCATGAATCACATATGTCATAAAGATGGTAACTTGCATAAATGTTCATGTCATAGACCTATCATAAAGGTGTCAACTTGCATACATGTCATAGGTCTAAAAGGGATGAACTTGCACATGTACTTATGTCATACAAAGGGGTAAACTTGCATATGTATGTATGACATACAAAGGTGTAAACTTGCAGATGTTACTTGCATATAATCAACCACCAAACTTGCATAACATGTCATATATAGACTTGCATATAATCAAACACCAAACTTGCATAACATGTTACATATGAACTTGCATATAATCAACCACCAAACTTGCATAACATGTTACATATGAACTTGCATATAATCAACCACCAAACTTGCATAACATGTTACATATGAACTTGCATATAATCAACCACCAAACTTGCATAACATGTTACATATGAACTTGCATATAATCAACCACCAAACTTGCATAACATGTTACATATGAACTTGCATATAATCAACCACCAAACTTGCATAACATGTTACATATGAACTTGCATATAATCAACCACCAAACTTGCATAACATGTTACATATGAACTTGCATATGTATGTATGACATACAAAGGTAAACTCGCATATGTTATGCATATCACTAATCCAAACAACTTGCATAGATTATGCATATTATAGATCCAAACTCATAGGTTAAACTTGCATGTCATGTCACTTATTTCACACATGATTCTAGCATAAAACCAAGCATTTAACTTGCATAAAACCAAACACTTAGCATGCATAAAACCAAATACTTAGCATGCATAAAACCCACCACTTAACATGCATAAACCCAAACACTTAACTTGCATAAACATAGTGTCATCATGAATAAGTGTTAGACATAGTGATTAGCAAACTAGCATCATAACATATGACCTAAAACCCATTGATCCGCAAGCAAAACCATATGATCTCATCACATCTCATCTACTTAGTTTAGCAATTGGTTATTAAAGTGATAGAAACTCACAAACCCCAAGATTAGCTCCTTAGATAGTTGCTAGAGTTGAAGTAGAGGTGGATTAGTAGTTGATTAGCTTGCAATCCTCTTCTCTAATTAGTGGAGGCCCCTTCTAAGTTGCATTTTGGCGGCATGATGGCATAGATTCTATTTTTAGTATGGATTAGGGTAGTCTTAGGGTGTATTTATAGGATTAGGTTGTGTTTTAGACCCTAAGATTAACCCTAGGTTAGTTTAGGTCCGTCAGATTTCGTCCCAAGCCCTCCAACCCAGCCCAAAACTCAACCAGGTGCACCCAGGCCAGAATCAGCCGACAGGGCAAGTCGACAGCCCTGTCGACTGCCAAGTCGACAGGCATGTCGACAGGCAAGTCGACAGCCCTGTCGACAGCCAAGTCGACTTGGCTGGGCGGGAGTTTTCCCGCCTGGCCCCCATTTCTGCATGTTTCGAAATTCAAATTTCCCGAAAACTTCTTTGGGCCTTAACCGGGTCATACGGACTCCGATTTACAAAATTTCGGACTCTATTTCGCGTATTTTTCCGAGACGAACACAATGACGTAACCCGTTTCCCCTGATTCTCACATCTGAGATTATTAAATCTGTAATTAGCGAATATCAGTGTTAACTGAAATTCGGGGTGTTACACCCGACACCCATCGTCCACAGACCATGGACGGCTTGTATGCTTGTTTGTTTGATTTTGACGTGTAGTTGATTGTGTGATGTGATGTGAAAGGAAATGAAATATTTATATAGTTAAAAATATAATTTTTAACGTGTATTTAAAATAAATATTTATAAACAATTCGGAGATTTGTTTATATACACTGATTTGACTGATATTGATTGGGACGATAAATTTTACACATCGCCCAACTACACAAATAAAATCTGTGTTTGATAGATTGAAACCCCACATGGGTATTGGGATGATATTTGACATACACTAATCCCGATTGTTTAGTTGTATGTCGATCGATTGGTCGACAGACTGTGTAAGCGTTAATTATTTATATTTAATGCTTATACAGTGTAGAACGCACTCTGGATGATGGTTGATTATTTGTTGTTGTTATTTTATACATGTGTTGTAGAAAATCCGTATAATTAACATTATATGGAAACTGATTGGGCCTCATTCCAGTTTTGAAATAGAATATTTGAAATAGAAATATTTGAAAATAGAAATATTTGAAAAAGAAATATTTGAAATAGAATATTTGGAAATAGAAATATATGAAGCCGTGTTGATTAGATTGACGCCATTTTGATGTGAACGATATCTATATCGATTTTATTCAAATTGAATTGAAATTTGAATTAAATTGAAATAGAATTGAAATCGTTTTGAAATGAATTCGAATTGAAATTGAATATAATTGAATTTGAATTGAAATTGAATAGAAATGAATTCGAATAGAAATTGAATTAATTTGAAATTCAAATTGAATTGAAAACGAATTGAAATTGAATTAAAAATTGATTTGAATTGAAATAAATTTGAAATGAATTTAAAACGAATTTGTAAGAGAAAATTCAATTTTGATTTGAATTTGAAAAGGAAGTTGAAATCGTTTTGAAAACGAATTTAAAACGATTTATAAAATACGTTTTTAAAAGGAAATCGACGAAGTATATATTATATATATTATATATATTATATAATGGCATGAATAGAACGCGCCGCGCTGCGGTAGTTCGTGAATTTCGACCGTTGACTTCGAATGGATATTGCGGGAGATCCGACCGTCGAATTCTCCTAAAACCGGAACCGTTGGGTTCGTATCGAAAAGAGTTTTCTAATGTATATTAGAAATTTGAAATCTAACGGTTGGATTTGGAATTATGTCCAAATCAAATTTGGAAAAGGTCGTTGTAAGTGCAGTTCGATGCCCGTTGATGGGAATCGACTGTACGGGCCTTGATAAAATTATTAAAAATAGTAATAATTTGTGTAAAATCATAAGAAATGATTTGTGAAGAATTAGGATGAAAAACTCCATATTTGAAAAGATAAAAATAGATTTTTATCGAGATGAATTTGAACTAGAATAATAATTTATTTATTTTTTAAAATAAATAAATTGGGTTTGAAATGGTTTTGAAAATAACCAGAATTTCTAATAATTGAATTGGAAGGGATTTGAATCGAAATTGTCTGTGGAATATTTCGATGTTGGATTTCGTGATGATAAGGTATTGTTATGGGAATTTGAAAGATATATTTATATCGTTATTTCCAATACTATATGTGTTGGTCGTAGAATTTGATATTGAATATAAGCCGATATATTTTCTATTCAGAGCCTTATATTTAATATCAAATGTGATTTGGGTTTGTCGTGAATGGCGTCTTCATTAACACTGTTCTTAAGCCCAGTTGAGAAAAAGATTAAATCTTTTTATTTAGATTTAATGAAGTGTACCAATTAAATAATATTTAATTGGAATTGAATTGGTGTTGATTTTTGGGTTTATCGTGAACAGTGTTTTAAACAACACTTGTTCTTTAACCTAATAATTAATGACACTGATTCTTAAATGACACTGATTCTTTAACCCAGTTAAAGATTAAAACTAAGTGGAGTTTTAATGAATCTTTAATTAGATTGAAAAGATCGAGAATGGAGTATCACCAGTTTTACTCCAGGCGATAGTTAAATCTTTAATTAGATTTGAACGTGAAATGGTAATTGAATTTACCGATAACACTGTGGTGTTAGATATGAAGTATTACCAGTTTTACTTCATGGGGTGAATAGGTTGGGATTGGTAAATAAAATAAATGATTACTTTGGTGTGGTTCGCTAATCCTGACTAGTTTGAATTGATATTCAAAAAGGAGATTAAATAATAACTTTAAAGAATTTATCTTTGATAAAATTAATGGGAACATTTCCCAAAATATAAGAATACTTGAATAAAAGAATATTCTAAATTGGAATGAAGCGTATGTTGTGTTTGTGTAACACTTGTTTATTATATACGTGAGTTATTCAGAAAGACCGGGTTTATCCCATTCTGAATAACTGATTCGACGTGGTGTCAAAGATGAAGACGGTGGTCGAAGACCGGAGGTCTTCACGTCGTTTGGATAATTATTGATGATCTTGATTGGGACGTACACCCAAGAGGAGGGAATCAGTTGGTGATCGTCCAGACGTGCTTGGAGATCGATGGATATGCGAGGTACATGGTGCCTCCGGTTTCGTTCAGACCCAGAACGTACTTGTAGATGGACCGTGTGTTTGACATTGGATTTCAGTATGTGTGATTGATTTCTATTAAATATATATCTATTTGGCGGCGGAGAATTTATTCTCTTTCTTAACGCCCTTCTCTGAGACGTACGAGCTCAGGGGTTATATATTGATGGATATCAAACGCATGGAGTGAATTGCCTGTGTGGCATGCCTAAATGGCAATAAGATCAAGGCTTCTGTTGAAAAGCAGAGTCTTATGGTTGATGATCAAAGCACGGCCTGTGTGGCATAGCTTTGTGTAGCGTGGATTCACGTGCCTCACACCCCGGTTGTGAACCAGAAACGGGAGAGGACCTCAGGGAGGGCATGCGTTTCCTTCTAGCTAGAAGTGGCGTCAGTGGTTTTACACGCCCTGACGAGTTGGACTTATGTGGTTGTTGCTGTTGCGAGGCGCCTCGGTTAGATCGGACGATCCGGGTCCGATGGAGTCATTCGTTGGCTCATTTATGCCCTAAAGGGCGGGGAAACGTAGTGTTCAGGCATTTTAATCCATATCGATGGACCGGCCCTGACGGTCCAAAGGTCACTCGAGCTCTGACCTGAGACATGGGCTAGATTGTCTCGAATCGGTGAGGACTATCTTTTGCCATGGTTCACAGATGGAAATCCAGCTTCCAATACGTGACATGTGCGGTTTTGATTGTAGAGCCTAGTATGGCGACATAGTGGGATGGGACGCTTATGCCGTCTATGATTGATACTTATGATGTGAAGTTGTTTTATACACTATGCACTTATTATAGTATCAAATAATCTGTTTTAAACGTATCAAGCATTTTTTGGCTATTATAAGGTAAAAACCCTATCCTCCGGCTTGCGTTGCATTGTGTGATGGGACCTGGGTCTTATAATAGCTTCATTTTTCTTTATTTAGCATTGCGTTGTTGTTTTATGCACTGGTATTCTTGGGAGGAAACCCGTTCCGTGTTATACGGCGTGGTCCCTTGATTTACCGAGCTTTAAAATAAAGATTAATAACTGTTTTAGTTCTCACACCAGTCCCATGACTGACCTGGAGTTTATTGTTTTAACCTAAACTTCGGGTGCCCTTATTTTGACACGGGCAGCTAGTAGTTTTTGTTTTGCAGATTTATATTCACAGGATCCTGATGTACAGCTGGAACGATATCCGGAAAGCTTTGTATCCGTATATCTCCTTCTAGTTGTATTTTGTATTATTTTCCGCTGCTATGTAATTTATTGTAATCTCTGATATTTTGTAATGTATAATATTCATTTATACTCTGTATATTCTTGTATTCTAATGGAATTGTTGTAATATACAATGAAATGTTCTTCTGTCTACGTTCTAATTTGTCGTGTTCTCAAAACAATCAGGCATTTCGAACGGTCTTGATCGGTTTAGCGACTGATTCGGATCGAGCGAAATTCCCGGTCGTTACATTCCCTTTGAAAATACGGTCTTGAAATTTACTCTTATCTCATGATTATTTGATTTAAATATTTGTTTGTTTAAACGGTATTTTTAATCTTGGATCATGAATCATCTTTACATGACCATCACCTTCTGATGTGTTTGTTGTGCTATTGTTTTCTGTGCTGCTCTGATACTGTTTTTTTAAAAATGTTTTCAAAAATCTACTTGGTTTTGAATGCTGCTATGATAAATGAAATTAATGTGCTTGTCTTGTCTGCTTGGGCCTTATGATTGAATTTCTGTTTGTATCTGATATTCTGGTTTGTCTCCAGTGCCTTCTTACAATCCTCATTTATTGAGACACCAATTGGTATCAGAAGTGCTGATTTTTTTTTGTATATATTTTTTTCCTCTTGCTTTGTATAGAACTTTTCAATTTCCTCTTGTAATTGATTTTCAATTGTAAAATTATTTATTGATTATTCATTTAGAAATTGAAATCTGTATCCTAATTGAACTGTATTTATAATTCATCAAAAATAATTAACAGTTTTTGAAATTGTGATGAATTGTGACTGAAGTATATTTCACAACAAGAGGAGATTTTATTTAAATTTTCATGATGGTTTAACATTTATTATAATAACTTTGAATTGGCTATTATTTCACAACCTATCATTATTCTGCCATCTGTAATGATTTATATAAATATGGAGAGTTAATTTAAAAAAAAACATCTGAAATAAATAGTGAAAATATTTGTGATGGAATTGTGGTTATGTCATTATTCAGAATTAGTGAAAATTGAAAATTTTCAATGGTCTCGGTACAGTTGGTCATATTTCATAATATTATTAATTTAGAAATTTATTTCACAGTCCACTTCTGTAACGACCCAGAAAATCTGAACCAATTTAAAATTTTTAAATTGGCTAAAATAATAGATTTTAAATATTTAAAATAAATATTTTAGATAATGGCAAGGAAAACTGAGTTTGAATCGACATTTGAAAACGAATATAATTAATTATAATTATATATAGAATTGAAAATGGCGCGGTAGTTCGATAATTCGATTTCAAACTTCAATTGAATATACCGGGTGCAAAACAATCCGGATTTTAGTGAAACCAAAAATATTTAAATATGTTAGTGAATATCTTTCTAACGAATCCGATCAATCGAAATTTGATAGCGGGAATCAAAAGATATGTCCAGTTGAAAATTCTGAATAGTCGCTATGGAATTCAGGCCCTTAAAAATGGACATTTTGCAGATGACCTCGGATTTCGACGAAACTACTCTTGTTGGGTCCGCAGTGTCAAGTTATTGCTAGGTTTCAAATTTCATAATTTTTCGAATCAATATGTGAGCGTGGCAAAAGAAAACGCGTTTGACCAGTTTCCGTTGATTTTAATCGACTGGAAATTGGCCATTTTGCAAACGGTCTCAGAATTCGATGAAACTAGTTTTGTTAGGACCGTATCGTTGATACGAAGCTAGAAAATATTTTTCTAGATTTTTTCTAGTTAGTATGTGACCCCGGTAATTTGAAATGTGCGTTTAAAATTCAATATAGTGATTTAAATGAAAATTCAAAAGGAAACCGATTGTAACGATCAAATCAGCTTGCGATACATATTCCATTGTGTTCGGAATGGGGGTGAAACGCTATGGGCGACAGGCGGTGGACCTCGTTTCGAGGTCGTATGTAAAAGTCAACCTTTTTTTTAAAAAAAAAAAAATATATATATATATATTATTTTAATTCCCACTTCCCTCCCTTATATCCTTTCTGGCCCCCCCGATTCATTTAAACGATTTCAGAGAAAAAAAAAACCCTAATCTAATCGCCGAGCCACCGCCGAACCCCTCAACCACCACCGCTCCGCCCAGTCGGTCGACCTCCCGCCCCTCGTTCGAACCCCGAAGCCCTGCATCGACGAAGACCCGAAGCCCCTCCCTCCATCGCGAACGATTCGAGACCCCCCCAGTTCGCGACGCTGATTCGCGAGCACCCCGCCTCTCGCCGCCGAGCTTGGCTGTCAATCCCCCCCCCTTCGCAGATTGAGGTGAGAATTTGATTTTTATTTTATATTTATTTTTATTCTGTTAAAAACCGATTTTAATAAAATTTAAAAACTGATTTATTTTAATAAAATTTAAAAACTGATTTATTTTATAGAGATATTAAAACTGATTCTGTTTTTTTAAAAGGATTAAAACAGATTTTATAAAGATTTTAAACTGAAATATTTTTATAGGTATAAAACTGATATTTTTAAAAGTATAAAACTGTTTTGATTTTATATTTAAACTGTTTTGATTTTATATTTAAACTGTTTTGATTTTATATTTAAAACTGTTTTGATTTTAGATTTAAACTGTTTTGATTTTATATATTTAAAACTGTTTTGATTTTATATTTAAAACTGTTTTGATTTTATATTTAAACTGTTTTGATTTTATATTTAAAACTGATTTGATTTTATAAAATAAGTATTAAAAACTATTTTGTTTTAAGAAGTTAAAAAACTGATCTATAAAAAAATAAATAATAAAAAACTGCATTTTTTTTTTATACAGTTAAAAAAACTGAATTTTAAAAGATTCAAAAACTGCATTTTTATAAAAAGATAAAAACTGGAATTTTTAAGAGTTAAAACTGGTCTCTTTAAAAATAGAAAATCATATTTTTTATATGTTGAAAGTCGAAGAGAAAATCATATTTTTTTTTTATATGTTGAAAGTCGAAGAGAAAATCATATTTTTTATATGTTGAAAGTCGAAGAGAAAATCATATTTTTATATGTTGAAAGTCGAAGAAAAAAAAATCATATTTTTATATATCGAATAGCGAAATCAAAATTCGATTTTTATATATTGAATAGCATAGTAAAAATTCTATTTTTACATATGCAGAGAATACGGGTGAAAGCGACAAATAGGCGAAGATTTCTATTAGGAAGTATCGTGCAGTTGGATAGCTATTGGTGAGATTTCTGATTTAAAATTTATATATATATGTGTGAAGTAAAAGTGAATAGCTATATATAAATTGCTATATATAAATATATATATATATACGCCCCTCGTCCACAAACCATGGACGATATTAATTGATTGAAATGGTTGTGATAATTGGTTGATAACGAATGGTTGTTTGGGATTGTTAGTGATTGATATTGTTTGTTTGAGGTTGAAAAATACCCGTTTGTGGTTGTGAAATATTTGGTTGAAACCACATAGGATTAGTTTGTGGAAATGAAATAAATATATACATGCCGCCTGCGTGCGAACTAGATGCATGTTTCCCATTGTCAAAAACCGCGAGGTTTTAAGGTAGAGCGAGGAGCCGTACTAGGGACGGTGCCGGTGTAACTACCCTGCCGTTATGCTGCCGAAATTTTGAACAATATTTGTGTGTTTGAATTATTTTCATATGCTTAAACTATATTTATTCCTTATATAGAAAACATTCATGTGTTGAATTGATATTCATTCGTTGTTTAGAAATTCATGTGTTGAATGGTATTCATATTTTGAAATAAATTGGTCGATAATAAAAATCACATTTTTATCTATATATAAAAACTATAGAAAACATTCATGTGTTGAATTGATATTCATTCGTTGTTTAGAAATTCATGTGTTGAATGGTATTCATATTTTGAAATAAATTGTTCGATAATAAAAATCACATTTTTATCGATATCTAAAAACTATAGAAAACATTCATGGGTTGAATTGATATTCATTCGTTGTTTAGAAATTCATGGGTTGAATGGTATTCATATTTTGAAATAAATTGTTTTATGATAAAAATTCTATTTTATCACCTACATGAACTATATAGAAAAAATAGTGTTTTGAAATGAGTTGTTTTACAATAAAAATCACATTTTTATTGTATGCATGAATCGTTAAAATATGAAGTGTTAAAAATAGCCACTTGTTCAAAATAAACATATACGAGTTGAAATATTCATTAATTAGCTAATGAAATGATTTGCACCTATTTATGTAGCATTAGAATGAATGGTGTTTTTAAACCAAATAGAAATCAAATATGAAGTTGAATAGAAAATGAAAAATGACATGAACTGTATATATATATACATGCATATTCATTGAACAGGTTATAGCAAAGGGGCTAGAGAAGAGGAATAAAATTTTGTGCCCGACAAATAGGTACACATTTACTGATTTGTTTGGGTGATGATTTTGAGCCTGTTGGCTAGCCGCTTGGCCTTTTCTTTTTCTTTTTGAGATTAGAAGGACCGGGACGCTATTTGCGATTTCCCGACGCTCCCGGTGCAGGGGAGGTTATGGCGAAATTTTTCCAAAATTTAAGGTGTTAGAAAAATATTTGAATTGAAAACGATATGAAAATCGTTGAATGAACTATATTTATATAAATATATAAATATAAATAAAATTAAAACGAAACGAAGCCGTGCAGTTCGTATTTTGAAACCGTGATTTCAAACGACTAGTACGGGAAATCCGACCATTGGATTTTCCCGAAACCTCAACCGTCGGGTTCGCCTTGGAATAATCTTTCCAACGGCACCAACCTTGTAAAAATCCAACGGTTGGATTGTCTGGAATGTTTAATTCAAATCTGAAGAAAAACAGCGCCAAAAACGATTATATTTATTTATATATATAAATAAAATTATATTTAATCGAATAACGACGCTGCAGTTCGTATTTTGAAATCGAAATTTCAAACGATTGTACCGGGAGATCCGACCGTCGGATTTTCCCGAAACTGGAACCGTTGGATTCGTTTTGAAAAGACTTTTCTAATGATGTAAATTTTGTGAAGATCCAACGGTTAGATTTTCAGATATGTGTAAATCAAATCTAAAGAAAAACAGCGCCACGGCCACGTTATGGCCCGAAACGTCGTTTTGAATATATTAGCTATTTTAAAATAAATAAAAATAGCGATAAATAGTTATAAAATATCGTAAGCGATATGGAATGGAAATAAACTGAATTTGCTTGATTTATGTGATGTTTGATGGTTGAATGTGTTTGGTGTGAAAACTATATAAAGAACACAATTGGTGTTGTCGAATAATTTAACCATTGAAATAAATCGATTTGAAATTCTAAATATACGTGAATTATTTGAAAAGACCGAGTTAATTCTCATTTCGAATAATCGACCGACGATTGAAATTCGAAGATGAAGACGATGGTCGAAGACCGGAGATCTTCACCTCGTTTGGATGGTAACCGAGGTCCTGATTGGGAGGCATCCCGAAATATGGATAATGAGTGGTGATCGTTCAGACGTACGTGTTGATCGAAGGGTTTGCGAGGTATTTAGTGCCTCCGGTTTCGTTCAGACCCAGAACGGACTTGTAAATGGACTGTGTGTCCGACATTGGAATTTGTTCTGTGTGATTGATAGCCATCAGTTGCACGGTATGAATTGCCTGTGTGGCATGCTAAGATGCAGTGATCAGGGCTTTTGTTGAAAAGCAAAGTCTTGTGGTGATGATCAAAGCATCGCCTGTGTGGCGTAGCTTTGTGTATAACGTGAATTCGCGAGTCTCACACCCCGGTATGAACCAGAAACGGGAGCAGGACCTCAGGGGGGACGTGCGTTTTCTTTCTAGCTAGGGTGGTGTCAGTGACCTACCAGCCCTGACATTTATATACTTTTCACCTATGTGGTTGTTGCTGTTGCGAGGCGCCTCGGTTTGATCGGACGATCCGGGTCCGATGGAGTCATTCGTTGGCTCATTTACACCCCAAAGGGTGGAGAAACGCATTGTTCAGGCATTATAATCCACTTCGTGTGGACCGGCCCTGACGATCCAAGGTACGGTTGCGGCTGTACCTGAGGGGCGGGCTAGAGCGTCTCGAATTCGGTAAGGACTATCTTTTGCCTTGGTTCATGACGGAAATCCAATTTCCAAATACGTGATCGTGCGGTTTTGATTGTATATATATATGGCGACATGATATATGGTACCCATGCCGTCTATGATTGATAGTTATGATTTGAAATTGTTTTCAAAACATATGAACACTAGCAATAATATCAAATGCCTTTGTTTTATTCGTATCAAGCATATCTTGGCCGTTATAAGGTAAAAACTCTATCCTCCGGTTTGCGTTGCATTGTGTGATGGGAACTGAGTCTTATAACGGCTTCATTTTTATAAAAAGCATAGCGATGTTTAAAAGAAAGATTTGTTTTAAAGCACTGGCAATCCAATGGAGTAAACCCGTTCCGCGAAAGTGGCGTGGTCCTGTGATTAGCCAATTATATATGTGTTGAGTAGATTTCTCATACCAGTCCCATGACTGACTCGTAGTTTGTTTCACTCTCAAACTCGGGTGCCCCTTTTTCTACACGGGCAGCCTTGTATTCAGGTTTAGCTGGTTCTTTTTCTGGATAGCTGGAGCTGAAGATGGATTCTATCATTTATTTCTTTTTATGCTGTTCAGCTCCTATTGTACATATTTTGTTTATTTCCGCTGTAGACATTTATGTATAGCTGAACTGTATTTGTACTAAGTAAGATCCTGTATACTGTGTAACTCTGATGATTACTTTTATCCAGTATATTTTGTTGTTCATTCTGGTGTATTTATTTAATTCTGTTCTGCTATTATATGTTTCTGTGTTATATTCCAAGAAGATAACCTTGTTTCCGTGAGAACGGGAAATCGGGTCGTCTCAACGTGGTATCAGAGCTTTGGTTAAGCTTAGTTCTGGAATATAACATTTGAACGAACTCGTCAGAAATAGAACCAGTAGTGTTCTAGGACGGGTAACTCAATACAGATAGGATCAGCAATATCCTAGTATGAGTAAAGCAGAATGAATACACCTCGATAGACACATTTACATTCAAGTATTTGTCTCTATATTTTGAAATATCTTTTCTGTTGACCTGACACTTGATCTGCTATTTGCAGAAGAACTAGAAAATGAGTGCCAGGAACAGAAGAAGTAATACTGACCCGGATATAGAAGCTCTATTCATGAAATATAGAAATCTGGGTGGAAAGCCGTTCTCGGGCGAAGAATCTATTATGAGAACCCAAGCTTGGATTCGTTCGGTTGAGAAAATATTCGAAGCATTAAAGCTTAGAGATGACCAGAAAAGATTACTGGCCTCCTGGGCACTCGAAGATGAAGCTTTGTTCTGGTGGGATTCTGTTGTTAAGGATAATCCAGAAGGTGATATCACCTGGGACAGATTCAAAGTAATTTTCTTAGAAAGATTTACCCCTCCCGAAGCAACCGAACGACTATGTGATGAATTTTCTTAACTAATACAAGGAGATATGACCATTCCCGAATATCATAAGAAATTCAATGAACTTTCTCACTTTGCCCCTCACCTAATTCAAAATCCGAAGAGGAAAAATCTGAGATTTATTCACGGACTTCAAAGGAAATACCAGAATAAAGTATTGGGCCATGTAAAGCTTCCTTTTTCAGAAATGATATACATGGCTTATCAGTATGAAGATCTCCATAAGAAAGGAATGTTATGCGACGAAGAAGAGGTCTGTTCTAGTGACAAAGAAAAGTCGGAAACTGATATTCCTGAAGCCAGTACAAGGTCGGAGATCAATAAGAAGCCCAGTGCCAAGAGAAAAAGGGCTGAATCTGGGAACGAACGAATAATGACCGCCACGTGCTCAAGCTGCAATAGAAAAGGACATTTGGCGATAAATTGCAAATCTTGGAACGAACAAAGAAAGAGTGGATCTAAACCCAAGAAGGTTTTTCAAGGAAAGAAAAGGTGTAATCAATGTCATCGGTTTGGTCATGTAAAACAAGAATGCCGGCTGTTAAAAACAACCAAAGAAGCTCAGGTAAATGAAGTAGCAGAAACTTCTAGGCCCTTAGCTAGTCAAGAAAGGCCAGATGTTTTAGAAGGCACGCTAACTGTCAAAGACATCCCAGTTAAAGTACTGTTTGATACAGGCGCGTCACGAAGCTTCATTTCCAAAGATGCAGCTAAGAAACTGGATTTGAATTTGAAGAAGCTCAAGGAACCAATGACTGTCCAGAATCCAGTTGGGGGTTCCATTGATCTCAGTTGGATATGTGGAGTGCCAGTTTCTTTCTCTCGTTATCGGTTTCCTACCATCGCAGTCGTCATGAATTTTAAAGAATTTGATCTTATCTTGGGATTGGATTGGCTAACCAAATATGAAGCAGAGGTTAGGTGCGCCGAGAGAGTTGTTAGAGCCAAGATTAAATCAGGTGATTATATAACCATTCCCTGTGAAGGTCAGAATGCTAATAGAAAAGACTTCTTGGCAGCTTTGAATGTTTCTCCAGCCCAAATTGAAAATGTCCCTGAAGTCACGGAGAATATTCCTGACCTCATCAAAGACATTCCTGTCGTCAAGAACTATGCGGACGTGTTCGAAGAAGTTGTTCGCTTACCTCCGCAGAGAGAAATAGATTTCAGAATTGCTTTGATTCCCAATGCAAGGCCGGTAGTTCACGCTATTCGAAGAATGTCCTTGAAGGAGAAGGAGGAATTAGACAATCAAACAAGACAGCTAGTATGGAAAGGTCTGATTAGGCCTAGTTTCTCTGATTGGGGTGCAGCAGTGGTGTTTGTCCCAAAATCTGATGGTACTCTACGACTATGTGTGGATTATCGTGATTTAAACAAGCAGACTATAAAGAACAAGTATCCATTGCCGCGGATTGATGATTTGTTAGATCGATTAAATGGAGCACAAGTATTCTCACGAATGGACCTAGCTACAGGTTTCCATCAACTTCGAATTGCCGAAGAGTGTGTTCCAATGACAGCGTTCAGAGGCCCCGACCTATTCTACGAGTGGTTAGTAATGCCATTCGGCTTATGTAACGCTCCAGCTTACTTCGTCGATCTGATGAATAGAGTATTCAGAGGAGTATTGAATAAATTTGTTTTGGTTTTTATTGATGATATTCTAATCTTCTCTAAATCAAAGGCCGAACATGAAAAGCATCTGGAACAGGTTCTAGAAATCCTCAGAAGGAATGTATTGAAAGCCAAGTTTTCCAAATGTATATTCTGGCAAGATGAAGTGAAATTTCTGGGCCATGTCGTATCGAAAGATGGAATCGCTGTGGATTCAAGCAAAATCACAGCTATTCAGAATTGGAAACAGCCCAGTACTCCCACTGAAGTCCGCAGTTTTCTCGGATTGGCTAGCTATTATCGGAAGTTCGTTAAAGACTTTTCTAAGATATCTGGCCACTTAACGAAGCTTACAAAGAAGCATTCTAAGTTCAAATGGACTCAAGAAAGTGAGGAGGCTTTCGAAGAGCTAAAGTTAAGATTAACGACAGCTCCAGTGTTAACCATCATCGATGGCAACCAAGATTTAAAAGTATGGACTGATGCTTCTAGAGAAGGCCTTGGTGCAGTGTTAATGCAGAGGGGCCAAGTGATTGCTTATGCTAGCCGTCAACTGAAGCCGCACGAGAAAAACTATGTAACTCATGATCTTGAGTTATTGGCTATCATATTCTCTTTGAAAATCTGGAGACACTATCTTCTGGGCGAGAGATTCGAACTGTTTACAGATCACCAGTCGTTAAAGTATCTGTTCACTCAGAAGGACTTAAATTTGAGGCAGCAACGTTGGCTGGAGTTCCTTGCAGCATATGACTTTGAAATTATATATACTCCAGGAAAAGCCAATGTCGTGGCTGATGCATTAAGCAGAAAGAATGTAATGATCGCCAGTTTTATTATCACGACTTCATTGCTAGATAAGATATCTGCTCTTCAGGAGGATGATCACTTCATTCAGAAGATCAGGGGGATAATTCAACAAGGCGAACCCTCGAGTTTTCAAGTTGATAATGAGGGGATTCTAAGGCTCAAAGGTCGAATATGCGTTCCTAACATTCCTGAACTTCGAAAGGAAGTACTGGATGAATGCCACAAGTCAAAACTCAGTATCCATCCGGGAGTAAGCAAAATGTATAATGACATCAAACGCACTTTCTGGTGGAAGTCGATGAAAAGGGACATTTCTTTATATGTCAGCCGATGCCCTACTTGCCAGCTAGTTAAGAGCGACCAACAGAAATTGGCTGGATTATTGCAACCGCTAGAAGTTCCTGGCTGGAAGTGGGAACATATTTCTATGGATTTCATTGATGGTTTGCCCAGAACCAGAAAAGGAAATGACAGTATTTGGGTGATCGTAGATCGCTTCACGAAGACCGCCCATTTTATACCTGTCAGATCAAACAGAACTGCTCAGAGTCTGGCGCAGATATACTTCAGGGAAATAGTTAGACTGCATGGAGTGCCGCTCAGTATAGTAAGTGATAGAGATACAATATTCACTAGCAAATTCTGGGAAGCATTTCAAGTCGAGCTGGGGACGAAGTTAAACTTGAGCACCGCTTATCATCCTCAGACAGACGGTCAGACTGAGAGGGTGAATCGCATTTTAGAAGATCTATTGCGGGCTTGTATTCTAGATTTCGGTGGATCATGGGAAGACCATCTGCATTTGGCTGAATTCTCTTATAACAACAGCTATCAGGCGAGTCTGACAATGTCGCCATTCGAAGCATTGTATGGTAGACCGTGCCGATCTCCTGCTTGTTGGGTCGAGCCTGGAAATAGACTTGTGTTGGGTCCCGATATGATTCGAGAAGCTGCCGACAAAGTCGATTTTATTAAGAAGAGATTACTCGCTGCTCAAAGCCGACAAAAGAGCTATGCCGATAGAAGAAGAAGGGATATATCCTTTGAAGTTGGCGACTATGTATATTTGAAAGTATCGCCGATGAGAGGAGTTATCCGGTTCGGTAAAACTGGAAAGTTAGCACCCAAATTCATTGGTCCGTTTCCTATTATGGAACGGATTGGAACTCTCGCTTATAGGGTTGAACTGCCTGACTGGTTGCCTGGAGTGCATGATGTATTTCATATATCTCAACTTCGAAAGCACGTTCATGATCCAGACTTGATCGTGGAAGAAGCAGCTCAGCAGGATATTGAAATTACTCCAGAGCTAGCTGTGAGGCGTGAGCCGCTAAAGATCATCGGCAAAGAAACCAAAGAGCTGAGGAACAAGAAGGTTCACTTAGTCAAAGTGCAATGGAGTGGAGATCCGCGAGATTGTACTTGGGAAACTGAGGAGAGCATTCAGAAAGCTTATCCTAGATGCCGAGTAGATATCTCTGATTGACTCTGGTGCAAGGTACATTTAACCTACTTTGCATTACCTTTTAATTCTCTATTCTGTTGCTATTTTCTTCCCATGGATGTGCATTGTTTATTCTATACTCAGAATATTAAAAACAAATTGGTTGTTGTATTGTGGGATTGTAGATTTATCAAACCACTTTCGACTTTATTCCTTTTCGGGGACGAAAAGTTTTAAGTGGGGGAGATTGTAACGACCCAGAAAATCTGAACCAATTTAAAATTTTTAAATTGGCTAAAATAATAGATTTTAAATATTTAAAATAAATATTTTAGATAATGGCAAGGAAAACTGAGTTTGAATCGACATTTGAAAACGAATATAATTAATTATAATTATATATAGAATTGAAAATGGCGCGGTAGTTCGATAATTCGATTTCAAACTTCAATTGAATATACCGGGTGCAAAACAATCCGGATTTTAGTGAAACCAAAAATATTTAAATATGTTAGTGAATATCTTTCTAACGAATCCGATCAATCGAAATTTGATAGCGGGAATCAAAAGATATGTCCAGTTGAAAATTCTGAATAGTCGCTATGGAATTCAGGCCCTTAAAAATGGACATTTTGCAGATGACCTCGGATTTCGACGAAACTACTCTTGTTGGGTCCGCAGTGTCAAGTTATTGCTAGGTTTCAAATTTCATAATTTTTCGAATCAATATGTGAGCGTGGCAAAAGAAAACGCGTTTGACCAGTTTCCGTTGATTTTAATCGACTGGAAATTGGCCATTTTGCAAACGGTCTCAGAATTCGATGAAACTAGTTTTGTTAGGACCGTATCGTTGATACGAAGCTAGAAAATATTTTTCTAGATTTTTTCTAGTTAGTATGTGACCCCGGTAATTTGAAATGTGCGTTTAAAATTCAATATAGTGATTTAAATGAAAATTCAAAAGGAAACCGATTGTAACGATCAAATCAGCTTGCGATACATATTCCATTGTGTTCGGAATGGGGGTGAAACGCTATGGGCGACAGGCGGTGGACCTCGTTTCGAGGTCGTATGTAAAAGTCAACCTTTTTAAAAAAAAAAAATATATATATATATATATATTATTTTAATTCCCACTTCCCTCCCTTATATCCTTTCTGGCCCCCCCCGATTCATTTAAACGATTTCAGAGAAAAAAAAAACCCTAATCTAATCGCCGAGCCACCGCCGAACCCCTCAACCACCACCGCTCCGCCCAGTCGGTCGACCTCCCGCCCCTCGTTCGAACCCCGAAGCCCTGCATCGACGAAGACCCGAAGCCCCTCCCTCCATCGCGAACGATTCGAGACCCCCCCCAGTTCGCGACGCTGATTCGCGAGCACCCCGCCTCTCGCCGCCGAGCTTGGCTGTCAATCCCCCCCCCCCCCCTTCGCAGATTGAGGTGAGAATTTGATTTTTATTTTATATTTATTTTTATTCTGTTAAAAACCGATTTTAATAAAATTTAAAAACTGATTTATTTTAATAAAATTTAAAAACTGATTTATTTTATAAAGATATTAAAACTGATTCTGTTTTTTTAAAAGGATTAAAACAGATTTTATAAAGATTTTAAACTGAAATATTTTTATAGGTATAAAACTGATATTTTTAAAAGTATAAAACTGTTTTGATTTTATATTTAAACTGTTTTGATTTTATATTTAAACTGTTTTGATTTTATATTTAAAACTGTTTTGATTTTAGATTTAAACTGTTTTGATTTTATATATTTAAAACTGTTTTGATTTTATATTTAAAACTGTTTTGATTTTATATTTAAACTGTTTTGATTTTATATTTAAAACTGATTTGATTTTATAAAATAAGTATTAAAAACTGTTTTGTTTTAAGAAGTTAAAAAACTGATCTATAAAAAAATAAATAATAAAAAACTGCATTTTTTTTTATACAGTTAAAAAAACTGAATTTTAAAAGATTCAAAAACTGCATTTTTATAAAAAGATAAAAACTGGAATTTTTAAGAGTTAAAACTGGTCTCTTTAAAAATAGAAAATCATATTTTTTATATGTTGAAAGTCGAAGAGAAAATCATATTTTTTTTTTATATGTTGAAAGTCGAAGAGAAAATCATATTTTTTATATGTTGAAAGTCGAAGAGAAAATCATATTTTTATATGTTGAAAGTCGAAGAAAAAAAAATCATATTTTTATATATCGAATAGCGAAATCAAAATTCGATTTTTATATATTGAATAGCATAGTAAAAATTCTATTTTTACATATGCAGAGAATACGGGTGAAAGCGACAAATAGGCGAAGATTTCTATTAGGAAGTATCGTGCAGTTGGATAGCTATTGGTGAGATTTCTGATTTAAAATTTATATATATATGTGTGAAGTAAAAGTGAATAGCTATATATAAATTGCTATATATAAATATATATATATATACGCCCCTCGTCCACAAACCATGGACGATATTTATTGATTGAAATGGTTGTGATAATTGGTTGATAACGAATGGTTGTTTGGGATTGTTAGTGATTGATATTGTTTGTTTGAGGTTGAAAAATACCCGTTTGTGGTTGTGAAATATTTGGTTGAAACCACATAGGATTAGTTTGTGGAAATGAAATAAATATATACATGCCGCCTGCGTGCGAACTAGATGCATGTTTCCCATTGTCAAAAACCGCGAGGTTTTAAGGTAGAGCGAGGAGCCGTACTAGGGACGGTGCCGGTGTAACTACCCTGCCGTTATGCTGCCGAAATTTTGAATAATATTTGTGTGTTTGAATTATTTTCATATGCTTAAACTATATTTATTCCTTATATAGAAAACATTCATGTGTTGAATTGATATTCATTCGTTGTTTAGAAATTCATGTGTTGAATGGTATTCATATTTTGAAATAAATTGGTCGATAATAAAAATCACATTTTTATCTATATATAAAAACTATAGAAAACATTCATGTGTTGAATTGATATTCATTCGTTGTTTAGAAATTCATGTGTTGAATGGTATTCATATTTTGAAATAAATTGTTCGATAATAAAAATCACATTTTTATCGATATCTAAAAACTATAGAAAACATTCATGGGTTGAATTGATATTCATTCGTTGTTTAGAAATTCTTGGGTTGAATGGTATTCATATTTTGAAATAAATTGTTTTATGATAAAAATTCTATTTTATCACCTACATGAACTATATAGAAAAAATAGTGTTTTGAAATGAGTTGTTTTACAATAAAAATCACATTTTTATTGTATGCATGAATCGTTAAAATATGAAGTGTTAAAAATAGCCACTTGTTCAAAATAAACATATACGAGTTGAAATATTCATTAATTAGCTAATGAAATGATTTGCACCTATTTATGTAGCATTAGAATGAATGGTGTTTTTAAACCAAATAGAAATCAAATATGAAGTTGAATAGAAAATGAAAAATGACATGAACTGTATATATATATACATGCATATTCATTGAACAGGTTATAGCAAAGGGGCTAGAGAAGAGGAATAAAATTTTGTGCCCGACAAATAGGTACACATTTACTGATTTGTTTGGGTGATGATTTTGAGCCTGTTGGCTAGCCGCTTGGCTTTTTCTTTTTCTTTTTGAGATTAGAAGGACCGGGACGCTATTTGCGATTTCCCGACGCTCCCGGTGCAGGGGAGGTTATGGCGAAATTTTTCCAAAATTTAAGGTGTTAGAAAAATATTTGAATTGAAAACGATATGAAAATCATTGAATGAACTATATTTATATAAATATATAAATATAAATAAAATTAAAACGAAACGAAGCCGTGCAGTTCGTATTTTGAAACCGTGATTTCAAACGACTAGTACGGGAAATCCGACCATTGGATTTTCCCGAAACCTCAACCGTCGGGTTCGCCTTGGAATAATCTTTCCAACGGCACCAACCTTGTAAAAATCCAACGGTTGGATTGTCTGGAATGTTTAATTCAAATCTGAAGAAAAACAGCGCCAAAAACGATTATATTTATTTATATATATAAATAAAATTATATTTAATCGAATAACGACGCTGCAGTTCGTATTTTGAAATCGAAATTTCAAACGATTGTACCGGGAGATCCGACCGTCGGATTTTCCCGAAACTGGAACCGTTGGATTCGTTTTGAAAAGACTTTTCTAATGATGTAAATTTTGTGAAGATCCAACGGTTAGATTTTCAGATATGTGTAAATCAAATCTAAAGAAAAACAGCGCCACGGCCACGTTATGGCCCGAAACGTCGTTTTGAATATATTAGCTATTTTAAAATAAATAAAAATAGCGATAAATAGTTATAAAATATCGTAAGCGATATGGAATGGAAATAAACTGAATTTGCTTGATTTATGTGATGTTTGATGGTTGAATGTGTTTGGTGTGAAAACTATATAAAGAACACAATTGGTGTTGTCGAATAATTTAACCATTGAAATAAATCGATTTGAAATTCTAAATATACGTGAATTATTTGAAAAGACCGAGTTAATTCTCATTTCGAATAATCGACCGACGATTGAAATTCGAAGATGAAGACGATGGTCGAAGACCGGAGATCTTCACCTCGTTTGGATGGTAACCGAGGTCCTGATTGGGAGGCATCCCGAAATATGGATAATGAGTGGTGATCGTTCAGACGTACGTGTTGATCGAAGGGTTTGCGAGGTATTTAGTGCCTCCGGTTTCGTTCAGACCCAGAACGGACTTGTAAATGGACTGTGTGTCCGACATTGGAATTTGTTCTGTGTGATTGATAGCCATCAGTTGCACGGTATGAATTGCCTGTGTGGCATGCTAAGATGCAGTGATCAGGGCTTTTGTTGAAAAGCAAAGTCTTGTGGTGATGATCAAAGCATCGCCTGTGTGGCGTAGCTTTGTGTATAACGTGAATTCGCGAGTCTCACACCCCGGTATGAACCAGAAACGGGAGCAGGACCTCAGGGGGGACGTGCGTTTTCTTTCTAGCTAGGGTGGTGTCAGTGACCTACCAGCCCTGACATTTATATACTTTTCACCTATGTGGTTGTTGCTGTTGCGAGGCGCCTCGGTTTGATCGGACGATCCGGGTCCGATGGAGTCATTCGTTGGCTCATTTACACCCCAAAGGGTGGAGAAACGCATTGTTCAGGCATTATAATCCACTTCGTGTGGACCGGCCCTGACGATCCAAGGTACGGTTGCGGCTGTACCTGAGGGGCGGGCTAGAGCGTCTCGAATTCGGTAAGGACTATCTTTTGCCTTGGTTCATGACGGAAATCCAATTTCCAAATACGTGATCGTGCGGTTTTGATTGTATATATATATGGCGACATGATATATGGTACCCATGCCGTCTATGATTGATAGTTATGATTTGAAATTGTTTTCAAAACATATGAACACTAGCAATAATATCAAATGCCTTTGTTTTATTCGTATCAAGCATATCTTGGCCGTTATAAGGTAAAAACTCTATCCTCCGGTTTGCGTTGCATTGTGTGATGGGAACTGAGTCTTATAACGGCTTCATTTTTATAAAAAGCATAGCGATGTTTAAAAGAAAGATTTGTTTTAAAGCACTGGCAATCCAATGGAGTAAACCCGTTCCGCGAAAGTGGCGTGGTCCTATGATTAGCCAATTATATATGTGTTGAGTAGATTTCTCATACCAGTCCCATGACTGACTCGTAGTTTGTTTCACTCTCAAACTCGGGTGCCCCTTTTTCTACACGGGCAGCCTTGTATTCAGGTTTAGCTGGTTCTTTTTCTGGATAGCTGGAGCTGAAGATGGATTCTATCATTTATTTCTTTTTATGCTGTTCAGCTCCTATTGTACATATTTTGTTTATTTCCGCTGTAGACATTTATGTATAGCTGAACTGTATTTGTACTAAGTAAGATCCTGTATACTGTGTAACTCTGATGATTACTTTTATCCAGTATATTTTGTTGTTCATTCTGGTGTATTTATTTAATTCTGTTCTGCTATTATATGTTTCTGTGTTATATTCCAAGAAGATAACCTTGTTTCCGTGAGAACGGGAAATCGGGTCGTCTCAACTTCTGTACCTACCGCATTACTATCATTCATACTGGTTTTATATACTGAGGAGTTTTTCTATTTTGAAGCTGAAAATAATAAATATAATTAATTCATAAGTGTGTCTCTAACCTCATTTAAAAATCCAAGCTCTGGTCGTGCATGGTTATGAGACAACTTATAATTTAAGCTGCGACTGACCTCATTTAAATATCCAAGCTCTGGTTATGCGTGGTCAGTGTGCTCTTAAATAAAATAAAAAGGAAAAGGAAATATTGTGCTATAAATTGAAATTAATATGAAATTCTCCTTGGTGTTTATAAAAACCAGCCTATCAATCCATGTTCTAATCTGTGAAATGTGTTGAAATCTTATGACGTATTATGATTTGTTGATTGATGGGTATTGGGATTTGAGATTATTCCATTTCGTCACTTAAATTGAATTATTTTCTATAGTCCAAATCCGTCACTGTTTTTGTGCTAAATTTTACAAAATTCTTTTGAAAATAATTGTTTTTCATATTTATATAACTCTCTCCATTTTATATAAAATTCATCGTAAATCCGTCATTCTCTAAATTGTGAAATATGCCACCTGTTCTAAGAATATTATGATTTTTGTTTGACTGATTTAGATTTATGTTGACCGTTCTTCCTCTTAAGCTGAAATTATATTGTTTTTGTCATTCTTCATCTATATTTTAATTTCAGCACCCTTTTGATGATAACAAAAGGGTGAGAATGGGTGGAGACTTTGATTTATGAGTGAATAGTTTATAAATACTTTTAATATTTATAATTTTGAAAATTCCAATTCAGTTTCACATTTTTTTCCACTCATGCACAATTATAGAGGGAGTTTTTGCTATAGGGGGAGCTTTCAAATAGGGGGAGTTTATTCCTTAACTTTCAAACACATTTATTGGATTCAAAATTCTAAATCTTAATATTTGTTTGTCATCATCAAAAGGGGGAGATTGTTGTATATAACGTAGTTGTAAACACAATTATAATGATTTTTGTTTGATGATAACAACCAAATATATGTTATTATTAAATGTGTTTGTACTGGTATGCTACACAACAGACAGAAATAAAATATTTCTGTTTAAATAAAACACAACAATACAATTTTCAATAGTCACATAGTGCTTTATTTGAACAGGATATTTTATTTCAATATCAAACAGTACAGTGTTACAACTCCACTATTTACATATCACTATTATGCAATTCAGTTCATATTCAAATTCATATACATACACAACTCTCACTACAACTCTTTGTCACTTAGTTTTACACACTTACACAGCTTCATTGACACTGACACAGTCTTCAGTCCAGTCTCATCCTCTTACCTGTCACATGGAACAGAAACACACAGTACACTGCAATAGAAATAAAACTGAATACATGTGTATTTAAATTTTATTTTATTTTTAAAATTTCATTTGCCTCAGTTTTCTGGTGTGTTTCTCATCATCTTTCATGACTTGATCTGATATATTTCTAGTACCCACTATTCAGCCTCGACATAACCATACTGGTTTGCTGATCAGAACCAGCATTAAACATAGCTGATTTCGACCAGCCCCAATACAGTACAATCAATCTGCCGATGATATGCACATTTATACACTTATTCAAAATGCCAAAAAGCATGGTCAAAATTGACACAAGACAGGTCAAAGTCCAATAAGAAAGTGAGAATGGCATGCTGCAGCCAACATAATATTCAAGTCAGCTTGGAAGCATAATCAAGACAAAAATGTTGCGTAGCTACAAGGTTCAACAAAGCAAGTATATGGAGAATACAAATGCAAGTGAATATACAATGCATGTGCAACAAACACAAATGGTTCACATGTCATTGCACATGCATGTACAAGCAAAAGTGATCAAGCCAGCAAGTCAGTGCAACATGATCAAAGCATGGAGTTAAAACTAGTTTCAATAAATGGAACTAAATCTTTTAAAAAAGTAGCAGCAGCATGATATGTAAACATATGTCAAGATCAAGGCTGCAAGTTAAATGACAACAAACAATTCAATTCAGCATATTCATGTCTACACGAGTCTCAGAACAGTAGTGTGTAAATCAAATGCAAAGTGCACAAGCCAATAGTCGAGATTGTCAAAAATTTCAAGCCAGTTTTGGTTCAGATTCATAGCAACTTCGGGGGTGCAATGCATTTCAAAGCAACATGGCAAGTCAACTAAATAGGTTCAGTCATGAAAATGTCAATAGCAAGTCACATGAAGCTCAAACATTGTACAAACATGCATTCCCTACATAGAAAATGGAGTGCACATATTTCAGCATATACAAAATGGAGCTGCAGCAATGAAATGGTCGAACAAATAAATTTGTGTTCCAGTCTATACAGTATTCATGTCAGTATGGAAAATGTATATGCAGCATAGTATATATGTCATGTGCATGATTCTAAACCAAGGAGCATTTCAAGCAAAATCTGGATGGTGATGGAGCAACAAAACACAAGTCATACATGGGTGTACAAAGTTGAATGCATGCATAAAAGTTTTCAGTCACAAATACAAACAAACCAGAATGGAACAGTGTACTACATAATGAACAAGAGGACATTCTTTCAAGCAAGAATTTCTTTCAAGCAAGAATTTCAAGTCATATGCAAGCAGTTCAAAATGGACATTCATTTATGGGGTGATCAAACTTAGTAACTTTCACATGCATGAATGGCAGGTACATTGGTGGTACAAACTCAAGTTAATGTAGCATGACAGTTCATACATATTTGGTGAAATCTCAATCAAGTTCTCATTTTTTTACATGGCATGGCAATGTATATATATGGTATCATACATACATGAAAACATGCAACAGCAAGACAATGGAGGTGCAAACAACTCAGAGGACAACATGGCTAAATATCAAATCAAAATGGTGTGATCTCAACAACATGTTGCGGTGAATATGGCAAGTGCAAATTGTCAAGACAGTATACAATTTTCAAATGCAAGTGTTGTTTCAAGGAATCATCACAAGCAATTTTTTGGGCAAGATATATTCAGAAATATATATGGAAAGTTTCAATGTATATTGATCCAGTTTTGCACAAACATATTTGGCAAGTTTTATTATGCAGATATTCAAGGACAAAACCAACTCGTTCCAGAAATCACAAATTGGTTTTTACTGCATAAATGGAATGTTTTGAAGACATATTTAAGAAATTCTTTGATTATTTCCTATTTTGAATTACTGAGATTGGCAAGAATATTTCTTTTTAACTCTTAAATCACATATGGAAAACAATTATCTGTTTTCATTTTTGTTTCCAGAATTGCTGGAATTCACGCAAATAATCAAGCTGAGAAATCAAAGGTGAATCAAAAGTGGAAACCACACAAGAAATCAGCCAAGTCAATAACCAAAATCAGAGGAAGCCCATATTTGAAATCAGAGATTTCTAAGGGTCGTATTAGCCCTATAAGAGCACCACTCATCACAGGTAGTCATGGATCGAAAAAACCCAACCAGACAATTCAATCGAAAATCAAAATCAAGCATCACAGATTCAAGAACAAAATGAGATCAAATAACTCACATTTTTCTTAAGGAATTCGATCGCTAGAGAGTGAGAGGGACAACCAAATCAATTGACAAAGAGGAGCAATTCTATCATCAGAGAAACATCTTATCAAACTTCATACATCTCGATTTGATTTGGGAGCAAAAGCAAGAAAACCTAGATTTCTTTTGTCACCAGAGCCCCCATTTTTTCAGAGACAAAGGGATCGGGCAAATAAACAAATGGGCCAGCCAAGTTGAAAGGGCTATAGACTCTATTATTAAAAAGGGGATAACCCTTATGTTTAAGTCCTAGGGTTTCTTTGTTTTTATTTTTATTTTTATTTTGTATTTTTTTTCTTCTATAAAAAATTCTGAACAGTTTTTCTAGTGTCTGTAAAAACTAGGGAAATCAGTCAGGGTGTTGACTGACTGTTGATAGAGTCTGTAAAATCTGGTTTACTAGTTACGGGGTCGTAATCAGGGGAAATCTGATATAAGGGATTAGATCAGTATATGGTTTCGAGCGTAGGGTTAGAATAGGAGCAGGGTTTGCGAGTGTACATGGTCTTGTATGCGGGATCTGTTCTATCACCTAGTAGAAGCCTTAGAAATGCAGCAGTAGGTAGGGTTTTGCCGAAGCTGGGTATATCTGTGTGTGATTTATTTTTTGCATTTTTGTTTCTGCTATATTCTGTGATCTATTTATTATTATATATATCTAGTTAGATTTTTAATTCAGTTAAAAACTGTGATAAACCCTATTCACCCCCTCTAGGGTTAATCTACATCCAACAAGGATGTCCGCCCTTAGATTACCTTATGGAGTAATTAAAAAAATGTTAGGATGCCTTCCCTTAGGTTTACATATAGACCTTGAGTGACTATTAGGATGTCTATCTCATATGTTTAGTTGTGTATGTTTGTTCGCGCAGACGTAACATGGAGAGTTTGCACTACCAGATATAGGAAACAATCATTCCTAAACTTATATGCATTTCATTCACCAGATGTTTATGTTCTGACCTCCCTCATGATAACATAAATAGGTAAGTAGTTGAGACGCTTTGGACCAGTGATGATCGGTGATGCTTTGGAGATGGATCCCGGCGATAGAGGCTTTTAATTATTTATTGTAATATTATTATATTTTTGGGATAACTAATATTGATGCACCACTTATGATTGATTGAGACTCATAGTAATCAACATTTATTATGGTTTTAAATAAAGGCACACCTGTTATATGTTCTTATATTTGTACATTTTACTATGTAAGATTTTGACTTCATTTAGATTGCTCTGATTTTATTACTTTCTTATAGGAACCAACAATCTGTTTATAATGGTTCTAATTTCTGATGGGCGTTTTCTAGGTCCAAATTTTGGCCAATCCCATGCTGGTTGTTACAACTTTCTATAGTTGAGGAGAAAGAAGAGATATACCCTCGGCTGAAACATCTCCTAGTGTAACGACAATCCCGACTCCTTGAACGGGAATTAAAGACTTGCACGGGGAAAACCCAAGCTCGCCAAGATTGTACTCCTCAACTTTTTTTGAAACTTGAGTTGAGGGAAAATCGAATGACTATGTCAATGGCAGGAAAATCCACAGCATGAGTAGCTTGATTAGTCAACTGCATGGAAGTCGCGTCATCCTTATCCATGCCGGTTCCCCCTCGAGGATTGTCTTCCCTTCCAGCTTAAGACTTTCTATGTCCTCCTCTTCTTTTAGCAACCGCCTTCCTTCAACAATAATTTCTGGCTTCTTAACTTACAAGTATCGGGTCTTTAGCTCCTCTTCATTAATTGTGCCCTCTAAAGATTCCATCCTCTGTTCATCAAAAAACAATACCCAAAAGTCAGCTAACGTTCTTGGGTAATCGACAACCCATGAGAAGTCCTGATATCGGAGAACTCGGTAGCAAAATTTAATCACTTAAGTACCAAATTCATCCTGCATCTTAAGCTCCCAAATTTTTATGTTGTGTTGGATGTAAGAGTTCGAGGTGGACTCAAATGCATTATGGGAATTCTCCTCTGCTTTCTTTCTGGCTTCCATAGAGGCTGCTAGTTGAGCATTAAGTTCTGCATTCTCCCTCCTCAGCCATTCATTTTCTTTGTTGATTGATTTGTTTTTCTCCCCCACTAGCTTCAACTCATCCTTAATTGACTTAGCTAAAAGTTACCATTAGCTAAGCTAAGTGTTAAGTCTCACAGGGACATTATCATGATTCGCCTTGGTGCTATCACAAAGCTTCTTGGTGGCTACCAGTTGAGTCCCACACCTTGCCAATTCTTTCTTTGTGAGCCCAAGGATGTTCTTCTCTATGCCCCATTCTTGATTCATGTAGTCTATTTCACTCTCCAGGACCTTGATGACCTACGGTAGTTGCCATGAATATGTTAGCATTTCCAAGTATTATGAAAGAATAAGTTTGATGTCTGCCTTAACCTAATCATCAAATGATTCTACAATCAGTTGTAGGTTAGGCACGAACACCATCCGAGAAAATTAATGCTGGGAAAATACCTTCTCCAATTCCTTCTTCTCTCTTCTAGATTCATCTCCTATCCAAAAGGAATGGCTAATTAAGGTTTTTTGTGTTTATGCCTACAGGAAGCAGTGAGGTCACGACCTTTGGAAATAACAGATTGTGATAATTGAGATGGGTTGGTAGGAAGTCCATGCTAAGACGAACTTTTGATCTGAGAATGCTCGCTTGTCATCTTCTTTACCCGGGAAATTTTTTCGTGGGAACAGGAAGCATAGTGACGTTTCTATTTTTCCCACTCTTTCTCCTTCTTCGGATCCCGTTCCCTCTCCTTCTCCTTTTTCTCTCGGTCCTTCTGGTCCTGCCTTTCTCATTTGTGCTCTATCTCTTCCGTTTCGCGGGCGCGCTTCTCTTCGTGTTCGCGAACTCGTTTTTTGTAACACCCCGTATTTTCGGTAAATATTAAAGTAACGAATTAAAGAATAAATAATTATAAATGTAAGAATTAAGGGAAATGGGTTATGCCATTGCGTCTATCTCGGAATTCTTCTTGAGATAGAGCCTGAGTTTGCGTAAATCGGACTTCGTATGAAGGAGTTATGACCTTCAGAAGATTCGAGAATTTAAATAAACAGCTCAGATAAAAGTTCAAAAAAATTCAAATTTCAAAATCAGAAGCAGAAGCGGGCCGGGCGGGAATTTTCCCGCCCAAAGGCAAGACGACCAGGAGGTCGACCAGGGGGTTGACCTCCCCCCATACAGGTCGACCTAGGGGTTGACCTCCCCCTCGGGACAGATCTGAAATCTGACGTGTTTCTCTGTGTGACGAATTGCTGTGTCATTAGGGCTTGTGTGGTAAGTTCTGGTTAGTTCTCTTAGGCTTGAATGGCTTTGATTTTCCCGAGGTTGATCTGACGGCTCCTATTAAATCAAACTTCTATATAAGCAACCTAAATCTAAACGCTAAGCCACACAAAAATATTCCTAAGACCATCATGTTGTCAACACTCAACCTAGAGTAGCCACCATTCTCCTTCAACTAGAAAGCAAGTTAGGAATTGCAAATCAAATATAATTTAACTAAGAGAATTCAACATCTACAACAAAGGAGAGCTATTCAATTTCAGAATACAAATCCCAGAACACAAGACTAGTCTCCTTTTTGTAAGTCCTGTTATCATTTAGACCTATGATATTAGAATCGTGACTAAATAACTGGATGTAGAACATCGCCTAATGTAATTTATGCCTATCCTTTTTGTTAAAAGTGACTTGATTTAGATTATGACTTTTATCATGTTAAGTTTGTGATCATGTTGTATGTAATTTGATGATAAATGTTATACATTTGGCAATGAATCCATATGTGGTATAATTTGGCAGTGATATATATGTTGTGTAATTTAGCGATGACATGTTATGTTGTATACTTTGACGATGACATATTATAATTTGGCGATGGCATATCATATTGTGTAATTTGGCGATGACATACCATATTGTATAATTTGGCGATGGCATATCAGTATTGTGTAATTTGGCGATGACAGACCTTATTGTATAATTTGGCGATGATATTTCAAGTTGTATGATTTGGTAATGACACCTATATGTTGTATGACAATTTGGGAATTTTGCTATGTTTATGAAAGTTCAACCATGATCACATATATGACCAAAACTACATGCTAATATGATTAGGTTCATGTTAAATTTGATCCAACTAAATTAGCAAATTCACAACTACATGCCTAATTTTACGTTTATGTAGTTCTATGAAAAACCCCTATTTCATGATTCATATTGAGTAGATCTAAATTTGCAAGTTCATAATTAAATGTATATTGTTCTATGCCAAATTCATATGATACATGTGTAGTTAGATCCATATTTTTATGATGTTGGAATTATTACATGTTCCTCTTTTTCCCCTTTTGTGTATATGTTAGGCTATGTATCGAGCCAAACATTTTATGTGATTTATGCGAACGTTTAATGGGGTAACATTGGGGAAAACATGAAATTACATATAATTGGCATATTTGGTTCATAAACATGTAAATGTTTTATGGCATAAAGTGGTATAAATTTTTATACCTAAAATTATGAACTTGATTTTAAAAGGGAAAGTGGGGCTTAACTTTAATGACGATAATTTACATATAAATATAAAGAGGTAAATATGTAAATTTAGAAAAGACGAATATGGCTAACCCGAGGTTAGATTGAGTTACGGTGTAAGACTGCCCGGAACCGCCCGGCACATCCAGCAACCGTAACAATATATATCTAATGTGGGAGTTTAGTGCATCGAGCCCAAAAGAACCCGAGGTTAGACTGAGTTGCGGTGTAAAACTGCCCGGACCCGACCGGCACATCCAGTAACCACAACAATACCTGTCTAATGTGAGTGGCTGGTGCTTTAATGAATAAATTAAAGCTAAGTCAGGAATGGTAGGGTTAAGTTAACTAAGGTAACACTTAACTAATACAACATGTTAACTAAACTGGTGGGTGGGGTTAGGTTAACTTGGACACTTAACCAATTTAACATGTTGACTAGGAAACCCTAGTAACGGTGACCCATTCCAGTAGTAACCCACAAAAATGTTTCATGGTACCCTGAACTAGGCAGGGTGGGGCACGTTTACTGGGCTGATTATAAGCGGTCAAAACAACGGCGGTTGGTGCGTCAGTGTAGGTTCCGACGGAGTACGATCGTGCATGTACACTGGAGTGTAAAAAGCAGGCACTGGGCATCAGTAGTTATACATTGTGCATCTTGAATCGTGTCGGTTTGCCACTATAGGATTTGATACACCCCATGGTGGGGCCAACATAGGTATCTACAATAGAGCGGGGTCGTATGACATAAGCAGTAAATGCAGGCGAGTAGGAGCCGATCGATAAAAAGGGATCACCGGGTTTGAACTCATGATGATGGTTGAAATATCTAGTAGGTGCAGAGAATATGGATATGAGTGCGATAGTATGATTAGTTTATCTTACCTTGTTTACCTTGCCTTATCCTATGTTACCTTATTTCTTTGTTATTGTCCTACGTCCAGTTTATTCATGTCATGGTTCTCTTACCAGTTTACATGCTGAATAATCACTGGACTTACCAGACTTATGTCTAACCCGTTTTTCTTTCGCTGTCTTTTCTTTCGTTCCCCACCCCTCAGGTAGCCAGGGAGGGAATAGCTCAGCTTAATTTGGATCGTTCATCTTTCCAAGCTTGAAGATTCTGTGATGTATAGCTTGGAACCTCTTATCAATGGCTGTGGCTTTGGACACACTACTACTTGGGGATTTATGCAGTTTTATTTATGTTTTATGCTTCTTTATGTAATAATCAATACAGAGATTTTGATGTAATGATTTGGAAGTTGTTTTAAGACACTTTGCTGTAATGTTTTGTTATGAACCATGTATGAAATAAATTTGTTTTTTCCGCTGCTTATATATGTCTGTCTTGTAAATTATCTGTGTCTTTTACCTATAATGCTCCACCAAAGCTAAGGCATTCCCTTTGTGGGTGACCTTATCGAAGGTGGGGTGTTTCACTTGGTATCAGAGCAAAGTTTTACCAGATCTAATAAAAATTTTGAAAACTGTTTTTCAAAAAAGAAGTTTAAAGAAGCAATTTTCAAGAAAAAGTGTTTAAGTTTAAAAAGGCATAATCCCCCAAAGCCATATACACTATCTTTCTTCCCTTTTGTTTTGAATCATTCCTTTTTTTGTTTCAGCATGTCTGGGGATCTTAATCTTCCAGAGGGCGTGCCGGTACCTGGCTGGTTCAGAAGGTACCTATAAGCTAGGGCTAATGTCGCAGACCCAGCAGACGTTCCTCCTCCCCTAGCTGCAACGGTTCCTCCTCCTCCTCCACATGCAAATGCTTTCTCAAAAATATGTAGGGACTTTCGAGCCATGGGTGAAAAGAACTTCAATGGAAATGAATCCTTCATGGAAGCAAGAAACTGGCTCAAAGAGACTGAGGATTTGTTTCATATGTTCGAAGTGGATGATAGGCAGAAGATATAGTTGGCGGTATGGTTGCTCAAAGACGAAGCTTCCTATTGGTGGGAAGTTACTAACGCTGAAAGACCAATTAAAACTTTGATGGATTTTAGAATGAGGTTTGAAATGAAATTCCTCTCACAAGCTGAACGAAGCCTACAAATGGAGAAGTTCTTAGGTCTCAAACAGGGGAGTATGTCGGTCAAGGAATACATTAATCAATTCAACCAGATGGCTAGGTTCGCATTGGAGTTAGTGAACACTCCACATAAGAAGGCTCTCTGTTTTGTTAAAGGATTGAATGAGCCACTGCACAGCGTACCTATGTCCCATATACCTACGGGTGCGACTTATGAGAGACTGGTGGACATGGCACTGTTAAAAGGAGAAGATAAGGTTGGCAAGAAAGAGAAAAAGGCGGAAGTACCTCAAGATAAGAAAGTGGAAGGATCACATAGCAAGAAGATAGATTCCAAGAAGGGAAGGAAGAACAACAAAACCCATGACAAGAGGAAGTGTAATTTTTGTGGCATTCCTGGAAATCTCGTTAAGGACTCCAGAAAGAAGAAGAGGAAGATGGGTGGCTGTTTCCATTGCGACGAGACATGACACATGGCTAGGGACTGCCCAAGAAAGCAAGGGCAAGGGCAGAGAGCTGGATCTACTTCTGGAGGGCAGGTTCACGCTCTCATGGCACCTCCGCAAAAACGAGGTAGAAATGTTTCTGTTGAGAGTTTAGTTTATCTTTTTGATCATCTTGTTCGTAAACTCTTTGATTCTGGTGCATCCACTCTTTTATATCTACTGCTTTAGTTGAATCTCTACACCTAGACACCAGTTTAGTAGAGGATCCCTTGGTTGTTTCAAATCCAATTGGGGGCTCAACTTATTTGTCAATGATTTGTTTGGATTTGGAAATTTTTGTACTAAGTATGGGGTTTAGATGTAATGCCTATGTTTTGGGCTTCACGAGCTATGGGTTGATTCTAGGCATGGATTGGCTATCCAGCAATGGTTCCATCCTTGATTGTGAAAAGAGAGTGGTTAGACTCATGACTCGCTTCGGTAACACTCTCAAAATATCTTGTAGTCCCATGAACTCTATTATGCTTAGCTATCTAGAATCTCTTGATGCGTCTGTTGAGAACATGCAGTCTGTTAGAGTAGTCCGTGAATACTCGGATGTGTTTGAAGAGGTGAAGGGCTTACCTCCAAAGCGGGAGATAGACTTCCGCATATACCTCGTTGATAATGCAAAACCCGTTTCTTTACCCATTAGACACATGGTTCCAAGGGAGAGGAAAGAACTCAGCAAGCAAGTTAAAGAGTTGCTTGAGAAGGGGTTTATAAGGCGGAGTATTTCTGAATGGGGTGCTCCAGTAGTGTTCGCAACTAAAGCGGATGGTTCGCTTCGCATATGCATGGATTACAGGGAGCTAAACAAGCTGACCAAGAAGAATAGGCACGCACTCCCAAGAATAGACGACTTGTTCGATCAGCTTGTAGGTGCATTAGTTTTCTCCCAACTAGATCTAGCAACCGGGTTTCATCAGCTAAGAGTGGCTAAAGACAGTATTGATAAAACTGCGTTCAGAACCCCGGATGGTTTCTTTGAATGGCTTATCATGCCTTTCGGCTTGACAAACGAACCCGCTTACTTCGTTGACTTGATGAGCAGGGTGTTTAGGGAGTTCCTTAATAAGTTTGTGGTGGTCTTCGTAGATGACATTTTTATTTTCTCAAAGAGTGAGGAAGAGCATGCTCAGCATTTGAAAGAAGTCATGGATACTCTTCGAGCACATCAGTTGAAAGCCAAATTCTCCAAATGCCATTTTTGGAGAGAAGAAGTGAGATTTCTTGGACATGTGGTATCTAAGGAATGGTTAGCTGTGGACCCCGCAAAAGTAGTTGCGGTGCAAGATTGGAAGGTTCCACAGAATGCGACCGAAGTCTGAAGCTTCCTCGGGCTAGCGGGCTTTTACCGAAAATTCATCAAAGACTTTTCAAAAATCTCAGCTTCTCTTACAAGGTTGACGATGTAGAACCTAACTTTCAACTGGGATTTGGATTGCGATGTTGCTTTCCAACGATTGAAGAGGGCTCTAACAATAGCCCCAGTTCTGATATTGCCGGATGGGAGCAAGATGTTTACCGTATACATGGATGCATGTGGTACGGGACTAGGTGCTGTCTTGATGCAAGAAGGGAAGGTAGTAGCTTACGGAGGCATACAGTTGAAAACACATGAGAAAAACTACCCAACCCACGATCTAGAGTTGGTTGCCATCGTCTTCGCGCTTAAGTCTTGGCGCCATTATCTCCTAGGTGAGAAGTTTGAATTGTATACTGACCATAAATCATTGAAGTACCTTTTCTCGCAGAAATATCTTAACTTGAGGCAACAAAGGTGGATGGAATTCTTGGCATCCTACGATCTCGAGATTTCCTATACCCCTGGCAAGGGAAATGTAGTAGCAGACGCCATGAGTAGAAAGAAGCTGACCTTAAGCCCTCTCTTTGTAGAAAGGAAGAGCTTGGAGTACATAGCCAATTTTGACTTTAGACCCTCTGTCGATCATGTGACTGGTTTGTTAGCACCACTAGAAGTGCGGCCTACTCTTTTGGACTTAATAGGAACTGCGCAACGTGAAGACCCTCAACTAGTTGATGTGATGGATAAGCTAATTAGGGGTGAGACTTCTAGTCACCTCAATAGATACTCCATCGATGATAAGGGTCGGTTGAGGCGGGATGGAAGGCTATGCGTCTCACAAGCAAGGGATTGCGTGAAGAAGTTTCTCGAAGAGGCACACCATTCCAAGTTGACCATACACCCAGGTGGAGACAAGATGTATAAAGACGTAAAAAGGGTTTTCTTTTGGAATGGCATGAAGAGTGATGTAGCTGAGTTCATCGCTAAGTGTTCGATATGCCAGCAAGTCAAGGCGGAGCAAAAGAAGCCTGGTGGTTTGCTTCATCCTCTAGAGGTCCCACAGTGGAAATGGGATATCATTTAAATGGACTTTATTGATGGGCTTCCTAGGTCAAGAAGGGGCAATACCAGTATTTGGGTAATAATGGACAGGCTCACAAAAAGCGCTCGCTTTATACCCATTAAGAGTAGAAGGACTGCCTCATCTTTAGCATCCATTTACCTTAAAGAGATGGTTCGACTCCATGGGATACCCTCGAGCATTGAGAGCGACCGAGATCCTATCTTTACGAGCGTGTTTTGGAAAAGCTTGCAAGAGGCTGTAGGCACACAGCTATGATTAAGCATGGCCTATCACCCCCAAACCGATGGTCAGACGGAAAGGGTGAACAATGTATTAGAAGACCTCTTGAGATTATGCATTCTTGACTTTGGAGGAACATGGGAGGATCATCTTCCTTTAGTGGAGTTTGCCTACAACAATAGCTACCAAGCCACCATAGGCATGGCACCCTTCGAAGCTTTATATGGAAGACCATGTCGATCACCAACTTGTTGGTGGGAATCTACAAACAAGCTCATACTTGGACCAGATATGATTAGAGAAACTTCAGAGAAAGTGGACTTGATACGAATAAGAATGAAGACTGCCCAAGATAGACAGAAGTCCTACGCAGATAAAAGAAGGACCGACCTTGAGTTTGAGGTTGGAGATAGGGTTTTCCTTAAAGTATCTCTTTTGAGGAACGTCGTTCGCATTGGATCCGCAGGAAAGTTGGCACCAAGATTTGTAGGGCCATTTCCTATCATTGAAAGGATTGGAAAGATGGCTTACAGAGTAGAGCTGCCCGGAAGATTGGCTGGAGTTCATAATGTCTTTCACGTTTCTCACCTACGAAAGTGCTTATATGAGTCTGCGGAAGTAGTGGAACCAAGCATGTTAGAGGAAGTAGAAGTAGAACAAGAGGCGATTTTGAGAAGAGTTCCAACTCGTATCTTGGATACAGAAGTCAAAAAGCTACGCAACTGCGAAGTCAAACTTGTTAAAGTTCAATGGAGTAACGCTGAGGAAGACGCGACTTGGGAGACTAAGGCCAAGATACGCGCAGCCTGCCCTTTTATTTTTGAGGGTACATCTTTGATCTCTTTTTCCTTAAGTTTGTTCATGCTCATACCTATCTTTTTAGTACTTTCCTCAGTGCTGTTCTCGATCCTTAGGTAGAAACAAATGGATGTAAACTTGTATTTGAAACATGTTATGATTGGTGGTTGCACGTGGTTGCAAGTGATTCCTAGTGGTTGCTCGTGGATGCATACACACACACATTAGGTGTTAGATTGGCTTAGTCACTTTCATATTGCATATGCATATATGTACTTGTATATGATTGAAACTTGATGTGTTATCATGTGGATGTTGCATTTGTACGAATGATTGTGCACTCATATAGAAAGTATAATTAGGGATGATTGCATACATAATGGACTCATGGCACCGACATGACTTGCATTAAGGAGGTCAACTGAATCAGTAGACCACCTGATTTTGCATTAGATAAGGACATGTACACACACTATGCATATGATCATGAAGCATTAGAAGTCTTTTTAAGGACAATGGACGTCTGTATTTGATGGTTGAGTAGATGGACGATTGGATGGTAGGATATACGTTCTTCTTGTCATGAAGATTTCGGGGACGAAATCCTTAAAGGAGGGGAGAATATAACACCCCGTATTTTCGGTAAACATTAAAGTAACAAATTAAAGAATAAATAATTAAAAATTTGAGAATTAAGGGAAACGGGTTACGCCATTGTGTTTGTCTTGGAATTCTTCTTGAGATAGAGTCCGAGTTTGCATAAATCGGACTCCGTATGAAGGAGTTATGTCCTTCAGAAGATTCGAGAATTTAAATAAACAACTCATATTAAAGTTCAGAAAGTTCAAATTTCAAAATTAGAAGCAGAAGCTGGCTGGGCGGGAATTTTCCCGCCCAAAGCCAGGATGACCATGAGGTCGACCAGGGGGTCGACCTCCCCCAATACAGGTCGACTTGGGGGTCGACTTTCCCCTCGGGTCAGATCTGAAATCTGACGTGTTTCTCTTTGTGACGAATTGCTGTGTCATTAGGGCTTGTGTGGCAAGTTCTGGTTGGTTCTCTTAGGCTTGAATGGCTTTGATTTGCCCTAGGTTGATCTGACGGCTCCTACTAAATCAAACTTCTATATAAGCAACCTAAATCTAAACCCTAAGCCACACAAAAATATTCCTAAGACCGTTATGCTGTCAACACTCAACCTAGAGTAGCCACCATTCTCCTTCAACTAGAAAGCAAGTTAGGAATTGCAAATCAAATCTAATTCAACTAAGAGAATTCAACGTCTACAACAAAGGAAAGCTATTCAATTTCAGAATACAGATCCCAGAACACAAGAATAGTCTCCTTTTTGTAAGTCCAGTTATCATTTAGACCCAAATGATATTAGAATCGTGACTAAATAACTGAATGTAGAACATCGCCTAATGTAATTTATGCCTGTCCTTTTTGTTAAAACTGAATTGATTTAGATTATGACTCTTATCATGTTAAGTTTGGGATCTTGTTGTATGTAATTTGATGATAAATGTTATACGTTTGGCAATGAATCCATATGTGGTATAATTTGGCAATGACATATATGTTGTGTAATTTAGCGATGACATGTTATGCTTTATACTTTGGCGTTGACATATTATAATTTGGCGATGGCATATCATATTTGGCGATGACATACCATATTGTATAATTTGGCGATGGCATATCGTATTGTGTAATTTGGCGATGACATACCATATTGTATAATTTGGCGATGACATTTCGAGTTGTGTGATTTGGTAATGACACCTGTATGTTGTATGACAATTTGGGAATTTTGCTATGTTTATGCAAGTTCGACCATGATTGCATATATGACCAAAACTACATTCTAATATGATTTGGTTCATGTTAAATTTAATCCAACTAAATTAGGAAATTCACAACTACATGCGTAATTTAAGTTTATGTAGTATGCAAAACCCCTATTTCATGATTCATGTTGAGTAGATCTAAATTTGCAAGTTCATAATTAAATGTATATTGTTCTATGCCAAATTCATATGATACATATGTATTTAGATCCATATTTTTTATGATGTTGGAATTATTACATGTTCCTCTTTCCCCCCTTTTGTGTATAAGTTAGGCTATGTATCGAGCCTAACATTTTATGTGATTTATGCGAACATTTAATGGGGGTAACATTGGGGAAAAACATGAAATTACATATGATTGGCATATTTGGCTCATAAACATGTAAATGTTTTATGGCATAAAGTGGTATAAATTTTTATATCTAAAATTATGAACTTGATTTTAAAAGGGAAAGTGGGGCTTGACTTGAATGACAATAATTTACATATAAATATAAAGAGGTAAATATGTAAATTTAGAAAAGACGAATATGCCTAACCCGAGGTTAGATTGAGTTACAGTGTAAGACTGTCCGGAACCGCCCGGCACATCCATCAATGGTAACAATATATATCTAATGTGGAGGTTAGTGCATCGAGCCCAAAAGAACCCGAGGTTAGAATGAGTTGCGGTGTTAAACTGCTCGGACCCGACCGTCACATCCAGTAACCGCAACAATACCTGTCTAATGTGAGTGGTTGGTGGTTTAATGAATAAATTAAAGCTAAGTTAGGAATGGTAAGGTTAAGTTAACTAAGGCAACACTTAACCAATACAACATGTTAACTAAACTGATGGGTGGGGTTAGGTTAACTTGGACACTTAACCAATTTAACATGTTGACTTGGAAACCCTAGTAACGGGGACCCATTTCAGCAGTAACCCACATAGATGTATCATGGTACCCTGAACTAGGCAGGGTGGGCATGATTACTAGGCTGATTATAAGCAGTCAAAACAACGGTGGTTGGTGCATCAGTGTAAGTTCCGACGGAGTACGGGCGTGCACGTACTCCGGAGTGGAAAAACAGGCATTGGGCGTCAGTAGTTATACACTGTGCATCTTGAACCGTGTCGGGTTGCCACCATAGGATTTGATACACCCCACGGTGAGACCATCACAGGTATATACAATCGAGCGGGGCCGTATGACACAAGTAGTAAATGCGGGCGAGTAGGAGCCGATCGATAAAAAGGAATCACTGGGTTTGAACTCATGATGATGGTTGAAATATCTAGTAGGTGCAGAGAATATGGATATGAGTGCGATAGTATGATTAGTTTATCTTACCTTGTTTACCTTCCCTTATCCTATGTTACCTTATTTCTTTATTATTGTCCTACATCCAGTTTATTCATGTCATGGTTCTCTTACCAGTTTACATGCTGAATAATCAATGGACTTACCAGACTTATGTCTGACCCATTTTTCGTTCGCTCTCTTTTCTTCCGTTCCCCCCCCTCAGTTTGCCAGGGAGGGAATAGCTCAACTTAATTTGGATCGTTCATCTTTCCAAGCTTGGAGACTCTGTGATGCATAGCTTGGAACCTCTTATCAATGTCTATGGCCTTGGACACACTACTACTAGGGGGTTTATGCAGTTTTATTTATGTTTTATGCTTCTTTATGTAATAATCAAGACAGAGATTTTGATGTAATGATTTGGAAGTTGTTTTTAGACACTTTGCTGTAATGTTTTGTTATGAACCATGTATGAAATAAATTTGGTTTTTCCACTTATTATATATGTCTATCTTGTAAATTATATGTCTTTTACCTATAATGCTCCACTAAAGCTAAGGCATTCCCTTTGTGAGTGACCTTATCGGAGGTGGGGTGTTTCATTTTTCTAATAAAGTAGTTTGACTTCTAGGACCTCTCCTATGAAAAGTGGTGCCAAATCGGCTGCGATATTTCATCCCTTTAGTCATGCAACCTGTAATTCAAGAAAAGAAATAAAGTTAGCCCACGATATTTGATCCCTTTCGCCATGCGACTCGAAACGTCCGACTGGTAAACATGAGTTGGAGACTTGTGGGGAGACGACGTTTTGGGAGGAGGACTACAGGTTTCTTCGATCCCTTTCTCAAACGGTTCTTTTTCCCCTTCCTTTTCTTCTACGTCCTGATTGGGACCGAGAGTGCTTCTTTTCTTGGAAGCTTGTTTTTCTTGGACTTGAGGGCGAGTTGCTGTTGTTTTCCCCTCGACTGGGGCATGGCTACCGCTGCTTGCTCCCCAACCGAGGGCACGATCACTGGCGGTGCCATAACTGGAGTTTGACCTTCACATATTCCCACTGATTGGTTGGGATCGAGTACTGGAAGAGATGCAAGAACTCATCAAAGATGCATGAGCTAAAGCTTCGATTTCCTTTTGGAGTATTTTGCAAGGTGACCATGTGATCACGATATACTTGGCCAATGGGATTGGCCGGTTTAACACCTGCAAATGGAAGCAAAAAGTTAGAAGTTTCTCGGTAAGGTTGAGATGAGGAAGATAAAATTTGATACTTACTACATTGGATCCATCTCCTAGCACAACCCACTTGCAAGGGAACGTAAAACCGTTTGGGTCTTATATCTCCTAGTTTACTGAAGCCCTCTTTAACAATTTTCCTATCTCGAGCCGACTTGAAGTAGAGAAATGAAGGAGTCGCATTCTGGCGGTGCATGAAGTTGTAGAAAAATAAGATGTCATTAAAAGTCGGTTCCTGATCCAGATGCTCCCTATACACAATATATAAGGAGAATAAATAAGAATATGCTGCTGGGTGTAGCTGCATTAGCACTAGCTTCATGCAGTGAAGGAAGTTGATTATGAACGGACTAAATGGAGGTATGGATCCAACTGTGCACATGTGGAACTTATAGCCTTGAAAACCTCCAACGAATTGTAAGCAGTCTCGTCTCGCGTGGTAATTCAGATATCTGCCTAAGGTCGTACGCTTTGCACTTAACCTTTTTAACTTGACTTCATTTATGGTAGAGGGGGAATCAAACGGATTATTCAGGGACACAACTACAGGCCGTGCATCGAGAGATCCTTCCTCACCTACTCCTCTTACTTCTTCTACCGAAGTGCCAAAAGTAGGGGCGTAAATCTGTCGGACCGGACCGGACAGAGGTGTGTTCAGTTTCTGTCCTCAATAAAGTCGAACTAGACACGGATCAGACAAAATTTTTTCTCATTCAAATTTTGTTGCCCGAACTCGTGTTGTAAATTAAATCGGTCGGACATAGATATGTGTTTTTGGGACATGGACACGAACTAGCCCGGTCGGACATGCCTATTTACATAAAATTTTGTACCTTTTATAAGACTTTCTTTTAACTATATACCGAATTACGAGGAATTTCGACGAATTCGAACGAACACGGACCGGACATGCTTTTTCTTGTACAAACTTTGTTGTCCTAACTCGTGTCCGAAATGAAAATCGGACGGCCTCGGATGGATGTATTTTGGTCATGGACAAGAACAAACATTAGACATTTGTACAAAATTTACAGTCCTAGCCAAAAGAGCTTGTTTCCTTATTGCAAGGTTCTACGATAAACTACGAATCATTACTGTCTGAACCAGTCTAGAGCTAGAACGCTCCGGTTGTTTTGGGTCTTTTTGGATGACTTTTTCCTTATCTACCTCAGTTGATTTAGTATTGTATCTTCTAGACATATTCGTCGTGATATCCAAGAAATGTCATTGGTTGGGGTGAAGAGCCTATAACTCCCATGTGTATACTGGTGTAGTGTCCACATTGCAAGTGTACTGGAATGAGAACATAAGTAAAGCATTAGAATTAATAAATGTTCTGATGTATGGATAGTTCGAAGTCATATGATATGCAATGTTAAGTCAATCCTTTATTATCTATCCTAACTATCCAGATGCTCAGAATTGGTTTATTTTAATTATAGGTTAAGGGGTTTATTGAATTTTCTCAAGGCATTAAGGCTCAAGGGTCTGCTCGACTAGGACCAGTTTGACCTAACCGGATCAATATCTATGGAAGTACTTCTTTAGAGCCATCTAATTCAGATTGACAACTAGACAAGCCGATCCGAGTTTCTACAACACCTTCTAACATTTCTCCAAATTGCTCTCCCCTTGGCTTAACCTACTGGTATGTCAAGCCTACCCGTTCAGATCGACAAATATCCATGCCGACCTGAGCTTCAGAAACATCATCTAGTTTGTTCTCCTAGACTCTTCTTTCCCATACACCACCGGTTGAATCCATTTCTTTAGCGAACAAAAACTTACTACCAATCACACTTCTTTTCTAGTGCTTTCGTGTCTCTCTCTCTCTCTGTGCTTCAAGGAAAACTATAGGATCTTTATCATCGCCTTCCCCAACACGGCTACTGCATCTATTATTCTATTTGCATCAACCTAGCGCTGCTCAACCCCTCTTAACGATGACTCTCTGGCCATCCCATGATGCCACTGTTACCCCGCCACTACCTTCTACGATGACTCCTATTTCACCTCCTGTAGTGACAAAAAACTATTTGACACTTTCCTATGGAATAGACAAACGCAAATTCACTATAAATTAACTACAAGTGGACATGTGTGTAGTATGCAGGTCGAACATAAGAAGGAAAATTAAACTTTATTATTTAAATAATTTCATGGGCGAGTTAGATGAATTGGAGGATTTGATTGAAATAAAAATTGAAATTGCAATTTGACACATAACAAATCTAATTGAACCGATGACCAAATCACAATTATCAATTAAAACAGGAAAAACTAGTAAACTACTATTGAATTCACTACATATTCAAATATAATCAAATTCATAGAAAATTCAATATTATCTAGGAAAGCAGATAAAATCCAGAAATTAAAATTCTGGAATAGAATTAACAAACAGAAAGTAAAATTAGGATTACCATTGAATTTTTTCATGCGCTCAATCACTAATGAGAAAAGTAATCTGGAATAGTAAATTATGCTCTACAAAAATTTAATTGAACAAGACAACACAAGTTTACTAAACCCAATAGGAGTATAGAAAAGAAAAACTCTAAGTTCTTGGATAAAGTTTACAATGAGAATATATGGATATTTATAGGATATATTAGCTACATAAACCCTAATACAATCACAAATGATCCTTAGTTAATCCTGGTAAGTTTTAAATCTGGTAAGATTTGAATCTGGTAAAATTTTCCCTTTCCACTTTTCCTCTTGCTTCCTTGGCAAGTCTTCCTTGATTTTTGATGTGCATATTCTTTCTACCAAATTTTTTTTGGCATGGCCATTCGGTTTTTATAGTGTTCCATAACACTCTTTTATTATGACTAATAACAAAATTACAATATGGATGGGTGACTATAGTTAGCAGTCAGCTAATTAGGTTTTTAAGTTGGACCATCCACCACTAACGGAGTTTTATAATGTTCCGTTCACTCTACCTAACTGGCTTATAGCTCTGGAGCTAGTCCAATTTTAAAAAGTCTACAATAAATTACATCCTTCTCTGACCTATCTCTCCACCCTGGGAGAGAAAAATACAATGCATACTACAAAAGTAGCGGATTACATTATGAATACAAATGAAAACAGTAAAAGCTGTTTGATATATGCCTAAGGTATTCATAGGGTTACATTACAAGACCATTGCATTAACGTATCCTGAAAGTGCTAGCTTTAGATTGAACAACACTAGACTGCCGACTTTCTTGAGCTCCACCCAAAAGCATGAAGCATTGCGTGCACAGATAACATGGTACGAACGTACAGTGGTAACAGAAGAGATTCGAAATAGGAAGGAAACAGTGGAAGATCACCAACGGAAAGAAAAATCGAGAGCCAAAAGGCTTCACCTTTATCACTGAAAATCGAGGACCAAAGTATACACTAGAACGCCATACCTCATGACCACCATTGAAAACCACCATGTAGTACTAGCTTAACAAAAATTCAGTCTATAAGCAACACAATTAAGTATTTGCAAAGGGAAGTAGATCCACCACCAAGTAAACACTATTCAGCGCCCAAGCATCTAGTTTCGTGTTATTAAACTGTGATGGCTTCCCATTACAAACACGGGCCATGTCGCTTAAAGAAAGTAAGAAAAAAATAGAGCTAAGATCCATTACACATCATAATTTCTGAGCTACGAAAACCAAAAATGTCAACCAAGAACCTCAAAAATACAACATAACCCAGAAGACCCAAATCCAGCATCATGAAACAACCAACAAAACATATTCTAGCAAACATTAAACACACAAATCTCAGTTTGCACCATCATAGACTATCAGTCGAAATGCGAGAACAAACTATCAAAATAGGCATTCCTGCTAACTAGATTGTTTCACGCTAGCGATCAGAACCCTAACCGGCATCGAGACTAATAGTTGAATATCGAGTTCCGCATAAACAGAAAGTGCGAAGTTGCCTGAATTAGAGACCAACTGAGGAAAGTGGCGATGTCGTAAGAGGATCTTGAGAGAGTTGAAGATTAGAGATGAGATTGTGGAAATATAGGAGTTTGTAGCAGAGGAACGATTCTGTGAGAAAGCTTCAGATCTAAGGTAGATGTAGTAAATATGAAACCAGCACGCGTAGCAAAAGTAAGGAAAAGTGGAGAGAGACGAGATTTGAGTGAGGGAAAAAGGGCTGTGGAGAGAGAAAAAAAATGAAGAAATCAAAGGAAAGAGAGTAGGAAAGTGGCAGACTCCTTGATGCCATTAATGATGGTTTCATGCAAACGAAGCTTTTTGTCTTTCTACCAATTATTTTCTTGTCCAAAAAGCAACTTGATGTGTGATCATCGTCTATAAGTCTTCATATATATGTACACACATCAATTTGATCTTTATTTTCTATTTTTTTAAACTGCATGTGGATTAGTTGGCATATCTATAAAAGTGACAAAATAATACCATAATTATATTTATTTATACACAAAAGATAAAATATAAGAGCATAAAATAAACAATTTTACTTGTTCATCAAATACCCCCATATTTATCTTTTTTTTGTCCTGAAAAACTAAACCAGATAGGTCACACTTTCGTAGGAATCACGATTGCACTGAGCATAGCAACAATCCGTTAAACCTCTAGTTGTCCCTAGTAGAAAGAGTGGTGTCTCGTGAGGGTTTTCAACGGATACTGCAAACAAAATTTGAATGCTATATGCTATGGTTCTAATGTAACAACATGAATGCAATGGACATATGCAAATGAAAACAAAAATGAAAAAATGACTAGTTTCAGAAAAGTTGCAACACAACAGTATACAATTCGAAATCAATCTACAAAAAAATTGGTTCCTCAATTCGTCACAAAATTTGAACATAATTCAAGTTTTCAAATGTTAAATTCTAATTTGGCCAGTTGGTTCGGTTGATAACATAGTGCAGCCATGAAAAGAAAACTTAATTTGCTTGTCACAGTTTGCGAAGTGGTATCCTTATTTCCTTGTGTATTGATAGTCTGATCTATAAGGTCAAGAAGTGTTTGGCATCATTACTTAATATCTATCTCTACAAAAATGAAGATTTATAATTAATTACACACACCTAACCTAAAAGACCAAGATATACCACCCGTGCACTACCTTGCGGACCGGCGTGAGAGTTTAGGACATAGCTTGGAAGATTGTGCAGACCGATGCTGACTTTGTCAACAAGATATCAGTAATCCTTAGGTGTCCAACTCATAACATGAGACCAAGGTATACCATCCGTGCACTGCCTTACGTGCTGATGTGAGAGTTGGGAAAGAGCTTGGTGGGTTTTCACACCAATGCTAGATTTAGAAGCGATGTTGGATACCCTTAGATTACGATTATTATTGAATATAAGAAGAATATGCAATTTCAGCTCAACAAGACTTAGTTTTAAAAACTCGACAAGCCAATACATGTACTTTAAGTCCTCCACTCAATAAACAAAGACTGCAATTTAGAATAGATATCATGACTATCACCTAAGAATATCCCTATATATTGGTTACTATTATCGCTCGAAATTCAACTTTTCATTATACTTCTAGTTTGATCCTAGTTAAGAGAGAAAAATTACTATCAAATGATCAAAAGAGTTGTTAACTTACTTTGTTGTAACAATATAAAATGAGTCATATTTCCAAAAATAAATTTATTGGCATGTTACTATGATCTAAAGTGCATGCTGATCTTATTTAAATGAATGAAAATGAAGGGAAAAAACAAAAAAAAATTAAAGAAAAGTAAAAAGGATGCAACACAGACTCCCCCACACATTTGGTCAAAATAGTATCCACACTGTAAACACGTTTCCTAAATTTGAAAGATAGTACCCGAAGGTGAATGAGATGCAAAATGATTTGTAAAATGAAATGCAGTTTAACAACTATATGCGAATAAAAACCATATGCAAAATGAAATCCACAACGATGATGAATGTTTTGTGAAAAATCATGTTTCTTTTCCCCTTACACTTGCCTCTATCAAAAATAATGCATGATGATTTATTATTTTATTTGTGAGGTACAAAAGGCATATTAGTGTATTTTATAATCAAAATCCTTCCTATGTAAAATTTATTGTGTTAAGGGTTTATATCATTCAATTGAGGATTATCATATTCCCATAAACTTGAGTGTTTAACAATAGTTTTGTTTGATGGTATGGAACTAAGATTATTTTTGAGGCATTCCCCTAAATTATCATGTAAAAATTCAATATCGTCCTCAAATAGCTCTTCAAAAGACATAGTGGATACGTCTATTGAGGCAAGGGAAACTTCTTGAAGAGCTAAATCCAATGCGTCTTCTACAACTATTTCAATCACATCATTTTTTCCTATTTCAGAATCTTTGGATTGATGGAAAATAATTAATTCAATTATTAAGTCCCCAAACGATGGTTGAAGTTGGCCGCACTCACAATTTAAGATAGCATTCAAGGTGGCTAAGAAGGACGACCCAAAATCAATGGAATTTGACTATCAAGATTAGAAAAGGCTTAGTTTCAAGAACTATGAAGTTAACAGAAAAATAAAATTATTCAATTTTAATCAAAACATCTTCAATTATACTCAATGGCTTTTTAAAAGATCGATCAGCTAGTTGAATTATGATGTTCGTGGGTTTCAATTCTCTTAGTCCAGGTTGATGATATACAGTGTAGGGAAGAAGATTGACACTTACACCAAGATCTAGTATGGCATGACTGATGTAAGTGTTTGCTATTTTACAACCTATTATATGGCAACGGGGGTCCGTATACTTGATAGGTGAAGGATTTGAGAAAATAGAGCTAGTATTTGCAGTCCATAAGGCTGCTTTAGGAACATTAGTGGTTCGTTTTTGGGTGCATAGCTCTTTGAGACACTTTGGCATATTGAGAAATCTATTCAATGATATCTAAGAGAGGAATATTGATGCAAACTTGTTTGAATATTTCAATTTTTTTTGAAATTTGCATCCTTCTTCTTATTGTTAAGTCTATGAGGATATGAAGCTACTGGTTTGTGGACTCTTTTGGGGATTTGGTCATCTAAAGAAGAAGGTCTCGATAAGGGAAGTGAAAGAGGTAAAGGTATAGAAGAGGAAATGTTGGGATTCCTAACATTAGAAGAAGAGATATTGTCGGGGTTGCTGACATTAGAAGAAGAGACATTGGCTTGCCAACATTCAAGGAAGATGGGAGTTCAGAAGTTTTAGAAGGGCTGGCAGTAGTATCCATCGGATGAGCACTAAACTTTTGAATTAGGGTTAAAATCAAAGGATTATCGGGATTTTCGACATTCTTGTCAATTTCTTTTCCCGACCTAAGGGTGGTAACAGTGTTAACCGAATTATAGTTTTCATCCTCACAGTAATTCACAGTACGAGAATTATATTTTTGATTCACCTCATGTTGACTAGGCTATTTTGCTTTCTTATTAGTTTTCAATAGTTCCTTCATCATATTCATCATTTGTTCGAGTTTAGCATCTTGATTATTTATTTGTTTCTCTAATCAAACAATTTCCTTCGAAGTTTCAGAAGTTGAAGGAGATTGAGTTAACCATAGAAATTTTATGCTTGACTTGAAGGCTTAGACTGAGGTGGAACTTGAGAAGTTTGACAACTATAAGAAAATGGAATTTGGTAATTTGAATTTGGAATCATGTGAAATGGATTCGCATCATTATTGGGATTAGACTACAAGAAATTTAGATGATTTTTCCAACTATGGTTATACGTGGATGAGTAAGGACTATTTTGAGCTAGTACATTGGCTTGATCTTGAGGGTAATAATTGGGTTGTCCTTTTATGATTTGAGGAGTTTGAGTTCTAAGGGAAAATGAATTGGATCTAGGATGTTCGCTCCTCTAGTAGAAGCACGGATGGGAACACGAATTGATTCCCATTACATGTCCTTTTCAGAATAATATACTAAGAATTCCCAAGCTTTATTGGTTGTTTTAGACATAAATTCTCCTCCACACATTGGTTCTAGTTGTGTTATAGTCTGATAGTTCAACCCTTCATAAGCAATTTGACCTAAGTGATGTTTAGGAATTGCATGATGAGGACAACTTTATAATAATTGGTTGAATCTCTCAAAGTATTTTGAAAAAGTTTCCTCATCATTTTTAGAGAATTGATTTATTTCAGATTGAATTTTTAAAGCTTTATAGAGAGGGAAAAACTTTTATAGGAATTAGTGACAAAATTCATCCCAACTTCTTAAGGAATATGTAATGTCCCAGTTTTTATGGATTTGTTAAATGATAATTATAGATTATATCTATGAATTTAATGCAATTATATAATATTATATTTGATTAAAATAAGAATGATTACTGGTTTAAAAATCATGTGTATATTTTTAACTTGTTGTATATATTTAACACAAGTAAATGTTGTTTTGACATTTTTCTTTCGCATCTAAAAATCTTATGTAAGCTTGTGTAAAAATCATTGTTGTAAGTTTAATTTGTTTATATTCTTTAGCAAATATATATATATATATATATATGTATATATGTATATAAGAACATATAAATATATGATTTACAAGATTATGTTGTTCTAGTTATATGTATATATGTACATGTGTAGTTAAACAAGTAATTAATATTTATTTTGTATTGGTTTTAAACTCTCTCAAAAATAAAGATTTTTCTTAAGTTACTTGTTTTTCTAAACTCTTGTAAAATTGGAATGACTTCATCTATAAATACACAAAAGGACATGGCATTGAAATTAATTGTAACGACCCGCATTCTACGCATCGAAGGATCGTAGAATATTTATTTCTTTCTCATATGAAGTCGTATAGCCATGTAACTTTGGGAGACAACTATTGGGGTCATTTCCCATGTTCATGATTTTTGCCAATTTTTAAATGACCGTTTTACCCCTAGCTAATCTTGTTTCAGCCATAACTTTTGATTGGAAAGGAGTTTTGGCCTAAAACCACTTCCATTAGGTCCGGATGATGGTTTATCTTTCCGTAGAATGGTCATATGTGAAAAATGGATTTACCGTTTGGGAGATATGGCTGAATTAAGGTTTAGAATGTGAAAAACAGCTTAACCGGGCTTAATTGGGTAATTAACAGCTAGGCCCAGAGGGGAATTTCGGGATTTGGAGTATTTAAGGGCTGTTAGGGTTTAGAGAACACTCTTTTCTCATTTTTCAGCCGCCACTTATCATCCCTCTCAACTTTGTAATGGCCTCCAACATCTAAAACACCTCTAAACCACTTTCTAATTGAAGATTTGGCTAAATTACACCAAATTAAGGAGAGATAGCACCCTAGCATGGTTAGAACTGCTGGTAGATATCAGTATTCGTCCCAAACAGAGAATCATTTCAGATCTATGGTTTATTTGTGGAAAAGGTGAGTGATTTGCATTGATTTACACTAATTATGGTTAATTAAGAGTAATTAGTGTTAATTAGCAAACTAAAACATGATTAAAATCTGGAAAAATATTTATAAATTTTGAAATATGGTTTTAGGCCTCTGTTAGAAAATTTGGTTAATTTGGTTAAGTTTTGCTAATCATATCATTAGTTCTGCTTAAACATGCTTAAGGGAAAATATGGGATTTTGGCTATGTTTGATCCGTTTTAACCTATCAAATTGCCGTTTTGGTGTTAATGGTCAATTCCATATGTTGCTATGACAGTATGGTATGCTTTGTGATTGATTAGAAAATTAGATTTGGTCGAAAACGCCGTTGAATGGCGTAAAACAGTGCTGGAAACAAGTGCAGGAAATCAACCGAACCGGATCGGATCGGAGGGGAAGCACGAACCGAACCGTTTCCCCAAACTGTTGCATCACGAGTCGCCACGAGATAATAGCTCATGATGCCGAACCACTTGGAAATCCCGATCCGACCAGGAGCTTATAACCCGATCCGACTAGGAGCTCACGAACAGCTCACAGCTAAAGCCCCCGACCCGATTCGGAGCTCCATCACGAACCGATCCGATGAAAGCCTGATCTATAAGTAAATGGAGGAGTGCGACCCGACCTGGAGAGGAGCTCACAATCTGAACCGATGGAGGAATGATGTCACGAGCTGAACTGTTATGCCACAAGCCGGTGATTGGGCACGAACCGACCTGATAGGATTAACCCAGACCCGAACCGAGGGGCCTGGACTTGAGACTTGACGATCACGAACCGAATGCGGTTGATGATAATGGACTGAATAAGGAGAAGAGAGCTGATCTGCATAGGAGCTTGTTCCGAACCGATCCAGAGATGATGACCAAAACCCAAGACGTAAAGGTAGTCCAAAAAGGAAGTGGAACTCAGGATCCAGTTGGGAACCAACGAGTTAACTTCATGAGTTGGACTTTGCTGTGGGACGTGTGCTAAGGGGTTATCGATGTCTATAGCTTTGATTCACCACCAAGACGGATGTTAGGCTACGTATCAGTGCAGTGGGGTAGTTACTACTCCATCGGGCAGAGTGATCGTAGCAAGGCTATGAGCCAGTGCAGTGGAGCCATCATGACTCCATGGGGTAGAGTGGACATAGCAAAGGATTAGTGGCTATGGATCAGTGCAGTGTTGTCATTACGACACCATGGAGCAGAGTGATCATAGCAAGGAATTGGGTGGTCAAAGTGGTAGATATCGTATACTTTATGCATTGAGTGAGAGATGTGAGGATGGTTGCTATGATTGATTGTTTTCCATCACTATGTGATGCACACCCCCACCCCAGTATTCTTTACACCATATGTTAGTGGCACCTTAGAGTATTGTACAGTATGTAGTGTTAACTCTTCGGTTGTAGGTTCAGGTATGGTTTAGTATACCTGTTATTGTTCTGTTTTGCTACTTATCGCTCATACCAGACTTTTTTCTGACCTAGAGTTTTATGTCTCTTCTTATTACTCTGGGTGCTCTTAAACGGGCAGACTAGAGACAGGTTAGCTGGTTATGCACGAGTAGTTGATCCGGAGATGAGTAGGAGGCTCATACGTATTATCTACATATATTTTCCCTGTGTTGTTGATGGTCACTGCTTTGGGCATTAGTAGTGTACCTCTCCTTTCTTTTGCTTTAGAGACAATATTTTGAAGTTGTAATAATGGTTATGGATCATAAGCTGTATTTCGGATTTCTGCTGCTATGATGATCATGGTTTAGTTTTTAGCTTATGAACTGTCTCGCCTGTTTTATGTCAAGTATGTTATTATTATATTTTATTCTATGCACTATGAGACATTCTATAGGTTCCTTGTTAGTTCAAATTCCTTACCATTCCTTTCTTTGATGAACGTCCTGTGCTGGTTGGACATCGGCACAACGCACTTTCATTGGAAATGTCGGTTGGTGCGGGGCGGGCCGTCACATTTGGTATCAGAGTTCTAGGCTGCGTAGTTAACCTAGGGAAAGACACCAAAGAGAGATAATACTTATATGAGAGCGCGTATTTTTGATTATTTTTGTTTTCAAAAGCTATATATATACTATTAGTATAGCTAAGGATGAAGTCGCCCTGCACTGACACCACAAAGAGGATGGTTAATCGTTTCTCTTTACAGATTGAACGATGAGCCGATATACGAGGGGTGCTGGTAGACGAGCCAATAATGGGAATGCTCTTGACATGAGGACCATGTTCACTGACTTCATGAGAGAGATGCTTAGGGATGTTTAGAGGGAAGTTCCAATGCTGCTAATGGTGGTGGTGCAGCGGTGCAGGCACCTAGAGCCGATTTCGCCAAGCTTTGCAAGGATTACACTAGTCTTGGTGGAAAGCCGTTCCACGGAACGGAATCGACCGCAGAAGTTCAAGATTTGTTGGATAGCTGTGAGCGTATCTTCGAAGACTTGGGTATCGAGGATGCGATGAAGAGGAAGTTAGCATCCCGTCAGCTGCACGGACGAGCGATGAATTGGTGGAATACTATTAAGGCAGCTACTCCAGAAGATCAAGTTACAAGGGATCAATTTAAGGCCCGATTTGTTGAAAAATTTATCCCAGCTACTCAGAATTCAAAGTTATATAGGAAGTTCTTGGAGCTTAAGAAAAATGGTAGGGCAGTCTCGGAGTACATTGCAGAGTTCGATACTCTATCGAAATATGGATTATCCCTTATTGATACCGCCGAGAAGAAAAATGAAAAGTTCATAACAGGCTTAGACCAGTACTTGGGGGAAAGGTTTATAAACCACATCGATGAGATGTTTGAATCGATTGTGGGGAAAGCTTTGAGATCAGAGAGTCTATACCCTAAGTCGAAGACTGAGGTTGCATCTGCAGAGGATCCAAAGCTGCAAGCAATCGGTGGAGGCAAGAATGGTTCTCAGAATAAGAGAAATCATAATCAGACCAAGGATGGCCAGAAGAAAAAGAATAAGAATAAGAAAGATGTTGAGTGCTTCAGCTGTGGTAAGAAGGGCCACTATGCCAAAGAATGTCGGGCCAAGCTAGGGGATAGGAAGAGCTTCAACTGTGGCCAAGTGGGACATCACAAGGACAAGTGTCCGCAACCCCCTAAAGAAAAGAAGATTGTGAAAGCATATGCTATCATTGCTGTTCCTTCTTCGTCGAATGCCCCAACTGCGGTGGAGAAAAGAAAGAATGTCGTCATTTAAGGTATGCTTTCTGTTTATGATGTTCCTGTTCGAGTATTGTTTGATACCGGAGCTTCCCGTTCCTTCATATCTAGTGACCTGGTAGATAGGTTGGGATCGGAACCCCAGATAATCGATAGACCTTTAGCAGTGACGAACCCGATTGGTGGTTCGACTAGCCTTTGTATGATTTGTCGTAATGTGGTCCTATCGAGTCATTGATGCATGTTTGTTTGTGATTGCTTTGTTTTGGGCTTTACTGGGTTTGGCATAATTTTGGGAGTCGATTGGCTCCAAATATACGGGGTGGTGGTGGACTGTGAGGGCTTTTTGGTGACAGTTAGTGTGGATGATGGGCAGAGGGTAGTGTTTGGTGGTCTACCTAGTGATTGGGTAATGGCTAGTTTTCTAAATTCCCTCGACATCTCGCATTATGAGTTGTCAGATGTGCTCGTGGTTGGCCAGTATCCGGACGTCTTCGAGGAAGTGATCGGACTTCCACCACAATGAGAGATTGAGTTCCGTATTGATTTAGTGAAGGATGCCAGACCTATAGTGATGCCACTTCGTCGTATGGCACCAAGGGAGCAGCGACAGCTCGGGGTGAAAGTGAGCGATCTTTTGAAGAAGGGATTTATTAGAATAAGTGTTTCTGAGTGGGGAGCACCAGTTGTGTTTTCTACCAAGGCAGATGGTTCCCTTCGTTTGTGTGTGGACTACAGCGAATTGAATAAGGTGACGAGGAAAAATAAGTATCCTCTACCGCGGATAGATGATTTGTTTGATCAGTTGAGTGGTGAAAGAGTGTTCTCCTAGTTGGATCTCGCAATAGGTTTTCATCATCTTAGAGTGGAAGCTGAGAGTATAGTTAAAACGGCATTTCAGACGCCGTCTAGATTCTATGATTGGTTGGTCATGCCATTCGGATTGACCAATGCACCAGCGTATTTTGTGGATCTTATGAATAGGGTATTCAGGGATCAGTTGAATCAGTTTGTCCTTGTATTCGTAGACGATACACTTGTTTATTCAAGGACAGAGGAAGAACACAAGGACCACTTGAGGATAGTGATGGAGGTGTTGAGAAAACACCAATTGGAAGCAAAGTTTTCTAAGTGTCACTTCTGGAAGAGGGAGGTGAGTTTCTTGGGCTATGTTGTTTCGGAGAATGGTATTACGTGGATCCTGCGAAGGTGGCTACGGTACAAGATTGGTCTACGCCTAAGAATGCAATAGACGTAAGAAGTTTCTTAGGATTAACTAGATATTATCATAAGTTTATCCAAGACTTCTCCAAGATAGTAGCACCGTTGACTCAGTTGACTAAGAAAATTCAAGCTTTCGTCTGGGATGAAAAGTGCGAGAATGCATTCAAGAGCCTAAAGGAAAAGTTGACGTGTGCACCAGTATTAGTCATTCCTAAAGGGAATGAAGAGATGACAGTATACACAGATGCATGTGGTACCGGACTAGGTGGTGTATTGATGCAAGGAGGTAGGGTTGTAGCTTATGCTAGTCGACAGCTAAAACCACATGAGAAAATATACCCTACCCACGATTTGGAATTGGCAGCGATCATGTTCGCATCGAAGATATGGAGACATTATCTCTTGGGAGAAAGATTCGAGTTGTTTACTGATCATGGTTGGATCTAGATTAACCCTAGAGGGGGGGGGGGTGAATAGGGTTTATCATAGTTTTTAGCTGAATTAAAAATCTAACGAGATATATAATAATAAACAGATCATAGAATATAGCAGAAACAGAAATGCAGAAAATAAATCACAGACAGATATACCCAGCTTCGGCAAAACCCTGCCTACTGCTGCATTCCTAAGGTTTCTACTAGGTGGTAGAACAGTTCCCGCTTACAAACCCTGTAAACTTGCACTCCCTGCTCCTATACTAACCCTACGCTCAAAACCCTAGACTGGTTGATATCCCCTCGACTAGATTTTCCCGTATTACAAACCCGTAACACGTAACCCAGATTTTACAGACTCTGTCAACTGTCAGTCAACACCCTGACTGATTCTCCCCAGATTTTACAGACTCTAGAACTGTTTGATTGTTTTACAACTCGAAATAAAAAATAATAATACCAAAACGAAATTAAAAAACAAAAAGAACCCTAGTTTTAAATTGAGAAGAGGAGTTTAAATTATTAAAGGGTCATCCCTTTTCACATATGCTTGGCCGGCCCATTCATTTGCGTTGCACCTTTATGACCTGATCCCTTTCTCTCTAAAAATGGCGGCTCTGATGAAAAACTAGGGTTTTCAAAAAAAAAAAAACACCAAATCGATGCTTTGATTGATGATACTGAAATCTCTGATGCTCGAGTTGATGCTCTTGATCAATACTATTCTCTGATGCCTCGATTTGGGATACGGCGTGGAAAAACAAATGATCGAAGCCCCAATTTCAATTGTGAGTTTTCTGAAGTTTCTTTTAATTCCTTGAATTTGTTTTTATGGGTTTTTTTTGTTGCTTGCCAGTGATGTAAATGGTGTAGTATATAGGGTATATTAGAAATCCTACAACTCTGATTTCACGATAATGGCTCGATCTGATTGTTTGGCTTTCCCTTTTTGATTTCACGGCTTTGAATGAATTTGAATCTGCTCTAATGAAATGAGAAGTTCTGGAAAGAATTTATTTGTGGCCCCCTGAATTCGATTGATGCATTTCTTGAAATGATTAAAAAAACTGGAAAGAAACATTCTTGTTAAAAACATATTGTTCACTGTTTAGTAAAACAGGAAACAAAATAAATTCTTTCTTCGATTGTTGTCTAAAGAGATTCTTGATTCCTTAATCAAATCAGCAGTGAATTCTTTCCACATATGTTTGTCCACACTCGAATTTGAATTGAAAAGATAATTTGAAAAACTTGCCCAAAAAGATTCAAAACTTGATTTCTCAATTTGCTGATGCAATTCCTGATTTTCTGAAATGCTTAAAACATGCTTGCCAAAAACAGATTTGTTATTTCTGGAAGAAAATTAAATGCTTTTGATTTCTTTGCTCCATCCCATCAACTATATGCTGATTATCTGCATTTGATATAAAGATGTTGCCATGCCTTATTTAAAATGAGCTTGTCCATTTGTGTGCAAAAAACTATTTATTTTTGCTACACCATTCATATGTGCTTGACAAAATTTTGGCCTGTCTCAATTCAATGCTTTTTCTTTGTTCATTCTTGAAAACATGTTGGTTTGTATGTGTTGTTCCTGTGTGAATTTCTTTGGTCCTTAAAACTGCGTGAGTATTTCTGGAAATGTTTTAATAACTTTCCCACATATTTCTTCATAATAAAATCTGGAAATCATTTGAAACATGATTAAGCTGAGAGCTACTTATAGAATTGGTTTTGCTGCTTCTTATGAATCATGCACTGAATTGACTTGTACATGCCTTGTGCCATGTATTGGCTTATGTATATTTGCTGTAGCTTGAAACTTGGTTGAGCTTTGAACATGAGCACGTGCTGAATCATTGAGTTTTGTCCACTTACATTTGTTGTTGGCCACAACTTGCATGCTTGGAACTGAACTTCTACATATGCTGCCATGTATTTTGTACTAGAACATCATCATGCTGAACCATTAAAACTGTTTGTACATGATGTATGCTTGTTATTGCTTGACTGCTTAGAAACTTTCCCATGCTGCTGTTATGAATATTGTGCTGCTATATAACTGCAGCTTTCACTACATTTTGGCACCATTGAACATGTTTCTCACATGTATATCTGTACATGAGCTTTGTTTCATTTACTTGCTTATCTTTGAGTTGCTGCTTGTAGACTTGCTATAGCTTCTTTGTGAGCTGCACCTTTCTGTTGAGTTCACCCTCTTGTAGACTTGATCATGCCACATTATGCTTGCATTTGTGTATTGCTGTTTTGATTTCTTATGCTGACACTTGCTCTTGCTGTTGCCATCTTGTTGTAGCCCTGTTCTTTTACACTTGAATATGCTGATCTGCGCTGAGTCGAGTTGGTCCATGTGGCTGCTCCTCAGTCGCAACACTGATTGGCGAGGCAGTGCACACGTGTATATTCATGCACGTGTGTACATGCAACCATTAGACAAGTTTTCCTGTCCCTACACTGTAATATGTGTATATACATACACATGTATGTGTATACATGTATCGTGCGCGTGCTATATTTATATATCAGATCAAGTCATGAAAAATGATGAGAAACACACCAGAAAACTGAGGCAAATAAAATTTTAAAATAAAATTTATATTTGCACATATTTTGTTTCATTTATATTGAAGTGTACTGTGCGTGTGTTTCATATGTGACAGGTAAGCAAGAAGATGACTGGACTGGCTGAAGAACGCAGTGAAGACAAAAGATGAAAGGCAGAAGACTGTGAAAAAAAATGTGTGTGAATGTATATAAGTCTGTATGTGTCAATGTGTAACTGAGTGAATGTATGTGTAGATGCAAAATGTACCGGGTGTGAGAGTTGTAGTGAAGAGATTGTACTGTTTATTTGTAATAAACAAATTGTTTGAAATAAAATATCATTTTATTGTCGTTAAACAAAATTTGTTTATCGTATACTATGTATTTACAAGTACAAAATCTGTGAAGTGATTAAATAGTGGAGTTGTAAATAATTGTACTGTTCGAGTGTTTGAAATATTATATTTATATTTCAATAAAATACTATAAGAAAATATGAATATCTATACAGTCGTATTCTATTTAAATATAAATATAATATTCCTATATGTGATGTAGAATAACAGTACGATTTCAAACACATTAATAATAATATTTATTTGGTTGTTATCATCAAACAAAAATCATATAATTGTGTATGCAACACTGTTATATACAACAATCTCCCCCTTTTGATAATGACAAACAAATAAAAGATTTTGAGCACAATAAATGTGTTTGACAATGAATCTTGAACTCCCCCTATTTATTAGCTCCCCCTACAACAGAGAACTCCCCCTATAACTGTAATAACCCGAAAAATACGAGCCAATTTAAAATTTTTAAATTGATTGTTTAAAAGCAATTTGAACCATTGAAATAGAATATTTCAATAAATTAGTGAATTAGAAATAGTGAGTCAGTTTGAAAATTTGAATTCAAACTTTGACCGACTGTGCAGGGTGGAAAATATAACGGATTTTAGTGAGACCAAAAATATTTAAATCTGTTAGTCAATACCTTTCTAACGAATCTGAAAAATCGAAGTTTCATAATGGGAATCAAAAGTTATGGCCGAATGAATTTTCAGAAGGGTCAGTATATAGAATATATAGGCCTGGAAAATTGATATTTTTCATATGGCCTCGGAATTCGACGAAACCACTTTTGTTGGGTCCGGGATGTCAAACTATTGCTAGGTTTCAAATTTCATAATTTTTCGAATCAATATGTGAGCGTGGCAAAAGAAAACGCGTTTGACCGGTTTCTGTTGAATTTAATCGACTGGAAATTGGCCATTTTTCAAACGGTCTCAGAATTCGACGAAACTAGTTTTGTTAGAACCGTATCGTCAATACGAAACTAGAAAATATTTTTCTGGAATTTTTCTAGTTAGTATGTGACCCCGGTAATTTGAAATGTACGTTTAAAATTCAATATAAGGATTTAAATGTAATTTCAACGGAAACTGATTGTAACGATCAAACCAGCTTACGATACATATCCCATTGTGTTCGGAATGGGGGTAAAACGCTATGGACGACAGGCGGTAGGCCTCGTTTCGAGGTCGTATGTAAAAGTCAACCTTTTTGCAAAATTAAATAATTAAATAAAAAAAAATACATTATTCCCTCCTTTTCTTCTGCTTGCCCCCCCCCCCCCCCCCCCGATTCATTTACCAGAAACGAAATTAAAAAAAACCTAAATCAAATCGAGCCGCCGCCTCCCTCCAGACATCGCCGCCGACGAAGACCTCGACGCCGCCCTCACCTCGAAGCCGCCGCCCTCACTATCAAAGACCCCGCCCTCACCTCGAACCCCTCGCGACGCAAATCGAAGCCGCCGCCCTGAAGCCTCGACGCCGACACCTCCGAACACCACCACGAAGCCGCCGACGCCTCCTTCTTCTTCCCTCCCCTTCGCAGGCTACGGTAAGAAATTAGGTTATTTTATTTTTGTTTTTATTTTTGTTTTGCAAAAAGAAAAAAAACCGATTCCTTTTAAATGATTTAAAAAAAAGTAATTTCTGATTTTTTTTTAGATTTAAAAACTGAATTTTTAAAGATTTAAAAACTGAATTTTTAAAGATTTAAAAACTGTATTTAAAAAGAATATAAAAACTGATTTGATAATGATATAAAAACTGATTTGATCAAGATGTAAAAACTGTTTTTTTTTTAATGATGCAAAAACTGATTTGAAAAAGAATATAAAAACTGATTTTTAAAGAAGTAAAAACTGATTTTATTTTAAGGTTTAAAAAGGGTTTAAACTTTGAAATAAAAAAGGTTTAATCTTTTAAAGGAAAAAGATTTGAACTTGCAAAAATAAAGATCATATTTTTAAAAAGAGAAAAAGACGGAATTTTTATTAGGTAGAAGAAGTAAGATATGATTCTTATATTTTTAAAGTAATAAAAATATATTTTTTACATCATGGGAATAATAAAAATATAATCTTTATATATTTAATAGCGAAGTCAAGATGCAATCTTTATATATTGAATAACATAGTAAAAATTCGATTTTTACCTATGTAGAAAATACGGGCAACGAAAGCGACAAGAAGGCGAAGTAGGCGAAGATTTCCATAAAGGAAGAGTCGTGTTATTGGATAGCTATTGGTGAGAATTTCTCACTCTTCAATTTCTTTTTATATATATATATATGTGTGTGGAAATAAAAGTGAATTGCTATATATAAATATTTATATATATATATATATATACGCCCCCTCGTCCACAAACCATGGACGATATTTATTGGTTGAAATTGTTGTGGAAATTGATTGACGGCGAATTGTTGTTTGGGATTGTTTGTGGTTGATATTGAATTGATTGTGGTTGAAAAATACCCGTTTGTGATTGGAAAATATTTGGTTGAAACCACATAGGATTAGTTTGTGGAAATGAAATAAATATATACATGCCGCCTGCGTGCGAACTAGATGCATGATCCCCATTGTCAAAAACCGCGAGGTTTTAAGGTAGAGCGAGGAGCCGTACTAGGGACGGTGCCGGTTTAACTACCCTGCCGTTATGCTGCCGAAATTTTGAATAATCTTTGTGTGTTAGAATTATTTTCATATGTTGAAATTATTTTACATGCATTGAAATTAAAGTCATATATTGAAACTATGTCCATGTATGGAAATTGTTCATGTGTTGAAATGTGAAGTGTTAAAAATAGCCACTTGTTCAAAATAAACATATATGAGTTGAAATATTCATTAATTAGCTAATGAAATGATTTGCACCTATTTATGTAACATTAGAATGAATGGTGTTTTTAAACCAAACAGAAAGCAAATATGAAGTTGAATAGAAAATGATAAATGATAAGAACTGTATATATATGTACATGCATATTCATTGAACAGGTTATGGCAAAGGGGCTAGAGAAGAGGAATAAAATTTTGTGCCCGACAAATAGGTACACATTTACTGTTTTGTTTGGGTGATGATTTTATGAGCCTGTTGGCTAGCCGCTTGGCTTTTTCTTTTTCTTTTTGAGATTAGAAGGACCGGGAACGCTATTTGCGATTTCCCGATGCTCCCGGTGCAGGGGAGGTTATGGCGAAATTTTCCAAAATTTTAGGGTGTTAGAAAAATATTTGAAGTGAAAACGATATGGAAACCATTGAATGAACTATATTTATATAAATATAAATATAATTAAAACGAAACGTGGCCGTGCAGTTCATATTTTGAAACCGTGATTTCAAACGACTAGTGCGGAAGATCCGACCATTGGATTTTCCCGAAACCTCAACCGTTGGGTTCGCCTTGGAAATATCTTTCCAACGGCACCAACTTTGTGAAGATCCGACGGTTGGATTGTCTGGAATGTTTAATTCAAAATTAGTGAAAAACAGCGCCAGAAACGATTATATTTATATATATATATAAATATAATTAAATTAAATCGAATAACGACGCTGTAGTTCGTAAATTGAAATCGTAACTTCAAATGGTTAGTGTGGAAGATCCGACCGTCGGATTTTCCCAAAACTGGAACCGTTGGATTCGTTTTGAAAAGACCTTCCTAATGATGTAAAATTTGTGAAGATCCAACGGTTAGATTTTCCTATATGTGTAAAACAAAATTAGTGGAAAGCAGCGCCAGTGCATCGACACGACCTGAAACGTCGTTTAATTAAATATGGCCGTTTTAAATTAAATAAAAATGGCGATATATCGTTATTAAGTGCTATAAACGATATAGAGTGGAAATAAACCAATTTTGTTGTGTTTGCTTGATATGTGATGGTTGAATGTATTTGACGTGAAAATTATAACTAAATAACTGAAATGTGAATGTTGAATAGTTCAACCCTGTGATTAATTGGTTTGAAAATCTAAATATACGTGGGTTATTTGAAAAGGCCGAGTTTATCTCATTTCAAATAATCGATCGACGTTGAGAAGTCGAAGGGTCGAAGACGACTGAAGACCGACGATCTCCACGTTGGATGGATGGGCGCTACTGATGCTCGTGATTGGAGTAGCTACCATGAAGGAATTGAAGTAGTAGCCGTCCAAACATATTGTTGATTGTACGGATATGCGAGGAATTGGTGCCTCCGGTTTCGTTCAGACCCAGAACGGACTTGTAAATGGACTGTGTGTCTGACATTGGATTTTGTTCTATGTTGATTGATCTCTGTTAAATATATATCTGTTTGGCGGCGGAGAATTTATTCTCTTGCTTAACGTCCTTCTCTGAGACGTACGAGCTCAGAGGTTATGTATTGACAGAAATCAGTCGCATGGAGTGGATTGCCTGTGTGGCACGCCTAAGTGGCATATGATCAAGGCTTCTGTTGCAAAGCAAAGTCTTGTGGTTGATGATCAAAGCATGGTCTGTGTGACGTAGCTTTGTGTATAACGTGAATTCGCGAGCCTCACACCTCGGTATGAGTAAAAAACGGGAGAGTGACTGCAGGGAGAGCACGACGTTTCTTTCTAGCTAAGGTGGTGTCAGTGACCTACCAGCCCTGACATTATATATACTTTTCACCTGTGTGGTTGTTGGAATGCGAGGCGCCTCGATATAGGTCTGTAAGGACCGGGAAACGTGTGTTCAGGAATTGCCAATCCTCAAAAGTAAGAGAGGACCGGCCCTGAAGATCCAAGGATCATAGTGGGGTCCTGGGACATTTGCTAGAGTGTCTCGAATCGGAGAGGAGCTTGCCCCTTGCCTCGACTCATGAAGGAATCCAATTTCCAATACGATATGTGCGGTTGTGATTGTATTACTAGTACGGCGACATAGTAGATGGTAGATATGTCGCCTAGGATTGATATTTATGATTGAATTTGCTTTTGAAACATATATGCACTAGTAATAATATCAAACACCCTTGTTTAATTCGTATGAAGCATCTTTGGCCATTATAAGGTAAAAACTCTATCCTCCGGCTTGCGTTGCATTGTGTGATGGGACCTGAGTCTTATAATGACTTCATTTTATAAAAGCATTGCGTTGATTTAATCGTTTGTTTTATTTCATGCACTAGCACTCATTGGAGTAAACCCGTTCCGCGAAAGTGGCGTGGTCCTTTGATTTGCCTTGTTATTATTGTTAATAAGTTGAATAGATTTCTCATACCAGTCCCATGACTGACTCGTAGTTTGTTTCACCTTGCAAACTCGGGTGCCCTCATTTTCACACGGGCAGCCTAGTTACAGGTTTCTGACGCACCTTTTGGCTCATGGCGAGGCTTGACTACACCGTGCTGACTTGGATTTTCTCCGCCATTATTGTATCTATATTATGATTCCGCCACTGGCGATGTAGACTGATATTCCTTTTGTGTACCCTTTATGCATGATTCCGCCTCTGGCGATGGTGACTGATTATGTATCATTATGCACTAAGTTGTATCCTGTACTGTGCTTCTCTGATGTGATGTTATCTATATGATTCCGCTATCATATGTGTGTAAATTATTCTATTTTCTGTTTATGCTATTATCTGTGATCTGCTAATGATGATTAATGTGTTATATTCCAATGATTATCCTAAACACCGTGTCACGGGGTTTTGGGATCGTCACAGCTGGTATCAGAGCTTTGGTTAACCTTAGTTCTGGAGTCTAACACATTAAACGCTTCGTCAAAAAAGAATCAGTAGTATTCTAAGGCGAGTCGCTCATTAGAGATAGGACTAGTAAAGTCCTAGAATGAGCTGAGCAGAATAGCAAAAACAATTGATCAGTCCATCGTTATCTTTCCGTAGGAATTTCTGCTTAACTATGCAATAGACTATTATTTCTGTTAACTGACTTTTTCGTTACTTATACAGAATTTGACAAATGGCTACCAGAGGAGCCGCCGCTAGAGGAGGCCGTGCCGGCCGAGGTCGAGGAAGGGGAGAAATCCCAGCTCAAGAAGGACCTTTGATACAACCTCCGGCAGCTCAATACTTCGAGCTCGACCGTGTAGCTAAGAGATATAAGAACTTAGGAGGCAAGACCTTCTCGGGAACTGGCACCGTAATAGAGGCCCTTGCATGGCTCAAAACATGCGAGAAAATTCTTGAAGGCCTAAGGCTAGGAGACGAAGACAAAGCTATTATGGGCGCCTGGCTTATGCAGGAACAAGCCGAATTATGGTGGGAATCTCTTACCGCCGGGAATAGAGAAGCTGGAAGAACATGGGATGGATTCAAAGAACTCTTCAAGGAGAAATATGTCCCAGAACAAGCTCTAGAAAGAATGCACGATGACTTCGCCAATCTCCAGCAAGGGGATCTTTCCGTGCAAGATTATCTGAACAAATTCACAATGTTGTCGCCCTATGCTCCAGAACTCGTTGCTACCGCGAAATCCAAAAATAAGAGGTTTATCTTTGGACTAAGACGACAATATCATGATAGAGCCATGGCCCATGTCAAGCTGGATTTCAACGAGCTAGTGGAGATGACATGCAACTATGAAGACCTTGATCAAAGGCATCTAGATCAGGATCGCGCTAGAAGTCAAGCAGGAAACAAGCGCAAGCCTACTGTAAATCAGGGCGAGTCAAGCCAAGCAGCATCTTCAAAGCCTCAGACTGGCAAGCCGCCAAGAGGAAGTTGCTTTAATTGTGGTAAGCCGGGGCACTACTCAAACGTCTGCACAGCTCCAAAGAGACAGAAAACAAATTCTCAAGGCTCGAGCCAAGGCTCTCAGAACCCTCGCTCGTGCTTCAACTGTCGCAAGACCGATCATCTGGTCAAAGACTGTCCTTTGCTGAAGAAAGCTACTGTAGCTCATGTCTATGACGGGTCTAGCCCGCCAGCTGCTTCCGACGGAGCAGGTAAACCCGATGTTTTGGGAGGTACCCTTACAATTAAAAATATTCCTGTTTCTGTATTATTTGACACAGGTGCATCGCGTAGTTTTATTGCTAAAAACACAGTGCACAAACTAAAGTTAAAACAGCGAAAGCTTAAAGAATCGGTTGAAGTTCATAACCCGATAGGGGGTCCTATTACTCTCGGTTCATATTGTAGAGTGCCGATCTCTTATTCTTCCTACAAATTTTCTTTTGATTTAATCGTTATGGATTTTCCCGAATTCGATATTATTCTCGGGCTAGATTGGTTAACGAAATATGAAGCCGAAGTGAATTGTGCGGAAAGAATCGTTAAAATTCGAACGAAGCTTCGATATATTACGGTTCCCTGTCATGGTTCGAATCCGAATAGAGAAGAATTTTGGTCAGCATTAGAACTTATCCCCACTTCCATAAAAAAGATTCCGATTGTTAGCAACTATGCGGATGTGTTTGAAGTAGTTGAAAACTTACCTCTGCAAAGAGAAATAGAATTCCGAATCGATCTAATTCCTAATGCCAGACCAGTGGTGCATCCAATCCGTAGAATGACTCCGAAAGAAAAAGAAGAATTAGGCGATCAAACTCGTCAACTGTTGTGGAAAGGTCTAATCAGACCGAGTTTTTCCAATTGGGGTGCAGCTGTCGTGTTTGTCCCAAAGTCAGACGGTACTCTTAGATTATGTGTTGATTACCATGACCTCAACAAACAGACGCTTAAAAACAAATATCCACTACCCCGCATTGATGATTTGCTAGACCAATTGAATGGGGCGAAAGTATTTTCCCGAATGGACCTAGCTACAGGTTTTCATCAATTGAGAATAGCAGAAGAGTGTGTTCCTTTGACCGCTTTTAGAGGCCCAGACATATTTTATGAATGGTTAGTAATGCCGTTTGGCCTATGTAACGCTCCAGCATACTTTGTCGATCTAATGAATAGAGTGTTCAGGGGAGTTCTGAATAAATTTGTCCTCGTATTCATCGATGATATTTTAATCTACTCCAAATCAAAACCCGAGCATGAAAAACACTTAGAACAAGTATTGGAGATTCTAAGGAAGAACGTCTTCAAAGCCAAATTCTCTAAATGTGTCTTCTGGCAAGAAGAAGTCAAATTTCTTAGCCATGTCGTGTCAGGGAAAGGAATTTCTGTTGACCCAAGCAAAATAATAGCAATTCAAGACTGGAAACCACGAGTTTCCGTATTGACAATAAGGGGGTTGTCAGGTTAAATAACAGGATTTGCATCCCAAATATTCCGGGCCTTCGAAGAGAAGTGCTGGACGAATGCCATAAATCCAAAATTTGCATCCATCCTGGGGTGAGTAAAATGTACAACGATATCAAACGCACTTTCTGGTGGAAGGCAATGAAAAGGGATATTTCTTTGTATGTTAGCAGATGCCCTACTTGTCAATTGGTCAAGAGTGACCAACAAAAGCTAGCTGGACTGTTGCAACCGTTGGAAGTCCCAGGTTGGAAATGGGAACAGATTTCCATGGATTTCATAGATGGTTTGCCGCGAACCAAGAAAGGTAATGACAGTATTTGGGTAATCGTAGATCGCTTCACGAAGACTGCCCATTTTATACCTGTCAGGTCCAATCGAACTGCCCAAAGTCTAGCACAGATATATTTCAAAGAAATTGTTAAGCTGCATGGAATTCCCATCAGCATAGTCAGTGATAGAGATCCCCTATTTACTAGCAAATTCTGGGAGGCTTTCCAGACAGAATTGGGGACAAAACTGAATATGAGCACCGCTTATCACCCCCAAACAGATGGCCAAACTGAGCGGGTGAATAGAATTCTAGAAGATTTATTGCGGGCTTGTATAATCGATTTTGGTGGGTCATGGGAAGATCATTTGCACTTGGCAGAATTCTCATATAACAATAGCTATCAAGCAAGTTTGAGGATGTCACCATTTGAAGCATTATATGGCAGACCCTGCAGATCTCCAGCATGTTGGGTAGAACCTGGCAACAGACTTGTACTAGGACCCGATATGATTAGGGAAGCATCTGATAAAGTGGACTTCATCAAGAAGCGATTGAAAACCGCCCAAAGCCGACAGAAAAGTTATGCAGACTCTAGAAGGAGAGATTTGACATTTGCTGTTGGTGATCATGTTTGTTTAAGAGTTTCTCAGATGAGAGGAGTAATCAGATTTGGCAAGACTGGGAAGTTGGCACCGAGATTTATTGGTCCCTTTCCTATACTTGAGCGAATTGGAACTCTTGCTTATAGGGTTCAATTGCCAGATTGGTTGCCTGGAGTGCACAATGTATTTCACGTATCTCAACTTAGGAGACATGTGCATGATCCGGATCTTGTTGTAGAAGAAGCAGCGCAACAGGATGTGGAGATAACTCCAGAATTAGCACTCAGAAGAGAGCCATTAAAAATTGTTGGCAAAGAAACCAGGGAACTCAGAAGCAAAAAGGTTCATTTAGTTAAAGTGCAGTGGAGCAGTGATCCTAGAGACTGTACTTGGGAAACTGAGGAAAGCATTAAGCAAGCTTATCCCAAATGCAGAGTGGATATCTCTGACTAACTCCGGTGCAAGGTACCTTCACCATACTTTGCATTTACATTTTATTTCCTACTTTATTGTTGTTTCCTTTTCGAGGACGAAAAGTTTTAGGTAGGGGAGATTGTAATAACCCGGAAAATACGAGCCAATTTAAATTTTTTAAATTGATTATTTAAAAGCAATTTGAACCATTGAAATAGAATATTTCAATAAATTAGTGAATTAGAAATAGTGAGTCAGTTTGAAAATTTGAATTCAAACTTTGACCGACTGTGCATGGTGGAAAATATAACGGATTTTAGTGAGACCAAAAATATTTAAATCTGTTAGTCAATACCTTTCTAACGAATCTGAAAAATCGAAGTTTCATAACGGGAATCAAAAGTTATGGCCGAATGAATTTTCAGAAGAGTCGGTATATAGAATATATAGGCCTGGAAAATTGATATTTTTCATATGGCCTCGGAATTCGACGAAACCACTTTTGTTGGGTCCGGGATGTCAAACTATTGCTAGGTTTCAAATTTCATAATTTTTCGAATCAATATGTGAGCATGGCAAAAGAAAACGCGTTTGACCGGTTTCTGTTGAATTTAATCGACTGGAAATTGGCCATTTTTCAAACGGTCTCAGAATTCGACGAAACTAGTTTTGTTAGAACCGTATCGTCAATACGAAACTAGAAAATATTTTTCTGGAATTTTTCTAGTTAGTATGTGACCCCGGTAATTTGAAATGTACGTTTAAAATTCAATATAAGGATTTAAATGTAATTTCAACGGAAACTGATTGTAACGATCAAACCAGCTTACGATACATATCCCATTGTGTTCGGAATGGGGGTAAAACGCTATGGACGACAGGCGGTAGGCCTCGTTTCGAGGTCGTATGTAAAAGTCAACCTTTTTGCAAAATTAAATAATTAAATAATAATAAAAAAAAATTATTATTCCCTCCTTTTCTTCTGCTTGCCCCCCCCCCCCCCCCCCCGATTCATTTACCAGAAACGAAATGAAAAAAGAAAAAAAAGAAAAACCTAAATCAAATCGAGCCGCCGCCTCCCTCCAGACATCGCCGCCGACGAAGACCTCGACGCCGCCCTCACCTCGAAGCCGCCGCCCTCACTATCGAAGACCCCGCCCTCACCTCGAACCCCTCGCGACGCAAATCGAAGCCGCCGCCCTGAAGCCTCGACGCCGACACCTCCGAACACCACCACGAAGCCGCCGACGCCTCCTTCTTCTTCCCTCCCCTTCGCAGGCTACGGTAAGAAATTAGGTTATTTTATTTTTGTTTTTATTTTTGTTTTGCAAAAAGAAAAAAAACCGATTCCTTTTAAATGATTTAAAAAAAAGTAATTTCTGATTTTTTTTTAGATTTAAAAACTGAATTTTTAAAGATTTAAAAACTGAATTTTTAAAGATTTAAAAACTGTATTTAAAAAGAATATAAAAACTGATTTGATAATGATATAAAAACTGATTTGATCAAGATGTAAAAACTGTTTTTTTTAATGATGCAAAAACTGATTTGAAAAAGAATATAAAAACTGATTTTTAAAGAAGTAAAAACTGATTTTATTTTAAGGTTTAAAAAGGGTTTAAATTTTGAAATAAAAAAGGTTTAATCTTTTAAAGGAAAAAGATTTGAACTTGCAAAAATAAAGATCATATTTTTAAAAAGAGAAAAAGACAGAATTTTTATTAGGTAGAAGAAGTAAGATATGATTCTTATATTTTTAAAGTAATAAAAATATAATTTTTACATCATGGGAATAATAAAAATATAATCTTTATATATTTAATAGCGAAGTCAAGATGCAATCTTTATATATTGAATAACATAGTAAAAATTCGATTTTTACCTATGTAGAAAATACGGGCAACGAAAGCGACAAGAAGGCGAAGTAGGCGAAGATTTCCATAAAGGAAGAGTCGTGTTATTGGATAGCTATTGGTGAGAATTTCTCACTCTTCAATTTCTTTATATATATATATATATATATGTGTGGAAATAAAAGTGAATTGCTATATATAAATATATATATATATATATATATATATATACGCCCCCTCGTCCACAAACCATGGACGATATTTATTGGTTGAAATTGTTGTGGAAATTGATTGACGGCGAATTGTTGTTTGGGATTGTTTGTGGTTGATATTGAATTGATTGTGGTTGAAAAATACCCGTTTGTGATTGGAAAATATTTGGTTGAAACCACATAGGATTAGTTTGTGGAAATGAAATAAATATATACATGCCGCCTGCGTGCGAACTAGATGCATGATCCCCATTGTCAAAAACCGCGAGGTTTTAAGGTAGAGCGAGGAGCCGTACTAGGGACGGTGCCGGTTTAACTACCCTGCCGTTATGCTGCCGAAATTTTGAATAATCTTTGTGTGTTAGAATTATTTTCATATGTTGAAATTATTTTACATGCATTGAAATTAAAGTCATATATTGAAACTATGTCCATGTATGGAAATTGTTCATGTGTTGAAATGTGAAGTGTTAAAAATAGCCACTTGTTCAAAATAAACATATATGAGTTGAAATATTCATTAATTAGCTAATGAAATGATTTGCACCTATTTATGTAAAATTAGAATGAATGGTGTTTTTAAACCAAACAGAAAGCAAATATGAAGTTGAATAGAAAATGATAAATGATAAGAACTGTATATATATGTACATGCATATTCATTGAACAGGTTATGGCAAAGGGGCTAGAGAAGAGGAATAAAATTTTGTGCCCGACAAATAGGTACACATTTACTGTTTTGTTTGGGTGATGATTTTATGAGCTTGTTGGCTAGCCGCTTGGCTTTTTCTTTTTCTTTTTGAGATTAGAAGGACCGGGAACGCTATTTGCGATTTCCCGATGCTCCCGGTGCAGGGGAGGTTATGGCGAAATTTTCCAAAATTTTAGGGTGTTAGAAAAATATTTGAAGTGAAAACGATATGGAAACCATTGAATGAACTATATTTATATAAATATATAAATATAAATATAATTAAAACGAAACGTGGCCGTGCAGTACATATTTTGAAACCGTGATTTCAAACGACTAGTGCGGAAGATCCGACCATTGGATTTTCCCGAAACCTCAACCGTTGGGTTCGCCTTGGAAATATCTTTCCAACGGCACCAACTTTGTGAAGATCCGACGGTTGGATTGTCTGGAATGTTTAATTCAAAATTAGTGAAAAACAGCGCCAGAAACGATTATATTTATATATATATATAAATATAATTAAATTAAATCGAATAACGACGCTGCAGTTCGTAAATTGAAATCGTAACTTCAAATGGTTAGTGTGGAAGATCCGACCGTCGGATTTTCCCAAAACTGGAACCGTTGGATTCGTTTTGAAAAGACCTTCCTAATGATGTAAAATTTGTGAAGATCCAACGGTTAGATTTTCCTATATGTGTAAAACAAAATTAGTGGAAAGCAGCGCCAGTGCATCGACACGACCTGAAACGTCGTTTAATTAAATATGGCCGTTTTAAATTAAATAAAAATGGCGATATATCGTTATTAAGTGCTATAAACGATATAGAGTGGAAATAAACCAATTTTGTTGTGTTTGCTTGATATGTGATGGTTGAATGTATTTGACGTGAAAATTATAACTAAATAACTGAAATGTGAATGTTGAATAGTTCAACCCTGTGATTAATTGGTTTGAAAATCTAAATATACGTGGGTTATTTGAAAAGGCCGAGTTTATCTCATTTCAAATAATCGATCGACGTTGAGAAGTCGAAGGGTCGAAGACGACTGAAGACCGACGATCTCCACGTTGGATGGATGGGCACTACTGATGCTCGTGATTGGAGTAGCTACCATGAAGGAATTGAAGTAGTAGCCGTCCAAACATATTGTTGATTGTACGGATATGCGAGGAATTGGTGCCTCCGGTTTCGTTCAGACCCAGAACGGACTTGTAAATGGACTGTGTGTCTGACATTGGATTTTGTTCTGTGTTGATTGATCTCTGTTAAATATATATCTGTTTGGCGGCGGAGAATTTATTCTCTTGCTTAACGCCCTTCTCTGAGACGTACGAGCTCAGAGGTTATGTATTGACAGAAATCAGTCGCATGGAGTGGATTGCCTGTGTGGCACGCCTAAGTGGCATATGATCAAGGCTTCTGTTGCAAAGCAAAGTCTTGTGGTTGATGATCAAAGCATGGTCTGTGTGACGTAGCTTTGTGTATAACGTGAATTCGCGAGCCTCACACCTCGGTATGAGTAAAAAACGGGAGAGTGACTGCAGGGAGAGCACGACGTTTCTTTCTAGCTAAGGTGGTGTCAGTGACCTACCAGCCCTGACATTATATATACTTTTCACCTGTGTGGTTGTTGGAATGCGAGGCGCCTCGATATAGGTCTGTAAGGACCGGGAAACGTGTGTTCAGGAATTGCCAATCCTCAAAAGTAAGAGAGGACCGGCCCTGAAGATCCAAGGATCATAGTGGGGTCCTGGGACATTTGCTAGAGTGTCTCGAATCGGAGAGGAGCTTGCCCCTTGCCTCGACTCATGAAGGAATCCAATTTCCAATACGATATGTGCGGTTGTGATTGTATTACTAGTACGGCGACATAGTAGATGGTAGCTATGTCGCCTAGGATTGATATTTATGATTGAATTTGCTTTTGAAACATATATGCACTAGTAATAATATCAAACACCCTTGTTTAATTCGTATGAAGCATCTTTGGCCATTATAAGGTAAAAACTCTATCCTCCGGCTTGTGTTGCATTGTGTGATGGGACCTGAGTCTTATAATGGCTTCATTTTATAAAAGCATTGCGTTGATTTAATCGTTTGTTTTATTTCATGCACTAGCACTCATTGGAGTAAACCCGTTCCGCGAAAGTGGCGTGGTCCTTTGATTTGCCTTGTTATTATTGTTAATAAGTTGAATAGATTTCTCATACCAGTCCCATGACTGACTCGTAGTTTGTTTCACCTTGCAAACTCGGGTGCCCTCATTTTCACACGGGCAGCCTAGTTACAGGTTTCTGACGCACCTTTTGGCTCATGGCGAGGCTTGACTACACCGTGCTGACTTGGATTTTCTCCGCCATTATTGTATCTATATTATGATTCCGCCACTGGCGATGTAGACTGATATTCCTTTTGTGTACCCTTTATGTATGATTCCGCCTCTGGCGATGGTGACTGATTATGTATCATTATGCACTAAGTTGTATCCTGTACTGTGCTTCTCTGATGTGATGTTATCTATATGATTCCGCTGTCATATGTGTGTAAATTATTCTATTTTCTGTTTATGCTATTATCTGTGATATGCTAATGATGATTAATGTGTTATATTCCAATGATTATCCTAAACACCGTGTCACGGGGTTTTGGGATCGTCACAATAACTATGCACGAGTGAATGAATTTAAAAAAATTTCAAAATTAAAAATATTTATAAAATATTTACTCATAAATCAAAATCTCAACCCATTCTCCCCCTTTTGTTATCATCAAAAGGATACAGAATTTAAAATATAGATGAAAATTGACTAAAAATATAATTTCATCTTAAGAGAAAAAACGGTTGTCATAAATCTCAATCAGTCAAACAAAAATCATAATAAATTGAGAACTAGTGGCATATTTCACATTGTAGAGAATGACAGATTTACGATGAAATTTATATATAATGGAGAGAGTTAAAAAAATGATTTTCAATTATTTTCAAAAGAATTTTATAAAATTGAGTATAAAAACAGTGATGGATTTGGACTATAGTTAATAATTCAATTTAAGTGACAAAATCGAATAATCTCAAAACCTAATACCCGTCAATCAACAAATCATAATACGTCATAAGATTTCAACACATTTCACAGATTAGAAAGATGGATTGATAGGCTGGTTTTTATACACGGAGGAGGATTTCAGTTTAATTTCAATTTATAGCACATTATTTCCTTTATCTTTTATTTTTTATTTAAGAGCACACTGATCACGCATAACCAGAGCTTGGATTTTTAAATGAGGTCAGTCGCAGCTTAAATTATAAGTTGTCTCTTAACCATGCATGACCAGATCTTGGATTTTTATATGAGGTTAAAGACACACTTATATATTTGTTATATATGTTTATCATTTCAGCTTTAAAAGGAAAAACTCCTCGGTAAATAGAACCGATATATGGACGATAGAAAATGGGGTAGGTAAAGAAATGGACTGTGAAATAAATTTATAAATAAATTATATTATGAAATATGATTAACTGTACCGAGATCATTGAAAAAATTCAATTGTCACTAATTCTGAATAATAACATAACCACAATTCCATCACAAATATTTTCGCTGTTTATTCGAAAATTATTAACTCTCCACATTAATATAAAATCATAACAGATGGTAGGAGGATGATAGGAAATGAAGATGGTCGTGAAATAATTGTCAGTTCAAAGATATTATAATAAATGTTCAACCATCATGAAAATCTAAATAAAATCTCCTCTTGTTGTGAAATATACTGCAGTCACAATTCATCACAATTTCAAAATATATTACTAATTTTGATGAATTATAAATACAGTTCAATTTGGATATAGATTTCGATTTCTGAATGAATAATCAATAAACGAAAATCAATTACAAGAGGGATACGGAAATTTATACAGAACAAGAGGGAAAAATTTGTACAAGGCAAAAAGAGTGTGTGGATCTATAAAAGGTGATGATTAGAATCTAAGTACAGATGAGTGAGACAAATATAAAGCACTTCTGATACCACTTGGTGTCTCTATTAATGAAAAAATGTAACAAGATACTGGAGACAAACCATGATATCGCAGACAACAGAAATTTAAAGCCCAAGTAGACAAATTTAGCACAGAGTAGTAGACAGATCAAATATAAGCAATTATCTAAGAACAATATCAGAGCAGTACAAAGACAGTTTCCAAGCAGACAAGACAAGATGATGGTCACATAAAAAAAATATTTCATGATCCCAGATTAAAAAATATACTTTATTTTAAATCATTTGAAGAAATGTGAAAGTATTAGGATTTAACGAATCAATCACACCAGGTTATATTTCGGATTCAAAATTATGAATGAGATTCAATAAATCAATAATTTCAAATGATTTTAAACAAACATATATTCAAATCAAATAATCATGAAATAAAAGTGATATTTATGACCATATTTTCAAAAGAATTTTCACAAATATTTTTGACAAGTATAAAGAATATTCAGATCATTTACATCTAATTTGAAGGATATTCATGATCCAGAAAATTTATATGAAATCACTTGAATCAATGTCGAGTTTTGAGATATAATGAATCCATCACACAAGATTGATATTTTTAAATTTATGAGGTGTGTGAGATTCATAATATCAAGAATTTCAGATGATTTCAAACAAACAAACTTCGACCATAATAATCATGAATAAAGGTGAAATTCAAGATGTATCACTGTGATTCAAGCCAATCCGAAAATCAATGAAATTATCATGAATGATAAGAAGCAGTGTACTATAATGAGTATAATATTTTAAGTGTTTCCAAAATGAATTGGAAGAAACTCAAAACAGAATAAGTGTGTGAATTTCATTAATTATTCAGATCTTCAAAAAATTTGAATTCGAAATGATAGTGTTCAAGATATAATAGTGTTCAAGATATGATATTAATGCTTCAACACTATTATGAATACAGAAAAAAAACTTCAAAATAATTGCAGATATTTACAAGATTAAATTCAAGATTTGGAAATAATTAAACCATCAGAGTTCTATTCAACTAAAGCAAAATTTCCAGAAAAAAGTTCTACAATTTGAAGTTAATGAAGCCCATAAAGAAACAAAAAAATATGGCAGTGATAAATTAAAAAAACGAAGAAAAATAGAAGGGGTAGAGGAGGGAATAAACACAGAAAATAAAAATAGAGAGAATATACAAAGGTGAGTTTAGAGATCATACCAGAATCCAATGTAAAACAGAATCTCTAACTCAACAGTCTTGGCTTAAGGAACTGTGAATGATTATAGAAGTATTGAGCAGCTTGAATCCAAATCTCTTTTGCTTAGCAGTTCCTCAGCCATCTCTGGTACCTAACAGTTTAGAGAATCGAGTGGTCTAACAAAATTTGTAAAACCACTCACAGTTTTGTTCATAGCTTTAGGTACCCAAACTTGTTTATATAACAATCCATCAGAATTTACCAAAGTACCTTTAGGGACCCTGATCGTTTGAAATTAGACGAATTCAGTTTACTTCTTTTTGAGGTCCAAGAATGATAGAATGGTTTGTTGTAGAACAAATTCTTATTTTTTTTATGTTTCAAAAAATCTTTTGAATTGCCAGAGTTTAAAAATTCAAAATAATCTTTTCCAAGATAATTTGAAGTGTCTTTAAAATCATTTGAATTCATCCTATCAAAACGATTGATATTCCCAAAGCCAAGACTAGATTTATTTCCAATAGAAACTTGGTTTTGTAACAGCATATTCAATGATTTTTCCTCATTAGAAAATTTATCTAAAGTCGATTCTAATCGTTGAATTTTGGATTTTAGAATGCTGTTTTCTTTACTAAATTTGAGGAATTACTTATAGCGATCTTCTGTTCAGCATTGGACTGTTTCAAAACCAAATTCTCATTTTCAAGCAATTTAATTTTGGCTTGGGATTCAGAAATTCCAAGTTCAAGTCATTTTTGCTTTTCAGACTCAAACTTCTTGGATTTTTCAATCACATTTTCAAGTTCTTCTAAAATCAAATTTGATTTCAACAAGTTCTCCTTTTCAGCAATTTCAAATTTGGAATTTATATCTATTTTAAAATTTTCAAATTCCTTTTGCAGAAGGTTATTCGAGTTTGATAACTCAGTCTTGTTCTCATTTAAGATCAGAATTTCATTTTCAAACTTTTGAATATTTTTATTGAGATGAACCAGATTGGTTTTCAATTTCAAACAATTTTTGCAAACTAAATTTGAAGAATTTTTAACATATTCTAGTTGAGATTCCAAATTATCAATTTTGCTGGTCAACTCAAAATTCTTAGATTTCAGAGACTTATTTTTCAGTTGAAGTTTATCAACAGATTTGGTTAAATCCAGACACATGTAAACCAAATCTTCATATGAGAGATTTTCTGTTTCAGCATTTGTTGATTCTCCATCATCTGATCCATCTGAATTTTCATCTCTATGACTTGTCAATCATAGATCTGAATCAGAATTGACATTCTGGGATTTTGAGCTGTGGTAGTCAGATCTTCCATACTTCGTATTGAGAGTATCCCAGATTTCCTGTGCAGATAAACAATGACAGATAAAATTAAATTGTTCAGTACTAAGATAATCAAATATAATTTTCATAGCACGAGCATTGAAAGTATTATCTACACTATTAAACCCATTGATAACAACATCCCAACATTTAATATTAACAGATTTTAAACAAGATTCCATTTTGGATTTCCAGTTTAAAAATTCTGTTCCATCGAAAATAGTTGGAGATGAACTGGACTGGCTCTTTATCGGTTGACAACTAGGATGACCCATGACTCTAGAGTTAATGAAATAACCCGCTCTGATACCACCTGTTGGATCTAGATTAACCCTAGAGGGGGGGTGAATAGGGTTTATCACAGTTTTTAACTGAATTAAAAATCTAACGAGGTATATAACAATAAACAGATCATAGAATATAGCAGAAACAGAAATGCAGAAAATAAATCACACACAGATATACCCAGCTTCGGCAAAACCCTGCCTACTGCTGCATTCTTAAGGTTTCGACTATGTGATAGAACAGATCCCGCTTACATACCCTGTAAACTTGTACTCCCTGCTCCTGTACTAACCCTACACTCAAAACCCTAGACTGGTTGATATCCCCTCAACTAGATTTTCCCGTATTACAAACCCGTAACACGTAACCCAGATTTTACATACTCTGTCAACTGTCAGTCAACACCCTGACTGATTCTCCCTAAATTTTTGAACTATTTGATTGTTTTACAACTCGAAATAAAAAATAATAATACCAAAACGAAATTAAAAAATAAAAAGAACCCTAGTTTTAAATTGAGAAGAGGAGTTTAAATTATTAAAGGGTCATCTCTTTTCACATATGCTTGGCCGGCCCATTCATTTGCGTTGCACCCTTATGACTCGATCCCTTTCTCTCTAAAAATGGCGGCTCTGATGAAAAACTAGGGTTTTCAAAACAAATTACACCAAATCGATGCTTTGATTGATGATACTGAAATCTCTGTTGCCCGAGTTGATGCTCTTGATCAATACTATTCTCTGATGCCTCGATTTGGGATACGGCGTGGAAAAACAAATGATCGAAGCCCCAATTTCAATTGTGAGTTTTCTGATGTTTCTTTTGATTCCTTGAATATGTTTTTGTGGGTTTTTTTTTATGCTTGCCAGTGATGTAAATGGTGTAGTATATAGGGTAAATTAGAAACCCTACAACTCTGATTTCATGATAATGGCTCGATCTGATTGTTTGGCTTTCCCTTTTTGATTCCACAACTTTGTATGAATTTGAATCTGCTCTAATGATATGAGAAGTTCTTGGAAAGAATTTATTTGTGGCCCCTTGAATTCGATTGATGCATTTCTGGAAATGATTAAAAAAACTGGAAAGAAACATTCTTGTTAAAAACATATTGTACATTGTTTAGTAAAACAGGAAACAAAATAAATTCTTTCTTCGATTGTTGTCTAAAGAGATTCTTGATTCCTTAATCAAATCAGCAGTGAATTTTTGCCACATATGTTTGTCCACACTCGAATTTGAATTGAAAAGATAATTTGAAAAACTTGCCCAAAAAGATTCAAAACTTGATTTCTCAATTTGCTGATGCAATTCCTGATTTTCTGAAATGCTTAAAACATGCTTGCCAAAAACAGATTTGTTATTTCTGGAAGAAAATTAAATGCTTTTGATTTCTTTGCTCCATCCCATCAACTATATGCTGATTATCTGCATTTGATATAAAGATGTTGCCATGCCATATTTAAAATGAGCTTGTCCATTTGTGTGTAAAAAACTATTTATTATTGCTGCACCATTCATATGTGGTTGACAAAATTTTGGCCTATCTCAATTCAATGCTTTTTCTTTGTTCGTTCATGAAAACATGTTGGCTTGTATGTGTTGTTCCTGTGTGAATTTCTTTGGTCCTTAAAACTGCGTGAGTATTTCTGGAAATGTTTTAATAACTTTCCCACAGATTTCTTCATAATAAAATCTGGAAATCATTTTAAACATGATTAAGCTGAAAGCTACTTATAGAATTGGTTTTGCTGGTTCTTATGAATCATGCACTGAATTGACTTGTACATGCCTTGTGCCATGTATTGGCTTATGTATATTTGCTGTAGCTTGAAACTTGATTGAGCTTTGAACTTGAGCACGTGTTGAATCATTGAGTTTTGTCCACTTACATTTGTTGTTGGCCACCACTTGCATGCTTGAACTGAACTTCTACATATGCTGCCATGTATTTTGTACTAGAACATTATCATGCTGAACCATTAAAACTGTTTGTACATGCTGTATGCTTGTTATTCCTTGGCTGCTTAGAAATTTTCCCATGCTACTGTTATGAATATTGTGCTGCTATATAACTGCAGCTTTCACTACATTTTGGCACCATTGAACATGTTTCTCACATGTATATCTGTACATGAGCTTTGTTTCATTTACTTGCTCATCTTTGAGTTGCTGCTTGTAGACTTGCTATAACTTCTTTGTGAGCTGCACCTTTCTGTTGTGTTCACCCTCTTGTAGACTTGATCATGCCACATTATGCTTGCATTTGTGTATTGTTGTTTTGATTGCTTATGCTGAAACTTGCTATTGCTGTTGCCATCTTGTTGTAGCCTTGTTCTTTTACACTTGAATATGCTGATCTGCACTGAGTCGAGTTGGTCCATGTGGCTGCTCCTCAGTCGCAACACTGATTGGCGAGGCAGTGCACACGTGTATATTCATGCACGTGTGTACATGCAGCCATTAGACGAGTTTTCCAGTCCCTGCACTGTAATATGTGTATGTACATACACATGTATGTGTATACATGTATCGTGCGCGTGCTATATTTATATATTAGATCAATTCATGAAAAATGATGAGAAACACACCAGAAAACTGAGGCAAATAAAATTTTAAAATAAAATTTATATTTGCACATATTTTGTTTCATTTCTATTGCGATGTACTGTGTGTGTTTCATATGTGACAGGTAAGCCAGAAGATGACTGGACTGGTTTGACTGGACTGGCTGAAGAACGCCGTGAAGACAAAAGATGAAAGACAAAAGTCAGAAGACAGTGAAAAAAAAGTGTGTGAATGTATATAAGTCTGTATGTGTCAATGTGTAACTGAGTGAATGTATGTGTAGATGCAAAATGTACCGGGTGTGAGAGTTGTAGTGAAGAGATTGTACTGTTTATTTGTAATAAACAAATTGTTTGAAATAAAATATCATTTTATTGTCGTTAAACAAAATTTGTTTATCGTATACTGTGTATTTACAAGTACAAAATCTGTGAAGTGATTAAATAGTGGAGTTGTAAATAATTTTACTGTTCGAGTGTTTGAAATATTATATTTATATTTCAATAAAATACTGTAAGAAAATATGAATATCTATACAGTCGTATTCTATTTAAATATAAATATAATATTCCTGTATGTGATGTAGAATAACAGTACGATTTCAAACACATTAATAATAATATTTATTTGGTTGTTATCATCAAACAAAAATCATATAATTATGTATACAACACCGTTATATACAACAATCATAAGTCACTAAAGTATCTTTTTTCTCTGAAGGATCTAAATCTCCGACAGCAAAGTTGGTTAGAATTCTTGGCTTCCTACGATTTCGATATCGCATACACAATAGGAAAGGGAAATGCGGTGGCTGATGCATTGAGTAGAAGACATGCCTGTTCAGGGGCTATGTTTCTTGAGTGGAAGCAACTGGAGTACATCGTTGGGTATGATTTCAGACCAAAGTGCGAATTGGATCCAGAAATGTTAGCAAGTTTGACGATTAGACCCACTTTGATTGAGCGGACCGGTTCCAGTCAGAGGGACGATCCTAACTTATTGAAAATCATCTCCAAATCAGAGATGGGCATCGATGAGGAGATGAACGAGTATGGGCTTGATCGAGATGGATGGCTTAGAAAGAATGGAAGACTAGTTGTACCCAATGTCAATGGATTGAGAGATGAAGTGCTTAGAGAATGTCATCACTCGAAACTGACTATACACCCCGGTGGTAACAAGATATATCGAGACATGAAGCAGACCTACTACTGGGAAGGAATGAAAAGAGACGTTGGGAAGTTTATATCCAAATGCATGAATTGCTAGCTAGTTAAAGCTTAGCAAAAGAAGCCTAGTGGTTTGTTGCAACCATTAGAAGTTCCAAAATGGAAATGGGAACAAGTATCAATGGATTTCATTGATGGGTTACAAAGGACTAGGTTGGGCCATGATAGCATTTGGGTGATTGTGGACCGATTGACAAAGAGTGCAAGATTTATACCCGTCAAGTAGAATAGAACGACAACTAAATTAGGTGAGCTATATATGAAATGGGTAGTGAGATTTCATGGAGTATCTAAAAACATTGTTAGTGACCGAGATCCATTGTTTAATAGTGGGTTTTTCAAGAGCTTACAAGAGGCGTTAGGATCAAAATTACACCTCAGTACCAAGTATCATCCTCAAACCGATGGTCAAACAGAGAGGGTAAATCGTAAATTATAAGATCTCTTGAGAGCTTGCATATTAGATTTTTATGGATCATGGGATGACCATTTACATCTAGTAGAGTTTGCATATAATAATAGCTATCAATCCAGTATTGGCATGGCTCCATTTGAAGCTTTGTATGGAAGAACATGCAACTCACCGTCATGTTGGTTAGAAACTGGTGAGAAGTTTGTGCTTGGACCAGATGTGATAAGAGAAACTTCAGATAAGATTAAGGTTATCCAACAGCGAATGAAGGCTGCCCAAGATAGGCAGAAGAGTTATGCTGATAAGAGGAGAAAAGATTTAAAATTCTCCATTGGTGACTTGGTGTTTGTCAAGATTTCTTCGTTAAAGAGCGTGATTCGATTTGGCAGGAGAGGAAGGTTAGCACCAAGATTTGTTGGTCCATTCCCAGTTCTCGAGCAAATTGGGAATTTGGCATATAAAGTTGAATTACCAGAGAAGACGGTGGGAGTTCATAATGTATTTCATGTTTCCCAGTTAAAGAAGTTTGTGCACGACCCTAGTGCGGCTATTTTACCGGATCAGTTAGATGATATCGAGGTTGAACCCGAGGCGGTTGGGAACCGCAGGCCTATGCGTATTGTTAGGAACGATACGAAGCAGCTTCAAAGGAAGGCGGTGAGACTAGTCAAAGTTCAGTGGGGTGGTGATGAGGTAGACTGTACTTGAGAAACAGAGGAGAACATAAGGAGGAAGTATCCAGAACTCTTTGCCTGGTAAGGTTTTTATATCGGTATAGTACTCCCTTATTAGTAAACTGCATGCTAGGATAGGCTTGTTGTGTTGTTTTGTATGCTTTATTGTTTTGTTAATGATTGGTAGGCATGCAGGATTCTTTGTATGTTTTGGTTTAAGGAATTTCGGGGATGAATTTTCTTAAGGGGGGAGAATATAACGACCCACATTCTACGCATCGAAAGATCGTAGAATATTTCTTTCTTTCTCATACGAAATCGTATAGCCATGTAACTTTGGGAGACGACTATTGGGGTCATTTCCCGTGTTCATGATTTTTGCCGATTTTTAAATGACCGTTTTGCCACTAGCTGATCTTGTTTTAGCCATAACTTTTGATTGGAAAGGAGTTTGACCTGAAACCACTTCCATTAGGTCCGGATGATGGTTGACCTTTCCGTAGAGTGGTCATATGTGAAAAACGGACTTACCGTTTGGGAGATATGGCTGAATTAAGGTTTAGAAGGTGAAAAACAGCTTAACCGGGTTTAATTGGGTTATTAACAGCTAGGCTCAGTGGGGGATTTCGGGATTTGGAGTATTTAAGGGCTGTTAGGGTTTAGAGAACACCCTTTTCTCATTTTTCATCCTCCACTTATCATCCCTCTCAACTTAGTAATGGCCTCCAACATCTAAAACACCTCTAAACCATTTTCTAATTGAAGATTTGGCTAAATTACACCAAATTAAGGAGAGATAACACCCAAGCAAGGTTAGATCTACTGTTAGACATCAGTATTCGTGCCAAATGGAGAATCATTTCAGATCTACGGTTTATTTGTGGCAAAGGTGAGTGATTTGCATTGATTTACACTAATTATGGTTAATTAAGGGTAATTAGTGCTAATTAGCGAATTTAAACATGATTAAAATCTGAAAAAATATTTATAAATTTCGAAATATTGTTTCAGGCCTCTGTTAGAAAATTTGGTTGATTTGATTAATTTTTGCTAATCATATCATTAGTTTTGCTTAAACATGCTTAAGGGAAAATATGGGATTTTGGCTATGTTTGATCCGTTTTATCCTATCAAATTGTCATTTTGGTGTTAGTGGTCAATTCTATATGTTTCTATGACTGTATGGTATGCTTTGTGATTGATTAGAAAATTAGATTTGGTCGAAAAAGCCGTCGAATAGCGTAAAACAGTCATTGGAAAAAAGTGCAGGAAATCAATCGAACCGGATCGGATCGGAGGGGAAGCACGAACCGAACCGTTTCCCCAAACTTTTGCATCACGAGTCGCCACGAGATAAGAGCTCACGACCCCGAACCGCTTGGAGATCTCGATCCGACCAGGAGCTCACAACCCGATCCGACCGGGAGCTCATGAATAGCTCACAGCTAAAGCCCCCAACCCGATCCGGAGCTCCATCACGAACCAATCCGATGAAGGCCTAATCCACGAGTAAATAGAGGAGTATGACTCGACCTGGAGACGAGCTCACGATCCGAACCGATGAAGGAAGGATGTCACAAGCAGAACTGTTGTGCCACAAGCTGGTGATTGGGCACGAACCGACCCGATAGGGTTAGCCAAGGCAAGAACCGAGGGGCTTGGACTTGAGACTTGACGATCACGAACCGAATAAGGTTGATGAAAATGGACTGAATGAGGAGAAGAGGCTGATTTGCATAGGACCTTGTTCCGAACCGATCGAGAGATTATGACCAAAACCCGAGACGCAAAGGTAGTCCAAATAAGAAGTAGAACTCGGGATCCAGTTGGGAACCAACGAGTTAACTTCATGAGTTGGGCTTTGCTGCGGGACATGTGCTAAGGGGTTATCGACGTCTATAACTTTGATTCACCACCAAAACAGATGTTAGGCTATGTATCAGTGCAGTGGGGTAGTTACTACTCCATGGGGAAGAGTGATCGTAGCAAGGCTATGAGCTAGTGCAGTGGAGCCATCATGACTCCATGGGGCAGACTGGACATAGCAAAGGATTAGTGGCTATGGATCAGTGTGTTAGAAACTCTATTGTTGGATTTTGATGACAACAACTATACAATTATACCAAAGAACTTCTAAGCTAACTTGCAGGTACATGGGTATCAAAAAGTGAAAAAGAAACAAGTTCAATACGAAGATACACAGTACAAAAGAGGATAAAAGCATATATATGAAGGATGCTAACCAATTACATTATGGCGCTTGAAAATCCATTTGGACTCTAATGATGGAAGAAGACAAGAAGAAACGGACTCAAGAGCTTCAGAAGAACTTATATCATAAGTTGAGTTTACATAAAGTCATTATAGCCTAGAAATGTTAAAGCCCCATAAATTAAATTCAAATTTCTAGAGATCGTACATGTCACATATATGCATATTGACAGGGGGAGTTACATATATAGTTGTCATTATCAAAAAGGGGGATGTTGGATCTCGCAATATGGCGTTTGGATTATGACAACTATACATGTACATATATATTATTATCGACTAATTCTATATTGCAGGAAGATATTTTTGACAATCAGAATCAAGAACAAAAAACGAAGATCACTTATATATTGTAAGAGTCTATTAGTCCTAGATTTATATGTTAAAGTCTTCCTTGATGACACACACACACATTTTATATATATATATATATAGTTTTCTAATTTAAACAAGGCAAGGAATAGGCAAGAAACAGAAAACAGACGTCTGGTCTGAAAAATTCAGACGTCTGTTTGCTGAAACATAATGTTTTTAAATACAATATTGAGATGTCTGGTTAATATATTTTAGACATCTGAAATGCCCTCGAAATACACTATTTCCTTGCAGACTTGATTTTTAAAATAAACAGACATCTGAATTTTATTTTCAGACATCTGAATTCTGAAGAGTTGCAACCTTTATGAAGAGACACAACTATTTAATTCATATCTCTTCATCAAAACTCTTCACGATCAGTTGTATCTTTTTATATATTATAAATAGAGAATTGCTTAGATGATCTAAACACCGAATTTTAATTCTAATTCTCTCTTTCTTATTCAAAGCTCTCTAAGTTCTAAAAAGCTATCTACTTTCATACTTGAGACTTTTAAACTTCCATATTCCTTCACGCACTTCACGGTTATCATCAAGGAAAGGCTATAGGAAGGGTGTACTTAATATTAGACAATCTGTGTTATCAAGAACACAAAAAGAGTCAACAATTATTCTGTATTAGCAAAGACCTCTCCAGTGGTTGAGGCAAGAAATCCCGTTCGGCTGTTCGGGTAATTGTGTACCTATTTCTCCGGGTTAAGTGAGGGTTTTAGTGTTAGTGAAATTCCAGAAGTGAGTCTGGGACTGGACGTAGGACAGTGGTCTGAACCAGTATAAATCGACTGTGTGATTTACTGCTTACTACTCTACCATATACATTATATCCTATACTGCTGCATATACTCTTTCAATTGGTATCAGAGCTTGGTACTCTAGAGATCGTAACAACATCCTAGAATAAATGGCAATAAAGAAATCTAGTAAAGGCATTAGAAAGTGGAAGAACAACAAAGCAGAAGCGAGGGAGCAAGAGAGAAAATGTTTAATGGCTAAAGTGAGATCATAATCGGTATGTGAGGATTCATTATATAAAGATCTTTTATTAGACCACGAAAAATTATTAAAAGATTTTAAAAGTTTGGGTAAACTTAATGCAATTATTTTAGCCAAGTCTAAAGATTGTGAGCAAGAAAATTCCAAATTAAAAGAAGAAAACAATTTTTTAGTCAAACAAGCCAAATGTTTTGAAAATACCTTAGAAGAGCTTGTTTTTCAAAAAGATTTCCTTCAAAAATAAAATGAGCGACTAGAAGATAAAAACAATGTTCTTTTAAACGAAATCAATCTCTTGAAAATTAGAAATGAATCATTAGAAGATTCTTTAAATAATTCTAATTCTTTAGTTTCGTCTCTTGAAAAAGAGAATGAAGCTTTAACTGAAAAGAATTTAGAATTATCTAAAGAATATGAGTTTTTAAAGGTTAATAATAATACTTTGCAAAATGAAACGTCTGATTCGAATGAAAATTTTGAAAAATTACACTCTTCTTTAGTTAATTCAGGATCTCAAATTTATCGTCTCGAAAATGAGAATAGTACTTTATAAAGGGAGAATTCTGAATTAAATAAGAAAATTGGTTTACTAGATTGCAAGACTTCTTTTAAAAATATCAATCGCGACTTTGGAATCAAATTTGAAAAATGTACAAATAAGTTGGCAAAATTTAATAAAGGTCAAAATGATTTAAATGATATTTTATCTTGCTCTAGACCTTTACACGATAAAAGTGGCTTAGGGTAGAATAAAACTAATCATAGAACTACTACTATATATGCTTTCATGTATTACAAAAATTTAACTCCTAGTACTAAAGCACGTGTAACTCGAAGATCAAATTTCTATAGAATTTCAAATGCTTCTATGACTAGAAACATTTATAATGGAAGTACAAAAGGAAATATTAATAGAAATTATCTAAGTATTGGGGTTCCTATAAATTGGAAAAACAGAGAAAAATATATTGATGATTATTTTGATTCAGTAGTTAAAAATAAAAACTTTATTTTCAAAGGTACCATTAAACCCTTGTGGGTATGGTTACCTTCTCTCTAATCCCTGGACCCTAACAGAGAAAGTGGGTACCAAAGTATATATATAATATTTGTTGCAGGTACACCACAACAAAAAGGAGGGTATTTCAGTATCTCTAATATCTTTGAAAACTGAGCACAAAGCTAAATCAGGGAATTTGGGAAAATAATAGTCACATACTTAGGGGAGAAATATTTATATATCACACATTCAGGGGAAGAAAATAAAGTGAAGACGACGATATTGATTACATTCCCTCATTCTTTTTTATAATGACAAAGGGGGAGAAATTCATGTGTATATTGATAGAGGAAGATGTTATAGAAAGAATATATTTTTAAATTGTATAGTTGTCATCATCAAAAAGGGAGAGAATGTTAGAAACTCTATTGTTGGATTTTGATGACAAAAACTGTAACACCCCGTGTATTCTATAACAGTGAAATTCACAAATTAAAGTATAATTAATTTCAAATCAAAGAATTAAGGGAAACGGGATACGCCATTGCGTTCGTCTCGGAATTCTGCTTGAGAAAGAGTCCGAGTTTGCGTAAAACGGACTCCGTATGAAGAAGATATGGCCTCCGGAAGTTTCAGAATCCAGTTTAAAATTCAAACAGACCAAAACAGCTCAGAAAAACAAATTTTAAAATTCAAAATCGGGCCCAATTGGCCAGGGCGGGAAAATTCCCGCCCAAGGCACCCAGGTCGACTTGGCAGTCGACCTGGGGTTAGCCAGGTCGACTGGGCAGTCGACTTAGGTAACCCGTGTCGACTGCCAAGTCGACACGGTGTCGACTGGGGTGCCGACCGGGCCCCTGAGCCAGGTCGAACCCAGTCCCCCCTGGCTGGCCTGGTCTGTGTTTGGTCGATTTTCTGAGCCTTGCCTTGTCACTAGGGATAGGTGTCAGCTCCTGCTTGGTCTCTCCTTTGAACGAACGGCTATTATTAAACCAAGCTTCATCGACGGTCTAAATCAACTCACAAACTCTATAAAAAGGAACTAAGACTAACCCTAATTCACACAAACTAAAATGGAGATGAGACCGTCATGCTGCTGAGGAGAGACTAAGGATAGCCGTCAGAAATTGAGGGACAATTTGGAGATAGTTTGAAAGCCTAAAGCAACGTCAATTAAAACAACGCCTACAACAAAGGATAGCATCTCCAAATTCAGAATTCAGATTCCTGAATTGAAGATTCGTCATACGTTGTAAGTAGAGTACTATTCCGATGTGAATAATTAATTGCGTTTGATTTGTGTAAAATGCGAAATGGAATTGTGGCGATAATAATATATATTTGTATGTTATTTTGATTCTAAACGATTTGGGAATGTTATGGTATACGATTGGATATTTGGAAGTATTTGACTTGAGTTGGATGTTAACAACGAAATCGAATTGTGGCGATAATAATCTATATTTGTATGTTATTTTGATTCTAAACGATTTGGAAATGTTATGGTATACGATTGGATTCATACAAGTATATGATTTATGTTGACAACCATATGTTGTGGTATTTTATTTAGGAATTCATGCAAGTATATGATTCACTATTATGCCAATATGATGTACATACTTCTATGATAACTTTTAGTGTGAATTTGGATACGACTAAGTACTATAGTTTATATGAATCTATGTTGGAATTAGCAAATCATACTTTTGTATTAGAAACAAAAGTAAGCACCTTTATGAACATGACTAAACTATGTTTGGTATTATGCCTAGTTGAAACATGTTTTAGGCCTAAGTTGTTATCAAAACCATATGGTGATATATGTGACACAATTAAGTTAGATTTACATTCCAATTGCAAGTTTACATGAACAGAATGATTCATGTTTAAGTATTATTTATGCCATGATTACATGAATAGAATGATTCATGTTTAAGTATTATTTATGCCATGACTATATGAATAGAACGATTCATGTTTAAGTATTGTTTATGCCATGATTATATGAATAGAATGATTCATGTTTAAGTATTGTTTATGCCATGATTATATGAATAGAATGACTCATGTTTAAGTATTGTTTATGCCATGATTATATGCTATTACAATGCAAGTTCACATGTGCCTAATCCATGTTAATTGAATCGTTATGTTGCAAGTTCATGCGTTCACACTCCCCTTTTTATGATACCTTATACACACCATGTTATAAGCCTCCCCTTTTCATATGGCTAAGTTGGGTTTAAATGTTAAACCCAACATATCTTATATTGTAGCGAACGTGTAAAACGGGTGTAATGACGTTTGGGTTAAAATATAGAACATATGTGTTGGCATGTTTGACGCATGCCAACAACCTTGAAAATCAATTAAGTGGCATAAATAAATTTTAACCAATAAAGATGAATTTCAATAATGGGCCGCAAATATTTACATATAAAAAGAAAAGAGACAAAATATGTAAATGTAGAAAATACGATGTGTTTAACCCGAGGTTGGATTGAGTTGTGATGTAAACCTGCCCGGAACCGCCCATCTGTCCAGTAGTCACAACAATTCCTATCCAATGCGGGTGGTTAAACACGGAGCCCAATAAGGACCCGAGGTTAGATTGAGTTGTGCCGTAAGACTGCCCGGACCAAACCGGCAACAGGCAGCCACATCAATACCTGTCTAATGTGAGAGGTCAAGGCTTTAATAAGACAATTAAGGCTGAGTCAGGATTGATAGGATTAAGTAAGTTAAATTAATACTTAATCAAAATGGAACATGCTAAACTAAACAGACTGATTGGGCGCTAGATTTATTAAACACTTAACCAACTTAGCATGTTGGCTAGAAATAGAAAACCTAGTAGCGGGGGACCCTTTTCAGCAGTAACCCTACAAGGTGTATCAGGATACCCTGAACTAGGCAGGGTGGGGCACGATTACTGGGCTGACTGTAAGAGGTCAAATCGATGGCGGTGGTGCAGCAGTGTAGGTTCTAACGGGGTGCGGGCGTGCACACACTCCGGCGCAGAAAAATAAGGCACTGGGCACCAGTAGCATACCTGTGCATTCTAGGATTGTGTCGGGCCGCCACCATGGGACTTGATACACCCCATGGTGGGACCAGCATAGGTAACTACAACAACGGGGGCCGTAAGACACATGTAACTATGCGAGTAGGAGCCGATCATCAGAAATGGATCACTTCACCCTGATTATGGGATGCCTGTTGGGAACTAGTTTATATGGGTACAGAGATTAATATGGGGTATGATAGTATTCGACCCTAGACAACTTAACTTAGTTTATGATGCTTTCCCATTTCCAGTTTATACTTATAATACCCAGTTCCTTATTCATAGACTGAATAGTCCCAGACTTACTCAGGCTTTATGTCTGACTCTACTTTTCTTTTGCCTTCTTTTCTTTCGTTTCCCCCCCAGGTCCACAGGGAGGGAATACCGCAGCTTGACCAGTTTTCACATCCAGCTTGTAGAGAAAGAATGTATTGCTTGGATCTTCTCCGTTTTGGGCTATGGCTTTGGGCAACAATTATGGGACTTATGCAGTTTATTTATGTTTTCTTTATGCTTCTTTAATAATGTAATCAAGACAGTTATGAAGATGTTATGTTTTTGGGAGAATTGTAAGACAAGTATGGCATGTTTTTGTGAACACGTATTTTAATGAAATAAAAGATGTTGTTGTTTTCCGCTATTCAAAAATATGTGTTCTTATATCTGTCTTGTATATCTGTGACTTATACTTATAAACCTCCACCAAAATTAGGGCATTCCCTTTGAGAGTGACCCTAACGGAGGTGGGGTGTTTCACTTGGTATCAGAGCATAGGTTTACCAGATAAGATAAAAAGTTTTGAAAATTTATTTTCAAAAAGGAAATTTAAAGAAGCCTTTTTAAAAGATAAAATATTATTTTATTTTAAAAAAGGCATAGTCCCCCAAAGCCATAGGTACTATCTCTTATCCTTCGTTTTGAATCTATCCTTTTTGTTTCAGCATGTCCGAAGAACATAACTTGCCAGAAGGTGTACCAATACCTGGTTGGTTAAGACGGTTCTTAGAAGCAAGGGCCACTCAGCCAGGTCCTACCGTTCCTCCTCCCCCAGCTGCAGGAAATCATCCAGCTGCAGCAGCACCTCTTCCTCCACCTCCTTCATGGGGAAACACTTTTGCTAAGATATGTAAAGATTTTAAAGCTATTGGAGGAAAGGATTTTCATGGAACTGAGTCCTTCGTGGCAGCTAGGAATTGGCCAAAGGAAACCGAGGACTTATTCGTCATCTTTGAGGTAGAAGATAGGCAGAAGGTACAACTGGCAGTATGGCTACTTAAAGTCGAGGCTCCCTACTGGTGGGAAGTCACTAATACAGAAAGACCGGTGGAAACATGGGAGGACTTTAGGGCAAGGTTTGAGGCTAAATTTCTCTCAGATGCGGAAAGGAGTTTGCAGTTGGAAAAATTCTTATTTCTTAAGCAAGGGAATAAGACAGTCAAAGAATATGTTAATCAGTTCGATGAGCTGGCTAGGTTCGGATTGGACCTAGTCAACACCCCGCACAAGAAGGCTCTCCGTTTTGTCAAAGGGTTGAATGAGCCATTACACAGTTTGGCCATGACCCATATACCCATGGGAGCTACGTATGAAAGGTTAGTACAGATGGCATTGCTGAACGAAGAGGATAAGGGAAAGAAAGAGACAAAGGCAGAAAGCTCTCAAGGGAAGAAAGAGGGTTTACAGCCTAAGAAGACATACTTTAAGAAGGGCGGGAAAGACAACAAAGAGAAGAGGAAGTGCAATTTCTGTGGCAAAGTGGGGCACTTAGTGAAAGATTGCCGGAAAAAGAAAGCCAAGATGAATGGTGGGTGCTTTTCTTGCGGCGAGACAGGCCACATGGCTAAGGACTGCCCAAAGAAATGAGGACAGGGGCAGAGAGCTGGATCCACCTCAGGGGCACAGGTTCATGTGCTAGAAGCGCCACCTCTGCAACAGCGAGGTATAAATACTTCTGTAGAAAATGTAGTTTATCTTTATGATCACCCCGTTCGCACTTTATTTGACTCTGGCGCATCACACTCCTTTATCTCGTCAGCTTTAGTAGAATCTCTGCACCTAGAAACTAGTATGGTAGAGGACCCCTTAATTGTTTCAAACCCAATTGGGGGCCCAGCTCATTTGTCTATGATCTGTGTGGGATTGAAAATTTCTATTCTAAGCGTAGAATTTAAATGTAGTGCCTTTGTTTTGGGCTTTTCGGGATATGGGTTGATTTTGGGCATGGATTGACTATCCAGCAATGGGGCCATCATTGATTGTGAGAAAAGGGTTGTTAGGCTCCTGACCCAGCTCGGTAACACTTTGGAAATTACTTGTAATCCCTCGTATGCGGTTATGCTTAGTTATCTTGAATCGTTAGATGCCTCTGTTGAAAATTTGCAATCGGTTAGAGTGGTCCGGGAATATCCGGATGTCTTCGAAGAGGTGAAGGGCTTGCCTCCGAAGCGGGAGATAGACTTCCGCATATATCTTGTAGATAATGCAAAGCCCGTTGCGTTGCCCGTTAGACACATGGCTCCGCGGGAAAGGAAAGAGCTCAGTAAATAGATTAAAGAGCTTCTAGAGAAGGGGTTCATTAGGAGGAGCATTTCAGAATGGGGCGCTCCAGTGGTGTTCGCCACAAAGGCGGATGGTTCACTCCGTCTATGTGTTGACTATAGGGAGCTCAACAAGCTAACGAAAAAGAATAGGCACCCTATTCCCAGAATTGACGATCTGTTTGATCAGCTTGTAGGAGCGTCTATTTTCTCCCAACTCGATTTAGCGACCGGTTTTCATCAGCTAAGGGTGGCTGAAGATAGCATCGATAAAACGACATTCAGAACCCCAGACGGCTTCTTTGAATGGCTTGCCATGCCTTTCGGCTTGACAAATGCACCTGCTTATTTCGTGGACCTGATGAGTAGGGTATTCAGAGATTTCTCAATAAGTTCGTAGTGGTCTTCGTAGACGATATCCTTATCTTCTCAAAGAGTGAAGAGGAGCATGCTCAGCACTTAAGGGCAATCATGGAAACTCTGCGAGTCCATCAGCTAAAAGCCAAATTCTCCAAATGCCACTTTTGGAGAGAAGAAGTGAGGTTCCTTGGGCACATAGTATCCAAAGAAGGGTTAGCTGTGGACCCCGCTAAGGTAGTAACGGTACAAGATTGGAAGACACCAAAGAACGCAACAGAGGTCCGAAGCTTTCTCGGGCTAGCAGGCTTCCATCGGAAATTCATCAGAGACTTTGCAAAGATATCAGCTCCGCTCACAAGGCTGACAAAGTAGAATCTTGTGTTCAATTGGGACTTGGATTGCGAGTTTGCTTACCAGCGACTGAAAAGGGCTCTTACAACAGCCCCAGTTTTAACGTTGCCAGATGGAAGCAAGATGTTCACAGTTTATACAGATGCATGTGGGACAGGGCTAGGCGCCGTCTTAATGCAAGAAGGAAGGGTAGTAGCTTATGGCGGGAGACAATTGAAAGTGCATGAAAAGAACTACCCGACCCATGATCTTGGGTTAGCTGCCATCGTCTTTGCACTCAAGTCTTGGCGACACTATCTCCTAGGTGAGAAGTTCGAACTTTACACTGACCATAAATCGTTGAAATATCTTTTCTCGCAGAAAGATCTTAACTTGAGGCAACAGAGATGGATGGAGTTTCTTGCATCGTACGATTTTGAGATCTCCTACACTCCGAGCAAAGGCAACGTAGTGGCAGACGCGTTGAGCCGAAAGAAACTGACCCTAAGCACGCTGTTTGTTGAAAGACAAAGCCTAGAGTTTATAGCCAACATTGACTTTAGGCCTTCCTCCGATTTTGTACCAGGCTTGCTAGCATCTCTCGAAGTACGCCCGACTTTAGTGGACTCAATAGGGACAACACAACGCGAAGACCCACAGCTTATGGAGGCGATTGATAGACTAATTAGGGGTGAGACTTCAAGTCACCTCAACAGATACTCCATCGACGATAAGGGTTGGCTAAGGCGAGACGGAAGACTATGCGTCCCACAGACAGGGGATTTAGTAAAGAAGGTTCTCGAGGAAGCGCATCACTCCAAGATGACGATACACCCAGGCGGAGATAAAATGTACAAGGACATAAAGAGGACTTTCTTTTGGAACGGCATGAAGAAGGACGTGGTAGATTTCGTTTCTAAGTGTATGGTGTGCCAACAGGTTAAGGCGGAACAGAAAAAGCCTGGCAGTCTGCTCCATCCTCTAGAGGTCCCGCAGTGGAAGTGGGATAGCATCTCAATGGACTTCATTGATGGGCTGCCTAGGTCTAGGAGAGGCAACACTAGCATTTGGGTAATAGTGGATAGGCTTACTAAAAGCGCCCACTTTTTACCTTTCAAAAGTAAAAGAACTGCCTCATCCCTAGCATCTCTTTACCTCAAGGAAATCGTTCGACTCCATGGAATACCATCCAACATTGTTAGTGACCGAGACCCTATCTTCACAAGTGAGTTTTGGCGGAGTCTGCAAGAAGCGGTAGGCACCCAGTTATGCTTGAGCACAGCCTATCATCCCCAAACCGACAGCCAAACAGAAAGAGTGAACAGAGATTTGGAGGACCTTTTAAGACTGTGCGTCCTTGACTTCGGAGGGACATGGGAAGACCATCTTCCTTTGGTGGAATTTGCCTACAACAACAGCTACCAAGCAACCATCGGAATGGCGCCCTTCGAGGCTTTATATGGAAGACCGTGCCGATCGCCCACTTGTTGGTGGGAGTCTACTAATAAGCTCATACTTGGACCTGATATGATCCGAGAGACTTTAGAGAAAGTAGACTTAATACGAAGAAGGATGAAGATGGCCCAAGACAGACAAAAGTCCTATGCCGATAAGAGGAGGAACGACCTTGAATTTGAGGTTAGGGACAAAGTTTTTCTTAAGGTATCTCCGCTAAGGAATGTTGTTCGTTTTGGGACCACAGGGAAGCTAGCACCGAGGTTCGTAGGGCCATTCCCTATCATCGAGAAAATTGGGAAAATGGCCTATAGATTAGAGCTACCCGAAAAATTGGCTGGAGTTCACAACGTCTTTCACGTTTTACATCTCCGAAAATGTCTACATGAGTCTTCTGAAGTGGTAGAGCCAAATATCCTAGAAGAAGCCGAAGTGGAACGCGAAGCAACCGTGAGGAAAGTTCCAACCCGCATATGAGGAACGGAAGTGAAGAAGCTACGCAACCGCGAAGTCAAGCTCGTCAAAGTTCAGTGGAGCGACGCCGAGGGAGACGCAACTTGGGAAACTGAAGCTAGAATACGCGCAGCCTACCCTTTTCTTTTCGAGGGTACATCTTTGATCTTTCCTTTTTCCTTAAGTTGCGCTTTTATCTATCTTTTTAGGTATATCTCCTCGACCTTATCTTTTTAGGTAGAAACCCTTTGGATGAAAACATGTAATTGAAACATGTTATGGCTGATGGTTGCAAGTGGTTGCAAGTGATTGCTAGTGGTTGCTCGTGGTTGCATATACACACACAATCTAGGTTTTAGATCGGCTCAGTCACTTCATATTGCATATGCATATATGTTTGCATTCGTATATGGTTGAACTTTAATGTGTTGTCATATGGATGTTGCATTTGTATGAATGATTATGCACTCATGTAGAGTCATGAATAGGAAAATTTGCATACATAATGGATTCATGGCACTTACATAATTCGCATAAAGGAGGTCAACTGAATCAGTAGACCGCCTGATTTTGCATTAGATAAGTACATGTACACACACACTTCGCATATGATCATGAAGCATTAGAAGTCTTTTAAGGACAATGGATGCTCGTGTTTGATGGATGAGTAGATGGATGTTTGGATGTTAGGATGTACATTCTTCCTGAACTTGAAGATTTCGGGGACGAAATCCTTTTAAGTGGGGGAGAATGTAACACCCCGTGTATTCTATAACAGTGAAATTCACAAATTAAAGTATAATTAATTTCAAATCAAAGAATTAAGGGAAACGGGATAAGCCATTGCGTTCGTCTCGGAATTCTGCTTGAGATAGAGTCCGAGTTTGCGTAAAACGGACTCCGTATGAAGAAGATATGGCCTCCGGAAGTTTCAGAATTCAGTTTAAAATTCAAACAGACCAAAACAGCTCAGAAAAACAAATTTTAAAATTCAAAATCGGGCCCAATTGGCCAGGGCGGGAAAATTCCCGCCCAAGGCACCCAGGTCGACTTGGCAGTCAACCTGGGGCTAGCCAGGTCGACTGGGCAGTCGACCTGGGTAACCCGTGTCGACTGCCAAGTCGACACGGTGTCGACTGGGGTGTCGACATGGCCCCTGAGCCAGATCGAACCCAGTCCCCCCCTGGCTGGCCTGGTCTGTGTTTCGTCGATTTTCTGAGCCTTGCCTTGTCACTAGGGCTAGGTGTCAGCTCCTGCTTGGTCTCCCCTTTGAACGAACGGCTATTATTAAACCAAGCTTCATCGACGGTCTAAATCAACTCACAAACTCTATAAAAAGGACCTAAGACTAACCCTAATTCACACAAACTAAAATGGAGATGAGACCGTCATGCTACTGAGGAGAGACTAAGGATAGCTGTCAGAAATTGATGGACAATTTGGAGATAGTTTGAAAGCCTAAAGCAACGTCAATTAAAACAACGCCTACAACAAAAGATAGCATCTCCAAATTCAGAATTCAGATTCCTGAATTGAAGATTCGTCATACGTTGTAAGTTGTGTACTATTCCGATGTGAATATTTAATTGCGTTTGATTTGTGTAAAATGCGAAATGGAATTGTGGCGATAATAATATATATTTGTATGTTATTTTGATTCTAAACGATTTGGGAATGTTATGGTATACTATTGGATATTTGCAAGTATGTGACTTGCGTTGGAAGTTAACAACGAAATGGAATTGTGGCGATAATAATCTATATCTGTATGTTATTTTGATTCTAAACGATTTGGAAATGTTATGGTATACGATTGGATTCATACAAGTATATGATTTATGTTGACAACCATATGTTGTGGTATTTTATTTGGGAATTCATGCAAGTATATGATTCACTATTATGCCAATATGATGTACATACTTCTATGATCACTTTTAGTGTCAATTTGGATACGACTAAGTACTATAGTTTATATGAATCTATGTTGGAATTAGCAAATCATACTTTTGTATTAGAAACAAAAGTAAGCACCTTTATGAACATGACTAAACTATGTTTGGTATTATGACTAGTTGAAACATGTTTTAGGCCTAAGTTGTTATCAAAACCATATGGTGATATATGTGACACAATTAAGTTAGATTTACATTCCAATTGCAAGTTTACATGAACAGAATGATTCATGTTTAAGTATTATTTATGCCATAATTACATGAATAGAATGATTCATGTTTAAGTATTATTTATGCCATGAATATATGAATAGAATGATTCATGTTTAAGTATTGTTTATGCCATGATTATATGAATAGAATGATTCATGTTTAAGTATTGTTTATGCCATGATTATATGAATAGAATGATTCATGTTTAAGTATTGTTTATGCTATGATTATATGAATAGAATGATTCATGTTAAGTATTGTTTATGCCATGATTATATGCTATTACAATGCAATTTCACATGTGCCTAATCCATGTTAATTGAATCGTTATGTTGCAAGTTCATGCGTTCACACTCCCCTTTTTATGTTACCTTATACACACCATGTTATAAGCCTCCCCTTTTCATATGGCTAAGTTGGGTTTAAATGTTAAACCCAACATATCTTATATTGTAGCGAACGTGTAAAACGGGGGTAATGACGTTTGGGTTAAAATATAGAACATATGTGTTGGCATGTTTGACGCATGCCAACAACCTTGAAAAACAATTAAGTGGCATAAATAAATTTTAACCAATAAAGATGAATTTGAATAATGGGCCGCAAATATTTACATATAAAAAGAAAAGAGACAAAATATGTAAATGTAGAAAATACGATGTGTTTAACCCCAGGTTGGATTGAGTTGTGATGTAAACCTGCCCGGAACCGCCTGGCTGTCCAGTAGTCACAACAATACCTATCCAATGTGGGTGGTTAAACACGGAGCCCAATAAGGATCCTAGGTTAGACTGAGTTGTGGCGTAAGACTGCCCGGACCCAACCGGCAACAGGCAGCCACAACAATACCTATTTAATGTGAGAGGTCAAGGCTTTAGTAAGACAATTAAGGTTGAGTCAGGATTGATAGGATTAAGTAAGTTAAATTAATACTTAATCAAAATGGAACATGCTAAACTAAACAGACTGATTGGGGGTTAGGTTTATTAAACACTTAACCAACTTAGCATGTTGGCTAGAAATAGAAAACCTAGCAGCGGGGGACCCTTTTCAGCAGTAACCCTACAAGGTGTATCAGCATACCCTGAACTAGGCAGGGTGGGGCACGATTACTGGGCTGACTGTAAGAGGTCAAATCGACGGCGGTGGTGTAGCAGTGTAGGTTCTAACGGGGTGCGGGCGTGCACACACTCCGGCGCAGAAAAATAAGGCACTGGGCACCAGTAGCATACCTGTGCATTCTAGGATTGTGTCGGGCCGCCACCATGGGACTTGATACACCCCATGGTGGGACCAGCATAGGTAACTACAACAACGGGGGCCATAAGACACATGTAACTATGCGAGTAGGAGCCGATCATCAGAAATGGATCACTTCACCCTGATTATGGGGTGCCTGTTGGGAACTAGTTTATATGGGTACAGAGATTAATATGGGGTACGATAGTATCCGACCCTAGACAACTTAACTTAGTTTATGATGCTTTCCCATTTCCATTTATACTTATCATACCCAGTTCCTTATTCATAGACTGAATAGTCCTAGACTTACTCAGGCTTTATGTCTAACTCTACTTTTTATTCGCCTTCTTTTCTTTTGTTTCCCCCCCAGGTCCACAGGGAGGGAATACCACAGCTTGACCAGTTTTCACATCCAGCTTGAAGAGAAAGAATGTATTGCTTGGATCTTTTCCGTTTTGGGCTATGGCTTTGGGCAGCAATTATGGGACTTATGCAGTTTATTTATGTTTTCTTTATGCTTATTTAATAATGTAATCAAGACAGTTATGAAGATGTTATGTTTTTGGGAGAATTGTAATACAAGTATGGCATGTTTTTGTGAACACGTATTTTAATGAAATAAAAGATGTTGTTGTTTTCCGCTGTTCAAAAATATGTGTTCTTATATCTGTCTTGTATATCTGTGACTTATACTTATAAACCTCACCAAAATTAGGGCATTCCCTTTGAGAGTGACCCTAACAGAGGTGGGGTGTTTCAAAAACTATACAATTATACCAAAGAACCTCTAAGCTAACTTGCAGGTACATGGGTATCAAAAAGAGAAAAAGAAATAAGTTCAATACGAAGATACACAGTACAAAAGAGGATAAAAGCATATATATGAAGGATGCTAACCAATTATATTATGGCGCTTGAAAATCTATTTGGACTCTAATGATGGAAGAAGACAAGAAGAAACGGACTCAAGAGCTTCAGAAGAACTTATATCATAAGTTGAGTTTACATAAAGTCATTATAGCCTAGAAATGTTAAAGCCCCACAAATTAACTTCAAATTTTTAGAGATCGTACATGTCACATATATGCATATTGACAGGGGGAGTCACATATGTAACACCCCACATCCGTTAGTGTCACTCACAAAGGAAATGCACTAAGTTCTGTGGAGCATTTAAGGTAAAAGATGCAGATAAATTACAAGACAGACAAAATTAAAACAGTAGAAAATAAACTTTACTTTATTGATAAAATAGTTTGTACAACAATTGCTTTCCAATACCAGAGTATCATCTGTCTTACAAAATAAAGAAGCATAAAATAACATTTATATTCCCCAATGTAGCATAAGCCATGCATAGCAGCAGAAAAGAGAGTCTGAAGCGATATATCCAAGAGTCTTTAAGCTTGGAAAGAGTAACAGTCCATACTAAGCAGAGCTATTCCCTCCCTGACTACCTGGGAGGGGGGGAACGGAAGAAAAGAAGACAAAAGAAAAACAAAGTCAGAGATAAAGCCTGAGTAAGTCTAATGGCTTTTAGCATGTGAACGGGATAAAGTTCATGACAGGAGTAAACTGGAAAATGGGACAGTACCAGAATAACAGACTAATATAAACCAAAGCAAGACAGTTTAAACCGAATATACTATCACACCACATTCTATATCTCTGCACCACCTAACTAGTATCCCAACTAGTAATCTGTATAAAGATGATAACGTGATCCCAATCCCTGTAATTGTGGTTGCCTTTAGGTGTACATCAATTATTTATTACCTAGACCAAATCTAGGGTTTTCTTTTCGAGCGCTTCCTAGATTCAACTAGGGTTTATGCGACTTATCTAATACTTTTGGGATTCATGATTTATGCCAGCTAGGTCCAACTAGGGATTATGCTACCTGTCGAACGATGCCCCTAGTCTAGGACACACTACCTAGAGTGGTATATGTTCATAGACTTTCCCCACGTATGTGTCGTGAATCGTTTATCGCTGTCTAGATGCACATGTCCTGAAATGTGCGACCCGAGTCCCGTGGCAGGGCTATTCTAGAAACACGGAACTCGGTCGGGATCTTTCAGATATCTGCCGACGCAGATGCTAAGGTCTGTTTTTCCAGTGGCTATGGTCCCACCTGACCCCACCCTCAACTAATGAAAGGCAATCCAAGAAAATCAAGCACGAGAACTATACTCCTGCCACCTATGCCCCACTTTATTATTGGCCAGCCTCACCCATAACTAGATAGCAAGTATATGGTCTGTTGGGAGTTCTCTGCCTTTCCGCATGCGTATCTCGACTGACTCAAGATGGTAGGTAGACGACGGGTCGCTATCACAGGGCCATTTGTCCTGCCGAATCACGCTGGTCCATCCTAGTCTTTAGGTTGCCTTATACTGCAACCAAGGCATACCTTTGGTTCTTCTAACGCAGAACTTAACCTCTGTAAGCCCAGGCAGATCATCTGCATTCTCACAGAGGGATACCAAGAGTACCCTCACGTCCCCTCGAAGCATCGGGCTTCGTAACCCAATTCGTTGGAGCCTTCTTTAAGATTAGATGGACGTTCGCTCCTCCTCGTGTTATACTAATGATTACTACTTAGTTTTCCTAACTAAGGTTTACCACTTAGTTTCCTGAATCGTCGTTTTCTTAACTAAGGTTTACTACTTAGCCCCTTTTAACTAAGGTTTACTACTTAGTTCTCTTTCTCGTCAAGTTGGATTGGTTAAGTGTCATTAGTCGATACAAGTTAACTTAACCCATTAATTTGTCATGTTAAACTGGTTAAGTGTTATCAGTAATTCACGTTGACTTAACCTGATCACAAACCAAGTTATATTGGTTAAGTATTTCTTATTACTTAACCCTACCCATTCACCTTGTATTGGTTAAGTGTCCGTTTTAACCTAACCTTGCCCATCTGTTTTAACTAACATGTTATAACGATTAAGTGTTCCCTTAGTTAACTTAACCCTAACATCTGTTTAATTAACATGTTCTAATGGTTAAGTATTGTCCCTTCATGTTTCAACTTAACCCTGTTCAATTTATCACACTATGATGGTTAAGTGTTCTAAGTTTACTTAACCCCACCCTCTAGTCCATCTAACATATTAAATTGGCTAAGTGTATTTACCTAACCTTGCCCACTTATCTAGCTACATGTTATAATGGATAAGTATTCTAAATTTACTTAACCTCACCCACTTATCTAATTATCAGGTTATAACGGTTAAGTGTCCTGAATTTACTTAACCTCACCCTCTAGTCTAGTTAATATGTTAAATTGGTTAAGTGTATTAACTTTACTTAACCTCACCTTCTAGTCTAGTTAACATGTTAAATTGGCTAAGTGTTTTCTTAGTTACTTAACCCCTACAAGTCTTGTCTTGTTAACATGTTAAGTTGGTTAAGTGTTTTAGTTAACTTAACCCTACCAATCCTAACTTAGCTTTGATCGTCTTATTAAAGCACCAACCACTCACATTAGACAGGTATTGTTGTGGCTGCATGTATGCCGGTCGGTTCCGGGCAGTCTTACGCCACAACTCAGTCTAACCTCAGGTCTTTATTGGGCTCAATGCCTTAACCTCTCACATTGGATAGGTATTGTTGTGATAACTGGACAGCCGGGCGGGTCCGGGCAGGTTTACATCACAACTCAATCCAACCTCGGGTTAAGCATATTCGTATTGTCTAAATTTACATTTTAGTTATGTAAATTATTCAAATTTAAGTTACTGCCAAATTTGTCTCTAATCAATCTCATTAGTTTAGGTATATAATTAATACCATTTTATGCCATAAATCACTTATGTGATTTTTAACCAATTTATGTCAAGTTTCCTATAATTACCAATTTTACCCAACGTTACCCCGTCTAAATATTAGGCTAACAATCTTAGCCTAATTTTCCGTCCGCATGATTTTGACATATAATATTAGGCTAAAAACTTAGCCTAATTTAGCGTACACAAAAATTGGCATAAAAATAATTCATTAACATAAACATGTCATAGGTGTAAACTTGCAAAATAATCGACATGAATATCATAACATTGCATAACATGCCACAAACTTGCATATAAATATTGGACCTAGTTAAATAGGTGTCACATGAATCATATAGTTTTAGCCTAACATAAAGGTATAACATAGTATAACCTAATAGGTGTCATATGAATCCACTAAAACATGGTATAACATGTTAATGCATAGGTCTAGGCATAACCTCAAACATAAAACTGGCGTAAGACAAAACTATATGTATAACTTTGACAACCACTTAAGGGTATGAACTTGCAACACATATGTATAAACATAGATCTAACAATAAACTTTCATATGAATCCTAAACGGATCTTGACATGGATCCAATTATAAGTTCCCACTAGCATAAAAACATGTGAATATAGATCTATTCTAGTCATGTAGGCACAATTGGTTTAAACATATATACATAGAGCCTACATGAATGATATAAATTTTTGTGTAAATCTAACTTGCAACCTATAACTTGCATAAACATGTATGTAGATCTAACTGTATACATACAATTCGCATAAGGTGTTGATTGTTTGATTCACAATACATAAAAGATTCAATAACCACAACATTCAAATTATCACAAATAACAAATATAAAACAACATCATCAACACTGATATATTTCCATATTACAATTTACATCAAATCATGACTTAATCGCATTCCCATCTAAAGAGCCACTATACTTACAACGCAAGATGGTCTTGTTTTCTGAGATCTGAGGTTCTGAAATTGAGATGCGTTCCTTTGGGTAGACATTGTTTTGATTCTTAGTTTTGAATTAGATTTGTTCTAGCTTTGTTTGTCTTTAAGCTTTAGGCGGCGGCCATTCCAAGCTATCTTACAGCAGCATGATGGCTCCAAGTTTAATTGTGTGAAATTTAATGTTACAGAATTACGGGGTGTTACATTCTCCCCTTCTTAAAAGAATTTCTTCTCCGAAATCTTCAAGTTAGGAAGAATGTGTCCTACCATCCAATCACCCATCTACTCAACCATTCAATCACAGGCATTCATTGTCCTTAAAAAGATTTCTAAATGCTTTCATATTTATATGCATAGTGTGTGTATATGTTTTTATCTAATGCAAAATCAGGCGGTCTACTGATTCAGTCGACCTCCTTAATGCGAATTATGTCAGTGCCATGCGTCCAATCATGTATGCAATCCTAATGATACATATCATTTCTATATGAGTGCACAACCATTCACTCAAATGCAACGTCCATATGATAACACATTGAGTTCAATCTGTAAACAAATACATATATGCGAATGCAATATGAAAGTGACTGAGTTGTTCTAGCGCCTATGGTGTGTATATGCATTCATGAGCAACCACTTGAAACCATCAATCATAACATGTTTCAAATACATGTTTACATCCATTGGCTTCTACCTAAGGATCGATGATACGTCCTAGAGGATATACCTTAAAAGCTAGAAAGTATGCATAAAATTTCTGGAAAAAGAGATCAGGGATATACCCTTAAGAAAAAAGGGTATGATGCTCGTGTCTAGTCTCCAGTCTTATATGTCGCACCTTCTTGAGCTTCACTATACGGTAACTTATCTAATTTAACTTCATGATTGTGAAGCTTCTTCACCTCCATTTCCAAGATAAAAAGATGTTAACCTTGATACTAGTGTATATACTAAGATGATTAGAGATCTTTCCTCTACTGCTTATCCATCATGTTACAAATCTGAGGGTCTAAAGTTAAAGGTTGCTATGTACTTTTTACCTCTCTTAAGGTCAGTCTTTCTTCCTACCTACGGCACCTGCCACAATTATTCATCTTCCACCTTTACCATCCTTGTGTAACATGTTTAAAGTTCTCTCTAAAGCTACCTCTATCGCACAAAGAACCCTACAAAGCTTGGAAGAAAATTAGCCGCAGGTGAAACTACCGCGACTATAGATGGAAGTCGGGCACTGCTTCACCCTTCGATAGGTATCGTAGTCTTATCAAGCTTACGGAACCATGCTGCGATGAGGTTACCTCCCAGAAAGCCAGGAGCCCCGAAGACTCAAGAAAGAAGGGGACAAGAATTCAAACAGAGAAAGATAGTGCGTATGGCTTTGGGGAATATGCCTTTAAACCAAATCTTTTCTTTTGAAAATGCTTCTTTTTTTTAAACCGTTTTGAAAATAATTTTTCAAATCTTTTATCTGATCCGGTAACCTTCAGCTCTGATACCACGTGTAACACCCCACATCCGTTAGTGTCACTCACAAAGGGAATGCACTGAGTTCTGTGGAGCATTTAAGGTAAAAGATGCAGATAAATTACAAGACAGACAAAATTAAAACAGCAGAAAATAAACTTGACTTTATTGATAAAATAGTTTGTACAACAATTGCTTTCCAATACAAGAGTATCATCTGTCTTACAAAATAAAGAAGCATAAAATAACATTTATATTCCCCAATGTGGCATAAGCTAGCCATAGCAGCAGAAAAGAGAGTCTGAAGAGATATATCCAAGAGTCTTTAAGCTTGGAAATAGTAACAGTCCATACTAAGCAGAGCTATTCCCTCCCTGACTACCTGGGGGGGGGAACGGAAGAAAAGAAGACGAAAGAAAAACAGAGTCAGACATAAAGCCTGAGTAAGTCTAGTGGCTTTTAGCATGTGAACAGGATAAAGTTCATGATAGGAGTAAACTGGAAAATGGGACAATACCAGAATAACAGACTAATATAAACCAAAGTAAGACAGTTTAAACCGAATATACTATCACACCCCATTCTATATCTCTGCACCACCTAACTAGTATCCCAACTAGTAATCTGTATAAAGATGATAACGTGATCCCAAACCCTGTAATTGCGGTTGCCTTTAGGTGTACATCAATTATTTATTACCTAGATCTAATCTAGGGTTTTCTTATCGAGCGCTTCCTAGATTCAACTAGGGTTTATGCGACTTATCTAATACTTCTCGGATTCAGGATTTATGCCACCTAGGTCAAAATAGGGATTATGCTACCTGTCGAACGATGCCCCTAGACTAGGACACACTACCTAGAGTGGTAGATGTTCCTAGACTTTCCCCACATATGTGTTGCGAATCGTTTATCGCTGTCTAGATGCACATGTCCTGAAATGTGCGACCCGAGTCCCGTGGCAGGGCTATTCTAGAAACACGGAACTCGGTCGGGAGCTTTCAGATATCTGCCGATGCAGATGCTAAGGTCTGATTTTCCAGTGGCTATGGTCCCACCTGACCCCTCCCTCAACTAGTGAAAGGAAATCCAAGAAAATCAAGCACGAGAACTATACTCCTGCCACCTATGCCCCACTTTCCTATTGGCCAGATTCACCCATAACTAGATAGCAAGTATATGGTCTGAAAGGACCCGTTACTTCCCCGTGAAGGAAAGAGCGGATATTTTGAAAACAACACACAAATGAACGCAAACGGGAGAACATTTCATTTCTTATTACAACAATTCCATCAGAATACAAGAATACACAGAGTATAAATGAATATCATACATTCGATAAATATCAGAGATTACAATAAATTACATAGTAGTGGAAAAACAATATAAAACATAACTGAAAATAATACACGGATACAGAGCTTTCCGAGCATCGTTCCAGCTGTTAACTAGGATCCTGTGAATATAAATCTGCAAAACCAAAACTACTAGCTGCCCGTGTCGAAAATAAGGGCACCAAGAGTTTAGGTTAAAACAATAAACTCCAGGTCAGTCATGTGACTAGTGTGAGAACTAAAAACAGTTATTTAAAACTTTACTTTAAAAGAGAGTAATTCAAGGGACCACGCCGTATAACACGGAACGGGTTTCCTCCCAAGAATACCAGTGCATAGAATAAACAGCGCAATGCTTTTTCGAAAAATGAAGCTATTATAAGACCCAGGTCCCATCACACAATGCAACGCAAGCCGGAGGATAGGGTTTTCCGTTATAATAGCCAAACATGCTTGGTACGTTTTAAAAACAAGTCATTTGATACTATAATAAGTGTATAGTATCAAAACAATTTCAATCATAAATATAAATCATAGACGGCATAAGCGCCCCATCCCACTATGTCGCCATACTAGGCTCTACAAATAAAACCGAAATACACATATTGGAAATTGGATTTCCGTCATGAGTCGAGGCAAGGGGCAAGCTCCTCTCCGATTCAAGACACTCTAGCAAATGCTCAGGACTACAAACTCTGGGCAGCCACTTGGATCGGCTGGGCCGGTCCTCTCTTACGTTTGAGGATTGGCAATTCCTAAACACACGTTTCCCGGTCCTTACAGACCTATAATCGAGGCGCCTCGCATTCCAACAACCACAAAGGTGAAAAGTAGATATAAATGTCAGGGCTAGTAGGTCACTGACACCACCATAGCTAGAAAGAAACGTCGTGTCCTCCCAGCGGTCCGTATCCCGTTTTTAACTCATACCGAGGTGTGAGGCTCGCGAATTCACGTTATACACAAAGCTACACCACGTAGGTCATGCTTTGATCATCAACCAACAGACTTTGCTTTTCAACAGAAGCCTTGATCAATTGCCACTTAGGCATGCCACACTGGTAATTCATGCCATGCGACTAATGTCCATCGATATACAACCTCTGAGCTCGTACGTCTCAGAGAAAGGCGTTAAGCAAAAGAATAAATTCTCCGCCGCCAAACAGATGTATATTTAATAGAGATCAATCAACATATAATAAAATCCAATGTCAGACACACAATCCATTTACAAGTTCGTTCTGGGTCTGAACGAAACCGGAGGCACTTTCCTCGCATATCCATCGATCTCCTAGTACGTCTGGACGATCACCAACTGATTCCCTCATCTTGGGTGTACAGCCCAATCAAGATCATCAGTAATCACCCAAACGATGTGAAGACTTCCGGTCTTCGACCACCGTCATCATCTTCGACTTATCGTCGAATCGGTTATTCAGAATGGGTATAAACCCGGACTTTCCGCACAACCCGCATATATAGTAGACAAATGTTACACAAACACAACATACGCCTCATTCCAATTCAGCACTCACTAACCGCAAATTAGCAAGAGAACAATTTCCCAAATATTAACCCCGAAGGCCGAAACCAACATCTGATCAATATCCAGGAAACTATTCTCCTTAACTAACCTACGGCTAGTTTCTAAATTTCATATCCTTAGGGAAAGGTTCCCATTAATTTTATCCAAGATAAATTCTTTAAAATTTATTCTTTAATCTTCCATTGGATGTCATATCAAACCAAATTATGGTTTTCCAAACTAGTCGAGATTAGCGAACCATACCGAAGTAATTATTTATTTTATTTCCCAATCCCAACCTATTCATCCCATGAAGCAAAACTGGTAATACTCCATATCTAACACCACGGTGTTATCGGTAAAATTAATTACCATTTCACGTTCAAATCTAATTAAAGATTTGACTATCATTTTGGAGCAAAACTGGTGATACTCCATTCTCGATCCTTTTCTAGATTTGATAATCTATATCATCAATTCACATTTCAATCTAATCACAGATTCATTAAAACTCCTTTTACTGGGTTAAAGAACTAGTGTCATTTAAAACACAGTTCACAATAAACCCAAATCACATTCTATTTATTATCGGGTTAAAGAACAAGTTTTATTTAAAACACCCTTCACGATAAACCCACAAATCAATTCTATTTAAAACCCATTTCAAATCCAATTTATTTATTTAAAAATAAATGGGTTTTAATTTTAGTTCAAAACTAGTTCATTTCGATAAAACTCTATTTTTATCTTTTCGAATGTGGAGTTTTTCATCCCAATTTTTCCCAAATCATTTCTTTTGATTTTACACAAATTATTACTGTTTTTAATAATTTTATCAAGGCCCGTACAGTCGATTTCCATCAACAGCCATCGAACTGCACTAACAGCGACCTTTTCCAAATTTGATTTGGACTTATCTCCAAACCCAACCGTTAGATTTCAAATTTCTAATATTCGTTAGAAATCTCTTTTCGATACGAACCCAACGGTTCTGATTTTAGGAGAATCCGACGGTCGGATCTCCCGTAATGTCCGTTCGAAGTAAATGGTCAAAATTTACGAACTGCCGCGGCGCGGCGCGTTCTATTCAGGCCATTATATTATATATATAATATATATTTCGTCGATTTCTATTCAAAACGAATTTTATAAATAGATTCAAATTTGTTTCAAAAACAATTTCAGCCTTTATTTCAAATTCAAATCAAAATTGAATTTTCTATTATAAATCCTTTTTACTTTCATTTCTATTTGATTTCAATTCAAATCGATTTTAATTCGATTCGAATTCATTTTTCTTTCAATTCAATTCAATTCGAATTCGTTTCTTTTCAATTCAATTCGAATTCGTTTTCTATTCAATTCAAATCAAATTCGTTTTCTATTCAATTCAAATCAAATTCGTTTTCTATTCAATTCAAATCGAATTCGTTTTCTATTCAATTCAAATCAAATTCGTTTTCCTGTTATAAATATTCGATTTTTATCTCTTTTCAATATTCATTATAAAAACGAATATAATCGATATAAATATCGTTCGCGTCAAAATAGCGCATCTCTAATCAACACGGCTTTATATTTTTCAATAACTTCGTTATTCTATTCAACAAATGCATCTATATTTCTTTCAATACATGACTCTATATTTTTGTCAACACATGACTAATCTCAACGAATGAGTACTGTCCACGTGTGACTATTTTGGTTATTTAATATATTTTATAAAAAGTATGGTATCTATCGTTTGATTTCAAATCAGACTCCAACTGTAAATTAGTAAGAGAACGATTCCCTAAATATTAACCCCGAAGGCCAAAACCAACATCAGATCAACATCCAGGAGACACTCATCTTATCTATTTTCAGTTAGTTTCTAATTTTATATATGATAAAGATGTAAATTTTATTGTTAAAATATTTCGTTCAACACATGACTAATCTCAACGGATGAGTATTGTCAACACATGAACCTTTATTTTATAAAGATAAAGATGTAAATTTGATTGTTAAAATATTTCGTTCAACACATGACTAATCTCAACGGATGAGTATTGTCAACACATGAACCTTTATTTCATAATACTCTTTGTTTTCTAAATTGGAATGAGGCCCAATCAATCACCATATAAAGTTAATTATATGGATTCCATACAACACATGTATATAATAGCAACGATAAATAATCAACCATCATCCAAAGTGCACTATACTGTATAAGCATCAAATATAGATATCTAACGCTTATAACAGCCTGTCAATCAATCGATCGACATACAACTAATTATTGGGATTAGTGTATATCATATATTATCCCAATACCCGTGTGGGGTTTCAAATCAACAAATACAAATTTTTATTTGTGCAGTTGGGCGATGTGTAAAATTTATCGTCCCAATCAATGTCTTTCAAATAGGTGTACATAAACAAACCGTCCAGTTTGTAAATGAATATTTATTTATTCACATTCACGTTAAAATATTATATTTTTAACGACCAAATTACTTTATTCAACCTATGAATATATTTTATTATCTATTTCACATCAACATCTCAAACAATTTCCACAACACATCAATCAAACAAACAAGCCATCCATGGTCTGTGGATGACGGGTGTCGGGTGCAACTAAACACCGTCTGCATCCTAGTAAATATATATAACTAGAAAAAGAAATTTAGAGTGAGAAGTTCTCACCAAAGCTATCCCAACTCCATGACACTTCTATTGTAGGAAATCATCACTGTTCTCGCCTTTTGTTACTATCGTTGCCCGTAGTCACTACATATATAAAAATCACATTTTTATTTTCATTCCTTCATGATAAAAATAAAGTTAACATTTTTATTTAACTTCATACATTTACAACGCTTCATTCTATATAAAAATTATATTTTTATATTTCTACTTCATATATAAAGATAAAATTTTTACTTTACTATATATAATAAAAATCAGATTTTTATTTCACTACATATGTACAGATCAAATCTTTACTATCTATATACTATAAAGATCGAATTTTTATATTCTCTATCTTAGAAAAATCATATTTTTATTCTTTCTATAATATAAAAATCATATCTTTAATATTTCTATTTTATAAAAATCGTATTTTTACATAGCCAAAGATCGTATTTTTACCTCATTAAAAATCTAATCTTTCCTTTAAAAAAAACCATACCTTTGTTTAAAATAGAAATCACATCTTTATTTAAAATAAAAATCAAATCTTTGTATGTTATTCATATGAATAAAAATCATATTTTTATTATTTTTATAATATAAAAATTGTATCTTTAATACTTTATAATATAAAAATCATATTTTTAATCTTTTACAAATATAAAAATTATATTTTTAACTTCCTACTAATATAAAAATTATATTTTTAACTTCATTAAAAATCACTTCTTTTTGTTTTCAAAAATCACTCCTATATATGGTTTTCAAATAAACAAAAATCACATCTTTATATGGTTTCCAAATGAATAAAAATCACATCTTTATATGGTTTCAAATCTAAACCTTTCTACGCTAATATCATATTTAAAAATCCTTTCTTTCCTTGATTAAATATACAAAACCGATTTCCTTTAAATAAATAAAATAATAAAAATGCACCTTTTTATCTTTGCAAAAATCGAATCTTTAACTGAAGGAGGGCATACCGGTCAGCGATGGAGTGGCCAGAGGGGGCGCTGGGGTCCGTGGTGGTCCGAGGTGGTGCTACACTGACTGTCGGTGGCAGAAATGGGGCCTACAGCGGCTATCTTTAGGTTTTGGAGCGGTGGAGGGTTACACGGTGGCGCTGACGTGGAGGGGAGGGGCGTAGGGGGTCGGTGGAGGCTAGGGGCTGGCTGCAGGTGGTCACGTCGTGGGCCTAGATGGCCGGAGGCATGGTTTTCCGTTCTGGGGCCTTGGGTTTCAGATTTTGGCGAGGTGAGAGAAGGGAGAGGAAGGAGGAGGGATACGGCGGAGCTTGGGGGTCCGATGGCGCGTCACGGCGGCGGTGGCCAGCCTAGAGGCGGCTGCGATCGAGGGCGTCAACGCTTTTTTTTATTTTATTTGTTTCAGGCGTTGACCGATTGAAAGGAGGGAGGGAGAGAGGGTAAGGGTTTTATAATTTTATAATTATTTTATTTTAATTTTCCCAAATAAAGTGACTTTCTATTCGAACTCGAAACGAGACTCATCGCCTGTCGTCCATAGCTAATTACCCCCATCCCGAACACAATGGGATATGTTATGCAAGCCAATTCGGCTGATACGATCAGTTTTCATCAAAATTAAAATATAAATCTATATATATTCTATTTGAACGCACATTTCAATTTACTGGGGTCACATACTAACTCGAAAAATTCCAAAAAAATATTTTCTAGCTTCGTATTGACGATACGGTCCTAACAAAACCAATTTCGTCGAATTCTGAGACCGTTTGAAAAATGGCCATTTTCCAGTCGATTAAAATCAACTGAAACTGATCAAACGCGTTTTCCTTTGCCACGCTCACATATTGAATCGAAAAATTATGAAAATTGGAATCTAGCAATAACTTGACATCACAGATCCAACAAAAGTGGTTTCGTCGAAATCCGAGGTCGTTTGCAAAATTCCCATTTTTAAGGGCCAGAATTCCATAGCGACTATTCTGAATTTTCATTTGGACATAACTTTTGATTTCCGCTATGAAATTTTGATTTTTCGGATTCGTTGGAAAGATATTCACAATTAGATTCTATTATTTTTGGTTTCGCTAAATTCTGGTTTACTTTGCACCCGGTATGTTCATTTGAAGTTTGAAATCGAATTATCGAACTACCGCGCCATTTTCAATTCCTTTTATAATTATATATAATTATTATATTCTAACGACGATGTATATAAATATATACGTTCTGAATATATTCAAAATAAATTTCTCGTTGTTTTTATTTAAAATAATTCATTTTAAATTTGCAAAATTCATTAAAATTGCCGAAATAAAAATTTTAAACTGGCTCGCATTTCCGGGTTATTACATGGTCTGTTGGGAGTTCTCTGCCTTTCCGCATGCGTATCTCGACTCACTCAAGATGGTAGGTTGACGACGGGTCGCTATCACAGGGCCATTTGTCCCGCCGAATCACGCTGGTCCATCCTAGTCTTTAGGTTGCCTTATATTGCAACCAAGGCATACCCTTGGTTCTTCTAACGCAAACCTTAACCTCTGTGAGCCCAGGAGGATCATCTGCATTCTCACAGAGGGATACCAAGAGTACCCTCACGTCCCCTCGAACCCTCGGGCTTCGTAACCCAATTCGTTGGAGCCTTCTTTAAGATCAGATGGACGTTCGCTCCTCCTCGTGTTATACTAAGGATTACTACTTAGTTTTCCTAACTAAGGTTTACCACTTAGTTTCCTTAAACGTCATTTTCTTAACTAAGGTTTACTACTTAGCCCCTTTCAACTAAGGTTTACTACTTAGTTCTCTTTCTCGTCAAGTTGGATTGGTTAAGTGTCATTAGTCGATACAAGTTAACTTAACCCATTCATTTGTCATGTTAAACTGGTTAAGTGTTATCAGTAATTCACGTTGACTTAACCTTATCACAAACCAAGTTATATTGGTTAAGTATTTCTTATTACTTAACCCTACTCATTCACCTTGTATTGGTTAAGTGTCCCTTTTAACCTAACCTTGCCCATCTGTTTTAACTAACATGTTATAACGGTTAAGTGTTCCCTTAGTTAACTTAACCCTAACATCTGTTTAATTAACATGTTCTAATGGTTAAGTATTGTCCCTTCATGTTTCAACTTAACGCTGTTCAATTTATCACACTATGATGGTTAAGTGTTCTAAGTTCACTTAACCCCACCCTCTAGTTCAGCTAGCATATTAAATTGGCTAAGTGTATTTACTTAACCTTGCCCACTTATCTAGCTAACGTGTTATAATGGTTAAGTATTCTAAATTTACTTAACCTCGCTCACTTATCTAATTATCAGGTTATAACGGTTAAGTGTCCTGAATTTACTTAACCTCACCCTATAGTCTAGTTAATATGTTAAATTGGTTAAGTGTATTAACTTTACTTAACCTCACCTTCTAGTCTAGTTAATATGTTAAATTGGTTAAGTGTATTAACATTACTTAACCTCACCTTCTAGTCTAGTTAACATGTTAAATTGGCTAAGTGTTTTCTTAGTTACTTAACCCCTACAAGTCTTGTCTTGTTAACATGTTAAGTTGGTTAAGTGTTTTAGTTAACTTAAACCGACCAATCCTAACTTAGCTTTAATTGTCTTATTAAAGCACCAACCACTCACATTAGACAGGTATTGTTATGGCTGCCTGTATGCCGGTCGGTTCCGGGCAGTCTTACGCCACAACTCAGTCTAACCTCAGGTCTTTATTGGGCTCAGTGCTTTAACCTCTCACATTGGATAGGTATTGTTGTGATTACTGGACGGCCGGGCGTGTCCGGGCAGGTTTACATCACAACTCAATCCAACCTCGGGTTAAGCATATTCGTATTGTCTAAATTTACATTTTAATTATGTAAATTATTCAAATTCAAGTTACTGCCAAATTTGTCTCTAATCAATCTCATTAGTTTAGGTATATAATTAATACCATTTTATGCCATAAATCACTTATGTGATTTTTAACCAATTTATGTCAAGTTTCCTATAATTACCAATTTTACCCAACGTTACCCCGTCTAAATATTAGGAAAACAATCTTAGCCTAATTTTCCGTCCGCATTATTTTGACATATAATATTAGGCTAAAAACTTAGCCTAATTTAGCGTACACAAAAATTGGCATAAAAATAATTCATTAACATAAACATGTCATAGGTGTAAACTTGCAAAATAATCGACATGAATATCATAACATTGCATAACATGCCACAAACTTGCATATAAATATTGGACCTAGTTAAATAGCTGTCACATGAATCATATAGTTTTAGCCTAACATAAAGGTATAACATAGTATAACCTAATAGGTTTCATATGAATCCACTAAAACATGGTATAACATGTTAATGCATAGGTCTAGGCATAACCTCAAACATAAAACTGGCGTAAGACAAAACTATATGTATAACTTTGACAACCACTTAAGGGTGTGAACTTGCAACACATATGTATAAACATAGATCTAACAATAAACTTTCATATGAATCCTAAACGGATCTTGACATGGATCCAATTATAAGTTCTCACTTGCATAAAAACATGTGAATATAGATCTATTCTAGTCATGTAGGCACAATTGGTGTAAACATATATACATAGAGCCTACATGAATGATATAAATATTTGTGTAAATCTAACTTGCAACCTATAACTTGCATAAACATATATTTAGATCTAACAGCATACATACAATTCGCATAAGGTGTTGATTGTTTGATTCACAATACATAAAAGATTCAATCACCACAACATTCAAATTATCATAAATAACAAATATAAAACAACATCATCAACACTGATATAATTCCATATTACAATTTACATCAAATCATGTCTTAATCGCATTCCCATCTAAAGAGCCACTATACTTACAACGCAAGATGGTCTTGTTTTCTGAGATCTGAAGTTCTGAAATTGAGATGCGTTCCTTTGGGTAGACATTGTTTTGATTCTTAGTTTTGAATTAGATTTGTTCTAGCTTTGTTTGTCTTTAAGCTTTAGGCGGCGACCATTCCAAGCTATCTTACAGCACCGTGATGGCTCCAAGTTTAATTGTGTGAAACTTAATGTTACAGAATTACGGGGTGTTACAACATATATAGTTGTCATTATCAAAAAGGGGGATGTTGGATCTCGCAATATGGTGTTTTGATTATGACAACCATACATGTACATATATATTATTATCGACCAATTCTATGTTGCAGGAAGATATTTTTGACAATCAGATTCAAGAACACAAAACGAAGATCACTTATATGTTGTAAGAGTCTGTTAGTCCTAGATTTATATGTTAAAGTCTTCCTTGATGATACACACACGTTTTATATATATATAGTTTTCTAATTTAAACAAGGCAAGGAATAGGCAAGAAACAGAAAACAGACGTCTGGTCTGAAAAATTCAGACGTTTGTTTGCTGAAACAGAATGTTTTTAAATACAATATTCAGACGTCTGGTTAATATATTTCAGACGTCTGAAATGCCCCCGAAATACACTATTTCCTTGGTGACTTGATTTTTTAAAATAAATAGACATCTGAATTTTATTTTCAGACATCTGAATTCCGAAGAGTTGCACCCTTTATGAAGAGACACAACTATTTAATTCATATCTCTTCATCAAAACTCTTCACGATCAGTTGTATCTTTTTATATATTATATAGAGAGAATTGATTAGATGATCTAAACATCGAATTTTAATTCTAATTCTCTCTATCTTATTCAAAGCTCTCTAAGTTCTAAAAAGCTATCTACTTTCATACTTGAGACTTTTAAACTTCCATATTCCTTTACGCACTTCACGATTATCATCAAGGAAAGGCTATAGGAAGGGTGTACTTAATATTAGACAATCTGTGTTATCAAGAACACAAAAAGAGTCAACAATTATTCTGTATTAGCAAAGACCTCTCCAGTTGTTGAGGCAAGAAATCCCGTTCGGCTGTTCGGGTAATTGTGTACCTATTCCTCTGGGTTAAGTGAGGGTTTTAGTGTTAGTGAAATTCCAGAAGTGAGTCTGGCTATGGACGTAGGACAGTGGTCCGAACCAGTATAAATCGACTGTGTAATTTACTGCTTACTACTCTACCATATACATTATATCCTATACTACTGCATATACTCTTTCTATTAGTATCAGAGCTTGGTATTCTAGAGATCGTAACAACATCCTAGAATAAATGGCAATAAAGAAATCTAGTAAAGCATCAGAAAGTGGAAGAATAACAAAGCAGAAGCGACAGAGTAAGAGAGCAAATGTTTAATGGCTAAAGTGAGATCACAATCGGTATGTGAGGATTCATTATATAAAGATCTTTTATTAGACTACGAAAAATTATTAAAATATTATAAAAGTTTGGGTAAACTTAATGCAATTATTTTAGCCAAGTCTAAAGATTGTGAGCAAGAAAATTCCAAATTAAAAGAAGAAAACAATTTTTTATTCAAACAAGCCAAATGTTTTGAAAATACCTTAGAAGAGCTTGTTTTTCAAAAAGATTTCCCTCAAAAAGAAAATGAGCGACTAGAAGATAAAAACAATGTTCTTTTAAAGGAAATCGATCTCTTGAAAAATAGAAATGAATCATTAGAAGATTCTTTAAATAATTCTAATTCTTTAGTTTCGTCTCTTGAAAAAGAGAATGGATCTTTAACTAAAAAGAATTTAGAATTATCTAAAGAATATGAGTTTTTAAAGGTTAACAATAATACTTTACAAAATGAAACGTGTGATTCGAATGAAAATTTTGAAAAATTACACTCTTCTTTAGTTAATTCAGGATCTCAAATTTGTCGTCTCGAAAATGAGAATAGTACTTTAAAAAGGGAGAATTCTGAATTAAATAAGAAAATTGGTTTACTAGATTGGAAGACTTCTTTTGAAAATTTCAATCGCGACTTTGGAATCAAATTTGAAAAATGTACAAATAAGTTCGCAAAATTTAATAAAGGTCAAAATGATTTAAATGATATTTTATCTTGCTCTAGACCTTTACACGATAAAAGTGGCTTAGGGTATAATAAAACTAATCATAGAACTAGTACTATATATGCTTTCATGTATTACAAAAATTTAACTGCTAGTACTAAAGCACGTGTAACTCGAAGATCAAATTTCTATAGAAATTCAATTGCTTCTATGACTAGAAACATTTATAATAGAAGTACAAAAGGAAATATTAATAGAAATTATCTAAGTATTTGGGTTCCTATAAATTGGAAAAAACAGAGAAAAATATATTGATGATTATTTTGATTCAATAGTTAAAAATAAAAGCTTTATTTTCTAAGGCACCATTAAACCCTTGTGGGTATGGTTACCTTCTCTCTAACCCCTGGACCCTAACAGAGAAAGTGGGTACCAAAGTATATATATAATATTTGTTGCAGGTACACCACAACAAAAAGGAGGGTATTTCAGTATCTCTAATATCTTTGAAAATTGAGCTCAAAGCTAAATCAGGGAATTTGGGAAAATAATAGTCACATACTTAGGGGGAGAAATATTCATATATCACACATTCAGGGGAAGAAAATAAAGAGAAGACGACGATATTGATTACATTCCCTCGTTCTTTTTTATAATGACAAAGGGGGAGAAATTCATGTGTATATTGATAGAGGAAGATGTTAAGAAATAATACATTTTTAAATTGTATAGTTTTCATCATCAAAAAGGGGGAGAATGTTAGAAACTCTATTGTTGGATTTTGATGACAACAACTATACAATTATACCAAAGAACCTCTAAGCTAACTTGCAGGTACATGGGTATCAAAAAGAGAAAAAGAAATAAGTTCAATACGAAGATACACAGTACAAAAGAGGATAAAAGCATATATATGAAGGATGCTAACCAATTATATTATGGCGCTTGAAAATCTATTTGGACTCTAATGATGGAAGAAGACAAGAAGAAACGGACTCAAGAGCTTCAGAAGAACTTAATCATAAGTTGAGTTTACATAAAGTCATTATAGCCTAGAAATGTTAAAGCCCCACAAATTAACTTCAAATTTCTAGAGATCGTACATGTCACATATATGCATATTGACAGGGGGATGTTGGATCTCGCAATATGGCGTTTTGATTATGACAACTATACATGTGCATATATATTATTATCGACTAATTCTATGTTGCAGGAAGATATTTTTGACAATCAGATTCAAGAACACAAAATGAAGATCACTTATATGTTGTAAGAGTCTGTTAGTCCTAGATTTATATGTTAAATTCTTCCTTGATGACACACACACGTTTTATATACATATACATATATATATATATATATTTTTCTAATTTAAACAAGGCAAGGAATAGGCAAGAAACAGAAAACAGATGTCTGGTCTGAAAAATTCAGACGTTTGTTTGCTGAAACAGAATGTTTTTAAATACAATATTCAGACGCCTGGTTAATATATTTCAGACGTCTGAAATGCCCCCGAAATACACTATTTCCTTGGTGACTTGATTTTTTAAAATAAATAGACATCTGAATTTTATTTTCAGACATCTGAATTTCGAAGAGTTGCACCCTTTATGAAGAGACACAACTATTTAATTCATATCTCTTCATCAAAACTCTTCACGATCAGTTGTATCTTTTTATATATTATAAATAGAGAATTTCTTAGATGATCTAAACATCGAATTTTAATTCTAATTCTCTCTATCTTATTCAAAGCTCTCTAAGTTCTAAAAAGCTATCTACTTTCATACTTGAGACTTTTAAACTTCCATATTCCTTTACGCACTTCACGATTATCATCAAGGAAAGTCTATAGGAAGGGTGTACTTAATATTAGACAATCTGTGTTATCAAGAACACAAAAAGAGTCAATAATTATTCTTTATTAGCAAAGACCTCTCCATTGGTTTAGGCAAGAAATCCCGTTCGGCTGTTCGGGTAATTGTGTACCTATTCCTCCGGGTTAAGTGAGGGTTTTAGTGTTAGCGAAATTCCAGAAGTGAGTCTGGGACTGGACGTAGGACAGTGGTCCGAACCAGTATAAATCGACTGTGTGATTTACTGCTTACTACTCTACCATATACATTATATCCTATACTGCTGCATATACTCTTTCACAGTGAAGTGGTATCATTACGACTCCATGGGGCAGAGTGATCTTAGCAAGGAATTGGGTGGTCAAAGTGGTATATATCGTATACTTTACGCACTAAGTGAGAGATGTAAGGATGGTTGTTATGATTGATTGTTTGCCATCACTATGTCATGCACACCCCCACCCCCGTATTCTTTACACCATATGTTAGTGGCACCTTAGAGTATTGTACAGTATGTAATGCTAACTCTTTGGTTGCAGGTTCAGGTTTGGTTTAGTATACCTGTTATTGTTCTGTTTTGCTGCTTATCGCTCATACCATACTTTTGTCTGACCCAGAGTTTTATGTCTCTTCTTATTACTCTGGGTGCTCTTAAACGGTAAGACTAGAGACAGGTTAGCTGATTATGCACGAGTGGCTGATCCGGAGACAGCAGGAGGCTCCTACGTATTATGTACATATATTCTCCCTATGTTGTTGATGGTCACTGCTTTGGGCATTAGTATTGTTCCTCTCCTTTCTTTTTCTTTAGAGATAGTATTTTGAAGTTGTAATAATGGTTATGGATCATAAGCTGTATTTCGAATTTCCGCTGCTATGATGATTATGGTTTAGTTTTCAGCTTATGCACTGTCTCGCCTGTTTTATGTCAAGTATGTTATAATATATTTTATTCTATGCGCTGTGAGACATTCTACAGGTTCCTTGTTAGTTCAAATTCCTTGCCTTTCCTTTCTTTGATGACCATCCCGTGCTGGTTGGACATCGGCACAACGCACTTTCATTGGAAATGTCTACTGGTGCGGGGTGCACCGTCACATTAATAATGGAATAAAATCAAAATAAATAAATAAGAAAATTTATATAAATTCTCATTTACTCTGCATTGAAGTATATGAAAAGTAATGGCATGTAATTGGTGTGTTTTCGTGGAAGCTAAGTTGTCATTGAAAGTACACTAGAACATTTTTGTTCTAATCAAAACTATATTATCAAATTAAATGTAAATGACTTAAATTTCTTAATAGCTAAGTATAGGTTTTTAAATCTTTTTTCACATGGCTTATACCTATCTTTGTACATCTTTACACACCCTGCCACCGCTTTCCCATCAACATATGGCAACCAAGACTTCCTTGTCTAACACTAGGCTACATTTACACAGAGGTGTACATATTGTATATCAAGAATCTAGCATGAGCTATGAGTTCATGTAAACAAATAAATGTGAGTGTATCTTAGCATATTTTTGTTTCAAATCACATTTAAACATATATATATATATGCACATGTTTGTACATATTTGTACAAAAGAAAACTTCACATTGAGCACACATATGCATGTGTTTCTTGCATGGCCGTGACACTGGAAAACAGCCTATGCCCCATCCTTTCATAGCTCCTATGCACCAGCCTAAACAAACCCTTCCTATCAAATTAATATTTTAATATACTCGACAGAAAAGCATGAGTTTTTAAAAGATTTTGCACATGAGTTTGTACATTTCAGCAGCCTGGCTGTAGCCTCTTTTCACTGAAAACATGTTTGCACAGCTAAACTATACGCAAATTTCTATTTAATCAATGTTTACATAGCTATATACACTAGCCACGTTGTTTGAATCAACCAATAGTTTCAGAAACATTCCACCACTCCTCTTTTTCATTTCCCATGCACAAAGTAAATGTCACATTATTTTATCATTTTTTTCTTTTATAAATACAATAGGACACCTCACATTTCACTCACAAAAGCTAGTTGAACTCGAACCAAATCTAGAAAAAATAAAAATGATAGAATAACTAGAAAACATATGTATAGAACCTGAAGCAAGCCTAGAAACAGAGATGGAATGAATGGCAAGGACAATGGAACCATTATGAGTAAACTCCCCTCTTCTCCCATTATTAACTTATTAATGATTGGGGGGTGCGATGTTAGAATAAATGCATAGATGTTTCTGAATATATTGTATTGGTTTGATTCAATCTCCTTGTTAAACTAAAAATGTATAGAAAATCTGAAATAGAAAACTAAAACAGAAAGCAAAGAATACAAAAGCTTGAAACTAAATACAAAAGACAGTTAAGCACTTATGTGAGTAAACACTCTTTTTCCTCCTGTTGTATGCCATGATTAATGTTATAGCTAAGACTGCATAGATATATACATGAATTTATGCTGTCAAATATAAACCCAATATTACCTTATATTTCAACCAGCTTATAACTGTTTCTGTTGTATATTATTAGTAATATTTTTTAGACTTTATCTGCTTAACATTTTCTTAAGATACATGCATGAATAAGTGTAATGTCCCATATTTTTACGGTATAATAATTAATTTATTTAATTAATAAATGATGATTAAGAGGATTAAATGATCGTTTAACTAAACTATATGGATTATTTAATTAATATAAATAATAGAATAATATATTTAATTCATAAATAATCAAAAATAGTGGAATTCACAATATTGTGTAAATTGGATTATTTAAAATATATAATTCAGTTTAGAGTTGAATTATATTCACGAATATATTTAAATAACAACATTTTGAACGTATAATTATAATATAATTAAAATCGAGCTCGAAATGGCGCTGTAGTTCATAATTTGGCGATTCGAACTTTTAACGAATATACGGAAGCCGTTTTAAATCGGATTTCTGTGAAATAAGAAACGTCAGGAGCTGGTGAAGTATATCTTTCTAGTGGAAGTGAAAAATCGAGATTTCGTCGTGTAGATTTTGAGTTATGTCCAAATCAAATTTTAGAAAAGTCGCGATGGAATTCCTTTATAATTTATATCGATTTATTTATATTATAAAAGAAATTTAATATAATTCGAATATCGATATAACTGGGAACTTTGAAATATCGAGCTATAAATCCAGATAGGGATATTTAGAGCTGTATAATATCGTATGTGAATATATATATACGATAATATTTATTTATAAATATTAAATTTAATTATTTTCAAATACATTTATATATTTAAAAGCGTTATTTAGAGCTTTAAAAATAGTCAGTTTTGCAAATGAACTCTGCTTTCGAAGAAACTAATTTTGTTGGATCCGCAATGTTAAATTATTGTTAGATGTCAAGTTTCTTGATTTTTGAAGTCGGTATGTGGTCGTACGGGATTTTAAAGTAAAAAACAGTTAGTATTTTGACGGTTAAAAATACGTTGTGTGAGCAAACGAAGTCGGAATTCGATGAAACCAGTTTCGTTGTGTTCGTAATGTCGAACTGTAGCTGCATGTCCAGTTTCGTGATTTTTGGGTATCGTATGTGATTATAGAAATTTTTAGAAGACTAATACAAGTAGCAGTTCAATATAAATGAATATAAAAATAAAATATCTAAAATAAATATCTAATTCCTTCCCACTATAAAATCAAGTTAACTCCCTCTTCTAAACCTAATTCAGTTTTCCGCCGTTGTTTTTCTTTTACATAGCAAGAAAATGGAAAACAAAATAAATGAAAAGAAATTCAGGAAAAATCTATAAATTACAAAATGAGTGTCTTTGCAATTGTTTTAGGCCCAGCTTCCTTTCTATACCAGTTGTGTATGGTGCGACGAGCGTCTTCTGTTGCTCGAGTTTTTGAACAATTGACCTAGGGTTTAGTTTTGGGCTTGATTTTGGCGACAATGTGTGGAATTGTTTGTTTATCCGGACTCGAGGTGGGATTTTGCACCTAGCATGAAATTTTGGGGTATTTTGTTGGATAAAAGTGACGCAGTCACTGTGGTAGGCGGTGAAGACGGAATTGGAATGGGGAGCTCGAGTGTGATTTGAAGGGTATGGAAGTGGAGAGTAGTTGACGAGAGAAATTTCTGTGATTTTTATTTAATTGTTTGTTGAAGAACTGAGGGGAAATGGAAGCGTGAAATGTCGGCCATGGTGTGTGGTGTTGCTGAAGCAACTCGGGGAAGAAAGGAAATATCAGGGGGCGGGTTTGGGCTTGTGAGGGAGTTGGGCTGGGAAAATTAAGGCCCATTTGCAATTAAAACCCAAGTTTTTTTTTTATTGAAGTGTATTAACTTGTAAATTTAATATCTTCCTCATACGTTATCAGTTTTGCGAACGGTCAGATCCATTGGGGTCGTATGGACGGTGGCTACCCAATGGAACTAACTGGGAGAGAAATGGGGCTCGTTACAATTTATGGAAAAATAAATTGTCCGTCTGAATCAACAGACGCAAATCGTTATTTAACTGTTAACGCGAAATGTGAGTAAAACTCACCAACTCTGAACAATGATATTTTTATAACGTATTTTTAGAACTGTTAATCATCTGTTGATTGTTGTGTGTTAACTGTTTGGTTGAATTACTTGTGTATTGGTTGAAATCATAGATAACGATATATATATAAATCGTTAATCAAATATTAATTCTGTTTAGCAAAATATTTCATATTGAAATGAAATAGATGATTAATTATACTGTTTAACGTCTGTGATGCAGGGAAATAGGTTGGAGGGATCCAACTGGATTCCTCAGTATTTATAATATTGTTCAGTTCATATATCGTAATATATGATGTGATATATAATCTGTTGTGGATTATGTGTGTTTGAATGATATCGATCACTATTAATTGTTATTTTAAATACCGTGTAAAATACTGGGATGTAAAAAGGGGATTTTCAAAGTATATTTTGAAAATAAATTAGTTATACAAAATCAATGGATTTTATATAGAAAAGGAAGAAGAAAATAGTTATAAACTCAAAAGGGTTTTGAAAAGGAAATATTCATTGAAAATAAACATGATATTATAAGATGGAAAAATATTTATAAAATCAAAAGATTTTATAAAGGGGATATTCATTTATAAAATGAATTAGAATTTATTAAAGAGAAAATATTTATAAAATCAAGGGATTTTATAAAAGGGAATTATTTATAAAATCAAAGGATTTTATAATGAGGAATATTTATCGGGATAATAAATAGAAGTATAAAAGGATTAATTATTTAGAAAATAAATAAATAAATATAAAAGGAGAATATTTGTAAAACAAATATAAAAAGAGAAAGATTTGTAAAACATTTACAAATAGAATAAAAAGAGAAATATTTGTAAAACATTTACAAATAAAATAGAAAGGGAAATATTTGTAAAACATTAACAAATAGAATTGAAAAAATAATTATTTATACAAAAAATAAATAAAGATATAAAGGGAATTTATTTGATAAATAAATGGAGTTAAAAGGAAATATTTAGTTAGAAAATAAATAAAGTTATAAAAGGAATTATTTATTTATGAAATAAATAGAGTTATAAAAGGGAATTTTAAATAAGATTTAAGTGTTAGAAACTTAATGGATTATATAAAGGAATTAATCAGTTAAAATTAATCGATTAGAATTAATCGAGTTAGAATTTATCAAGTCGAATTAATCGAATATTAGTTATTCGAATAAAGAGTTAAACAGATAAAGTTAATTGAACATAGTTAATCGAACTAGGATTAATTGAATATTAGTTATTCAATTAGAGTTGGTCGAATATAGTTATTTGAGATAGAGTTAGTCAAACATAGTTATTCAGGATGAGTCGCCATTTCGTACGACTGTTAGCGTAATTCGCAGGGATGCAGATAGCCTACGACGGTTGGATGTTTCCAGAGGGAATCAGGTGTAACCATTGTGATCGCTGCGATATAGAGTCAAGCGAATGGAGTTGAATCGAAAATTAGCTAATCAAAATAAAGTTAAAACAGACATAGTTATTCGAATATAAGTTAACCGAATATTAGTTATTCGATAGGAGTTAATCAATTTGAGTTAAATAAGTCGAGTTAATTAAGTTAAGTTAGTCAGGATGAGTTAATCAAACTGAGTTAATCCAAATGAGTTAATCCAAAGGAGTTAGTCGAATGTTAGTTATTCGAATAGAGTTAAAGGAGTTAGTCGAATATTAGTTATTCGAATAGAGTTAAAGGAGTATCGAATATAGTTTATTCGAATAGAGTTGAAGGAGTTAATCGAATTTAGTTGTTCGAAGAAGGAGTTAATCGAATTTAGTCATTTGAGAGGAGTTAATCGATTTTAGTTTAATCGAAAGGAGTTATCGATTATAGTTTAATCGAAAGGAGTTAATCGATTTTAGTTTAACGGAAAGGAGTTATCGAATATAGTTTGTTTGAAGAGATAATCGAATATAAGTTTTTCGAAGAGAGATAATCCAATATAAGTTATTCGAAAGTGAATTAATCGAATATAGTTTATTCGAAAGTGAGATTATCGAATATAAGTTATTCGAAGAGTGTTAATCGAATATTAGTTATTCGAAGAGTGTTAATCGAATATTAGTTATTCGAAGGAGAGTTAATCAAATAAAGATTACTTGAAAGGGAGTTATACGTCAAATTCAATTATATCGAATTCAGGAAAGTATTATTTACTTTTCGGTTTTTAAATCAAGATTTATTTATTTATAAATAAATTAGAGTAGGTTAATTATTCAAAGTAAGAAATAAAAAGTTAGATGTTAAGTGAGATATTTCAGAAGTAGGTTTATAACGTCAGCGTTATAATCAAGGTTTTCAATAAAGAAGCGGATTAGTAAATAGAATCCGAGAGTTACGTAATGAAGTTCGTTAAAGGTTTAAAAGATAAACTTTGTCTATTCTGAAGTTAAAACGTTGTTCAGTTAAGGTCTGAGAGGTAACTATACCCCTACTTGATTGACTTCCTTCTTAACTAAGGAATGGTTAATGTTTGATAGTAAAGGTAGGTTAAGTGAATTTAGTTAATGAGCGTAATGGTTTTTGTTCGCATAACGATTTTTATTTAAACATCTGTTTAAAAACAAATGAAGGAGGTTCGGAAATGTTTTCTAAATAAGAATCAGAAATGTTTTCAAATATTGAAAACAAGAAATGGGAATGTTTTCCATTGTTAATAACGTATATTTTCTAAATTTAGAAAATAAGAAATGTTGAATATATGGAAACAAGAGATAAGTAAATTAATGAACTAAAGAGATAAATGTTAAATGATGATTGATCGATATAATTTCCATTTGGAAATAATATATTTGTTTGCATACGTGTTTTTGTTTGATAGTTAAATCACCGACTATCAAAGTTTTGACCATTTTAACGTTGTTAATATGGAGATACCGATTGGATTATTATCCGAAGAACCACTCCGTATTGGCATAAGCGTTGCGAATCATATATGCCAAAGATAATTAAAGACGGAGTAAAGTGCAAGGGCTGTTGTATAAATCTTAGGTAAAGATTGCCTAAGATGGATGTACTGAATAGTGCCTTCGGTTTGTCCAGTCCCAGGACAACTTGTATGGAAGAAGGTCTGACAGAGTATATCTAATAGATCGCATAAGTTGATCTCTTCAAACGTATTTACGTTTGGTGGCGGAGGAATTCATTTCTCTTAGCTGTATACCCGTAATATTTTTAGGGAAATCAATTTGTGATATGGCGGGTATGACGATGTGACATTCAAAGTGAATAAATGTGTGATATGTCAGAGATAAGCGTGGCCTCTAGCCTCACAACCGGGAAATGACAAAAATCGGGCAGGCAGTATGGCTATGTGGGTTGCTTCCATTAGGGTGTATTATGACCTATCTAGAGATATTCATTTCATTCTTTAAACTATTCGATGCTGTCCCATTCGGGAAATGGTTGCTGATCCCAACCGTTGGTGATATACGTTCGATACACTCAAGCTAAATGAGTGGTCGGTCATGTGTGGCCGACTTGCAAGATGTTCTTGTTGAACCCAGTGTATTACTCTCTAGAGGTACACTAGCGAAAGGTGGTTCCATACCTTTTCATAGTTGGAAATCCATTATCCAAATAAGTGCTCGTGATTTTGATTGTATACTATGTATGTAGAACGTGAGATGAAAGCGTTTCTGCTAGATGATTATTATATGATGGTTGATAGACATTATTATAATATCAAAAATATTTTGATATAAAGATTATTTTGGATTCTCATAAGGGGAAAACCCGTTCCCTTATACAGCGTGGTCTTATGAGATATCATTTTGTGTTTTAAATTGTTTTACTCACACCAGTCCCACGACTGACCCGGAGTTTATTTTATTTTGTTTTCCCTAAACTCTTGGGTGCCCAATTTTGTACGGGCAGTCAAGTAGTCGGGATTAACAGATACTTGAAGAGCTGGAGCAGGAGGCTTCAGGATCATATAGCTATTGTTTATTTCCATTGTGTTGTAAGTGTTGTACTTTGGAAATGATATGTATATTCAAGTATAGATTTATATTTCAAAGTTATGATATATATTATATGTTATTCGTTCCACTGTGAGGTTCGTGTTACTCTAATGTTGTGTTCTTCTTCTTCTTCTATTCTAAGTTTCTATCTTATCTATTCTCACCCTCTAATTTCTTTCATTAACTACCGGTATTTTCGATGTTTGGATAATCGACGTGGGTTTTATGACGATAACCAAAGTCAAAAAATTTCCGGGACGTTACAGTTGGTATTAGAGCAAAGGTTATGTGAATTACCTTGGCTCTGTGGCATGACTCAATAGAGATAGGGTTAGAAATACCCTAGATTGAGTGAGTGTGTATATATACGAGTGAACATATTTGTTATTTGATATAAAAATGATTTATATTGTGGAGATTTATTGGTTGAGTTGTTTATGGGTTCTGGTCGATCAGTTTGATCCACTGTATCGGTAGGGATTTTATAAACACTCGAATACGATGAACCGACACTGTTTGTTTTGAAAAGAGGGTAAATGAAATAATTTTACCCAAATTATATTTTGATATAAAGGATTTATATTGAATTGATTATAATATATTGGATGTGTTGGTCACTATTATAATCGAAAAAGTTTATAATTGGAATGGTTATGTAAATAACCAATCAGAATTCATATGAATATAATATATGAAATAAGATAAAGTAAATCTGAATTTAGAATCAGAATTTGAATTAAAAGTTAGAGAAGTGTTTGTAAATGGAATTAGATTAAATATTTATGAATTTTAAAATCCTGGGAGATTTTAAATTTGTTACAAGCATTGAAAAGGATATTTTGAAATGATTTCAAAATGGAAGTGTTTAGAAATGGTTTTAAGAGTGATATAGTATTGAACTCACTTCGATCACTGGAAAATAAATTCTGATGATGACAGCTGCATCAATAGTGTTCATTTTCGAGTTGCTAAGTGACAAATTACTACCAAAGATTTGTTTTTTGAATTGTTTTGAGAAAAACAAGTTGTATTGAAATTCCATAAAAGGATATTTGATTTTTGGAAAGGCTAAGCTATTTGAAACTCCCAGGTAAAGATTGTTTGAAATAAAAACAAATTTAATAGATATTTATGAAAACAAAATTGAAATTGAAATAAAGGCAGTTCAGTGGTAATTGAATTGAATTGGATTAGAATAGTATCGAGAAAAAAATTAGATTTGGTGATATAGGAATTTGAAATGGAATTTGGTTGGTATAAGTAGAGGATTTGGTTTGGATATGAGCGAATAGCTGTGTCGAACAGATATTGATTGAAAATTGGTTGAGATGACATTGGTATATGTTAGATTGAGAACAGGTGAAAGTGATAAAGTTGATATGGCCGAAAAAAAGGTACAAGTTTATATTTGGTATAAGCATGAGATTTATGAGCCGATTTGGCAAGCCGCTTGGCTGTTTGATTTTCTTTTGGGTTGGAGATGACCTAGAAAGGCGAGTTGTAGTTGTACCGATTGACCAGTACAAAGGAGGTGTTGGCGAAATTTCTCGAAAATTTCGGTGTTAGAAAATTTTCAGAATTTTTGGAAATTTTCGTTAATAGAAATGAATTAATATTTTAATTGAAATAAATTGGTTCAATTGAAACTGAAGTTAAGAAGTGAACAAATAATTTTAAACCCAGTTAATAGAGTTGTTTCCTACCTTAGCAATTTCGAGGATGAAATTATTTTAAGGGGGGAAGAATGTAATGTCCTATATTTTTATGGTATAATAATTAATTTATTTAATTATTAAATGGTGATTAAGAGGATTAAATGGTCATTTAATTAAATTATATGGATTATTTAATTAATATAAAATATAGAATAATATATTTAATTCAGAAATAATCAAAAATAGTGGAATTCGCAATATTGTGTAAATTGGATTATTTAAAATATATAATTCAGTTTAGAGTTGAATTATATTCACGAATATATTTAAATAACGACAGTTTGAACGTATAATTATAATATAATTAAAATCGAGTTCGAATTGGCACTGCAGTTCGTAATTTGGCGATTCGAACTTTAAACGAATATACATAAGCCGTTTTAAATTGGATTTCCGTGAAACAAGAAACGTAAGGAGCTGGTGAAGTATATCTTTCTAGTGGAAGAGAAAAATTGGGATTTCGTCGTGTAGAATTTGAGTTATGTCCAAATCAAATTTTAGAAAAGTCGAAATGGAATTCCTTTATTATTTATATCGATTTATTATATTATAAAAGAAATTTAATATAACTCGAATATCGATATAACTAGGAACTTTGAAATATCGAGCTATAAATCCAGATAGGGATATTTTAGAGCTGTATGATATCGTAGGTGAATATATATACGATAGTATTTATTTATAAATATTAAATTTAATTATTTTTAAATATATTTATATATTTAAAAGGGTTATTTAGAGCTTTAAAAATAGCCAGTTTTGCAAACGAACTCTGTTTTCGACGAAACTAATTTTGTTGGATCCGCAATGTTAAATTATTATTAGACGTCAAGTTTCGTGTAATGGCCCAGGGTTTTCCAGCCATGAAAATCGACATAAATATACTTACCATAACTTATGCCGATCTTCCAAACACCGAAAACACTGGAACGTTTATAGAAACAATTTAGAGGGTGAGATAAGAAAGAAAGAAAGTTAGAATAGAAGAAGAAGAAGAACCAATGCAACATAATCAGAGTCTCACATCGCAGCGGAACAAAATATAATACAAAAATAAATCTTTATTGAGAGCTTTGAAAAATACTTACAATATCAGAGTACATCACATCTCTGGACAGTTATAATAATCTGTCCTCATATATAATCACACAGTGGAATACATACTAGATATCATTCGTCTGAACATCTCCATCTCGCCTCTGGACTTCGCAGTACCAGATGACCTGAACCTATACACCCCGGGCTAACCCGAGCATTTACAAAACACCGAGTCAGTCTGGTGAACCAGAGAGAGAAAAACTCAGTATTAAGGGCATCACACAACTTGATTTTAAAGTTAAAATCCTTTCGAAAGAAAAGGATAATCGTAAGACCGAATCCACACATAAATACGGATGGTTTTTACCTTACGATAACCCCAAACAGTTTTGAAATCAATATCTTTTATGATATTACAATAGTGTCTAAATACAAGTAAATATCAATCTAGTGGAACGCTTGCATCTCACGCTCCACGTATATATATATATATATATATATATATATATATATATATATATATACAAACAAAACCGTGGGCACTTATTGGAGATTGGATTCCAACTATGACAAGGTATGGGACCACCTGCTGATCGTGTATCTTTAGAGGAAAATACATCGGGTTTAATAAGAATGACTTGCAACCCGGCCCTCACATGACCGACCACTCATTTCTCTTGAGTGTATCGAATGTATATCACCAACGGTTGGGCTCAAACCACCGTTTCCCGAAAAGGGACAGCATCGAATAGATTAAAGAATGAAATGGATTTTCTCTAGATAGGTGAGTATACACCCTAATAGGAGCGACCCACATAGCCATGCTGCCTGCCCGATTTTTGTCATTTCCTGGTTGTGAGGCATGAGGTGATAATCCTTTCAATACCTAGCCATCATTCACTTTGAATGACACATCGTCAGATTCGTCAATCACTAATTGACGCCCACAAATATACTCCGGGTTTTAAAGAAGGACCATTCTTCGCCACCAACTCGGTATATTTGTAAAAATCAACGTACATGGTTTTTAGGAAATACTCCGTCAGACATTCGTCCATACAAGTCATCCAGGAACAGGATGAACCAAAGGTACTCTCCTACTGCATCCAATATAGGAATCACCCTATGGATCAGTAGCGATAGTCCTTGCAATCCACAGATTTCAACCACGACAGAACCCCAGTATATCTCTGGGTCGAATTAGAGATTGTAAGTGGTTCTTCCGCTTTATGAAGATCTATGGTCTTCACATGCTCCATCTCGATTGTCTTCTGGTAACTTCTATATTTTCGTATTTGTTGGTCGGAATGATTTTCGAATATACATTCGATCCCGGTATTTCCATACCAACAATCGTAAAGGTCAGATTTGATAGTCGGTTATTTAACTATCAAGTAAACATCCATGAAATCATAAAAATGGATTTGCTGGTCTAGTACACAGCACCACTTGGCTTTTAAAAATTATCGCCCAATCTTCTTTTAATTCCGTTAATAGGGAGAATATAATCTCATATCTTTTCCTTTACTTTGGAAATCTTATCACCCATTCCTGACATTACCAACTAGTATCATCTTTGGATACTCTCGAAGTTGTTCAAGTTGGGGTATTTTAATTACCTCTCAGACCTTGATCAACAACGTTCTTATCTTCAGATAAATACGTGTTGAAATTCAAGAACCACTATTTAATCTTACATCAACACATTCCATTCGTTAAAATATAGTTATAATTAATGTCGCTTGATTCGTTAATTGAATAATTCCTTACTAAACATCACTTTATTCACTCTCGATTTATTCAAATGACTTTGTTTCAGAAACCGAATTATTACAAATCCTATTTCCAACCTTGTTTACCAAGCTCAAATCAAACCCCTTTTTCAATTTCCTTTTCTTTTGGGAAACCCCTTTTTAAATACATTGATTTAACTTAATACCATTATTAAGTATTTCCATTTAAAACAACGTTTAACTCACATTCCATTTATAAACCTCATTTATAAATTTTAGGTTTAACATAACCCTTTACATCTTCACTTTCTTTACTTAATTCAAACGTTAAGTAAACTTTCCATTTAAGCTATGTATTCGCTTAAACCTCTTTATTGCTTTATTATAAAACTCGAGCGCAAATAATAAAACTCATTCCTAGTCTCTTTCCAACACTTGACTATACTAGTTACTTTAAAATGTATTTCATTTAAGTAGTGATTACTTAAATTATAACAACTCATTTATGTAATACCCCACGTCCATTAAGGTCACTCGCAAAGGGAATGCCTTAACTTCAGTGGAGCGTTTTAAGTGAATATAGAACAGAAAATCACAACAAGACAGATATAAAGCAGTACTTGAAAATTAAAACTTTATTTCATTGTAGCGGATAAACACATATGTTTGATTACATCATCAAAACTATAAACCAAAGTCAAGTACATCATATCCATCTTGATAAAACAAAGTACATAAACTGAAATACATAATCCCCAACATTAAAATAGCCATAAATAAAGAGAAGCTGAACTTTACTTCAGCGGTCCAAGAAATATTCTAAGGCAGTCCAAGATCAAGCTCCACTGGTGCTAGTTCTAACCTGAGCACCTGGAGGGGGGAAAAGGAAAGAGATGGAAAAAGGGGTTCAGACATAAAGTCTGGCGAGTGCGATAATTCTAACAATATAATTAACAAAGTAACTAGGCTAAGGCATAAGTTGGAAAAATAGGGAAATGACCACGAACCATTGAGTATAACAGAGTAAACGAGGGAAACAAGATGTATTACGATATCGTTAAAGCGCACCTAAACTACTATAGGATAATTACTGAACTACACCAACACTATGGGATAATTCCTAAACTGCACCGCCACTAGTATAATGCACCACCACTAGTCACCCTAAGGTTGATCCCGCCTACAGACTTAATAATGATATTGGTTGTTTCGTGCACCCCTAGCTGCCTTCATAGGTGCCGTCTGCCCCTAACTCCACTAGGTGTACCCACTACCCCCAAGCGATCGGCTCCCTAACTCGTAGATACCCGTGCTGGCCCCACAGTGGGGTGTATCACTCCAAAAAGTGGCAACCCGATACAACAAAGAATGCATGGCTTATACCTACACGATGCAACAACGTCTTACCTACCAGCCCGGGTCCACACACGCATATGAACCCGTTGGACTTGCGTTGCCACCGCTAACCCGGTTTGGCCTCTTACAATCAAGCCCAGTATGCGTGTCCCGTCCTCGACTTGGGTTGAGCTCACAAAGATACGTATGGGTTAGTGGTTGAAACGGCCCCCCCATTACTTGACACAAGCTATCCACCTAAGCTTGGTCCCCTCTAGTACATCCCACTTAACCCACTTCTTGTTCATTTCTTCAATTACATGTTCCATATTTTGGTGAAGTCTTCCTAATCGTATTTCCAAATGCCACCCGAGGCACCCACTAGATTCCACATGCCACCCAAGGCACCCACTTTGTAACGACCCGCCTTTTTCTCGATTTTCGGCGGTAATTAAACCGACTTAAACCGTTCATAAAGACGAATTGTTATGGTACATACATATATTTAACAAAAATAACAGAACCTTTCATTGCAAATTACAATGTTACATCAGAGTTACATAGAATATTAGAGTTACAAATATATACACAACGGAAGAAAAGAGGATAACTTTACTCTCAGCGGAAGATCAAAACACAGCGGAAGCTTCAACTCTATCGTGGACTCCAACTCTGAAAGCGCTCTGGATCCTGCTACAACGATCTATAACTGCAAAACTAAACTACTGGCTGCCCGTGGAAATTAATAGGCACCCAGAGTTTAGGAAGGAACAATAAACTCCGGGTCAGTCATGGGACTGGTGTGAGAACATAAAACATTTGCTTTAGGTTTATTTAAAAGTTGGGAATTTCACCGGACCACGCCGCTAAGGCGGAACGGGTTTTCTCCATGTGAACACCCATGCATATAAATACGCAATGTCTTTTGAAAGTGAAGCTATCATAAGCTCGTCCCACATCACACAATGCAAGCGCACAACAGATGGGCGAGTTTGTCTTATGATAACCAAATATGCTTTCATACGTAAAATCCTCTTCAATACCATAATATATATATATATAGTGTGGGAAAACATTTCGCAAGTAAATGTATTAATCCTAGACAGCATATACCCCATAATATATGTTGCCATATATATATACAATCAAAATCGTATGGCTCGCATAAGAAATTTGGGTTTCCAACTTGATGATTCCTGGCACGAAAGATCAATCAGGGATACAAAACGAAGTGCCTCAACGGCTTTTTCGACCATACGCGGACACCGACTACACATCGTCAGGGCAGGTCAACGGTTTTCGACCAGACACGGCCCCCCGAACATACCCAACTTCCCCAGGTTCATAAGTGGTTTCCCACTGCTGCACAGCTTCATCCTCAATTCATATATAAGCACAAAACCTAACCGCCAGTTTCTCATCAATCCGGGGTGTGAGGTTTGTCGATGTCACGTCATACACAAAGCTATGCTTCGATAAGCCATTCTTTGATCATCACTAGCTCGTCTCATAACTCGGGTATGCCACATTGATAATTCACGACATATCACTTATTCAAATCAATGCATACCCTCTAAGTTCACATGACTTAGAGACGAGGATAATATATTGCCACAAATCCGATATACATTAACGGAAATCAGTGCCATGTGGTCAATTTCAATGTCAGACACACCATCCATACAAGTCCGTCCTGGGTCTGAACGAAACACAACCCGAAAAATACTTAAATATGTTCAGGTCTCATGCAACTCATACCTCGTATCGGGTGGCCTACCCAACCAATACATTAATCAACAATCAATCTAAACAGTTCAAATATTCCCGGTCTTCATTCGCCGTTTCTCAAGTCTTGAATTGCTTCATAACGTCGTATTATTACTTGGAATGGTTTTCGAACATATGTTCGATCCCAGTCTTTCGAAATAATAAGCGTACTAAAAAAAACAGTAGCTATGGACTATACGAGTTATTCAATTCAAATCTCCTTCCAAATAGATCAATCCATTTATGACTCAAAATTTGAATTTACTTAAATCTCGTTATCATCTTATCTCTTCTTTGAAATCAAAAATTATACCTTCGCTTCAATTCCTTATCTTTAATTCCCTCGAATCAAAGATTTGATTAAATCCCAATTTCGACATGAATTTCCACCGTTCAATCTCATCGGGTTTCAAAGATGATATTATTGACGACAAAACCCCAAATCAATCGATATTGAATCATAAATTCCACAGAAATTCTATCCACTTATATTCGACATAAATTCTCATAATCAACGAATACTATAAGTGGAATAACGATATAATAATATCTTTCAAATTTCCCAGATAGTATTCATTTACACCATGAAATTTTATACCAAATATCTAAGATTATTTCTATCCAACTTATTTCAATCCGGTGGAGAATCCGTATCTTAATTGAAAGATTTACTCAACTTTTTTTCATTAGATCTGGGTAGAAATATCATCAACTTATTTCCAATATTAATCTCTGTATCCAACTCATATTATAAGCAGAATAACGGTGAATTACCTTTTAAATTCCTCATATAATATATATTTTCATCCACCGAGTTAATATCAAACATCCGAAGATTTATCTCCAATATATCCAAATTTTAAAATTGGAAAACCCATTTCAATTCCATATAAATATTTCCAACACTTTAAAATCTTCGAACTATTCTTATAGTCAACTAATAGTTCATGCTTATAAATTTCAAACTAATAACAACATTTGGGAGTGTTACCAAAAGCCCTGCTGTTAAAATATCCATTTAAATCAAATAGATAAAAATTTATTCGAAATTCAAATATTCCAATTCTATTTGCCTTTGAAATTTATAAATCATAAATTCCAACAAATTTATTCAACTTGTTTTATTCGACTTCCATTATGGTCATCAACTGCACGTATTTCAAAATTTGCTTTGAATATAACTTGAAAATCATATGTCGAAAATCGAAGTTTTCCTTTCTATTCAAAAACTATTATTCTTTGAAATTCAACGTGCCTGATTTCAAGTCAAGTCAATTTGAAATAATCAAGTCATAGCCATTTAAAGTTTGAAAACGGTATTTACGAAATGTCGCATCATAGTGCGTTCTATTCAGACCATATAATGATTATAAATTATAAATTATTCAAGCCCTTTCCAAATTTAAATTATATTTCCAAATCATTTGAAAAACAGCTTCAAATTATATTTCAAATTAGATTTTTGAATTTACCATCCCGTTGTCGGACAAGTTAGGGATAGCCAGGGAGAGCAGGAAACTGAATTTCCAAACCCAAGCCTAGACACTATCCTCTCTGTCATCCTAGAACGTTCTGGTGTATATTATATTAATATATAAAACCATGTTCAAATCTAAAAATATCATGCCAAATTTAAATTGAAAATATATCTTCGCCAAACCAGTTTCAAATAGATATAAGGATTGTTATACAAATCAATACATAATTCAAATCATCTTTCAAATCCTAATTCAATATTTAAAAGGTTGATATTTAATTCAAAACTAATATTTTAAATATTATTTAATAGTTAAATAAAATAGTGTATAGGAAGGAGATTCTAGATCGATCACCCATATATATTCCACAGTCACGGTGTGTGTAATATCATGCAATGCAAATCATATTTATCCAAATGAGCCATACGATCAAATGGATATGAATTCATCATAACAAACATTTAACGGTGCACAAGCGTTACAGACGAAAACGCTTACTAGTGTTAAGTGTATTATCTAATTCATGAACAACCATTCAAACATCAACATCCATCACACAATTATCATCAACTAATTATAATTAAATCTCAGCTAATTATAATTAACTAATTTAAATGAATAAAAATTTAAATTAGATGTTCTCACCAGTCGAGCTTCAAAATCTTTACTGTCAGGATGTACAAACTAACGAACATTGCCACTGTTACACGTACTACTTTCCAATCCATTCCATTAGCATCCGACGATGTTCTGCTAATTTTATATATTGGGATTGAATTAATAACATCGTTGTTATATATATATATATTGTCATATATACAAGGACCCTTAATTTATATTTTATTATACTTTATATCTTATCAAAAAAAAATTCAAAATAATACTTTGAAATGTTCTATTTCCCGATACGGTTCTATTGCTTCCGACGGCGTGCGAATCGGTTTTAAAACGAACTAGATATAGGTGTTTAAAATTTGAACTAAATTAAATTAAAACAAATAAAGCATACCCATTTACAAGGCCCAAGCCCATTTGCCAAGCCCAAACCCATGACTCCCCTTCTTCTCCTTCACTCCTCCTGTTCTTCTTTCTTCGGTTGAACCCATTTGCACGCCACGCCCTGTGCACGGTGCACACTCCAACCTCTAACCGAACTCAAATCCGAATGCACCAACAACATTCTCTTCTCCTCCTCGTCTCGACGCACCCACTCGCCCGAACTTCGGTTGCCCCGATCAAATTCCGTCCGTCCTCCGAGACCTGGAAACGCACAGGAACTCACGGACCCAACATGTCGCACCCCCCCATTCCAATACCGAATTCCGCCAATTTTTGTGCAATCGAAGATCATTCCATTCTCATCGCAACTCTATGCTCAATTTCCTCTATCGTTGCTCGATTCTCCAATAAAACCAAAACCTAATTTTCAACATTTCTAATCATCGACACGAAATCCCCTCATTTTCGCATAAAAAATACTAGGTTCCTTGCTGATCGCAATGGTGCTGACGCCATCGATCAATTCTTCTCGGATTGAGAGATTTTATTTTCTGAAGTATTGAACCCATTTATTCGATTTCTCTGTAAATCAGAGATTACTCTCTCGATAATCCATGAAACTTAATTCCGTCAGTTTCTAAAAATCGGCTGTGATGATCTGAACAACATTCGCATAGATCATTTCAACCAAAAGTGAATTGATTGAGTGGTGAGGATTTTTGATTGAAGAAAAAGGTAGATTTTCATTTATAGTAAACAAACAGAGGACTTCAAAGAAGAAAAAGAAGAATGTCGTGAAGAATTTCCTTGAAGTGATAAATGGTGAAGAGTGAAGAGAAAATGGGTCTTTGGTCCTCTTTATGATGCAAGGGTATATTGGTCAATTGATCAAGGGACACTTGGTACATTTCATGAAGCTAATAACATGCATTCAAACACATAAGAGGGACACATGGATCATATCATGGTGCTAGCAACATGCATGAAGACAACTACATGGACACATCACTCTCAATTATCTTAAAACCTTATTTAATTTATTTAAATTAGCAACATAGTTGTAACACCTATAAATGTAACCAAACTTTGTCATATTTATAAATGCAACATTTATGTGTCTTAACTAACAAAATTATAAGTTATCATATTTAAATAAATAATATTTTAAATTCACTAATTATTTCAAACATATTTATAAATACTTTACCAAAATTTATACTAATTGGTTTAAAATACATGCTTAATATGTTTTATAGATATCATTAAAGAAAAGTAAAAATCATTCTTGTGTAATCCTTTTAAAAATAAATTATCCTTTACCAAATTTATATTTTACAAATCAATATTATCAAAATTAGAAAATATTATTACTTAAACATAGAATCTTATAAATTGAATATATTTTTTTTTTCAAATAAATTCCTTATACAAAACCATAATTTATAAAATAAAACAAGATACTTTAAAAATAAAATTTTCATATATTTGAACCTTATAAAAATAAATATTTATTCAGAAAATCCAACAATATAAAAACAAAAAATCCAAATCAAACTTAGTAAAATATTGGGATGTTACATTCACCCCCCTTAGATACTTTTCGTCCTCGAAAAGGAAGTCGGTAAATTTAAATTCCTTTACAAAATTTAAATTCGAATTTCTCACTCAACATATCAGAAATGTCGTGGTCCGAACTACGGCTCATATCATTCTCAGGGTACTCTGTCTGATTCTCACTAAAGGTAAAGCTTAAAGAAACTTCTATGACCTTGTTATTACTAGGGTCGTCACGGGTCTTGTTTAAAATCAAGTTCTCTGAGTTAGACTCAGAACTGCTATCCTACCACTAAGGAGAAACTGGGAAAGATACGGCCTCATACTTAGAGGTCTTGTGACTCTAAGAAAATCTTAAAAGTTTGGAAATTATCTTTCTAACTTACTCTTATGGAACCCATGTTTTTCTTATTAATTATAAGACCAAGTGTTTAAATTTAAATCCAAGTTCTCAATCTTTTCTACTCATTTAATTAAAATAACATCTTGGCTAAATTTAATATTTGAAATTCTATTGCTCTCAATACAAATTTAAGTTCAATTTAAGAGATAATTCCAAAATAATGGTTTCAAATCTAAATAAATTCACTTGTCCAAGGCTTTATCAGAGCAGGGCAAAAGGAAGAATTCAGAAATAAAGTTGGACAGTTAAATTCAAAGCACGACAATTTGGGGTGATATTCCAAAGATGACAATGGGTCGAACAAGACCCAGCGACAAGGGAAGAGTGTAACAACCCGAAAATGCGAGCCAGTTTGAAAATTTTATTTTGGCAATTTTAGCGAATTTTGATTATTTAAAATGAATTATTTTAAATAATATCGACGAGAAAATTTATTTTGAATATAATTCGATCGTATATATTATATACGTCGTCGTTAGAATATAAATAATTATATATAATTATAAATAGAATTGAAAATGGCACGGTAGTTCGATAATTTGATTTCAAACTTCAATTGAATGTACCGGGTGCAAAACAATCCGGATTTTAGTGAAACCAAAAATAATGGGATCTAATTGATAATATATTTCCAACGAATCCGAATAATCAAATTTTCATAGCGGGAATCAAAAGATATGTCCAGTTGAAAATTCTGAATAGTCGCTATGGAATTCAGGCCCTTAAAAATGGACATTTTGCAAACGACCTCGGATTTCGTTGAAACCAGTTTTGTTGGGTCCGGGATGTAAAGTTATTGCTAGGTTTCAAATTTCATAATTTTTCGAATCAATATGTGAGCGTGGCAAAGGAAAACGCGTTTGACCAGTTTTAGTTGATTTTAATCGACTGGAAAATGACCATTTTTCCAACGGTCTCAGAATTCGACGAAACTAGTTTTGTTAGGACCGTATCGTCAATACGAAGCTAGAAAATATTTTTCTGGAATTTTTCTAGTTAGTATGTGACCCCAGTAATTCGAAATGTACGTTTAAAATTCAATATAGTGATTTAAATGTAAATTCAACGAAAACTGATTCAAACGATCGAATCAACCTACGAAACATATCCCATTGTGTTCGGAATGTGGGTAATTAGCTAAGGGCTATAGTTGTTGGGTTTGATTTGGAGATCGACTGAATAAACATGTATATTTGGAAATAAAAGAATTAAATTATATTATTAATATGATGTATATACCCTAGTATATACGGTCAAACCCCCCCATTTAATCTTCCTCGGTCAAACGCGCCTCCCTCCTGTGATATACGGCGGAAAAAGCTCAAATTTTCGAGCTCAAAAATCCATCAATCCAATCCGAATTAATCACAGCTTCTAAAGCAAAATCCTAGAACTTCTTGAGAGCTTCCAATCTATACCGGTCTGAGGTTATTTCATGGAGAAATCAGCTCGTATTTCGAGCTCAAAGGACCGGGAGTCGAACGTGGTTTTAGGGCTGGGCGGTGGTGCGAGTTGGACGGCGTTGGCGGGGCAGGTGCGTGGCGTGGCAGCGCTCAACGTGGGGGTCTCTGATGGGTCCCACAATGACGGTGGCAGCCAGAATTTGGTGCCCTAGGGCGGAGCGAGTTCGTGAAATCAACTACAGAAAGAACAGTGAGTTATTTCTCCACTGTTACTTTAGTTTAACTAACATTATTTAAATCAGATTTTTTATATATAAAGTGATTTAAAATCAGTTTTAAATATGGATATATAAAGGTTAAAACCAGTTCTTAAATGCATAATAAACATTGATTCTTTTCAGTTTTTAGTATAAATTTGAATTGTATTTTATTTTCTGTTTTTAATTATATATAGAATAGATAAAAATATGATTTTGGCTTAGATAAAAATACGATTTTTATTCATATAAAAAGACTCGATTTTTAAACAATAAAAAGTTTCGATTTTTGAAAATAAAAAGACTCGATTTTTAAACAATAAAAAGCTTCGATTTTTGAAAACAAAAAGATTGGATTTTTATATATTGAATAGCATAGTAAAAATATGATTTTTATATGTTGAACTTCGAATTAAAAATATGATTTTTATATGTTGAACTTCGAATTAAAAATATGATTTTTATATATTGAACATCGAATTAAAAATATGATTTTTATATGTTGAACTTCGAATTAAAAATATGATTTTTATATGTTGAACTTCGAAATAAAAATATGATTTTTATATGTTGAACTTCGAATTAAAAATATGATTTTTATATGTTGAACTTCGAATTAAAAATATGATTTTTATATGTTGAACTTCGAATTAAAAATATGATTTTTATATGTTGAACTTCGAATTAAAAATATGATTTTTATATGTTGAACTTCGAATTAAAAATATGATTTTTATATGTTGAACTTCGAATTAAAAATATGATTTTTATATATTGAACTTCGAATTAAAAATATGATTTTTATATGTTGAACTTCGAATTAAAAATATGATTTTTATATGTTGAACTTCGAAATAAAAATATGATTTTTATATGTTGAACTTCGAATTAAAAATATGATTTTTATATGTTGAACTTCGAATTAAAAATATGATTTTTATATGTTGAACTTCGAATTAAAAATATGATTTTTATATGTTGAACTTCGAATTAAAAATATGATTTTTATATGTTGAACTTCGAATTAAAAATATGATTTTTATATGTTGAACTTCGAATTAAAAATATGATTTTTATATATTGAATAGCATAATAAAAATTCAATTTTTTATATATTGAATAGCGAAGTAAAAATTCGATTTTTACATATGTAGTGAATACGGGCAACGAAGGTGATAAAAAGGCGAGAACGACGAAGAATTCTGCAAAAGAAGTGCCGTGGAGCTAGGATAGCTATATGTGAGAATTTCTCACCTTTCAATTTCATTTCTATTTATATATATGTACTAGGATGCAGACGGTGCTTAGTAGCACCCGACACAACCGTCCACAGACCATGGACTTGTTTGTTTGGTTGCATAAATTAGTTATATGATTTGATTTGAATTTGGTTGTTTGGTGAATTTGATTGATGTGTGAATGGCGTGGGCCTTCACTAGACCGGGGATAAGGCTAGGCCTTGTCCCGTTTCTAGTATCGTGGCGTTATGCCGCCAAAATTTTCTAAAATAAGTTAGAAAAATAAAAATATCCTTTTATTTAAAGAATGAACTGAATAGAAATTCATATGTTGGAATAAAATGTTTTATCGTTAAAAATATAATTTTTAACGTGAATGTGAATAAATAAAATATTCATTTACAAACCAGACGGTTTGTTTATGTACACCTATTTGAAGGACATTTATTGGGTCGATAAATTTTACACATCGCCCAACTGCACAAATAAAATATGTGTTTGATTGTTTGAAACCCCACACGGGTGTTGGGATGAAATTTGAAGTTCACTCATCCTGATTGATTGAATATGTCGATCGATTGATTGACAGGCTGTTATAAGCGTTAGATATCTATATTTGATGCTTATACAGTGTAGTGCACTTTGGTTGATGGTTGATTATTTTTCAATGCTATTATATACGTGTGTAGTATGAAAATCCATATAATTAACATTATATGGTGATTGATTGGGCCTCATTCCAATTTGAAAAATAAAGAATATTATAAAATAAAAGTTCATGTGTTGACAGTACTCATCCATTGAGATTGGTCATGTGTTGAACGAAATATTTTAGTAATAAAATTTATATCTTTATCAATATAAAATAAAAGTTCATGTGTTGACAGTACTCATCCATTGAGATTGGTCATGTGTTGAACGAAATATTTTAGTAATAAAATTTATATCTTTATCAATATAAAATAAAAGTTCATGTGTTGACAGTACTCATCCATTGAGATTGGTCATGTGTTGAACGAAATATTTTAGTAATAAAATTTATATCTTTATCAATATAAAATAAAAGTTCATGTGTTGACAGTACTCATCCATTGAGATTGGTCATGTGATATTTTAGTAATAAAATTTATATCTTTATCAATATAAAATAAAAGTTCATGTGTTGACAGTACTCATCCATTGAGATTGGTCATGTGTTGAACGAAATATTTTAGTAATAAAATTTATATCTTTATCAATATAAAATAAAGGTTCATGTGTTGACAGTACTCATCCATTGAGATTGGTCATGTGTTGAACGAAATATTTTGATAATAACAACTATTTTTGAAAAAGAAATATTTGAAATAGAATATTTGAAAATAGAAATTTATGAAGCCGTGTTGATTAGATTGACGCCATTTTGACGTGATCGATATTTATATCGATTTTAAAAACGATTTCGAAATGAATTGAATTGAAAACGATTTCGAAATGAATTGAATTGAAAACGATTTCGAAATGAATTGAATTGAAAACGATTTCGAAATGAATTGAATTGAAAATGATTTCGAAATGAATTGAATTGAAAACGATTTCGAAATGAATTGAATTGAAAACGATTTCGAAATGAATTGAATTGAAAACGATTTCGAAATGAATTGAATTGAAAACGATTTCGAAATGAATTGAATTGAAAATGATTTCGAAATGAATTGAATTGAAAACGATTTCGAAATGAATTGAATTGAAAACGATTTTGAAATGAATTGAATTGAAAACGATTTCGAAATGAATTGAATTGAAAACGATTTCGAAATGAATTGAATTGAAAACGATTTCGAAATGAATTGAATTGAAAACGATTTCGAAATGAATTGAATTGAAAACGATTTCGAAATGAATTGAATTGAAAACGATTTCGAAATGAATTGAATTGAAAACGATTTCGAAATGAATTGAATTGAATACGAATTCAAATTGAATTGAAAGCGAATTGAAATGAATTCAAATTGAATTGAAATTTGAATTGAATAGAAATGAATTTTAAAACGAATTTATAAAGAAGAATTCAATTTTGATTTGAATTGAAATGGAAGTTGAAATTGCTTTTGAAACGAATTTTAAAACTATTTATATAATTCGTTTTAAATAGAAATCGACGAAATATATATTATATATATTATATATATAATATAATGGCCTGAATAGAACGCGCCGCGCCGCGGCAGTTCGTGAATTTCGACCATTTATTTCAAACGGACATTACGGGAGATCCGACCGTCGGATTCTCCTAAAACCGGAACCGTTGGGTTCGTATCGAAAAGAGCTTTCTAACGAATATTAGAAATTTGAAATCTAACGGTTGGATTTGGAGTTACATCCAAATCAAATTTGAAAAAGGTCGCTGTAAGTGCAGTTCGATGGCCATTGATGGAAATCGACTGTACGGGCCTTGATAAAATTATTAAAAATAGTAATAATTTGTGTAAAATCATAAGAAATGATTTGGGAAAAATTGGGATGAAAAACTCCATATTTGAAAAGATAAAAATAGATTTTTATCGAAATGAACTAGTTTTGAACTAGAAATATAATTCTATTTATTTTTAAATAAATAAATTGAATTTAAAAAGGGTTTTGAAAATAACCAGAATATCCAATGATTGCATTGGAGTGGAATTGAATCGAAATTGTCTTCGGAATATTTCGATGTTAGAATTCGTGATTATACAGGTGTTGTTATGGAAATTTGAAAGATATATATATATCGTTATTTCCAATACGACATTTGTTAATCGTAGAATTTGATATTGAATATAAGCCGATATATTTTCTATTCAGAGCCTTATATTGAATATCAAATGTGATTTGGGTTTGTCGTGAATGGTGTCTTCACTAACACTGTTCTTGAACCCAGTTGAGAAAAGATTAAATCTTTTTATTTAGATTTAATGAAGTGTACCAATTAAATAATATTTAATTGGAATTGAATTGATATTGATTTTTGGGTTTATCGTGGACAGTGTTTTAAATAACACTCGTTCTTTAACCCGATAATTAATGAAGGTGATTTTGGGTTTATTGTGAACTGTGTTTTTAAATGACACGGATTCTTTAACCCAGTTAACGATTAAAACTAAGTTGAGTTTTAATGAATCTTTAATTAGATTGAAATGGTCGAGAATGGAGTATCACCAGTTTTGCTCCAGGCGATAGTTGAATCTTTAATTAGATTTGAACGTGAAGTGGTAATTGAATTTACCGATAACACCGTGGTGTTAGATATGAAGTATCACCAGTTTTACTTCATGGGATGAATAGGTTGGGATTGGGAAATTAAAACAAATGATTACTTCGGTAAGGTTCGTTAATCCCGACTAGTTGAATCGAAATTCAAAAGATGATTAAAGAATAAATTCAAGGAATTTATCTTGGATAAAATTAATGGGAACCTTTCCCTATGAATGTGAAATTTAGAAACTAACTGTCGGTTAGCCAAGCAGAATGGTTTCCTGGATATTGATCTGATGTTGGTTTCGGCCTTCGGGGTTAATATTTGGGGAATTATTCTCTTGATTAATTTACGGTTAGTGACTAATGAATTGGAACGAGGCGTATGTTGTATTTGTGTAACACTTATTTAAAATATACGCGAGTTATTCGGAAAGACCGGGTTTATCCCATTCTGAATAACTGATACGACGATAAGTCGAAGATGAAGACGATGGTCGAAGACCGGAGGTCTTCACGTCGTTTGGGTAATTACTGATGATCTTGATTGGGCTGTACACCCAAGAAGATGGAAACAGTTAGTGATCGTCCAGACGTACTTGGAGATCGATGGATATGCGGGGTACTAGGTGCCTCCGGTTTCGTTCAGACCCAGAACGGACTTGTAAATGGACTGTGTGTCTGACATTGGATTTTAGTCCGTGTGATTGATCTCTATTAAATATATATCTGTTTGGCGGCGGAGAATTTATTCTCTTGCTTAACGCCCTTCTCTGAGACGTACGAGCTCAGAGGTTATATATTGATGGATATCAATCGCATGGAGTGAATTGCCTGTGTGGCATGCTTAAGTGGAAAATGATCAAGGCTTCTGTTGAAAAGCAAAGTCTTGTGGTTGATGATCGAAGCACGGCCTTTGTGGCGTAGCTTTGTGTAACGTTGATTCGCGAGTATCACACCCGGTATGAATCAAAAACGGGAGACGGACCTCAGGGAGGACATGCGTTTCTTTCTAGTTAGGAGTGGCGTCAGTGCTTGAACTGGCTGACGAGTTTGACTCATGTGGATGTTACTTATTATTACTTGCTGAAAAGCGAGGCGCCTCGTGATATCGGTTTCGGCCGATGCTTCTGGTCGGCTGACGGGCCAGGCTTACGCCCCAAAGGGCGGGGAAACGTAGTGTTCAGGCATAATAATCCACATCGGTGGACCGGCCCTGACGATCTAAAGGGTCGATGCGCTCTGACCCTGTGGCTCGGGCTAGAGAGTCACAAATCGGTAGAGGATCTTGCCCCTAGCCTCGGTTCATACCATAAATGATAACCCAACTTCCAATACGACATTTGCCGTTTTGATTGTAAACTTATATATGGCGACATAGTGTTATGGGCCATTCATGCCGCCTACGATTGATACTTATGATTTGAAGTGTTTTTACACTATGCACTTATAATAGTATCAAATGATTTGTTTTAAACGTATCAAGCATTCTTTGGCTGTTATAAGGGAAAACCCTATCCTCGGCTGCGTTGCATTGTGTGATGGGACCTGGGTCTTATAACAGCTTCATTTTTCTTTATTTAGCATTGCGCTGTTTGTTTTATGCACTGGTATTCTTGGGAGGAAACCCGTTCCGAGTTATACGGCGTGGTCCCTTGATTTACCTAACTTTAAAAACAAAGATTAAAAACTGTTTTAGTTCTCACACCAGTCACATGACTGACCTGGAGTTTATTGTTTTAACCTAAACTCTGGGTGCCCTTATTTCGACACGGGCAGCTAGTAGTTTTGGTTTTGCAGATTTATATTCACAGGATCCTGGTTTACAGCTGGAACGGTATCCGGAAAGCTTTGTATCCGTATATCTCCTTCTAGTTGTGTATTGTATTATTTTCCGCTGCAATGTAATTTAAATCTCTGATATTTCTGTGTAATATTTATTCCTACTCTGTATATTCTTGTAATCTGATGCATTGTCGTAATATACAATGAAATGTTCTTCTGTATGTGTTCTGTTGTGGCTTGTTCTCGAACTATCCGATGCTTCCCTTTACGGGGAAGTTACGGGTTTTCACAGTTGGTATCAGAGCTTTGGTTTACAAAGCTCAGAGAACAAGACACATTAGAACCATACGAAAGAATTCATCAGATATTGGATTAGTAATATCCAATGAGAATGGCTCGTTAGAGATAGGATCAGTAGTATCCTAGAACGAGTGTGAAGAGTATATTTTTCAAATAAAAACAATTCTGTTTTGAAATTTGGATCGTTTTACACGTATTTGAATAATTTATTTATATTGATTTTGGACAATTCAGTATATAAAGAATTTGCATATACGCCTTGCAAACGTATATTCAAAGTTTTAATATATTGGATAGATATAACATCACACTCTAGTCGCCCGAAGATGATATTGATGATAGTGATCGCATCATCAACATTTATGTTCGAGTTTCGAAGGTGTGATTTTCTATATATTTCCATTAGACTGGTGTGAGAACCAAAACTAATATAGCTAGAATACATTGTTGTGATTTGGCATCAAAACATGATTTTCTTTATATGTATCAAAGTTATGAATTTGAAACTCTAATTCACTAATTGATTGTTGTTTGCGTTGTTTGTTTAATTGTTTGATAATTTTGAACCATTATGCCTAATTGCATCAAATATTGAATTGTATTGAAAATTGGTCGCATTTGCTTGCATATATATGTACTTACATTGAACAGGTCATAGCAAGGAGGCTAGAGCAGAGAATAAAATTTGTTTGCCCGACAAATAGGTACATGTTTACTACATAATTTACTGTTTTGTTTGGGTGATGATGATTTTATGAGCCTATTGGCTAGCCGCTTGGCTTTTTCTTTTTCTTTTTGAGATCTGAAGGACCGGGGAAGCTATTTGAAATTCCCCGATGCTCCCATTGCAGGGGAGGTTATGGCGAAATTTTTCGAAAATTTAGGGTGTTAGCCAAATTTTTGAAATTTTGAAAATTCTCAGAAACTGAAAAGTTGGAGAATGGAAGCCAGATCGAACGTAGAGTTGATTAATCAAACCACTTTCGACTTTGTTCCTTTTCGGGGACGAAAAGTTTTAAGTGGGGGAGATTGTAACAACCCGAAAATGCGAGCCAGTTTGAAATTTTTATTTTGGCAATTTTAGCGAATTTTGATTATTTAAAATGAATTATTTTAAATAATATCGACGAGAAAATTTATTTTGAATATAATTCGATCGTATATATTATATACGTCATCGTTAGAATATAAATAATTATATATAATTATAAATAGAATTGAAAATGGCACGGTAGTTCGATAATTTGATTTCAAACTTCAATTGAATGTACCGGGTGCAAAACAATCCGGATTTTAGTGAAACCAAAAATAATGGGATCTAATTGATAATATCTTTCCAACGAATCCGAATAATCAAATTTTCATAGCGGGAATCAAAAGATATGTCCAGTTGAAAATTCTGAATAGTCGCTATGGAATTCAGGCCCTTAAAAATGGACATTTTGCAAACGACCTCGGATTTCGATGAAACCAGTTTTGTTGGGTCCGGGATGTAAAGTTATTGCTAGGTTTCAAATTTCATAATTTTTCGAATCAATATGTGAGCGTGGCAAAGGAAAACGCGTTTGACCAGTTTTAGTTGATTTTAATCGACTGGAAAATGACCATTTTTCCAACGGTCTCAGAATTCGACGAAACTAGTTTTGTTAGGACCGTATCGTCAATACGAAGCTAGAAAATATTTTTCTGGAATTTTTCTAGTTAGTATGTGACCCCAGTAATTCGAAATGTACGTTTAAAATTCAATATAGTGATTTAAATGTAAATTCAACGAAAACTGATTCAAACGATCGAATCAACCTACGAAACATATCCCATTGTGTTCGGAATGTGGGTAATTAGCTAAGGGCTATAGTTGTTGGGTTTGATTTGGAGATCGACTGAATAAACATGTATATTTGGAAATAAAAGAATTAAATTATATTATTAATATGATGTATATACCCTAGTATATACGGTCAAACCCCCCCCCATTTAATCTTCCTCGGTCAAACGCGCCTCCCTCCTGTGATATACGGCGGAAAAAGCTCAAATTTTCGAGCTCAAAAATCCATCAATCCAATCCGAATTAATCACAGCTTCTAAAGCAAAATCCTAGAACTTCTTGAGAGCTTCCAATCTATACCGGTCTGAGGTTATTTCATGGAGAAATCAGCTCGTATTTCGAGCTCAAAGGACCGAGAGTCGAACGTGGTTTCAGGGCTGGGCGGTGGTGCGAGTTGGACGGCGTTGGCGGGGCAGGTGCGTGGCGTGGCAGCGCTCAACGTGGGGGTCTCTGATGGGTCCCACAATGACGGTGGCAGCCAGAATTTGGTGCCCTAGGGCGGAGCGAGTTCGTGAAATCAACTACAGAAAGAACAGTGAGTTATTTCTCCACTGTTACTTTAGTTTAACTAACATTATTTAAATCAGATTTTTTATATATAAAGTGATTTAAAATCAGTTTTAAATATGGATATATAAAGGTTAAAACCAGTTCTTAAATGCATAATAAACATTGATTCTTTTCAGTTTTTAGTATAAATTTGAATTGTATTTTATTTTCTGTTTTTAATTATATATAGAATAGATAAAAATATGATTTTGGCTTAGATAAAAATACGATTTTTATTCATATAAAAAGACTCGATTTTTAAACAATAAAAAGCTTCGATTTTTGAAAATAAAAAGACTCGATTTTTAAACAATAAAAAGCTTCGATTTTTGAAAACAAAAAGATTGGATTTTTATATATTGAATAGCATAGTAAAAATATGATTTTTATATGTTGAACTTCGAATTAAAAATATGATTTTTATATGTTGAACTTCGAATTAAAAATATTATTTTTATATATTGAACTTCGAATTAAAAATATGATTTTTATATGTTGAACTTCGAATTAAAAATATGATTTTTATATGTTGAACTTCGAATTAAAAATATGATTTTTATATGTTGAACTTCGAAATAAAAATATGATTTTTATATGTTGAACTTCGAATTAAAAATATGATTTTTATATGTTGAACTTCGAATTAAAAATATGATTTTTATATGTTGAACTTCGAATTAAAAATATGATTTTTATATGTTGAACTTCGAATTAAAAATATGATTTTTATATGTTGAACTTCGAATTAAAAATATGATTTTTATATCTTGAACTTCGAATTAAAAATATGATTTTTATATGTTGAACTTCGAATTAAAAATATGATTTTTATATGTTGAACTTCGAAATAAAAATATGATTTTTATATGTTGAACTTCGAATTAAAAATATGATTTTTATATGTTGAACTTCGAATTAAAAATATGATTTTTATATGTTGAACTTCGAATTAAAAATATGATTTTTATATGTTGAACTTCGAATTAAAAATATGATTTTTATATGTTGAACTTCGAATTAAAAATATGATTTTTATATGTTGAACTTCGAATTAAAAATATGATTTTTATATGTTGAACTTCGAATTAAAAATATGATTTTTATATATTGAATAGCATAATAAAAATTCAATTTTTTATATATTGAATAGTGAAGTAAAAATTCGATTTTTACATATGTAGTGAATACGGGCAACGAAGGTGATAAAAAGGCGAGAATGACGAAGAATTCTGCAAAAGAAGTGCCGTGGAGCTAGGATAGCTATATGTGAGAATTTCTCACCTTTCAATTTCATTTCTATTTATATATATGTACTAGGATGCAGACGGTGCTTAGTAGCACCCGACACAACCGTCCACAGACCATGGACTTGTTTGTTTGGTTGCATAAATTAGTTTTATGATTTGATTTGAATTTGGTTGTTTGGTGAATTTGATTGATGTGTGAATGGCGTGGGCCTTCACTAGACTGGGGATAAGGCTAGGCCTTGTCCCGTTTCTAGTATCGTGGCGTTATGCCGCCAAAATTTTCTAAAATAAGTTAGAAAAATAAAAATATCCTTTTATTTAAAGAATGAACTGAATAGAAACTCATATGTTGGAATAAAATGTTTTATCGTTAAAAATATAATTTTTAACGTGAATGTGAATAAATAAAATATTCATTTACAAACCAGACGGTTTGTTTATGTACACCTATTTGAAGGACATTTATTGGGTCGATAAATTTTACACATCGCCCAACTGCACAAATAAAATATGTGTTTGATTGTTTGAAACCCCACACGGGTGTTGGGATGAAATTTGAAGTTCACTCATCCTGATTGATTGAATATGTCGATCGATTGATTGACAGGCTGTTATAAGCGTTAGATATCTATATTTGATGCTTATACAGTGTAGTGCACTTTGGTTGATGGTTGATTATTTTTCAATGCTATTATATACGTGTGTAGTATGAAAATCCATATAATTAACATTATATGGTGATTGATTGGGCCTCATTCCAATTTGAAAAATAAAGAATATTATAAAATAAAAGTTCATGTGTTGACAGTACTCATCCATTGAGATTGGTCATGTGTTGAACGAAATATTTTAGTAATAAAATTTATATCTTTATCAATATAAAATAAAAGTTCATGTGTTGACAGTACTCATCCATTGAGATTGGTCATGTGTTGAACGAAATATTTTAGTAATAAAATTTATATCTTTATCAATATAAAATAAAAGTTCATGTGTTGACAGTACTCATCCATTGAGATTGGTCATGTGTTGAACGAAATATTTTAGTAATAAAATTTATATCTTTATCAATATAAAATAAAAGTTCATGTGTTGACAGTACTCATCCATTGAGATTGGTCATGTGTTGAACGAAATATTTTAGTAATAAAATTTATATCTTTATCAATATAAAATAAAAGTTCATGTGTTGACAGTACTTATCCATTGAGATTGGTCATGTGTTGAACGAAATATTTTAGTAATAAAATTTATATCTTTATCAATATAAAATAAAGGTTCATGTGTTGACAGTACTCATCCATTGAGATTGGTCATGTGTTGAACGAAATATTTTGATAATAACAACTATTTTTGAAAAAGAAATATTTGAAATAGAATATTTGAAAATAGAAATTTATGAAGCCGTGTTGATTAGATTGACGCCATTTTGACGTGATCGATATTTATATCGATTTTAAAAACGATTTCGAAATGAATTGAATTGAAAACGATTTCGAAATGAATTGAATTGAAAACGATTTCGAAATGAATTGAATTGAAAACGATTTCGAAATGAATTGAATTGAAAACGATTTCGAAATGAATTGAATTGAAAACGATTTCGAAATGAATTGAATTGAAAACGATTTCGAAATGAATTGAAAACGATTTCGAAATGAATTGAATTGAAAACGATTTCGAAATGAATTGAATTGAAAACGATTTCGAAATGAATTGAATTGAAAACGATTTCGAAATGAATTGAATTGAAAACGATTTCGAAATGAATTGAATTGAATACGAATTCAAATTGAATTGAAAGCGAATTGAAATGAATTCAAATTGAATTGAAATTTGAATTGAATAGAAATGAATTTTAAAACGAATTTATAAAGAAGAATTCAATTTTGATTTGAATTGAAATGGAAGTTGAAATTGCTTTTGAAACGAATTTTAAAACTATTTATATAATTCGTTTTAAATAGAAATCGACGAAATATATATTATATATATTATATATATAATATAATGGCCTGAATAGAACGCGCCGCGCCGCGGCAGTTCGTGAATTTCGACCATTTATTTCAAACGGACATTACGGGAGATCCGACCGTCGGATTCTCCTAAAACTGGAACCGTTGGGTTCGTATCGAAAAGAGCTTTCTAACGAATATTAGAAATTTGAAATCTAACGGTTGGATTTGGAGTTACATCCAAATCAAATTTGAAAAAGGTCGCTGTAAGTGCAGTTCGATGGCCATTGATGGAAATCGACTGTACGGGCCTTGATAAAATTATTAAAAATAGTAATAATTTGTGTAAAATCATAAGAAATGATTTGGGAAAAATTGGGATGAAAAACTCCATATTTGAAAAGATAAAAATAGATTTTTATCGAAATGAACTAGTTTTGAACTAGAAATATAATTCTATTTATTTTTAAATAAATAAATTGAATTTAAAAAGGGTTTTGAAAATAACCAGAATATCCAATGATTGCATTGGAGTGGAATTGAATCGAAATTGTCTTCGGAATATTTCGATGTTGGAATTCGTGATTATACAGGTGTTGTTATGGAAATTTGAAAGATATATATATATATATCGTTATTTCCAATACGACATTTGTTAATCGTAGAATTTGATATTGAATATAAGCCGATATATTTTCTATTCAGAGCCTTATATTGAATATCAAATGTGATTTGGGTTTGTCGTGAATGGTGTCTTCACTAACACTGTTCTTGAACCCAGTTGAGAAAAGATTAAATCTTTTTATTTAGATTTAATGAAGTGTACCAATTAAATAATATTTAATTGGAATTGAATTGATATTGATTTTTGGGTTTATCGTGGACAGTGTTTTAAATAACACTCGTTCTTTAACCCGATAATTAATGAAGGTTATTTTGGGTTTATTGTGAACTGTGTTTTTAAATGACACGGATTCTTTAACCCAGTTAACGATTAAAACTAAGTTGAGTTTTAATGAATCTTTAATTAGATTGAAATGGTCGAGAATGGAGTATCACCAGTTTTGCTCCAGGCGATAGTTGAATCTTTAATTAGATTTGAACGTGAAGTGGTAATTGAATTTACCGATAACACCGTGGTGTTAGATATGAAGTATCACCAGTTTTACTTCATGGGATGAATAGGTTGGGATTGGGAAATTAAAACAAATGATTACTTCGGTAAGGTTCGTTAATCCCGACTAGTTGAATCGAAATTCAAAAGATGATTAAAGAATAAATTCAAGGAATTTATCTTGGATAAAATTAATGGGAACCTTTCCCTATGAATGTGAAATTTAGAAACTAACTGTCGGTTAGCCAAGCAGAATGGTTTCCTGGATATTGATCTGATGTTGGTTTCGGCCTTCGGGGTTAATATTTGGGGAATTATTCTCTTGATTAATTTACGGTTAGTGACTAATGAATTGGAATGAGGCGTATGTTGTATTTGTGTAACACTTATTTAAAATATACGCGAGTTATTCGGAAAGACCGGGTTTATCCCATTCTGAATAACTGATACGACGATAAGTCGAAGCTGAAGACGATGGTCGAAGACCGGAGGTCTTCACGTCGTTTGGGTAATTACTGATGATCTTGATTGGGCTGTACACCCAAGAAGATGGAAACAGTTAGTGATCGTCCAGATGTACTTGGAGATCGATGGATATGCGGGGTACTAGGTGCCTCCGGTTTCGTTCAGACCCAGAACGGACTTGTAAATGGACTGTGTGTCTGACATTGGATTTTAGTCCGTGTGATTGATCTCTATTAAATATATATCTGTTTGGCGGCGGAGAATTTATTCTCTTGCTTAATGCCCTTCTCTGAGACGTACGAGCTCAGAGGTTATATATTGATGGATATCAATCGCATGGAGTGAATTGCCTGTGTGGCATGCTTAAGTGGCAAATGATCAAGGCTTCTGTTGAAAAGCAAAGTCTTGTGGTTGATGATCGAAGCACGACCTTTGTGGCGTAGCTTTGTGTAACGTTGATTCGCGAGTATCACACCCGGTATGAATCAAAAACGGGAGACGGACCTCAGGGAGGACATGCGTTTCTTTCTAGTTAGGAGTGGCGTCAGTGCTTGAACTGGCTGACGAGTTTGACTCATGTGGATGTTACTTATTATTACTTGCTGAAAAGCGAGGCGCCTCGTGATATCGGTTTCGGCCGATGCTTCTGGTCGGCTGACGGGCCAGGCTTACGCCCCAAAGGGCGGGGAAACGTAGTGTTCAGGCATAATAATCCACATCGGTGGACCGGCCCTGACGATCTAAAGGGTCGATGCGCTCTGACCCTGTGGCTCGGGCTAGAGAGTCACAAATCGGTAGAGGATCTTGCCCCTAGCCTCGGTTCATACCATAAATGATAACCCAACTTCCAATACGACATTTGCGGTTTTGATTGTAAACTTATATATGGCGACATAGTGTTATGGGCCATTCATGCCGCCTATGATTGATACTTATGATTTGAAGTGTTTTTACACTATGCACTTATAATAGTATCAAATGATTTGTTTTAAACGTATCAAGCATTCTTTGGCTGTTATAAGGGAAAACCCTATCCTCGGCTGCGTTGCATTGTGTGATGGGACCTGGGTCTTATAACAACTTCATTTTTCTTTATTTAGCATTGCGCTGTTTGTTTTATGCACTGGTATTCTTGGGAGGAAACCCGTTCCGTGTTATACGGCGTGGTCCCTTGATTTACCTAACTTTAAAAACAAAGATTAAAAACTGTTTTAGTTCTCACACCAGTCACATGACTGACCTGGAGTTTATTGTTTTAACCTAAACTCTGGGTGCCCTTATTTCGACACGGGCAGCTAGTAGTTTTGGTTTTGCAGATTTATATTCACAGGATCCTGGTTTACAGCTGGAACGGTATCCGGAAAGCTTTGTATCCGTATATCTCCTTCTAGTTGTGTATTGTATTATTTTCCGCTGCAATGTAATTTAAATCTCTGATATTTCTGTGTAATATTTATTCCTACTCTGTATATTCTTGTAATCTGATGCATTGTCGTAATATACAATGAAATGTTCTTCTGTATGTGTTCTGTTGTGGCTTGTTCTCGAACTATCCGATGCTTCCCTTTACGGGGAAGTTACGGGTTTTCACAAAGAGATTGAATTGTATTTCCGACACACTCATTCTATTTCAAATTTTTATTCCAATCGTTTCCAATTCATATTAACCACTTCATAAGTTAAATTTACACTCATTTGATATTCATATTTTAATTGTCATATTCACCCAATCAAATAACACTTTTTCTAACTCCACTTTAAAATTCAAAATATATATAGCTCTTTTCATTCTTGTTTAAGTATCAAATCTTGTTTAGAAATTTTTCCTTACTCAACTAGCCGGAAAATCCCTTAAAACGGTTTTATTTAAAATACCATCACGCTTCCTCTGCGCACTCTGATTATGTGTGCACAGGCTCAAGCTAGGGTTGTTTCGAATATTTATCTTAACATTTTTAGAACTCACTTCTTCACATTTAATATTTCAAAGATCCAAATTTTTCCTACTTTGAAGTTTGTTACGGTTTAGATTAACTTTTTAAACTCATTCTTAAGTCAAGTCAAAATCATCTCTTTAAACAAATTCTTAACTTAAGTCTAAATCATCTTCAGATTCCATAAGGGTGGAATTGATATAATCTTTTAATGAATTTTTCACACTTACATATTCTTTCTAATTCTTAAGTATAGTTTATTTCCACAACACCCTTTTTGTTATTATCAAAATAGTTGGTTTTACATTTATAACATATTGTCCTTTCATTATATTCTTTTTAATATATCGAAATGGTTCAAGTATTCCTCGACGTTTAGACTGGAATCATACAGTCATCACACTTTCGAGACTCGAAAATAAACACTGATGATGTCCGGATCATCAACAGAATTATCCTCCAGCGACTAGAATGTGATTCCATACCTATCTAGTATATATCGGTCTTTGTATATACGTTGATCATACGTATATTCAAAATCCTTACATACTCGATAGTCCAATTGTGACGTCGAATAAAACACTCAAAATCCTTATTTCCAATTATATTTCAAAATATATATTTTAAATAATCATCGTTTTCAAAATGATTTACTTGTTCAAAAATACCTTATATAGGTTTTAAAATACGCTCTCTCGTCATAATATTCCGAGATCTCATTCTAGGGTATTTCTAACCCTATCTCTAATGAGATAATATAACTCTGAGGAGTCCTACTCTTTTGTCCAAAAATGTACGTACCCTATAGCTTTGTATAACCAAAGCTCTGATACCAACTGTAACGACCCGCCTTTTTCCCGATTTTCGGCGGTAATTAAACCGACTTAAACCGTTCATAAAGACGAATTGTTATGGTACATACATATATTTAACAAAAATAACAGAACCTTTCATTGCAAATTACAATGTTACATCAGAGTTACATAGAATATCAGAGTTACAAATATATACACAGCGGAAGAAAAGAGGATAACTTTACACTCAGCGGAAGATCAAAACACAGCGGAAGCTTCAACTCTATCGTGGACTCCAACTCTGAAAGCGCTCTGGATCCTGCTACAACGATCTATAACTGCAAAACTAAACTACTGGCTGCCCGTGGAAATTAATGGGCACCCAGAGTTTTGGAAGGAACAATAAACTCCGGGTCGGTCATGGGACTGGTGTGAGAACATAAAACATTTTCTTTAGGTTTATTTAAAAGTTGGGAATTTCACCGGACCACGCCGCTAAGGCGGAACGGGTTTTCTCCATGTGAACATCCGTGCATATAAATACGCAATGTCTTTTGAAAGTGAAGCTATCATAAGCTCGTCCCACATCACACAATGCAAGCGCACAACAGATGGGCGAGTTTGTCTTATGATAACCAAATATGCTTTCATACGTAAAATCCTTTTCAATACCATAATATATACATAGTGTGGGAAAACATTTCGCAAGTAAATGTATTAATCCTAGACAGCATATACCCCATAATATATGTTGCCATATATATATACAATCAAAATCGTATGGCTCGCATAAGAAATTTGGGTTTCCAACTTGATGATTCCTGGCACGAAAGATCAATCAGGGATACAAAACGAAGTGCCTCAACGGCTTTTTCGACCATACGCGGACACCGACTACACATCGTCAGGGCAGGTCAACGGTTTTCGACCAGACACGGCCCCTCGAACATACCCAACTTCCCCAAGTTCATAAGTGGTTTCCCACTGCTGCACAACTTAATCCTCAATTCATATATAAGCACAAAACCTAACCGCCAGTTTCTCATCAATCCGGGGTGTGAGGTTTGTCGATGTCACGTCATACACAAAGCTATGCTTCGATAAGCCATTCTTTGATCATCACTAGCTCGTCTCATAACTCGGGTATGCCACATTGATAATTCACGACATATCACTGATTCAAATCAATGCATACCCTCTAAGTTCACATGACTTAGAGACGAGGATAATATATTGCCACAAATCCGATATACATTAACGGAAATCAGTGCCATGTGGTCAATTTCAATGTCAGACACACCATCCATACAAGTCCGTCCTGGGTCTGAACGAAACACAACCCGAAAAATACTTAAATATGTTCAGGTCTCATGCAACTCATACCTCGTATTGGATGGCCTTCCCAAACGAGACATTAATCAACAATCAATCTAAACAGTTCAAATATTCCCTATCTTCATTCGCCGTTTCTCAAGTCTTGAATTGCTTCATAACGTCGTATTATTACTTGGAATGGTTTTCGAACATATGTTCGATCCCGGTCTTTCCAAATAATAAGCGTACTAAAAAAAAGTAGCCATGGAATATACGAGTTATTTAATTCAAATCTCCTTCCAAATAGATCAATCCATTTATGACTCAAAATTTGAATTTACTTAAATCTCGTTATCATCTTATCTCTTCTTTGAAATCAAAAATTATACCTTCGCTTCAATTCCTTATCTTTAATTCCCTCGAATCAAAGATTTGATTAAATCCAAATTACGACATGAATTTCCACCGTTCAATCTCATCGGGTTTCAAAGATGATATTATTGACGACAAAACCCCAAATCAATCGATATTGAATCATAAATTCCACAGAAATTCTATCCACTTATATTCGACATAAATTCTCATAATCAACGAATACTATAAGTGGAATAACGATATAATAATATCTTTCAAATTTCCCAGATAGTATTCATTTACACCATGAAATGTTATACCAAATATCGAAGATTATTTCTATCCAACTTATTTCAATCCGGTGGAGAATCCGTATCTTAATTGAAAGATTTACTCAACTTTTTGTCATTAGATCTGGGTAGAAATATCATCAACTTATTTCCAATATTAACCTCTGTATCCAACTCATATTATAAGCAGAATAACGGTGAATTACCTTTTAAATTCCTCATATAATATGAATTTTCATCCACCGAGTTAATATCAAACATCCGAAGATTTATCTCCAACATATCCAAATTTTAAAACTGGAAAACCCATTTCAATTCCATATAAATATTTCCAACACTTTAAAATCTTCGAACTATTCTTATAGTCAACTAATAGTTCATGCTTATAAATTTCGAACTAATAACAACATTTGGGTGTATTACCAAAAGCCCTGCTGTTAAAATATCCATTTAAATCAAATAGATAAAAATTTATTCGAAATTCAAATATTCCAATTCTATTTTCCTTTGAAATTTATAAATCATAAATTCCTCCAAATTTATTCAACTTGTTTTATTCGACTTCCATTATGGTCATCAACTGCACGTATTTCAAAATTTGCTTTGAATATAACTTGAAAATCATATGTCGAAAATCGAAGTTTTCCTTTCTATTCAAAAACTATTATTCTTTGAAATTCAACGCGCCTGATTTCAAGTCAAGTCAATTTGAAATAATCAAGTCATAGCCATTTAAAGTTTGAAAACGGTATTTACGAAATGTCGCATCATAGTGCGTTCTATTCAGACCATATAATGATTATAAATTATAAATTATTCAAACCCTTTCCAAATTTAAATTATATTTCCAAATCATTTGAAAAACAGCTTCAAATTATATTTCAAATTAGATTTTTGAATTTACCATCCCGTTGTCGGACAAGTTAGGGATAGCCAGGGAGAACAGGAAACTGAATTTCCAAACCCAAGCCTAGACACTATCCTCTCTGTCATCCTAGAACGTTCTGGTGTATATTATATTAATATATAAAACCATGTTCAAATCTAAAAATCTCATGCCAAATTTAAATTGAAAATATATCTTCGCCAAACCAGTTTCAAATAGATATAAGGATTGTTATACAAATCAATACATAATTCAAATCATCTTTCAAATCCTAATTCAATATTTAAAAGGTTGATATTTAATTCAAAACTAATATTTTAAATATTATTTAATAGTTAAATAAAATAGTGTATAGGAAGGAATTCTAGATCGATCACGCATATATATTCCACAGTCACGGTGTGTGTAATATCATGTAATGCAAATCATATTTATCCAAATGAGCCATACGATCAAATGGATATGAATTCATCATAACAAACATTTAATGGTGCACAAGCGTTACCGACGATAACGCTTACTAGTGTTAAGTGTATTATCTAATTCATGAACAACCATTCAAACATCAACATCCATCACACAATTATCATCAACTAATTATAATTAAATCTCAGCTAATTATAATTAACTAATTTAAATGAATAAAAATTTAAATTAGAAGTTCTCACCAGTCGAGCTTCAAAATCTTTACTGTCAGGATGTACAAACTAAAGAACATTGCCACTGTTACACGTACTGCTTTCCAATCCATTCCATTAGCATCCGACGATGTTCTGCTAATTTTATATATTGGGATTGAATTAATAACATCGTTGTTATATATATATATATATATATATATTGTCATATATACAAGGACCCTTAATTTATATTTTATTATACTTTATATCTTATCAAAAAAAAAATTCAAAATAATACTTTGAAATGTTCTATTTCCCAATACGGTTCTATTGCTTCCGACGGCGTGCGAATCGGTTTTAAAACGAACTAGATATAGGTGTTTAAAGTTTGAACTAAATTTAATTAAAACAAATAAAGCATACCCATTTACAAGGCCCAAGCCCATTTGCCAAGCCCAAACCCATGACTCCCCTTCTTCTCCTTCACTCCTCCTGTTCTTCTTTCTTCGGTTGAACCCATTTGCACGCCACGCCCTGTGCACGGTGCACACTCCAACCTCTAACCGAACTCAAATCCGAATGCACCAACAACATTCTCTTCTCCTCCTCGTCTCGACGCACCCACTCGCCCGAACTTCGGTTGCCCCGATCAAATTCCGTCCGTCTTCCGAGACCTGGAAACGCACAGGAACTCACGGACCCAACATGTCGCACCCCCCATTCCAATACCGAATTCCGCCAACGAAGATCATTCCATTCTCATCGCAACTCTATGCTCCATTTCCTCTATCGTTGCTCGATTCTCCAATAAAACCAAAACCTAATTTTCAACATTTCTAATCATCGACACGAAATCCCCTCATTTTCGCATCAAAAATACTAGGTTCCTTGCTGATCGCAATGGTGCTGACGCCATCGATCAATTCTTCTCGGATTGAGAGATTTTATTTTCTGAAGTATTGAACCCATTTATTCGATTTCTCTGTAAATCAGAGATTACTCTCTCGATAATCCATGAAACTTAATTCCGTCAGTTTCTAAAAATCGGCTGTGATGATCTGAACAACATTCGCATAGATCATTTCAACCAAAAGTGAATTGATTGAGTGGTGAGGATTTTTGATTGAAGAAAAAGGTAGATTTTCATTTACAGTAAACAAACAGAGGACTTCAAAGAAGAAAAAGAAGAATGTCGTGAAGAATTTCCTTGAAGTGATAAATGGTGAAGAGTGAAGAGAAAATGGGTCTTTGGTCCTCTTTATGATGCAAGGGTATATTGGTCAATTGATCAAGGGACACTTGGTACATTTCATGAAGCTAAAAACATGCATTCAAACACATAAGAGGGACACATGGATCATATCATGGTGCTAGCAACATGCATTAAGACAACTACATGGACACATCACTCTCAATTATCTTAAAATCTTATTTAATTTATTTAAATTAGCAACATAGTTGTAACACCTATAAATGTAACCAAACTTTGTCATATTTATAAATGCAACATTTATGGGTCTTAACTAACAAAATTATAAGTTATCATATTTAAATAAATAATATTTTAAATTCACTAATTATTTCAAACATATTTATAAATACTTTACCAAAATTTATACTAATTGGTTTAAAATACATGCTTAATATGTTTTATAGATATCATTAAAGAAAAGTAAAAATCATTCTTGTGTAATCCTTTTAAAAATAAATTATCCTTTACCAAATTTATATTTTACAAATCAATATTATCAAAATTAGAAAATATTATTACTTAAACATAGAATCTTTTGAATTGAATATATTTTTTTTTTAAAATAAATTCCTTATACAAAACCATAATTTATAAAATAAAACAAGATACTTTAAAAATAAAATTTTCATATATTTGAACCTTATAAAAATAAATATTTATTCAGAAAATCGAACAATATAAAAACAAAAAATCCAAATCAAACTTAGTAAAATATTGGGATGTTACACACTTAACCCCCTCCTGTCCCACTACATGCTTATCTAGTTAAGTGCTTCTTAATTCATTAAGATCGTAACCTCATAAAGACCTCTCACATTAGACTGGCATTTGTGGCAGCTGGATTTGCCGGGCGGGTACGGGCAGTCTTACACCACAAAAGAGCCTAACCTCGTGTCTTTACAATTGTTACGTATTTAGTTTGTGCCTAAGACCTCTCACATTAGACTGGCATTTGTGGCAGCTGGATTTGCCGGGCGGGTCCGGGCAGTCATACACCACAAAAGAGTCTAACCTCGTGTCTTAGACGATTAGTTACTCCTAATTAATCACCCCCAATTTGAATTACTTTACCTATTCAAATTATCAATCAATTCCAAATTTAGCGATGTCCATAATTGACTCAATTATGCCCGTCCATTTATGGTATGTAAAATCATACCAATTTCACCACAATTTTATTTCATGCCTTTTAAGGCAATTATGCTAATTAAATATTTTTAATATTATTCCCTTTTTCCCCACGTAGTACGTTTGTTTGTTTAACGTAAAAATATACGTTAGACTCGAATAGTCTAACTCATGAAATAAAAGAAAACATTACATACATAATTAAAACATGGATCTAACATAGGGGTGAACTTGCATATGTGATTGATGTTCTACATCTAAAACTTGCATAGGCCAAGATTACAACTTGCATAACAAGTTATGTCATGGTTCCAAATTTAAAGGTGTGAACTTGATGAGAAATTGGCCACAAACTTGCATAAACATCATGTATAACATAGATCCAAATCTAAAGGTGTGAACTTGATGAAATTATGGCCACAAACTTGCATAGACAACATATGTCATGAACCTATATCTAAAGGGGTTAAACTTGCATAGGTAATAACATAACATGATTCATTTCCAACTCATAAATTCACATATGTGATTTATACATCACAATAATGGTGTAAACTAATATCTAACATGTAAAGTATCATGTCATAGCCTAGCTTTCAATTAAATTCTCACATAAACTAGGTGCCATAATCATGTAAGGTCACATGTAATTCTACCCAAACTTGTATATGGTTCATGTTTGAATCAACATCTAAACTTCCCTACATATGGATTATCATATGAATCAATACCACAAACTAGCATAAGAAACATGACGATTTGAATATATATATATATATATATATATATATATAAAATTACAACATGGATGATTGCAACATAACTTTGCATCACAACATAACATCATAGATATTTCAATCATAATCCTACAACATCATTACAACATACAATCAATACTTCATATCACATCCATACAAATCCATGTTATAACTTAATCTAATTAAATTACTAATTATTTTGCTAAGATTATCGAACATACAACTCAAAAGAAGTCTTGAGTTCTGAATTCTGATTTTTGGAGTTGAATTAGCGCTCCTTTGATGAAGAATCGCTGTTAGGGTTGAGTAGTTCTGATTTTGGTTGCTGTTCTTCCTCTTAATTTTGGTGGCGGCTGCTCTAGGGTTTAAGACAACAGCATGACGGCCATAGTCTTTGTTTTAATTCTGATTTAGGGTTTGTGTCTATGGGTCTTTTTATAGAGTTATGAATTAATTTAAGCCGTCGGATGTTCTTAGGGTTAATCAAAACCATTCAATTATTATGGGGTGATGAGTCAGCCCTAATGACTCAGCATGAAGTCAGAATGGACCCAACAACACGGGTCAGCCTAAACCAGAAAGCTGTGTAGGCTCCAGCCTCGGCCTGGGCGCACTTGGCAGGTGCGCCAGTGTAAATATGTACTAGCACACTTCCCAAGTGCGCCAGTGCATTTATATTTTTTTTCTACTTTGCCACCAAACTTCGTTCGTCCATAACTCTTTCATCCGTTACTCGTTTCCCGCAAACTCGGACTCTATCTTCACTAGAATTCCGAGACGAACACAATGGTGCAACCCAATCCCCATAATTCTCACATCTGAGATTTATTATTCTTTAATTTAGTTAATTCGATTATTCAAAAATCCGGGGTGTTGCATTCTCCCCTCCTTAAAGGATTTCGCCCCCGAAATCTCTAAGTTAAGGAGAATGTATATCCTACCATCCAAACAATCATTTACTCAACCATCAAACACGACATCCATTGTCCTTATAAAATTTCTAATGTTGTATGAACATATGCAAGAAGTGTGTGTATATGTTCCTTATCTAATGCAAAATCAGGCGGTCTACTGATTCAGTTGACCTCCTTAATGCAAACTATGATAGTGCCATGCGTCCATTATGTATGCGAAAGAACCTTATCGATACATATCATTTCTACATGTGTGCACAACCATTCACCAAAATGCAACATCCATATGATGATACAACCATTATTCATTCATTACTTAAATATGTACACACATTTATATGCAATATGCAATATGAAGTGAATGAGCCGATCTAGTGCCTAAAGTGTGTGTATATGCGTCCACGAGCAAACACTTGCATCCACTTGCATCCATCATACATAACGTGTCTCAAACACATGTTCCAACCATAGGATTATCGTATCTAAAGGTCAAGGATACTAGCGAGAGGACACACTAAAGATAAGATAAGTACAAGATAAACGATAAAGGATAAATTAAAAGAATACCCTCGAAAAGAAAAGGGTACAATGAACGCATCTTCGCTTCCGTCTCCCAAGTAGCGTTGCTCTCATCATCTCCCCATTGCACTTTGACTAGCTTGACCTCTCGATTTCTCAATTTCTTAATCTCCGACCCAAGAATGCGCGTAGGAGCTCGTCGAATCGTCGCATCACGCTCGATCTCCACCTCTCTAAGCAAGCTCGGCTCTACCACTTCCGCGGTCTCGTGCAAGCACTTCCTCAAATGTGATACATGGAATACGTCGTGTACACCACTAAGTCTTTCGGGCAACTCCACTCTATACGCCATCTACCCAATCCTTTCCTTAATAGGAAACGGCCCTACGAACCTTGGTGCTAACTTCCCAACGGACCCAAAGCTAACGACGTTCCGTAATGGAGACACTTTGACAAAGACCATGTCTCCAACCTCAAACTCAAGATCTAACCTCCTCTTGTCCGCATAAGATTTCTGTCTATCTTGCGCCGTCTTCATCCTTCTTCGGATCAAATCAATCTTTTCCGAAGTCTCTCTAATCATATCGGGCCCAAGCAAGATCTTATCTGTAGCTTCCCACCAACATGTAGGCGAATGACACAACCGTCCATAAAGAGCTTCGAACGGTGCCATGCCAATGCTAGACTGAAAGCTGTTATTATATGCGAATTCTACCAACGGAAGATGTTCCTCTCATGTACCTCCGAAATCTAAGACACATAACCTCAACAAGTCCTCTAAAATACGATTCACCCTCTCGGTCTGGCCATCCGTCCGAGGATGATATGCGGTGCTCAAACATAACTGAGTCCCTACCGCCTCTTGCAAGCTTCTCCAAAATTCGCTAGTGAAAATAGGATCGCGGTCGCTAACTATGCTAGAAGGAATACCGTGCAAACGAACTATTTCTCAAATATATACGGAGGCTAACCATGGAGCAGTCCTCTTACTCTTCACGGGAATGAAATGGGTGCTCTTAGTAAGTCTGTCTACCACGACCCAAATACCCGTATTACCCTTCCTCGATCTCGGTAATCCGTCAATAAAGTCCATCGAGACGCTTTCCCACTTCCATTGTGGGACCTCCAATGGATGAAGCTATCCACCGGGCTTCTTTTGCTCCGCTTTTACTTGTTGGCACACCAAGCATCTAGCGACATACTCAGCCACATCTTTCTTCATGCCAGCCCAAAAGTAAACTCGTCTCATGTCCATGTACATCTTGTCCCCGCCGGGATGGATGGTCATCTTCGAACGATGTGCATCATCAAGAATGGTCTTCCTTAGGTCATCGTCTTTTGGTATACAAAGTCTACCATCCCTACGTAACCAACCCTTATCATCTAGGGTATACCTACGGAGATGGCTCGATGACTCCCCTCCTTTGAGCTTTTCTACTAACTCAACTAACTGTGGGTCGTCTCGCTGTGCCTCGCCAATCCGTCCCAAAAGCGTAGGTCTAACCTCTAAGGATGCTAGCAAACCAGGTACGAAGTCAATGGAAGGTGTAAAGTCAAACGTACAGATGAACTATAAACTTCGCCGCTCAACAAACAACGGACTTAAGGATAATCTTTTTCTACTTAAGGCATCTGCCACTACGTTACCCTTGCCAGGGGTATATGCTATCTCGAAGTCGTAGGATGCTAAGAACTCCATCCACCTTTGCTGCCTTAAGTTCAAGTCCTTCTGAGAGAATAAGTATTTTAGCAATTTGTGGTCAGTGAACAATTCGAATTTCTCGCCAAGAAGATAATGACGCCAAGACTCAAGCGCGAAAACAATAGCGGCCAACTCTAGGTCATGTGTAGGGTAATTTCTTTCATGCACTCTCAACTGCCTTCCACCATAGGCTACTACCCTTCCCTCTTGCATTAGGACTGCGCCTAGTCCTGTCCCACAAGCGTCCGTATAAACGGTAAATGGCTTACTCCCATCTGGTAATACTAAGACTGGGGCTGTGGTCAAAGCTCTCTTTAAACGGTGGAACGCATCATCACAATCTACGTCCCACGTGAAGACTAAGTTCTTCTTCGCCAAGCGTGTTAATGGAGCTGATATTTTTGCGAAGTCTTTGATAAACTTCCTATAGTAGCCTGCCAACCCTAAGAAACTTCTCACCTCGGTAGCATTTTTAGGAACCTTCCAATCTTGGATGGTCACTATCTTCGCGAGATCCACGACTATCCCTTCTTTGGAAACCACGTGCCCTAAGAATCGCACTTCTTTCCTCCAAAAGTGACATTTGGAAAATTTAGCTTTAAGGCTATGCGCTCGAAGAGTCTCCAACCCTTCCCTAAGATGTAGGGCATGCTCTTCCTCGCTCTTAGAAAAGATTAAGATGTCATCTACAAAGACTACCACGAATTTATTAAGGTACTTCCTAAACACCCTACTCATCAAATCAAAAAAGTATGCGAGGGCGTTTGTCAAACCGAAGGGCATCACCAGCCACTCAAAGAATCCGTCTGGAGTCCTAAAGGCAGTCTTGTCTATGCTATCCTCAGCCACTCTCAACTAATGGAAACCCGTGGCTAAGTCCAACTGCGAAAACACTGAGGCGCCAAATAACTGATCGAAAAGATCGTCAATCCTTGGCAGTGGGTGTCTATTCTTCTTAGTAAGTTTATTAAGTTCTCTATAGTCCACACAAAGTCTGAGGGACCCATCCGCCTTCGTGGCAAATACTATTGGAGCACCCCACTCCGATATACTACGTCTGATGAACCCCTTCTCAAGCAATTCTTTCATTTTCTTACTGAGTTCTCTTCTCTCTCTTGGAGCCATGTGGCGCACTGGCAATGCAACTGGCCTTGCGTTGTCCACTAGATATATCCGAAAGTCTATCTCACGTTTTGGGGGTAAACCCCTCACCTCATAGAAAACATCAGCATATTCACGGACTATGGGAACAGAATGTAAATCATCATTGGATGCATCAAGGGATTCTAGGTAACTAAGCATTACTGGACCTCTAGGGTCACAAGAAATATCAAGGGTCTTTCCCGAACGAGTCAACAATCTAACTACCCTTCTTTCACAATCTAGGATGGCCCCATATCTAGTTAGCCAATCCATACCTAGAATTAAACCGTAGCCCATGAAGCCAAGAACAAAAGCGTTGCACTCAAACTCAATGCCCAAGATAAACACTCTCAAATCCCGACAAATCATAGAAAGATGAGCCGAACCACTAATAGGATTTGAGACTACAAAGGGATCAGTAACAAGACTAGTATCTAGGTGCAGTGTTTCACTAATGATGTAGAGATAAACGAATGCGATGCGCCAGAATCGAATAAAGTACGGACAGGATGATCAAACAGAAAAACTAAACTTTCAACGGAAATTTCTCTACCTCGTGCTTACAGCGGTGGGACCTCGAGAACTTGAACTTGTCCCCTTGTCTTCCCGGGTGCCATAAGAGCTTGCACCTGTCCTCCTAAGGTAGACCCTGCCCTCTGCCCTTTCTTTAGGCAGTCCTTAATAAGATGTCCCGCTTCGCCAGAGTGGAAACAACCGGTCTTCTTCTTCTTCCTACAATCTTTGCTTAGATGGTCGGGTGTCCCACAGTTAAAGCATTTCTTCTTCCCCTTAGCATTATTGCCTTTGCCAACTTTCTTGTTTTGTTGTTGCTGTTGCGACTTCTTCTGATCCCCTTTCTTCTCGGGTGCCTTTTTAGCATTGGCGCCCTTCTCCTCTTCATACATGAGTGCCATGTCAACTAACCTCTCAAAGGTAGCTCCCATGGGAATGTGGGTCATAGCTAACCCATGGAGCGGCTCGTTTAAACCCTTAACAAATCTGAGAGCCTTCTTTTCTGGAGTGTTCACCAAGTCTAAGCCAAACCTTGCCAATTGGTTGAATTTGTTAACGTACTCTTTCACCGATAAATTCCCTTGCTTCAATGACAAGAACCTTTCCATGTATAGATTCTCTTCAGCCTGTGAGAGAAACTTTGCCTCAAATCTTGCCATGTGTCGACTGGGCGACCCCCATTTGTGACCTCCCACCAAAACGAGGCCTCATCCTTCATTAGCCACGCAGCTAGCTGGACTTTCCTTCCTTCATACACTTCAAAAATTCCAAACAATTCTTCCACCTCCTTTAGCCAGTTACGAGCTTCAACAAATGTCTCCATCCCGTGAAAAGGTTTTCCACCCATAGCTCTAAAGTCCTTACATATCTTTGCGAAATTATCGACACGAGGAGGAGGAGGAGGATTTGCTGGACCTGCGGCGGCGGCCTTAGCCTCAGGATATTGATGGAACCAACCGGGCACATGAACGCCCTTTGGTATCTCAGATGTTTCAGACATGCTGAAACGAAAAAGGAAAGATTCCATACAAAAAGGACTGAAGAAAAGATATATGGCTCTTGGGGTTATGCTTTCCAAAATATACTTTTCTGTTGAAAATACTTTCTTTTGAAAGTACTTCTTTATAAAAAAAAATCGTTTTGAAAAATAGTTTTTCAAAAATTCATATCTGTTCTGGTAACCTTCAGCTCTGATACCACGTGTAACACCCCACGTCCATTAAGGTCACTCGCAAAGGGAATGCCTTAACTTCAGTGCAGCGTTTTAAGTGAATATAGAACAGAAAATCACAACAAGACAGATATAAAGCAGTACTTGAAAATTAAAACTTTATTTCATTGTAGCGGATAAACCCATATGTTTGATTACATCATCAAAACTATAAACCAAAGTCAAGTACATCATATCCATCTTGATAAAACAAAGTACATAAACTGAAAGACATAATCCCCAACATTAAAATAGCCATAAATAAAGAGAAGTTGAACTTTACTTCAGCGGTCCAAGAAATCTTCTAAAGCAGTCCAAGATCAAGCTCCACTGGTGCTAGTTCCAACCTGAGCACCTGGAGGGGGAAAAGGAAAGAGATGGAAAAAGGGGGTCAGACATAAAGTCTGGCGAGTGCGATAATTCTAACAACATAATTAACAAAGTAACTAGGCTAAGGCATAAGTTGGAAAAATAGGGAAATGACCATGAACCATTGAGTATAACAGAGTAAACGAGGGAAACAAGATGTATTACGATATCGTTAAAGCGCACCTAAACTACTATAGGATAATTACTGAACTACACCAACACTATGGGATAATTCCTAAACTGCACCGCCACTAGTGTAATGCACCACCACTAGTCACCCTAAGGTTGATCCCGCCTACAGACTTAATAATGATATTGGTTGTTTCGTGCACCCCTAGCTGCCTTCATAGGTGCCGTCTGCCCCTATCTCCACTAGGTGTACCCACTACCCCCAAGCGATCGGCTCCCTAACTCGTAGATACCCGTGCTGGCCCCACAGTGGGGTGTATCACTCCCCAAAGTGGCAACCCGATACAACAAAGAATGCACGGCTTATACCTACACGATGCAACAACGTCTTACCTACCAGCCCGGGTCCACACACGCATATGAACCCGTTGGACTTGCGTTGCCACCGCTAACCCGGTTTGGCCTCTTAGAGTCTAGCCCAGTATGCGTGTCCCGTCCTCGACTTGGGTCGAGCCCACAAAGATACGTATGGGTTACTGGTTGAAACGGGCCCCCCATTACTTGAGACAAGCTATCCACCTAAGCTTGGTCCCCTCTAGTACATCCCACTTAACCCACTTCTTGTTCATGTTTCAATTACATGTTCCATATTTTGGTTAAGTGTTTCTAATCGTATTTCCAAATGCCACCCAAGGCACCCACTAGATTCCACATGCCACCCAAGGCATCCACTTAACCCCCTCCTGTGCCACTACATGCTTATCTGGTTAAGTGTTTCTTAATTCATTAAGACCGTAACCTCATAAAGACCTCTCACATTAGACTGGCATTTGTGGCAGCTGGATTTGCCGGGCGGGTCCGGGCAGTCTTACACCACAAAAGAGCCTAACCTCGTGTCTTTACAATTGTTACGTATTTAGTTTGTGCCTAAGACCTCTCACATTAGACTGGCATTTGTGGCAGCTGGATTTGCCGGGCGGGTCCGGGCAGTCTTACACCACAAAAGAGTCTAACCTCGTGTCTTAAACGATTAATTACTCCTAATTAATCACCCTCAATTTGAATTACTTTACCTATTCAAATTATCAATCATTTCCAAATTTAGCGATGTCCATAATTGACTCAATTATGTCCATCAATTTATGGTATGTAAAATCATTCCAATTTCACCACAATTTTATTTCATGCCTTTTAAGGCAATTATGCCAATTAAATATTTTTAATATAATTCCCTTTTTCCCCACGTAGTACGTTTGTTCGTTTCACGTAAAAATATACGTTAGACTCGAATAGTCTAACTCATGAAATAAAAGAAAACATCACATAGTTAATTAAAACATGGATCTAACATAGGGGTGAACTTGCATATGTGATTGATGTTCTACATCTAAAACTTGCATAGGCCAAGATTACAACTTGCATAACAAGTTATGTCATGGTTTCAAATTTAAAGGTGTGAACTTGATGAGAAATTGGCCACAAACTTGCATAAACATCATGTATAACATAGATCCAAATCTAAAGGTGTGAACTTGATGAAATTATGGCCACAAACTTGCATAGACAACATATGTCATAAACCTATATCTAAAGGGGTTAAACTTACATAGGTAATAACATAACATGATTCATGTCCAACTCATAAATTCACATATGTGATTTATACATCACAATAATGGTGTAAACTAATATCTAACATGTAAAGTATCATGTCATAGCCTAGCTTTCAATTAAATTCTCACATAAACTAGGGGCCATAATCATGTAAGGTCACATGTAATTCTACCCAAACTTGTATATGGTTCATGTTTTAATCAACATCTAAACTTCCCTACATATGGATTATCATATGAATCAATACCACAAACTAGCATAAGAAACATGACGATTTGAATATATATATATTTAATTACAACATGGATGATAGCAACATAACTTTGCATCATAACATAACATCATAGATATTTCAATCATAATCCTACAACATCATTACAACATACAATCAATACTTCATATCACATCCATACAAATCCGTATTATAACTTAATCTAATTAAATTTCTAATTATTTTGCTAAGATTATCGAACTCACAACTCAAAAGCAGTCTTGAGTTCTGAATTCTGATTTCTGGAGTTGAATTAGCACTCCTTCGATGAAGAATCGCTGTTAGGGTTGAGTAGTTCTGATTTTGGTTGCTGTTCTTCCTCTTAATTTTGGTGGCGGCTGCTCTAGGGTTTAAGACAACAGCATGACGGCCATAGTCTTTGTTTTAATTCTGATTTAGGGTTTGTGTCTATGGGTCTTTTTATAGAGTTATGAATTAATTTAAGCCGTCGGATGTTCTTAGGGTTAATCAAAACCATTCAATTATGATAGGGTGATGAGTCAGCCCTAATGACTCAGCAAGGAGTCAGAATGGACTCAACAACACGGGTCAGCCTGAACCAGAAAGCTGTGCAGGCTACAGCCTCGGCCTGGGCGCACTTGGCAGGTGCGCAAGTGTAAATATGTACTGGCGCACTTCCCAAGTGCGCCAGTGCATTTTTCTTTTTTCTTCTTTGCCACCAAACTTCGTTCGTCCATAACTCTTTCATCGGTAGTCGGTTCCCGCAAACTCGGACTCTATCTTCACTAGAATTCTGAGACGAACATAATGGCGCAACCCAATCCCCATAATTCTAACGTCTGAGATATATTATTCTTTAATTTAGTTAATTCGATTATTCAAAAATCCGGGGTATTACAATTTACTTCAACATTAATCATTTCAAATTCTATTAACTTCCTTATTTACTAGGATAAATATTAAATTTCCTTTTTTAAAATCTTACAAAGATTAACCAATTATTAAGTTATTTCACTAATTCAAAAGTCTAACTTGGTTTAAATGGTCGACACAGTCAACACAAAACACGATTATCGTTCTAAACAATTCCAGTTGATTCCTCCTTTAAATTAATTAAAATATAATTAATTTAAATAACTCCACTCAACAATTCATCTGACGCGATTAATCAAGTACTTAACCACTGGGTTATTACTTCTCAGTTGCTTTATAATTCTTATTAACGCAAGAATTTGTTTTCTAAAACCATTTCATAATCCCTTATAAAATTTAAATAATTAATATTTATTTCCTTTTTTAAATAATCTTTCAATGTAATAACTTTCAAAACCTATCTTCGTTAAAAATATATTTATAACCTAAATATTATCGATTCACTGTCGATAAAACCCATATTTTATAAATCGATTGATTTATAGGCCAGGTGATGCCAATTACCCAACCATACCACCCATTGGTTACTATCAGAACAAATGTTGAAATAAGGTTCAATAATTAATTATAATCAACCATTAATTTTTACTTGATTGATATAACGACCACCAATCAACTAACAGCCAATTCAGGCACATTTCTAAATGTGACCAATCAAGGGAGATTACTTTATTCGGGTCAAATCAAAATGATTGGTATTTTTCTGAAATTAACCGACTGTTTAATTTCAGTGGTTGAGTCAACAATAAATATATTTAACTTGCAAACAGACAACCACTAACAACCAGAACACGCAAAATAAAAACCCAATTTATATAAAATATAAATGGGAAAAGCTGAGTGAGTTTAACTCACCTTGATTTGTCTGTTGATAAACAGTTCGTTTTATTCAAATTAAACTGATGTTTTAATTCGACAAAAATTCTCATTTGTTCCAAATCCTGACCATCTCTGCTCCATCTCAATGTTCTCGTTTTTACGGTCCCAACGCAACTGACCGTGCGTAAATCTAATAACGTGTGAGTGAGAAATCGTATTTCGAAATTTATCGACAAATTAAATTTTAAAACATGGATTTTCCTTTTAAATTTTGAAATGGGCTTTACCTTAACTTTTCAGCCCAAAAGAACCTGAACCGCTTCAACCTTAAAACCCCCTTTCGATCCTTATTCTCATTTGATCAGCCGCCTCCCAAAAATCTCAAGACTGAAACCCTAATCCCCCTTTTGATTTTAGCAGCAAATCGGAAATTTTATGGCATCGCACCCTTCTTCCGCCACCACTTCTTCGATTCCCACTACCTTTGATCAGTTTGCCACCCTCAACAACCCTTTCGACACCCCCTACCGATCCATAATGAAACCCAAACACCCAGATCCACTACAGATCCAAGACGAGGCCTTCATCGTTGCGGATTCCCGAATGTTAGCTCTTGAACGGCTTCGACAACAAACCGAAAGCTAAGTTTTTCTTTTTACTCTATTTTAGTATTATCTGTTTGATTTTTACTACTTTTGGTTTTCGAATTATTCTTGAATTGGATCAAAACTCGTTGAGTGATTACGTGTATTTATAGTTGTGGTTTGAAAATAGATAAGAACCTTGTCTTTCAAATCTTTTCCTAGATAGGATCGGCTATACTTAGGCCATATCCCCCTTTTAGATCTGTGTACAGGATGATGGAAATTGATAGCTATTAGATTTATTGAATTAAGTATTTGGTTGTATCAAATCTGGTGTAGCTGTTTATGAGTTGTCAAATTCAGTAATTTGAAAACTGTGTGGTAGATTTTATAAAATATATGGCACAGTTTCCATGTAAACTGTACATGAAATCTGATTTCATGTATGTTATATCCAGTTGTACATGGAACTGTGTAGATATGATGGTATATATACATATAGATTTGATCTTCTTTCTAGCTGTTCATCTAGTACCATACTGTTTCCATCCATGCTGAAATCTGTTTTTAAAATGAATTGTTATGTCCATTTCCTCTTGCCTTAGATCACATTGCAGTTTTATTCTTGTTGTACTTGTTTTCAGTTTTCATGTGGCACCTTTTCTTTAGCTATACGTGGGTATATATAGCTATTTTAGATATGAATTGTCCATTTTTCTTTAGTTGTTTATTAGCTGTCCTATGAAGATATATGCTGATTTTTCTATCTTTATGCATTGTCTTGTCTTTCTAGCTGTTCAAGATCTTTTTTTAATACTGTTTATTGCTGTCATGAAATCCACCTTTTGAAGGGTTTTTTTTTTCTCGCAGATCCAAACTGATCGAGACGATGGATTCACTGGTTTCTCAAAAGGGCTGCTGATATTAAAAAACGAATCCTTTTAGTTGTTTCTTAGCTGTTCTTGTGTTGTTTTAATTTTATACAGTTAGATTTTCTTTTTCTTCTTTTGTAGTAAGTCTTTAGAAGGGATTTGGTGTGTATATTTATTTTCTATCTTAGCTGTTGAGCTGTGTATACTATCTGTGTAAATCTGAGGTACATACCTTTAGATGGTTATATTGATATATTCATGTATACAAAGATTTAGTTGGGTACTATTTATAGATATGAATCTTTTTCACTGTTTTTATTTGTTCAGGTTCATGTATACTGTTTTTACTTTAATTATGTGTTCAATTTATTTAAATGTATAGTATCACCTTTTGACTATTTTGTAATAGCTTTGTTTGTATGTTATTACTTATGATTTTTTTCATTCTACCGAGGTCCTCTAAAAATTGTTCATAATTGGTTTTAGGTTCACGCCTCATGTAAGAGACCACACCGTAAATTGCATACTTGGAAATGTTTTATGCTCGAATCCATTTCCTTTAAATAAAACTAAATTTGCTATTATACACTAGGTCCAAGCGAGGTTGTAATACTTAAAATAAACCCATTTGTATTGTCGAACCAAAAGAAAATGATAATGTATATGTCAACATATACATTCAAGGGTTTATTATAAATCTAATATAATATTTGTTATAATATAAATTAAATTCAAACGGCTAGATTAACGAAAAAAATTAAATAAATATCATTGTACCTATTAAACAGCGTTTTCAACTTTTAACGGTAGAATTCAAACTCGACACTAACATTTTGGTTTTAAATAATATTCCAATTATATAAAATCGTTTAATATTTATAATTAAATCGTTAAAATTTAAAAACGATTTCACAGCGACTATTTGAAAATTGAATTGGACGTAACTTGAAATCTACAAGCTGAAATCTCGATTTTTCTCTTTCATTAGAAAAATCGAATTGGTTCAATCGTGTCTCGTTTCACAGAAATCCGACTTATATTGGATCCTATATATTCAGTTAAAGTTCGAATCGAAAATTTCGAACTACCCCGGCGTTTCGAGCTCGTTTTAATTAATATATAAATATATATATTCAAACTCTATTTTAAATAAATAAATTCAATTTATAGCCCATTATATTTCAAATATAATATATAAACAAATTTAAATATTTGAATTTAGATGGCCGAAAAGTCTGGGACGTTACATTCTTCCCCCCCTTAAAATAATTTCGTCCTCGAAATTGCAAAGTAAGAAGAATAGTCCGAACCATATTGTTTTAAAAATCATTACTTTTGAATAAATTTCAAAATAAATTTGAACTCTAAAAATTTTCTGAAATTTTGCCAGCACCTTTTCTGCATGGCTTGATTGGTACGACTACCACTGCCACTCTGGGCCTTAATTTTTCTGAAAAGAAAAATCAAAACCCAAACGGCAACCCACTCAGGGTATAAAGAAATTTCTTAATCCATAATATAAGGTTTACCTATTTGTCGAGCAGTCGAACTCAAATTCCACTTTCCAAAGCGTATCTAGTATCTGCTCATCGTCTGCATTCCTAGTCAAACCATCTCCACAACCTTCAAGATTCTGCACTTAACCCACTTATAATGCAAACAATAATATGGGTTAAATAATTTCGTTCCCACTTCACAACCAATATTATTTCCAATCCACTACACCAGGATTTACCTCTTCGTTTCCCATTCATACAATTCCTCATTAAAACCAACTGGTTAAATTCAATTAATATTCATCATATTTGTATCTGCTTTGGTTTTACATCCACTAATCGATTAATATCAAATTAATTCCTATTATTAATCCATTTAAATTTTCAAATCCCAACAAGTTTATTTGAATTCATTCTTAACTTGATTTTACTTAACCAGGTTCAGTTTTGCTTTCATATCCGATTCAAATGACGAATTGGTTTTCTCATCAGTTCAACTTTATTTCATAATTCAAATTTGATTTCAAATCAAATCAACTAGAACAAACAAATAACCCACATTACTATAATATAGAAAATTATTTCTCTTTTCTATATAAAAATATACATTGGGTAAAATTATTATATTTACCGTCTTTATAAAACAATATTGTATTCATTTACTAGTTCAATGCCTCTCAACACTTGAGCAAGTCAAATAACACAATACAAAACATTTTTATATAAAATATTGCAAATACGCTTTCATATATATACACTCAAACTCAATCTAGGGTGTTACTAACCCCTATCTCTATCGAGTTACGCCACAGAGCCAAGGTTACTACTCAACCAATAGCTTTGATACCACTTGTAACAGCCCAGGGTTTTCCGGCCCCAAAAATCGACATAAATATCCTTACCATAACTTATGCCGACCTTCCAAACACCGAAAACACTGGAACGTTTATAGAAAGAATTTGGAGGGTGAGATAAGAAAGAAAGAAAGTTATAATAGAAGAAGAAGAAGAACCAATAAAACATAATCGGAGTCTCACATCGCAGCGGAACAAAATATAATACAGAAATAAATCTTTATTGAGAGCTTTGAAAAATACTTACAATATCAGAGTACATCACATCTCTGGGCAGTTATAATAACCCATCCTCATATATAATCACACATCGGAATACATACTAGAAATCATTCGTCTGAACATCTCAACTAGTCTTTGGACTTCACAGTACCTGATAACCTGAACCTGTACACCCCGGGCAAACCCGAGCATTTACAAAACACTGGGTCAGTCTGGTGAACCAGAGTGAGAAAAACCCGAACAGTATTAAGGGCATCACACAACTTGATTTTAAAGTTAAAATCCTTTCAAAAGAAAAGGATAATAGTAAGACCAAATCCACACATAAATTCGGACGGTTTTTACCTTACGATAACCCTAAACAGTTTTGAAATCAATATCTTTTCTGATATTACAATAGTGTCTAAATACAAGTAAATATCAATCTAGTGGAATGCTTCATCTCACGCTCCACGTATATATATATATATATATACATATATATATATATATACAAACAAAACCGTGGGCACTTATTGGAGATTGGATTCCAACTGTGACAAGGTATAGGACCACTTGCCGATCGTGTATCTCTAGAGGCGAATACACTCGGTTTAACAAGAATGACTTGCAACCCGGCCCTCACATGACCGACCAATCATTTCTCTTGAGTGTATCGAGTATATATCACCAACGGTTGGGATCAAAGTACCGTTTCCCGAAAAGGGACAACATCGAATAGATTAAAGAATGAAATGGATTTTCTCTAGATAGGTGATTATACACCCTTATGGGAGCGACCCACATAGCCATGCTTCCTGCCCGATTTTTGTCATTTCCTGGTTGTGAGGCCTGAGGTTATAATCCTTTGAATACCTGGCCATCATTCACTTTGAATGCCACATCGTCAGATACGTCAAATCACTAATTGACGCCCACAAATATACTCCGGGTTTTAAAGAAGGGCCATTCTTCGCCACCAATTCGGTATATTTGTAAAAATCAATGTACGTGGTTTTTAGGAAATACTCCGTAAGACATTCGTCCATACAAGTCATCCAGGAACAGGATGAACCGAAGGTACTCTCCTACTGCATCCAATATAGGAATCACCCCATGGATTAGTAGCGATAGTCCTTGCAATCCACAGATTTCAACCACAATAGAACCCCAGTATATCTCCGGGTCGAATCAGAGATTGTAAGTGGTTCTTCTGCTTTATGAAGATCTATGGTCTTCACATGCTCCATCTCGATCGTCGTCTGGTAACTTCTATATTTTCGTATTTGTTGGTCGGAATGGTTTTCGAATATACATTCGATACCGGTATTTCCATACCAATAATCGTAAAGGTCAGATTTGATAGTCGGTTATTTAACTATCAACTAAACATCCATGAAATCATAAAAATGGATTTGCTGGTCTAGTATTCAGCATCACTTGGCTTTTAAAAATTATCGCTCAATCTTCTTTTAATTCCGTTAATAGGTAGAATATAATCTCATATCATTTCCTTTACTTTGGAAATCTTATCACCCATTCTTGACATTACCAACTAGTATCATCTTTGGATACTCCCGAAGTTATTCAAGTTGGGGTATTTTAATTACCTCTTAGACCTTGATCAACAACGTTCTTATCTTCAGATAAATACGAGTTGAAATTCAAGAACCACTATTTAATCTTACATTAACACATTCCATTCGTTAATATATATATATATATATATATATAATTAATGTTGGTTAATTCGTTAATTGAATAATTCCTTACTAAACATCACTTTATTCACTCTCGATTTATTCAAATGACTTTGTTTCACAAACCAAATTATTACAAATTCTATTTCCAACCTTGTTTACCAAGCTCAAATCAAACCCCTTTTTCAATTTCCTTTTCTTTTGAGAAACCCCTTTTTAAATCCATTGATTTAACTCAAAACCATTAATAAGTATTTCCATTTAAAACAACGTTTCTCACATTCCATTTATATACCTGTTTATAAATTTTATGTTTAACATAATCCTTTACATCTTCACTTTCTTTTACTTAATTCAAACGTTAAGTAAACTTTCCATTTAAGCTATGTATTCGCTTAAAACTCTTTATTGCTTTATTATAAAACTCAAGCTCAAATAATAAAACTCATTTCCAGCCTCTTTCCAACACTTGACTATATTAGTTACTTTAAATGTATTTCATTTAAGTAGTGATTACTTAAATTATAACAACTCATTTACTTCAACATTAATCATTTCAAATTCAATTAACTTCCTTATTTACTAGGATTAATAATAAATTTTCTTTTTTAAAATCTTACTAAGATTAACCAATTATTAAGTTATTTCACTAATTCAAAAGTCTAACTTGGTTTAAATGGTCGACTCAGTCAACATAAAACACGATTATCCTTCTAACCAATACCAGTTAATTCCTCCTTTAAATTACTTAAAACATAATTAATTTAAATAACTCCACTCAACTGTTCATCTGACGCGATTAATCAAGTACTTAACTACTGGGTTATTACTTCTCAATTACTTTATAATTCTTATTAACCTAAGAATTTGTTTTCTAAAACCATTTCATATTCCCTTATGAAATTTAAATAATTAATATTTATTTCTTTTTTTAAATAACCTTTCAATGTAATAACTTTCAAAACCTATCTTCGTTAAAAATATATTTATAACTTAAATATTATCGATTCACTATCGATATAACCCATATTTTATAAATCGATTGATTTATAGGCCAGGTTATGCCAATTACCCAACCATACCACCCATTGGTTACTATCAGAACAAATGTTGAAATAAGGTTCAACAATTAATAATAATCAACCATTAATTTTTACTTGATTGATATAACGATCACCAATCAGTTAACAGCCGATTCAAAAAATTCAAACAATCCAGGCACATTTTTAAATGTGACCAATCAAGGGAGATTACTTTATTCAGGTCAAATCAAAATGATTGGTATTTTTCTGAAATTAACCGACCATTTAATTTCAGTGGTTGAGTCAACAATAAATATATTTAACTAGCAAACAGTCAACCACTAACAACTAGAACGTACAAAATAAAAACCCAATTTATATAAAATATAAATGGGAAGAGCTGAGTGAGTTTAACTCATCTTGATTTGAATCTATTGATAAACAGTTCGTTTTAGTCAAATTAAACTGATGTTTTAATTGGACTAAAATTCTCAGTTGTTCCAGATCCCGACCAACTCTGCTCCATCTCAAAGTTCTCGTTTTTACAGTCCCAACGCAACTGACCATGTGTAAATCTGATAACGTGTGAGTGAGAAATCATATTACAAAATTTATAAACAAATTAAACTTTAAAACATGGATTTTCCTCTCAAATTTTATAATGGGCTTTACCTTAACTTTTCAGCCCAAAAGAACTCGACCCGCTTCAACCTTAAAACCCCCTTCGATCCTTATTCTCATTTGATCAACCGCCTCCCAAAAATATCAAGACCGAAACCCTAATCACCCTTTTGATTTTAGCAGTAAATCGGAAATTTTATGGCGTCTCACCCTTCTTCCGCCACCACTTCTTCGATTCCCACTACCTTTGATCAGTTTGCCACCCTCATAAACCCCTTCGACACCCCCTACCGATCCATAATGAAACCTAAACACCTAGATCCACTGCAAATCCAAGACGAGGCCTTCATCATTGCAGATTCCCAAACGTTAGCTCTTGAACGGCTTCGACAACAAACCGAAAGCTAAGTTTTTCTTTTTACACTATTTTAGTATTATCTGTTTGATTTTTTTCTACTGTTCGTTTTCGAATTGTTCTTGAATTGGATCAAAACTCGTTGAGTGATTGCGTGTATTTATAGTTGTGGTTTGAAACTAGATAAGAACCTTGTCTTTCAAATCTTTTCCTAGATAGGATCGACTATACTTAGGCCATATCCCCCTTTTAGATCCGTGTACATGATGATGGAAATTGATAGCTATTAGATTAATTGAATTAAGTATTTGGTTGTATCAAATCTTGTGTAGCTGTTTATGAGTTGTCGAATTCAGTAATTTGAAAACTGTGTGGTAGATTTTATAAAATATATGACACAGTTTCCATATAAACTGTACATGAAATCTGACTTCATGTATGTTATATCCAGTTGTACATGGAACTGTGTAGATATGATAGTATATATACATATAGATTTGATCTTCTTTCCAGCTGTTCATCTGGTACCTTACTGTTTCCATCCATGCTGAAATCTGTTTTTAAAATGAATTGTCATTTCCATTTCCTCTTGCCTTAGATCACATTCTAGTTTTATTCTTGTTGTACATGTTTTCAGTTTTCATGTGGCACCTTTTCTTTAGTTGTACGTGGGTATATATAGCTATTTAAGCTATGAATTGTCCATTTTTCTTTAGCTGTTTATTAGCTGTCCTACGAAGATATATACTGGTTTTTCTTTCCTTATGCATTGTCTTGTCTTTCTAGCTGTTCATGATCTTTTTTTTTTAATATTGTTCATTGCTGTCATGAAATCCACCTTTCGATGGGGTTTTCATTTTTTCTTCTTCTCGCAGATCCAAACTGATCGAGACGATGGATTCACTGGTTTCTCAAAAGGGCTGCTGATATTAAAAAACGAATCCTTTTAGTTGTTTCTTAGCTGTTCTTGTGCTGTTTTAATTTTGTACAGTTAGATTTTCTTTTTCTTCTTTTGTAGTAAATCTTTAGAAGTGATTTGGTGTGTATATTTATTTTCTATCTTAGCTGTTGAGCTGTGTATATATATCTGTGTAAATCTGAGGTACATACCTTTAGTTGTAGATATTGATATATCCATGTATACAAAGATTTAGTTGGGTACTATTTATAGATATGAATCTGTTTCACTGTTTTTAGTTGTTCAAGTTAATGTATACTGTTTTTACTTTAATTCTATGTTCAATTTATTTAAATGTATGGTATCACCTTTTGGCTATTTTGTAATAGCTTTGTTTGTATGATATTACTTATGATTTTTTTTGTTCTATTGAGGTTCTCTAAATGTTGTTCATAATTGGTTTTACGTTCACGCCTCATGTAAGAGACCACACCATAAACTGCATACTTGGAAATGTTTTATGCTCAAATCCATTTCCTTTAACTAAATTTGCTATTATACGCTAGGTTCAAGCGAGGTTGAAATACTCAAAATAAACCTATTTGTATTGTCGAACAAAAAGAAAATGCTGATGTATATGTCAACATATACATTCAAGGGTTTATTATAAATCTAATATAATATTTGTTATAATATAAATTAAATTCAAATGGCTAGATTAACGAAAAAAATTAAATAAATATCATTGTACCTATTAAACAGCGTTTTCAACTTTTAACATTAGAATTCAAACTTGACACTAACATCTTGGTTTTAAATAATATTCCAATTATATAAAATCGTTTAATATTTATAATTAAATCGTTAAAAATTAAAAACGATTTCACAGCGACTATTTGAAAATTTGAATTGGATGTAACTTGAAATCTACAAGCTGAAATCTCGATTTTTCTCTTTCATTAGAAAAATCGAATTGGTTCAAACGTGTCTCGTTTCACAGAAATCCAACTTATATTGGATCCTCTATATTCAGTTCAATTTCAAATCAAAAATTTCGAACTACCCCAGCGTTTCGAGCTCGTTTTAATTAATATATAAATATATATATTCGAACTATATTTTAAATAAATAAATTCAATTATAAACCCATTGTATTTCTAATATAATATATAAACAAATTTAAATATTCGAATTTAGACGGCCGAAAAATCTAGGACGTTACATTTCATGATTTTTGAAGTCGGTATGTGGCCATACAGGATTTTAAAGTGAAAAACAATCACTATTTTGACGGTTAAAAATACACTATTTGAGCAAACGAAGTCAGAATTCGATGAAACCAATTTCCTTGGGTTCGTAATGTCGAACTGTAGCTGCATGTCCAGTTTCATGATATTTTCGGTATCGTATGTGATTATAGAAATTTTTAGAAGACTAATACAAGCAGCAGTTCAATATAAATGAATATAAAAATAAAATATCTAAAATAAATATATAATTCCTTCCCACTATAAAATCAAGTTAACTCCCTCTTCTAAACCTAATTCAGTTTTCCGCCGTTGTTTTTCTTTTACACAGCGAGAAAATGGCAAACAAAATAAATGAAAAGAAATTTAGGAAAAATCTATAAATTACAAAACGAGTGTCTTTGCAATTATTTTAGGCTCAGCTTCCTTTCTATACTAGTTGTGTATGGTGCGACGAGCGTCTTCTATTGCTCGAGTTTTTGAACAGTCGACCTAGGGTTTAGTTTTGGGCTTGATTTTGGCGATGATGTGTGGAATTGTTTGTTGATTTGGACTCGAGGCGGGATTTTGCACCTAGCGTGAAATTTTGGGGTATTTTGTTGGATAAAAGTGACGCAGTCACTGTGGTAGGCGGTGAAGACAAAACTGGAATGGGGAGCTCGAGTGCGATTTGAAGGGTATGGAAGTGGAGAGTAGTTGAAGAGAGAAATTTCTGTGATTTTTATTTAATTGTTTGTTGAAGAATTAAGGGGAAGTGGAAGCGTGAAACGTCGGCCGTGGTGTGTGGTGTTGCTGAAGCAGCGTCGGGGAAGAAAGGAAATATCAGGGGGCGGGATTGGGCTTGTGAGGGAGTCGGGCTGGGAAAATTAAAGGTTAAGGCCCATTTGCAATTAAAATCCAAGTTTTTATTTTTTTATTAAAGTGTATTAACTTGTAAATTTAATATCTTCTTCATACGTTATCATTTTTGCGAACGGTCAGATCCGTTGAGATCGTATGGACGGTTGCTACCTAATGGAACTAACTGGGAGAGAAATGAGGCTCGTTACAATTTATGGCGAAATAAATTGTCCGTCTAAATCAACAGACGCAAATCGTTATTTAACAGTTAATGCGAAATGTGAGTAAAACTCACCAACTCTGAACAGTTATATTTTTATAACGTATTTTTAGAACTGTTAATCATCTGTTGATTGCTGTGTGTTAACCTTTTGGTTGAATTACTTGTGTATTGGTTGAAATCATAGATAACGATATATATATATAAATCGTTAATCAAATATTGATTCTGTTTAGCAGAATATTTCATATTGAAATGAAATAGATGATTAATTATACTGTTTAACATCTGTGATGCTGGGAAACAGGTTGGAGGATCCAACTGGATTCCTCAATATTTATAATATTGTTCTGTACATATATCGTAATATATGATGTGATATATAAATATTGTTCTGTACATATATCGTAATATTTATAATATTGTTCTGTACATATATCTGTTGTGGATTATGTGTGTTTGAATGATATCGATCACTGTTAATTAGTATTTTAAATACCGTGAAAAATACTAGGATGTAAAAAGGGGATTTTGAAAGTATATTTTGAAAATAAATTAGTTATATAAAATCAATGGATTTTATATAGAAAAGGAAAAAGGGATTTATAGAAGAAAATAGTTATAAAATCAAAAGGGTTTTGGAAAGGAAATATTTATTGAAAATAAATATGATGTTATAAAAAGGAAAAATATTTATAAAATCAAAAGATTTTATAAAAGGGATATTCATTTATAAAATGAATTAGAATTTATTAAAGAGAAAATATTTATAAAATCAAGGGATTTTATAAAAGGGAATTATTTAAAAAATCAAAGGGTTTTATAAAGAGGAATATTTATCGGGATAATAAATAGAAGTATAAAAGGATTAATTATTTAGAAAACAAATAGATAAATATAAAAGGAGAATATTTGTAAAACAAATATAAAAAGAGAAAGATTTGTATAACATTTACAAATAGAATAAAAAGAGAAATATTTGTAAAACATTTACAAATAAAATAGAAAGGGAAATATTCGTAAAACATTTACAAATAGAATTGAAAAAAGAATTATTTATATAGAAAATAAATAAAGATAAAAAGGGAATTTATTTGATAAATAAATGGAGTTAAAAGGAAATATTTAGTTAGAAAATAAATAAAGTTATAAAAGGAATTATTTATTTATGAAATAAATAGAATTATAAAAGGGAATTTTAAATAAGATTTATGTGTTAGAAACTTGTTGGGTTGCATAAAGGAATTAATTAGTTAGAATTAATCGATTAGAATTAATCGAGTTAGAATTTATCGAGTAGAGTTAATTGAATATTAGTTATTCAATTAGAGTTAATCGAATATTAGTTATTCGAATAAAGAGTTAACCAGATAGAGTTAATTGAACATAGTTAATCGAACAAGGATTAATTGAATATTAGGTATTCAATTAGAGTTGGTCGAATATAATTATTTGAGACAGAGTTAGTCAAACATAGTTATTCAGGATGAGTCGCCATTTCGTACGACTGCTAGCGTAATTCGCAGGGCTGCAGATAGCCTACGGCAGTCGGATGTTTCCTGAGGGAATCAGGCGTAACCATTGTGATGGCTGCGATGTAGAGTCAAGCAAATGGAGTTGAATCGAATATTAGCTATTCGAAATAAAGTTAAAACAGACAGTTATTCGAATATAAGTTAATCGAATATTAGTTATTCGATAGGAGTTAATCAAGTTGAGTTAAATAAATCGATTTAATTAAGTTAAGTTAGTCAAGATGAGTTAATTAAACCGAGTTAATCCAAATGAGTTAATCCAAAGGAGTTAGTCGAATATTAGTTATTCGAATAGAGTTAAAGGAGTTAGTCGAATATTAGTTATTCGAATAGAGTTAAAGGAGTATTGAATATAGTTTATTCGAATAGTGTTGAAGGAGTTAATCGAATTTAGTTGTTCGAAGAAGGAGTTAATCGGATTTAGTTGTTCGAAGAAGGAGTTAATCGATTTTAGTTTAATCGAGAGGAGTTAATCGATTTTAGTTTAATCGAAAGGAGTTATCGATTATAGTTTAATCAAAAGGAGTTAATCGATTTTAGTTTAATGGAAAGGAGTTATCGAATATAGTTTATTTGAAGAGATAATCGAATATAAGTTATTCGAAGAGAGATAATCGAATATAAGTTATTCGAAAGTGAATTAATCGAATATAGTTTATTCGAAAGTGAGATTATCGAATATAAGTTATTCGAAGAGTGTTAATCGAATATTAGTTATTCGAAGAGTGTTAATCGAATATTATTTATTCGAAGGAGAGTTAATCAAATAAAGATTACTCGAAAGGGAGTTATACGTCGAATTCAATCATATCGAATTCGGGAAAGTATTATTTACTTTTCGGTTTTTGAATCAAGATTTATTTATTTATAAATAAATTAGAGTAGGTTAATTATTCAAAGTAAGAAATAAAAAGTTAGATGTTATGTTAGATATTTCAGAAGTAGGTTTATAACGTTAGCGTTATAATCAAGGTTTTCAATAAAGAAGTGGATTCGTAAAAAGAATCCGAGAGTTACGTAAGGAAGTTTGTTAAAGGTTTAAAAGATAAACTTTGTCTATTCCGAAGTTAAAAGGTTGTTCAGTTAAGGTCTGAGAGGTAATTATACCCCAACTTGATTGACTTCCTTCTTTACTAAGGAATGGTTAAAGTTTGATAGTAAAGGTAGGTTAAGTGAATTCAGTTAATGAGCGTAATGGTTTGTGTTCGCATAGCGATGTTTATTTAAACATCTGTTTAAAACCAAATGAAGGAGATTTGGAAATGTTTTCCAAATAAGAATCAGAAATGTTTTCTAATATAGAAAACAAGAATTGGGAATGTTTTCCATTGTTAATAATGTATATTTTCTAAATTTAGAAAATAAGAAATGTTGAATATATGGAAACAAGAGATAAGTAAATTAATGAATTATGGAGATAAATGTTAAATAATGATTGATCATTATAATTTCCATCTGGAAATAATATCGTTGTTTGCACACGTGTTTTTCTTTGATAGTTAAATCACTGACTATCAAAGTTTTGACCATTTTAACGTTGTTAATATGGAGAGACCAGTTGGATTATTATCCGAAGAACCACTCCGTATTAGCATAAGTGTTGCGAATCATATATGCTAAAGATAATTGAAGACGGAGTAAAGTGCAAGGGCTGTTGTATAAATCTTAGGTAAAGATTGCCTAAGATGGATGTACTGAATAGTGCCTTCGGTTTGTCCAGTCCCAGGACAACTTGTATGGAAGAAGGTCAGACAGAGTATATCTAATAGATCGCATAAGTTGATCTCTTCAAACGTATTTACGTTCGGTGGCGGAGGAATTCATTTCTCTTAGCTGTATACCGATGGTATTTTTGGGGAAATCATTCAAAGTGAAAATATGTGTGATCTGTCAGAGATAAGTGTGGCCTCTAACCTCACAACCGGGAAATGACAAAAATCGAGCAGGCAGCATGGCTATGTGGGTTTCTTCCATTAGGTTGTATTATGACCTATCTAGAGATATTCATTTCACTCTTTAAACTATTCGATGATGTCCCATTAGGGAACGGTTGCTGATCCCAACCGTTGGTGATATACATTCGATACACTCAAGCGAATTGAGTGGTCGGTCATGTGTGGCCGGGTTGCAAGATGTTCTTGTTGAACCCAGTGTATTCCTCTCTAGAGGTACACTAGCGAAAGGTGGTTCCATACCTTGTCATAGTTGGAAATCCATTATCCAAATAAGTGCTCGCGATTTTGATTGTATACTATGTATATAGAACGTGAGATGAAAGCATTTCTGCTAAAAGATTATTAAATTGTAGTTGATAGACATTATTATAATATCAAAAGGATTTTGATATAAAGATTATTTTGGATTCTCATAAGGGGAAAACCCGTTCCGTTATACGGCGTGGTCTTATGAGATATCGTTTTGTTGCTCAAACTGTTTTAAATTGTTTTACTCACACCAGTCCCATGACTGACCCGGAGTTTATTTTGTTTTGTTTTCCCTAAACTCTTGGGTGCCCAATTTTGTATGGGCAGTCAAGTAGTCGGGATTTACAGATACTTGAAGAGATGGAGCAGGAGGCTTTAGGATCATATAGCTATTTTTTATTTCCGCTGTGTTGTAAGTGTTGTACTTTGGAAATGATATGTATATTCAAGTACAGATTTATTGTAACACCCCACCTCCGCCAGTACCACTCTTGCAAGGGCACTGACTTTGGAGGGGCGTTTGAATCAGGTAAACATGCATAACGATATATCAAGGCAGAACAAGAACATATGTATATATGTAAACAGAGTAAATAACATAGATAAAACAGCGGAAGATTTTAAACCATGTCAAATCAAGTCTGGTACAACATAATATCAATTTTCCAAATAAACAAGTCTAGATAAAACAACATCAACTGACAAACTGAAATACATAAATGCTATCCCCAAAATACGTGAGAACCATAGCTAGCTACATGTAGAAAGCGTACATGAGCTGGAATCCCACAAGCAAGCAATCCAAAATCCAAGCTAGGCTCCTGTATTCCCTCCCTGAGAACCTGGGGGGGGGGGGGAAACGGAAGAAAAGAGGCGAAAGAAAACAGGTCAGTCAAAAAGACTGAGTAAGCCCTACTACAGTCAATGTAAACTGATAAAGTTAACTAGTATGAGCAGCAGGATGAGGATAACAACATACTAGCATGATGATTAATTAACAAGGTAGATAAAGGTGTCATCGCATAATCAGGATTAAGGTTTTGCACCACAGGTGTACTAGCAAACTAACATGTCTTGAATAAACAAGTATTGATCCCATGGCCCAAGCTTTGGCCCAATAACATGAAGTGACCCTCATACGAGGTCCAATAACATGAGGTGACCCTAACACGAGGTCCAACCCAAATGGTCTAGTCGATCGGCTCCCTAAGCCTAACTCGTCCTGTGTTGGTGTCAATACGGCCCCAAACATGATTGTAGTCGAACTGTGCCGGGTCCACCCTTCGGGTGTATCAAGCCCCATGGTGTCAACCCCTGGACACCATGAACATGAGTGCACAGTCCCGATCTACTGGTACCCGTGCATGTTTTCTCCGGCTAAGGACTATGTGCACGACCAGAGTCCGCCCGGAACTACACCGGCGTACCGCCCTGCCGTCGTTTATTGGTCGCTTACCTCCAGTCCAGTAATCGTGCCCCCACCCTAGCCTAGTCCCTAGGGTCATGATGATACAAACTAGGGATTACTGCTGGAGTGGACCCCATTGCTAGGATTTCTCTAGTGGGTTAAGTACGGTTTAACCCCTTTACTAATCACGGATTAACTTGGTTAAGTGTAACGGTGAGTTCACGACTTAACCCCGGTTAATCTACCGAGCCCAAATTGGTTAAGTATTAAATGGACCATGACTTAACCCTAATCATGAGGCATTAATTAATTAATTAATGCACCTTAACCTCTCACATTAGACTTTGTTGTGGTTACTAGTTAAGCCGGTCGGTTCCGGGTAGCTTTACACCACAACTTGGTCTAACCTCGGGTCCAAGGTACCACATGACCAACTTCTCACATTGGGTCCTATTGTTTGTAGCAACTAGTTAAGCCGGTCGGTTCCGGGTAGGTTTACGCTACAAACTCAACCCAACCTCGAGTTGGCCACACTTATCTTTTCTAAGTGTCATGTCCACCATGTTTCCAAAACATGTTACAAATTTTCAAGCAATTGGGTAGACCTAACTTAATAGGTAAATTCCCAATGGGTAGACCTAACTTAATAGGTAAATTCCCAAGCTTATATTTTTATGTCTTTTAAGTTTACCCAACCCCAAACGCAATCCCATCGCTTACATATCGCAATAGCACATAAAGGATAGAAAGAGGGAACTTGGCATAATCATGACATAAAAGCGTTAAGCCACAAGTTTAACATGGTGGCATATGAAATGTACATATGTCCATATACTTGCATTAGGCCTCAAAAGCATGCATAACATGATAGCATGAACTAAATGTTCAACCCAAACTTGCATAACATACTTGCATATCATAACATGACATACTTGCATATAAACTTGCATATTACAACATGACATACTTGCATATAAACTTGCATATTACAACATGACATACTTGCATATTACAACATGACATACTTGCATATAAACTTGCATAACATAACTTGATGAACTTGCATAACACATCATAATAAACTTGCATATCACATCCTAGTAAACTTGCATAACACATCATAGTAAACTTGCATATAAACTCGCATATCATACATTTAACTTCAAAGTTTAAGTATGAAAGTAGAATAGGGCTTACAATGCTTGTGCGGACTCAAATGAGTATAGCAAATGTAAGAAAACCCTTATGCAACCAATTGAACCCCAAAAATGCAAGCAAAATTGATCAAAACTCTCTCTTTATGATACCAAGATAGAAACTTGACTTTGAATGCAAGCTAATGATGATCATACAAGTCTAAAAACACTTGTATGCATGGAAAATCACTTAGAAATTTATTTAGGAATTTATGAAGAGAGTGGAGGCCATGAGAGGATTGATTTTGCCATAGTTTAGTTGCTAGAATGAATAATGATGATTTAGGGTAGGTTAGGGTCTTATTTATAGATTAGGCAAGTGTTTTAGGCCATAGGATTAAACCCTAGTTCCAATCTCAGCCCTCAAAACCGAATCTGGCCCCCAAGCTCAACACATTCTCAAAGTGGTGCACCAGGCAGGACTGCTCGTCTGAGCCAAGTCGACAGCCAAGTCGACAGGGCTGTCGACTTGGTCAGACCAAGTCGACTCCCAAGTCGACAGGGCTGTCGACTTGGGTACTCTGGCGGGACTTCTCCCGCCTGGCCCATTATGGCCCAATTTCCCAAATTCAAGTTTGAATTTGAAATCTGTTTTTACCTTGGAATTTTCTGAAAACTTCGTTGGGCCTTAATCGGGTCATACGGACTCCGATTTTCGAAAACTCGGACTCTATTTCGCGTATTTTTCTGAGACGAACGCAATGGGATAGCCCGTTTCCCTTGATTCAGATTTTAGAATTAAATTCTGCCTCGATTTACATTATTACAGGTTATTGAAAATACGGGTTGTTACATTCTCCCCTCCTTAAAGGATTTCGTCCCCGAAATCTTCAAGTTAGGAAGAACGTATCCTACCATCCAATCATCCATCTACTCAAAACATCATCCACGAGCAATCATTGTCCTTACAAGATTCTAAATGTTGTATGAACATATGCAAAGGTGTGTGTATATGTACTTATCTAATGCAAATATCGTCAATGCAAATTATGCTAGTGAAATGAATCCATATGTATGCAATTCCTAACATAATGTATAACATCTATATGCGTGCACATAACATACATCCATATGCAGCATCCATGTGATAACACAAAAATTTTCATTCATGAATAAGCATAAACACCCATGCATATGCAATATGAGGAGTGTGTGAGTCGATCTAGTGCCTAATCGTGTATAATGCATCCATGAGCAACCACTTGCAAACACTTGCAACCACTTGCAACCATCAAGCATAACATGTTTCAAACACATGTTTCATCCAAAGGGTTTCTACCTAAGGTTCTCATGACAAGATTAACACGATAAACTAGATAAACATGGATAGCAAAGAGAAAGGTATGCTAACAAAGAAAAGAGATTGAGATTGTACCCTCAAAAAGGAATGGATAAAGCCCACGCATCTTCTCCTCGGTTTCCCAAGTTGCGTCTTCCTCGGCTTCACCCCATTGAACCTTCACCAACTTGACCTCTCGATTCCTTAGCTTCTTGGTCTCCGTCCCCAAGATACGAATCGGAGCTCTCCTCAAGGTAGCTTCTTTCTCCACTTCCACATCTTCCAGAACACTTGGCTCAACAACCTCTGCTGATTCATGTAAACACTTCCGGAGATGCGAGACATGAAAAACATCGTGTACTCCGGCAAGCTTCTCGGGCAACTTCACTCTATAAGCCATCTGCCCGATCCTCTCTATAATGGGGAATGGTCCAACAAACCTCGGTGCTAACTTCCCAACGGCTCCAAATTGGACCACATTCCGCAAAGGAGAAACCTTCACGAAAACCATATCCCCAACATCAAACTCCAAATCAGTTCTTCGCTTATCAGCATAGGATTTCTGTCGGTCTTGGGCCGCTTTCATCCGTCTCTGAATCAACTCGATCTTCTCGGATGTATCTCTGATCATATCAGGCCCAAGTATAAGCTCATCTGTAGTCTCCCACCAACATGTAGGCGACTTGCACGGCCTCCCATATAAAGCTTCAAATGGTGCCATCCCTATGCTTGCCTGATAACTGTTATTATATGCAAACTCAACAAGAGGAAGGTGGTCTTCCCAAGTACCACCAAAATCCGGAATACAAAGCCTCAACAGATCCTCGAGTACCCTATTCACCCTTTCGGTTTGACCATCCGTCTGTGGGTGATAAGCAGTACTCAGATTCAACCTCGTGCCCATGGCTTCTTGCAAGCTATTCCAGAATTGACTTGTAAAGATTGGGTCACGGTCACTGACTATACTAGAAGGGACTCCATGTAGTCTCAAAATCTCTCGAAGATATACAGACGCTAGCCAAGATGCGGTCCTCTTGCTCTTCACCGGAATGAAATGGGCACTCTTCGTAAGTCTATCCATGATAACCCAAATGCTCGTATTTCCTTTCCTTGACCTTGGTAGCCCATCGATAAAATCCATGGAAATACTCTCCCACTTCCAAAGTGGGACGTCTAGAGGATGCAATAGCCCACCGGGCTTCTTCGACTCGGCCTTAACTTGCTGGCAAATGATACATCTAGAGACAAACTCTGCCACATCCTTCTTCATCCCAGGCCAAAAGAAAATGCGCTTCATATCTTTATACATCTTATCTCCGCCTGGATGTATGGTCAACTTAGAGCGATGCGCTTCCTCTAGAACTTTTCTTACTAAATCTTCTACCATTGGAACACATAACCTTCCATCTCTCCTCAGCCACCCCTTGTCATCAATCGAATATCGAGCGAGATGACTAGACGTCTCTCCTCGAATCAGCTTATCCATAATCTCAACTATCTGAGGGTCTTCTCTCTGCGAAGCCCCAACTTGATCAAGAAGGGCAGGTCTGAGTTCCAGAGATGCTAAAGAACCGGTCATCGACTCAATCGCCAAAGAGAAATCAAAGGTTGCCACATACTCTAAATTCTTCATCTCAACGAATAGAGGACTTAGGGTCAACCTTCTCCTACTCAATGCATCAGCTACCACATTCCCCTTGCCAGGGGTATAAGCTATCTCAAAATCATAGGATGCCAAGAATTCCATCCATCTTTGTTGCCTCAGATTCAGATCCTTCTGAGAAAAGAGATACCTCAATGACTTGTGATCGGTATAAAGCTCAAATCTTTCTCCCAGAAGATAATGGCGCCAAGCCTTGAGTGCATATACTATTGCTGCCAACTCTAAGTCATGAGTGGGATAATTCTTCTCATGCACTTTGAGTTGTCTACCGCCAAAGCATATCACTCTTCCTTCTTGCATAAGAACAGCTCCTAACCCCGTGCCACATGCATCGGTGTATACTGTAAATAACTTCCCTCCGTCGGGCAAAGTTAGAACAGGTGCTGATGTGAGGGCTCTCTTGAGCTTCTGAAAAGCAAGCTCGCATTCTATGCTCCAAGCAAAAACTAAATTCTTCTTCGTCAATTTAGTGAGAGGAGCGGATATCTTTGCGAAGTCCTTGATGAACTTCCGGTAAAAACCCGCAAGACCTAGAAAACTTCTCACTTCGGTTGCATTCCTTGGAGTCTTCCAATCCTGAACTGCCACTACCTTAGCGGGATCCACCGCTAAGCCTTGCTTAGATACTATATGCCCAAGGAATCTAACTTCCCTTCTCCAAAAGTGACACTTGGAGAACTTGGCCTTCAACTGATGCGCTCTAAGCGTATCCATCACCTCCATGAGATGCCTTGCGTGCTCTTCCTCATCCTTAGAGAAGATAAGAATATCATCTACGAAGACCACGACAAACTTGATCAAGAACTCCCTGAACACCCTACTCATCAAGTCCACGAAATATGCGGGTGCATTAGTCAAGCCGAACGGCATGACAAGCCATTTGAAGAATCCATCTGGAGTCCTGAACGCAGTCTTGTCTATACTATCCTCAGCTACCCTGAGCTGATGGAATCCAGTAGCAAGATCAAGCTGAGAGAAAACAGAAGCACCGACAAGCTGGTCAAAGAGATCATCAATCCTCGGTAACGGGTGTCTGTTCTTCTTAGTCAGCTTATTCAACTCTCGATAGTCAACACAAAGTCGGAGAGAACCATCTGCCTTGGTAGCAAATACCACAGGCGCTCCCCATTCAGATATACTTCGTCTAATGAAGTTCTTCTCAAGCAACTCCTTCACTTGCTTACTTAGCTCCCGCCTTTCACGCGGAGCCATGTGCCGAACGGGCAAAGAAACCGGCTTTGCATTATCCACCAGATAAATGCGGAAATCAATCTCTCGCTTAGGGGGCAACCCCCTAACTTCATCGAAAACATCCGGATAATCTCGAACCACTCTCACAGACTGAAGAGTCTCCATTGACGAGTCGAGTGATTCAAGATAGCACAACATGACGGGACCTCTCGGATCACAAGAAATCTCTAGGGTGTTTCCGAGGCGAGTCACGAGCCTCACAACCCTATGCTCACAATCAAGAATGGCTCCATATCTGGACAGCCAATCCATGCCCAAAATCAATCCGTATCCCCTAAAACCAAGAACATAAGCACTGCACAAGAACTCTACGCTCAGTAAAGAGATCCTCAAATCCCCACATATCATAGACAAATGGGCGGAACCCCCAATAGGATTTGAGACACAGACGGGATCCTCTACCAAGCTAGTACTAAGGTGCAAACTATCAACAAGATCAGATGAGATAAAGCTATGCGATGCACCAGAATCAAACAAGGTACGAACTGGAAAATCAGAAATATATACAAGGCTCTCAACAGAAATACTACCTCGATCGGGAACTGGAGCGGTATTGAGAGCATGAACTTGCCCTCCTGAAGGTCCAGCACGCTGAGTCTGACCCTGGCCTTGCCCTCGCTTCTTCGGGCAATCCTTGCTGAAATGTCCAGTCTCACCGCAGAAAAAGCATTCACCATTCTTCCTTTTTCTCTTCCTACAATCCTTGATAAGATGCCCAGCTGAACCGCAGTAATGGCACTTCCCCTTGGTGTTTTTGCCCTTGTTGTTGTTCCCCTTGTTGCCTTGACCCTTGTTCTTGTTCTGATTGCCTTGACTGCTTTGACCACTTGAATTACCCTGATTTCCTTTTCCCTGAGAATCAGCCTTCTTGGCTTGAGTATCATTCACCTTGATCTCTTTCTTGCCATCTCCCTGAAGTAATGCCATATCAACCAAGCTCTCAAACGTGGCCCCATGGGGAATATGTGACATGGCCAATCCCTGCAACGGCTCATTTAATCCTCTAGCAAAACGAAGGGCCTTCTTCTGAGGAGTATTCACCATATCCAAGCCAAAACGAGCTAACTGATTAAACTTGTTCACATATTCTTAGACAGACATATCTCCTTGCTTCAAAGTTATGAACCTCTCCATTTGCAGATTCTCCTCAGCAGAAGATAGAAACTTAAGCATGAACCTTGCCCTGAAATCGGCCCAAGTCTCAACAGGCCTAGTACCATTGGTGACTTCCCACCAATAAGCGGCTTCATCCTTCATAAGCCAAACCGCCAACAAGGTCTTCCTCTGATCGTCTAACCCAAAGATAGCAAATAAATCCTCGGTCTCTTTCAACCAATTTCTGGCCTCTACAAAAGTCTCAGTGCCTTGGAAGTTCTTGCCACCCATTGCTTTGAAATCTTTGCGAGTCTTTGCGAAGTCAGCCTGAGGATGCTGAGGGGGAGGAGGAAGAGGAACCTCAGCGACAGGGGGAGGAGGAACATTAGCCACTGGAGGAGGAGGAATATTAACTACTGGAGGAGGAGGAGGAATATCTGCGGGGCCGGCTTCGGTCGCCCTAGCCTCCAAAAGTCTCCTATACCAAACAGGTACGTGCACTCCCTCCGGAATAGCAAAGTTATCGGCCATACTGAAAAAGAAAAAGACAGATTCAGAATGGAGAAAAACGAAGGGATTTTTGCTAGTGGCTTTTTGGGGAATAGCCTTTAAAATAAACTAGACTTTTCTTTGGAAAATACTTTATACTTGGTTTTGAAAATAGTTTTCCAAAAGTTTTCTAAAAAACCTTTTTTTTCCTTCTCGTAAACCATATGCTCTGATACCAAATGTAACACCCCACCTCCGCCAGTACCACTCTTGCAAGGGCACTGACTTTGGAGGGGCGTTTGAATCAGGTAAACATGCATAATGATATATCAAGGCAGAACAAGAACATATGTATATATGTAAACAGAGTAAATAACATAGATAAAACAGCGGAAGATTTTAAACCATGTCAAATCAAGTCTGGTACAACATAATATCAATTTTCCAAATAAACAAGTCTAGATAAAACAACATCAACTGACAAACTGAAATACATAAATGCTATCCCCAAAATACGTGAGAACCATAGCTAGCTTCATGTAGAAAGCGTACATGAGCTGGAATCCCACAAGCAAGCAATCCAAAATCCAAGCTAGGCTCCTGTATTCCCTCCCTGAGAACCTTGGGGGGGGGGGGAAACGGAAGAAAAGAGGCGAAAGAAAACAGGTCAGTCAAAAAGACTGAGTAAGCCCTACTACAGTCAATGTAAACTGATAAAGTTAACTGGTATGAGCAGCAGGATGAGGATAACAACATACTAGCATGATGATTAATTAACAAGGTAGATAAAGGTGTCATCGCATAATCAGGATTAAGGTTTTGCACCACAGGTGTACTAGCAAACTAACATGTCTTGAATAAACAAGTATTGATCCCATGGCCCAAGCTTTGGCCCAATAACATGAAGTGACCCTCATACGAGGTCCAATAACATGAAGTGACCCTAACACGAGGTCCAACCCAAACGGTCTAGTCGATCGGCTCCCTAAGCCTAACTCGTCCTGTGTTGGTGTCAATACGGCCCCAAACATGATTGTAGTCGAACTGTGCCGGGTCCACCCTTCGGGTGTATCAAGCCCTAGGGTGTCAACCCCTGGACACCATGAACATGAGTGCACAGTCCCGATCTACTGGTACCCGTGCATGTTTTCTCCGGCTACGGACTATGTGCACGACCAGAGTCCGCCCGGAACTACACCGGCGTACCGCCCTGCCGTCGTTTATTGGTCGCTTACCTCCAGTCCAGTAATCGTGCCCCCACCCTAGCCTAGTCCCTAGGGTCATGATGATACAAACTAGGGATTACTGCTGGAGTGGACCCCATTGCTAGGATTTCTCTAGTTGGTTAAGTACGGTTTAACCCCTTTACTAATCACGGATTAACTTGGTTAAGTGTAACGGTGAGTTCACGACTTAACCCCGGTTAATCTACCGAGCCCAAATTGGTTAAGTATTAAATGGACCATGACTTAACTCTAATCATGAGGCATTAATTAATTAATTAATGCACCTTAACCTCTCACATTAGACTTTGTTGTGGTTACTAGTTAAGCCGGTCGGTTCCGGGTAGCTTTACACCACAACTTGGTCTAATCTCGGGTCCAAGGTACCACATGACCAACTTCTCACATTGGGTCCTATTGTTTGTAGCAACTAGTTAAGCTGGTCGGTTCCGGGTAGGTTTACGCTACAAACTCAACCCAACCTCGAGTTGGCCACACTTATCTTTTCTAAGTGTCATGTCCACCATGTTTCCAAAACATGTTACAAATTTTCAAGCAATTGGGTAGACCTAACTTAATAGGTAAATTCCCAATGGGTAGACCTAACTTAATAGGTAAATTCCCAAGCTTATATTTTTATGTCTTTTAAGTTTACCCAACCCCAAACGCAATCCCATCGCTTACATATCGCAATAGCGCATAAAGGATAGAAAGAGGGAACTTGGCATAATCATGACATAAAAGCGTTAAGCCACAAGTTTAACATGGTGGCATATGAAATGTACATATGTCCATATACTTGCATTAGGCCTCAAAAGCATGCATAACATGATAGCATGAACTAAATGTTCAACCCAAACTTGCATAACATACTTGCATATCATAACATGACATACTTGCATATAAACTTGCATATTACAACATGACATACTTGCATATAAACTTGCATATTACAACATGACATACTTGCATATTACAACATGACTTACTTGCATATAAACTTGCATAACATAACTTGATGAACTTGCATAACACATCATAATAAACTTGCATATCACATCCTAGTAAACTTGCATAACACATCATAGTAAACTTGCATATAAACTCGCATATCATACATTTAACTTCAAAGTTTAAGTATGAAAGTAGAATAGGGCTTACAATGCTTATGCGGACTCAAATGAGTATAGCAAATGTAAGAAAACCCTTATGCAACCAATTGAACCCCAAAAATGCAAGCAAAATTGATCAAAACTCTCTCTTTATGATACCAAGATAGAAACTTGACTTTGAATGCAAGCTAATGATGATCGTACAAGTCTAAAAACACTTGTATGCATGGAAAATCACTTAGAAATTTATTTAGGAATTTATGAAGAGAGTGGAGGCCATGAGAGGATTGATTTTGCCATAGTTTAGTTGCTAGAATGAATAATGATGATTTAGGGTAGGTTAGGGTCTTATTTATAGATTAGGAAAGTGTTTTAGGCCATAGGATTAAACCATAGTTCCAATCTCAGCCCTCAAAACCGAATCTGGCCCCCAAGTTCAACACATTCTCAAAATGGTGCACCAGGCAGGACTGCTCGTCTGAGCCAAGTCGACAGCCAAGTCGACAGGGCTGTCGACTTGGTCAGACCAAGTCGACTCCCAAGTCGACAGGGCTGTCGACTTGGGTACTCTGGCGGGACTTCTCCCGCCTGGCCCATTATGGCCCAATTTCCCAAATTCAAGTTTGAATTTGAAATCTGTTTTTACCTTGGAATTTTCTGAAAACTTCGTTGGGCCTTAATCGGGTCATACGTACTCCGATTTTCGAAAACTCGGACTCTATTTCGCGTATTTTTCCGAGACGAACGCAATGGCATAGCTCGTTTCCCTTGATTCAGATTTTAGAATTAAATTCTGCCTCGATTTACATTATTACAGGTTATTGAAAATACGGGTTGTTACATTTATATTTCAAAGTTATGATATATATTATATGTTATTCGTTCCGCTGTGAGGTTCGTGTTACTCTGATGTTGTGTTCTTCTTCTTCTTCTATTCTAAGTTTCTATCTTTTCTATTCTCACCCTCTAATTTCTTTTATTAACTACCAGTATTTTCGATGTTTGGATAATCGACGTGGGTTTTATGTCGATGACCAAAGTCGAAAATTTTCCGGGACGTTACAATAAGTTATATAGGATGGACACAAGTAGATACCACTAATGTTTGATACCTAGTTGATTTGATCAGAAGTGCAATATACTTTCAGTATTCAAGTTCACCCAAGCCTTTGAATTCTAGAGTTATCGAATTTGTTTTCAATGTCAAAATTTCAACATTTGATACTTAGTTTGCTCATATGTTTAGTAAATAGAGTAAGAGTTTTATTTAAAAAAATTATTAACATACAAACGATCTGTATCCACGTGAAGGGTAGAACCACTATGTCTTTGTACAGTGAATGATACAAAGTCTGAATAGTATTAACCACTAAGTCATATGTATGAAAACAAGCTTAAACAAACCAGTCTCCCAGCTATTTCATACCTATGTACGGGTTTGAATTGGATGAGACTACTTTAACGAAACAATCTTGGTCTTACAGGACATTTAGAAGCCAATTGTGATGCTGGGTATTTGAGTTAGCAAATTTTGTTTGCCTAGGAGTTTAAGAAAAAATAGAGAAGGAAGAAGGGGTCTGAGCTTTTTGTGTGTGTGGGTGAGTTCGATCAAAATGAAAGTGGGATGCCTTTGTTGGATTAGCTGAATTTCGAGAAGGGTTCATGCAATCTGGTACAGAGGAAGGTAAAACCAGGAAGTAGAAATGAATGGAGTAGTAGCAGAAGTGCAGAAGGAAGAAAAGAAGTGGAATAAGAAAGGATAAATGAGGAGCAACAGCTTAAAATACAAAGAAGGAGGAAGTTGACTGGACGTTGATGATCTGGGCAGCGACGGGTTTTACTGGTGGAGGCGCTGCAGCTCCACGATAAACTGAGGACATCTGCATTTGCATAGGTGCATTTGTGTATCGGTAATGGCCGAGTCGAAGTGAAAAACAATAAAAGAGAGGTGGAGGAGTTTTGGCCTACTTTAGCAGTCAGTGGTGATGTTGGGTTGATATGTGATGTGCTGGAGGTGGTGAGGTGGCTCACCGATGAATGGGGTGGCTGTGCATGTGCATAATGTGCACAAACATGCACTGAAATGACACAGGAAATAGGAGAATAAGAATAGGAGTGGATTGGGCAAGCAAATTTATGGTGGTCGAATGTGTTGATCAATGATTTTGAAGTGGGAAATTATTTTTGGGATCTAGCAAGTGTAAGAGTAGAATCGGGAAAGTTTTTCTAAGGTGATCGGCATGTGTCAATCATGAGTTTGGTGGTGCCAGGATTTACGATCTTGCAAGAGAGCAACGAGGTGATCAGGCAAGGATTTTGGAGTGATCGGCGCTTGCCGATCTGTGTTTTTGAAGTTACCAGATTTCCAGATCTTACATAAAGATTTGTAGTGATCGGGAAGATCTTACAAAATGATCGAATGTGGTGATCGGCCTTTTAAGTTGATCACATAGTGTTTTTACCAGATTTCGTTTTTACTAGATCTAATCATGTCGTGAGTTGCGCAAGCCTTTTTACTAATTGATACGTGTCGATCAACTATTTCTGAGTGCGCAACACTGTAATTTACCATTTTTCGCATATTTTATATTTTTTAACCAAACGAGTTTTGTAACGTGATCGGACCAACGCACTCAGGTATTTTGAGTTGATCGAACCAAGTCAATCATGTATTTTCACTCCGCGACTTCGATCAAATTGTGTTGTGTTTCCGATGATGTTATTAAAATACGAGCACGCCATTATTCATAATTCATACGTGCGGCTATTTGACTAAATACTGGGCAACACAGATCACAATATTTTAATAAAACGTTAACACAATGCACGGAAATTAAATCATCCCAAATAACTATCGTTTGAAATTAAAAAATGTTTTCTTTTAATTATATATAATTGAATTGTCAAACTAGAGTTGTTAAATATGTTGTGACAATTGTTTGTGAATAAATTTGATAGGTATATTGTGATTATCCTAACTTGAATAGTTTAAAGTAAACGTTGACGCATTTAAGATTTTGTATTAGATCCCTGTTTAAATATGAAGGTTGAATTTTATATGTCAAATATTTTCAGTAGATAAGTCTTGATAATCAATTAGGATATAGAAACCCATACGAAATATGTTAGTTTTATTTTTATTATGTATCACTTGACCCTATAAGATATTAACATTATTGTTTCTAAGAGTCCGGAATCTAAATTCCACTTCGATCTGACTTATACGATTACAAGTTAAAGATGTTTGAAAATGAAGTTTTGCAAGGGCTATTCTGTTAATCCTAGGTAAAAATTTCCTAAGATAGATTTACAGGATAGTGCCTTCGGTTTTTCCAGTCCTAGGATAACTTGTATGGACGAATGTCTGACACAGTATAACTAATAAATCGCGTATGTTGATCTCTCTAAACGTATTTACGATGTGGCATTCAAAGTAAATGAAGATGTGTTGTTCTGAAAGGTAAGTTCTGATCTTAATCCTCGCAACTGTGATATGGCAAAAACTAGGCAGGCATCATGGCTAAGTAGGTCGCTCCCAATAAGGATGTATTATCACCATCTAGAGAATATTCATTTTGTTACTTCTTTCACTTCTGTAGCTCCCGAGAAAACAGTGCTTGGCCAACCATTGGTGATAATGCATTTGGCACATCAAGAGAAATGAGTGATTGGTCATATGTGGCCGGGTTGCAAGATGTTTTTGTTGAACCCAGTGTATTCCTCTCTAGAGATACACTATCAAAACGTGGTTCCATACCTTATCATAGTTGGAAACCCATTATCCATAAGCCTCCCACGGTTTTATTTGTATACTGTGTATGTGGAGCGTGAGATGCAAGCGTTCCGCTAGATTTTAATTTATTTTGGAAACCCTAAATAATATCAGAATAGTTATGAATTTAAAATGTTTTGGGTTATCATAACGGAAAAACCATCCATGTTTATGTGTGGATTGATCTTACGGTTATCTTTTCTTTGAAAAGAGTTTTCCAAGTTAAGCAAGCTGTTTTAAATCGTTTACTCACACCAGTCCTTTGATTGACCTAGAGTTTATTTTTCTATATTTTCCCTAATCTCTTGGGTGCCCAAATTTGTACTGGCAGTCGAGTAGTCCAGGATTTTATAGATACACTGGAAGGAGCTCGGAGCAGGAGGTTTGAGCGTTAGACAAATATAGTTTATTTCCGTTGGGATGTATATGTTTTATACTTAGATGTATGTAAGTACAAATACAATTTTGTATTTTAAGTTATGTTATTTAATATATTTTATTCATTCCACTGTGAGATTCGTGCTACTCTGATTCCGTTGTGTTATGTTCTTCTTATTCTTCTATTCTAAATTTATTTCTTTCTATTTCTCAGCCTCTAATTTCTTTCTTAAACATCGAGTTTTTAGTGCAATTTGGATTGGACTTTTGTTATTTTAGTTGGCTCAAAAAGTACTAAAATTTGGGTCGTTACAGAATGTTTTGGAAGAGAATTTAGCCATCTTTTAGCACTTTCAATTAGTATGAATGAGATTTGCCTCAGCTTGATTGATTCACTAGAAAATTGTTGCATTTTATTTGTGGATGAATACAATTCAAAGTCACTTAAAAATTCATAAGTATTTTCAGAACTAGTCAACTTTGGTACCTCTTGAATGAAAGAATGTTTAAGCTCAAAATTTCCTTCAGTTGGTGGAAATATTATGACAGAAGATTGAACAGTCCTAGTTAGGTAACAACGATCTCGAAGAGAAAAGGATCTACCCATTTCGACATTAAGATTTTGAAAGTTGTAATAAATTTCATTTTGATCCATCTCGTTATATAAGTTTTGATTCATCTGAGAACCCATAGGAGAATTATGGTGGCTAAAACTTTTTCACTCATCGTTGTCAACTGCAAACAAAGAATATCCTAGATTTCAGGTTGACGTAGTTAGCTCCTACTCAAAATAACTAACGTACTCAAGTATATCTTATTAGTTGATTATCTCAATTTGAAGGGAGAAGAGGGTCTTATTGTTGCTAAGGTATAGTATAAATACTAAGGGATACGACCAATGTTTTATAGGTAGTATGCAACTTCTTCTGCTAAAAATTCAATAAATTGAACCAATATGTATCCTTGATCAAACCCTTGAGAGAATCAATTTCAAAAAATACACTCTTGTAGATAAATATTTTGGAATATCTAATCAGGTTTTATTGTTGAAAGACAATGAGAATGATGACTTTAGTTGTGGAAATTTCAGCCAACCACAACAATCAGAAAATAATAACTGCAGAAATAAAAAAATTGTTGTACAAGAAATCCGTAGCCCCTACAGTAATTTTTTATAGCCAACTTCTATATTTTATGTTTGAAGCAGAGCACCTTTAGAGTTTAGAAATTTTTACAGTGGGTTATAGTTGTTCGTCCAGAGCTGTTGAATTCCGATTTCATTTCGATTTCTGATTTGACCTGACCCGACTCTTCCTTTTTTTTGAATACTTGTAAGAAAGGAAAGCTATGTAGAAAGGGAAAGAAATTGAAAAGGGGAAGGATACAAATGGAAAAAAATTAAAAGAAAGTTTGGCAAGAATTTACTCTTGGTTTGGAGATTTAGTATCAATATGTAATACCCAACCAACTACACAAGAATTTTTTCCTATATATAAAAGAAAACGAAAACAAGAAAAAAATATAAACTAACACATTTAAAATTAAATAAATAATAAAATTTATTGCTGCCTCCCTAGCAGTGGCGCTAAAAATTTGTTTGACACTTTCCTATGGAATAAAAAAGCGCAAATTTATTATAAATTTACTACAAGCGCACAGATGTGTAGCATGTAGGTCGAACATTAGAAGGAAAAATATAATTTATTATTTATATAATTTCGTGGGACAATTAGACGAATTTGGAGGATTTGATTGAAATAAAAATTGAAATTGCAATTTAATTCAAAACAAATCTAATGAATTGATGACAAAATCACAATTATGTGTTAAAACAGGAAAAACAAGTAAACCACTATCGAATTCAGTACAGATTCAAATCTAATCACATCTATAGTAAATTCAATATTATCTTGGAAAGGCAGAATAAAATGAAAAAATTGAAATTGCAGAATAGAAATAACAAACAGAAAGTAAAATTAGGATTATCATTGAATCTAGTTGGATGGTCAATAACTAATGAGAAAAGTAAATTGCAATACTAAATTGTGCTCTAAAAATATAATTGAATTGATGACACGAATGTACTAGACCCAAGAGGAGTATAAACAAGAAAAGAAAATCTCTCAATTCTTGGATAAAGTTTACAATGAGAACAAATGAGTATTTATAGGATAGATTATCCACCTAAACCCTAATATAATCACAAATGGGCCTTAGTTAATTCTGATAAGTTTTAAATTTGGTAAGTTTTGAATCTAGTAAGTTTTGGCCTTTCCTCTTTTCCTCTTTCTTCCTTGATAAGTCTTCCTTGATTTGTGATATGCATATTCTTTCTACCAATTATTTTCTTGTCCAAAAAGCAACTTGATGTGAGATCTTCATCCATAAGTCTTAATATATATATATATATATATATATATATATATGAACAAAGATTTGATCTTTATTCATTATTTTTCTGACTGCATGTGGCTTAGTTGGTATATCTGTAAAAATGACAAAATAATACCCAAGTTATATTTGTTTATACACAAAAGATAAAATATAAGAGCATAAGATAAACAATTTTACATGTTAATCACAAACCCAAGAATCAAAATCGACAAGGACACAAGACATGAATTCATGTGTAATCACAAACAAAGATGTGGCATAAACAAATCGAAATCTACCTAAGTTATTTTCAAAGACGTAGTTGAATTGAACAAGGATTTAAGATTTTCTGGGATCTCAGTTTGGAAATGATTAAAGCAAAAAAGTAAAAAAAGTAAAAAAGTAAAGTGATGGTGGACCCTATATTTATAGATAAAAGAGAAGACCCTTCGGCTTCTTTCGTAGCAAAGTGTTGAGTCCATAAATTTTGATACAACTCATATCGAACAATTCAATCTAAACACCTCGATCTGAAGCAGCCCTATCCGACAATGTCAAACCAAAGTTCGGTTCGATATTCGACCTGAATTCAAAAGGAAGAAGATGGACTTTCCTAACTCTTCTCTCGCATAATTTAAGCAGTGACTCCACATACTGATTGTATGTCAATGATGGTCTGACTTGACCATGTGCTTGACATATGCAAAAATACAATTTAGTTTGGTAACAACTTATGTATGGGAAATCACATACAGAAGCCAACGGTTCGACACATCTTTTCGTCGCCCCCTTTTTTAAGGATAAATGATTTTCAAAGACTTGCAGATCAATAAATTCAAAGCACATTCTATCTATAACGCAACGTACTTTGAGAAGCAAAGTGTTGACCTATATTTTGATAAGGCCGTCAAGACAACAAATGTGAAAACCCGGATTCCGACAGACCGAAATTTTCAAATTCTATCCATCAAGACCCGAGTTGGGTGCTCTGGCATCCTACAAAAAAAGACAGAGATAAAGAAACATGTCAAAACTCGTAAAGCATCTCACAGCGGAAGGAAATAAAGTATAATATTCAAATATTGCTTTACCTTATTAACAATACTGCTAAACCAACATCCAAAGCTATACCATCTCTGCCATGTACCTAACCTGGAAGTATTTTGTGAGGAGGGGGTCAGAACATAAGTTCTGTGTGAGTGGACTTAAACTTCTATATAATCCTACATATACCGTTCAGTTATATTTTCTTGCTTATTAGGTTATTCGCGATATTAGCTCTCTAGGCTAAACTCATGTCCCACTAGTAGGTTAACCTAATACAACGTATATGTAGATACCCCCAACTTGTCTAATCGTTTACATGTATATATACAGTCCCTTGTCGTATGTCGTACGGGCTTCATCATGTAAATCTATACTACTTTAGTGTATTGCTACCATTCTCGAAATCGTTTGGACTGCCACTCTCAATCTTTCTAGATTCCGTGTATCATCTAGATCTAATCTAAGGTTTACTATCGAGCGCTTCCTAGATTCAACCAGGGCTTACGCTGCCCAGGGCCACTGGGGTTTATGCTACCTATTGAACGCTTCTCGGGTTCAGGGTTTACGCGACCTAGATCCAACTACGGATTATGCTACCTATCTAACGATGCCCCCTAGTTTAGTACACACCACCCAGAGCGATATATGTTCCTAGACTTCCCCACGTACGTGTCGTGAATCGTTATCGATGTCTAGTTGCACATGTTCTCTATATGTGAGGCTCGAGTCCCGTGGAAGGGCTAATCAAGAAACACGGAACTCGGTCGGGAGCTTTAAGTTATCTGCTGACGCAGATGCTAAGGTCTGTTTTTATCTGTGTGTGGCTATGGTCCCACTTGACCCCTCCCTCAACTAATGAAAGGCACCCAAGAAAATCGAGAATGAGAATTGTACGCAGGCCCCCTATGCCCACACAAACCTATTGGCCAACCTCACCCATAACTAGATAGCAAGTATATGGTCTTTTGGAGTTCTCCGCCTTTCCGCTTCAGGTGCTCGATTGACTCAAGATGGTAGGTAGACGATGACGTGCTATCACAAGGCTAAACAAGATACCGCCGCCTCACGCTGGTCCATCCTAGTCTTTAGGTTGCTTATATTGCAACCAAGACATACTCTTGGTTCTTCTAACGCAGAACTTAACCTCTGTGAGCCCAGGAGGATAATCTGCAACCTCACAGAGGGATACCAAGAGTACCCTTACGTCCCCTTGAAGCCGCGTGCTTCGTAACCCAGACCGTTGGAGCCTTCTTCATGATCAGATGGATGTTCGCTCCTCCTCGTGTTCTACTTGGTTTTCTTGACTAAGGTTTACTACTTAGCTCTCTTAACTAAGGTTTACTACTTAGTTTCCTGAATTGTTTGTTTTCTTAACTAAGGTTTACTACTTAGTCCTCTTAACTAAGGTTTACTACTTAGTTTCTCTTAATCGTTCGTTTTCTTAACTAAGGTTTACAACTTAGTCCTCTTAACTAAGTTTTACTACTTAGTTTCTCTTAATCGTTCATTTTCTTAACTGGGGTTTACAACTTAGTCCTCTGAACTAAGGTTTACTACATAGTTTCTCTTAATCGTTCGTTTTCTTAACTAAGGTTTACAACTTAGTCCTCTTAACTAAGGTTTACTACTTAGTTCTCTTTCTCGTTATTTACTTAGTTCTCTTAACTAAGGTTTATTACTTGGTTCTCTTAACCAAGGTTTGATACTTAGTTTCTATTACTTAGTTCTCTTTATCAAATGATAGCGTACGGGTGTTCTCCAACATTTCCAGCTTAGATTAACTTATTTCATGGTATAAGTCGTCCTACCATTCGAGTCTTGTATTACATCTTAAGTCATATTCATTTCGTTATCCCTAGGATAAGTTTATCTATTATTTAATCTTATCATTCCCCACTTTTCCTTGCTTTGATACTATTATATTGTTAAGTTTGCCCATGTGTCCAAGTTGACTTAACCCCCAATCACGTATTCAATTCAACCCATGCGTCATGTCAAATTGGTTAAGTGTTATCCAGCAGTTCACGTTGACTTAACCCACCCATATATCGAGTCAAATTGGTTAAGTGTTATCTAGCGGTTCACGTTGACTTAACCCACCCATATATTATGTTAAATTGGTTAAGTGTTATCTATCAGTTCATGTTGACTTAACCTACCTATATATCATGTCAAATTGGTTAAGTGTTATCTAGTGGTTCACGTTGACTTAACCCACCCATATATCGAGTCAAATTGGTTAAGTATTGTCTAGTATTTCATGTTGACTTTACCTTACCATACTTGCATGTGTCTTTAGCATTAATTAATTATTAATGCCTAACCTCTCACATTAGACCTATTGTCGTGGTCACTGGATGTGCCGGTTGGTTCCGGGCAGGATTGCACCACAACTCAATCTAACCTCGGGTTTTAAGCACATTATGACTAACTTCTCAGATTAGAACCTATTGTTTGCGGTCACTGGATGTGCCGGGCTGTTCCGGGCAGGATTACACCACGAACTCATTCTAACCTCGAGTTAGCCATGTTTCATGTTTAGTTCATGTCCATTCTAGATGACATATGTCAATTATCAATTCACAAGCTTGTTCATGTTTATTCTAGATGTCATGTGTCGAGTTCCATAATTACATAAAAACATGGTTTGTCCAACATATTCCATTTTTATTTATGTTAATAGGATCTTAACAGCATATCCAATTTCCATGTCTCAAATTCAAGCTTTACCCAAAAACCCCAATTTATGTTCATGCTTACAATCCCATTAATAGGCTATACATATTATTCCAATTTTTCCATACATGTGTTCCCAACAGGTTACTATCATTCCTCATATGTTGGTTAAGTTCATTCATAAGTCAAATGCTACTTAACCCATTTCTACTTTGCTTATACAACCATTCGTGAAATAATTTTTTTACCCAAATTACTCAATTATAGCCAAATTCACCAATTCCATGTTATTCATATCCAAACATGCCAATTTCCAAAATCCCATTATACCCAATTTCATAAAATCAATATTTTCCCCATATATTTTCCCACGTTTATACATTTAATCTAATTCACCTTTTGGGCTTGATTTCAAGTCATAAACAAATTCCGCCAATTGTCCCAATATTTGCAATAATAATTGTTATGCCACAATTCCCCAAATTTCAGATTATATTCCTCGACTGCATAAAATAGATTATGCCCAATATTCCCATATTCCAACCATATGTATGTATAATAAGATTTCGTCTAGGTTCGAGATAACCTAGATCCAAAAAATAAAAAGGGGAAGGGGAATAAAAGAACAATTATTAATACATGAATCTTGAATTGAATTTATAACTGGGGAATGATGAACGATAATAATACTATTATACAACAAGTTTATTATAATTCCACTCACCATGACTGGATTGGAGAAATAAGCGATTTGTCGTTGATGTAGAATGCTAATTTAATCTTCTTATTTGATTATTGGTGAAGAGCATGAATTTTTGATGAAAAGCTTTGCTACTTGATTTGATTAAACTCCAAAGTCGATGAAGAACTTGCAATATAATTTAGAGTTTTGGGGGCGGCGGCCATGTTTGGTTGAAGTTTGGTGGCATGGAGGCGTCTTAAGGAATTGTTATGAATTAGGTTAGGTATTGCTATGTATTTATAGGCGTGGAGAGTGTTTTAGAGCCTTTAGATTGACCTAGAAGCCATCCGACCCGTACAACACATCAAAACAAGTCACAAGAGTTGAAATCGCCTAGATCTGGGGATAGGTCGACCCCCAGGTCGACCTCCCTAGGGGTAGGTCGACCCCCAGGTCGACCTGACCACCAGGTCGACCTGCCTGGTTTTGGCGGGAAATTTCCCGCCCAGCTAGGGCTGTCAATTTCCTACACGACCCGTGACCCGACCCGAAACCCGCACGGAAATTAGCAGGTTAACCCGACCCGTTTAGTTAGCAGGTCATTTTCGGGTCAACCCGAATTTGACCCATTTATAAACGGGTGGGTTTAGGGTTGACTCGCTAACCCGATTTTGACCCGGCAAACCCGATTATATGTTGTATCTCTTCTATACTGTTAGTCTTTTATGTATACTGTTAGTGTTAATCTTTTATGCAGTAATTAGTATGCTCGTATATGTAAGCTGTTATAATTTACTAATTTATTCTTGTAGTAATAATTTATTTATAACAACTGTATCTCTTTCATACTGGTAGTCTTTAATTTATGCAGCATGGGATATATACTTATGTATAGAAAATGATTTTTGGATATGGTGATTTCATGCTTTATATATATGTTGTTTGTTGGTGACTTTGCAACTTGTTGCATGTTGGTGAATATATAACAGTGTGCATGTTGGTAATTTGACTCTTTTGTTGCTAATATTAGTAGGCAATATCTATCAATGGGTCAAACGGGTAAACCCGACCCAACACGACCCGACACGACCCATTTAATTAGATGGGTTACGTGGGTTGGGTCGGGTCAACCCGTTTATAAACGGGTTGGGTTAAGGTTGAGAAAATATGACCTGTTTAATAAACGGGTTGACCCGACCCGTTTATAAATCAACCCGAACCCGACTTGACCCGACCCGAACCCGACCCGACACGACCCATTGACAGCCCTACGCCCAGCTGCCTGGGTCGAATTTCGAACTGTTTTGAATTTTTGTTGAATCTTCTAAAGGCATAACTCCTTCATACGGAGTCCGATTTACGCAAACTTGGACTCTATTTCAAGAAGAATTTCGAGAAGAACGCAATGGTGATGTCCATTTAACTTAATTCCTGATATTTAAATTAAGTATCCTTATTTTATTATCTTTTCCGTTACACATACTGTTATCGAATTAGTTTTTCCTTCTCTTCCATATATTAATTAATTTTCATTATACATCACCTTATTTACCTATCTATGAATATACACATAATTTTACATATTTTTAATTATATTAAAAATGCGGGGTGTTACAACAAATGTTTAAAAAGCATTGGACTCAAACAAGACAAGCTTTGTAAAGGACAATTCCCAGATCGGTCTAGTATTAGATCCGTGCTACTTCGGATCGATAAAGGCACTATCATAAAGCATCGATTTAATGATTGTGTAGGGCTTGGGTCGACAAGCTTTCGGGTCGATGTATCAAACCGGGGGAACATTGAACCCATCGGATATTTCACCTGAAGACCTGCCCCCAACCACGAAAAGAATGCTCCCACCACTTCCTGAAGAATAAAATCGAGTGCCAATTGTCCCTATGAAGCCAAGTTTAGATACTTTGCAAGTAGAAGATATGTTCTTCCACTCTCCTATCATGTCGGATTGGGTGACACATGGCGAGGTCGAGCCAGACTGAGCTATCACACAAGCTGAAGACTTGCTCCACCACCCTCCTACATAACCGGATTGGTCTACATGTGGCATATCGAACAGAGATGTTGCCAGCCTATAGGTAGCCATCAAAAGCTATGGAAAAATTACATTTGGCACTTTTACCTTCTTTATACTTTATAAGATTGCATTGTACTCCAGTTTGAAAGGATTTACATCATTGTAGTCCATTTTCCAAGTTATAGTCTTTTTAACGCCAAACGACTAGAAAATTTGTGTGTGCTTGTTATTTTCCTTGTTTTTATTTATTTTCTTTGTTTATTTCTCTTCATAATTGCTATTTGGTTGTTTGTGCCTCTTTTTGGAGTCGATAAATATAATTGGTGAAACTAATAAAGAACAACCAAGTTGGAATGGTAAATGCTTGGGTAGAGCTTATTGTCATTTTAGTTCATTTTATTTTATCGTCATTCCCAATTAATTGATTCTCCTAATAATTATTTTCCAATGGGATAATCTGAAAATAAATAAAATAGTAGCGATCACCTTTAGTCTTTAGATAATTCTAGGAATAGTATAATTTGTTTGGTTAGTTATGAATATGTATAAAAAGAGGAAGACAGATTTAGTAATCTTAATTCATCTTCATTAGGAATTGATTACGAAAAATTGGTAATAATCAGGGAAATCTTGTATAGAAACACATGATTTCTAATTATTTTTATGGTGATTCCTTTAACTTGTATAATTTATTAATTACATATATTAATAACATGTCATATTATGGGAATCGATCCTTTTTTCCTTCTAATTTAATAGTTCATAACATTATCCACTTAGGGAATATCACCTTTTTCACAAGTGGATGAAGTTCCCTTATTGTTCCTTTATAGCGGAATTTAGTGAATTATTAACACTTATAATTTTAGAATTTACCCTATTTCAGATGATTGTAAACTCTAATATAAATTTCCATGGGGATTTAGTTTCAATTTAGACTTTAGAAGATATCACCCTAAGTTGGTTTGTCTTACTTTGTATGAAATTAAAACTTTATTTACATAGATAGGAAATCGGTAAAATGATCGTGCATTGGTAATGTGGTGACTACTTTTCTTATGACCTAATTTACATATTCCTTAATTTTTTTGAGAAAAAACAAATGTTTTGAATTTATTTTAAAAGCGGCTGCTTCTCCAGATCTAAAGATTCACATATGGATTATCATACATAAGAAAATTAACAAAATAGAACTCCAAAAGAAATATGTAATGACCCGAATTTCCGTACTCCTTGAGTCGACTAATAATACCTCACGTCCAACCCAAATTGCATAGAAATATGAATCATTATAAGAAAGAAGTTAAAGGAAGAGAAATTGAAAGAAAGAAATATCAGAATAGAAGAAATACGAAGATCACAAACTCACAGCGGAACGATAAAATATATTAGATAACATAACTTTTGAAATAGAAATATGTTTTGTATATACATACCATCATGAGAGCACGATAGTTATACCTGGAACAGTTATAAAAACCTGTTTCCAGATACGAACATAATACATAGCGGAAGAATATGATAGTCTATAGCTAACTGGTGAAGCCTCCTTCTTCAACTCGTCCAAGCGAATCTGAAAAATCCCGACTACTTGACTGCCCATACAAATTTGGGCACCAAAGAGTTTAGGGAAAAAAAGAAAACAAAATAAATTCTGGGTCATTCATAGGACTGGTGTGAGTAAACTCCAACCATTTGTTTAACTTTCAAAATCCTTTCGAAAGAAATGATAATCGTAAGATCGATCCACACATAAACACGGATGGTTTTTACCTTACGATAACCAAAATATTTTTGATATCAAATCCAGTAATATTATAGTAGTCTACATCAAATAAATGGAATCTAGCGGAACACTTGCATCTCACGCTCCATATATAATATTAAATCATAAACCGCAGGGCGCTTATTGGAGATTGGATTTCCAACATGACAAGGTATGTAACCACCTTCTGATAGTGTATCTCTAGAGGGGAATACACTGGGTTACATCTTGCAATGTGACGGCTAGCCCCGCACCAGCCGCCATTTCCTCCAAAAGTGCGCTGTACACATGCCCGACTAGCACGGAACGGTTGCCAAAGAAAGGAAGGAAGAGAATGAACTAATCAAGAACCTGTAGAATGTCTCACAGTGCATGGGATAAAATATAATAACAACATACTTGACATAAAACAAGCGACATAGTGCATAAGCCGAAAACTAAAACTACACATCATAGCAGCGGAAATCCAAATATAGCTTATGTTCCACATCACCATTATTACAACTTTTCAAACTGTCTCTAAAGCAAAGCAAAGGAAAAAGGTACACTACTAATGCCCAAAGTAGTGACCCGCAGCGACACAGGGAGAATATCTATATATATCATACGTGGAAGCCTCCTGATCGTCTCCTGTACAGCTATGCGTGCATCACCAGCTAACCCGTCACTAGTCTGCTCATTTAGGAGCACACAGAGTAATAAGAAGAGACATAAAACTCTGAGTCAGACAAAAGTCTGGTATGAGCGATAAGCAGCAAAACAGTAGAATAATAGGTATACTAAACCATACCTGAACCTGCAACCAAAGAGTTAGCACTACATACTGTACAATACTCTGAGGTGCCACTAACACATGGTGTAAAGAATACGGGGGTGGGGTTGTGCATGTCATAGTGATGGCAAACAAATCAAGCATAGAAACCATCCTCACATCTCTCACTTAGTACGTAAAGTATACGATGTCCACCACTTCGATCACTAGACCCATCGAGGTAATGACAGAGTTCGACTTGTACAACTACTGCTACCTCCAAGCTTATCCCATGGGATCATGACCAAAACTTTTTCAAATGACCCCACTTCATTGGTCTATAGCCCACTAGTCGTACCTAGGCCACTGTGGCCCTGAATTTATCCACGTACCTCCCATACATAGTGATCCAAAGTCATAGACATCTATAACCCCTTAGCACACGTCCCGTAGCAAAGTCCAATCATGAAGTTAACTCATTGGTTCCCAACTGGATCCTGAGTACAAACTTCCCACTTGGACTACCTTTGCATCTTGGGTTTTGGTCTTCTCCTCCAGATCAGTCTTCATTTGGTTCGTAACCCATGCCTCGCATCCAAGCTCCTTGGTTCACCTCGTAGTATCTCCTCTGGTTCGGATCGGATCGTGATGCTCATCTGGTACGGGTCGTGACGTGCCTCCCTGATGGGATCAGGTCGAGTTCCTTCATCTGTTCGTGACTCGTGATGCTCCAGGCTGCGTCGTGGTGTCACACTGGTCCGGGTCGGGTAGTGATCCCTCCATCGGATCAAGTCGTGGTCTTCTGGTTCGTGGCCTTCAAAGTGGAGCAGCTCATGGAGTAGGAATAGTTCGTGAAGGGGTCTCACGATCGGGCCGGGTCGGGGTAGAGCGATCTGATCCGGTTCTGCACAATTTTCCTGCAACTCTTTCAGTGACTGTTTTACACCATTTGTCGACGTGTTTAACAAATCTAACTTTTCTAATCAATCCAAAAACATACCATACAGTCATAGCAACATATAGAACTGACCACAAACACCAAAACAATAATTTGATAGGTTAAAACGGATCAAACATAGCCAAAACCCCATATTTTCCCTTAAGCACGTTTAAGCAAATCTAATGATAGGATTAACAAAACTTAACCTAATTATCCAAATTTTCTAACAGAGGTCTATAACAATATTTTGAAATTTATAAATATTTTTCTAGAATTTATTTATACATTAATTCACCAATTAACATTAATCACCCTAATTAACTATAATTAGTGTCAAAACAAAGCTAATCACTTACCTTGGCCACAAATAAAATTTAGATATGAAATGATTCTCTATTTGGCACGAATACTGATGTCTAACAGCAGTCCTAATACTGATTTGGTGAAGATCTTGCTTGATTTGGTGTTGCTAAGCCTAATCTTAAATTAAAAAGTGGTTTAGAGGTGTTTTAGATGTTGGAGGCCATTACTAGGGTTACAAGAATGAAAGCAGCGGCTGTGAAAGTGAGAAAAAGGGTATTCTCTAAACCATAACATCCCTTAAATACTCCAAATCCCGAAATTCCCCTTTGGGCCTAGCTGTTAATTACCCAATTAAGCTCAGTTAAGCAGTTTTTCACCTTTTAACCGATGTTTCAGCAATATCTCCCAAACGGTGAGTCCGTTTGGCTAATGTGACCACTCTACGGGATTGTAAACCATCATCCGAATCCAATAGATGTGGTTTCCGGTCAAAATTCAATTCCAGTCAAAAGTTATGGCCGAAACAAGATCAGCTAGGGGAAAAACAGTCATTTAAAAATCGGCAAAAATCATGAACATGGGAAATGACCCCACTAGTCGTCTCCCAAAGTTACATGACCATACGACTTCGTATGTGAAAGAAATAAATATTCAACGATCCTTCGATACGTAGAATGCGGGTCTTTAAGTTCTCCCCCTTAAGAAATTTCGTCCCAGAAATTCTTTAACCCAAAACATAAAAAGGATCCCGCATGCCTACCAGCCCCATGAAACAATCAAACATGCAAAAAAAAAAACAAGCCTATCCTAGCATGCAGAAAGACTAAATCGAAACTGAAATCTTACCAGGCGAAGAGTTCTGGATACGTCTTCTTTATGCTCTCCTCTGTCTCCCAAGTACAGTCGTTCTCATTCTTGCCCCACTGAACTTTGACTAATTTCACCCCTTTCCTTCAAGTTGCTTCGTATCGTTCCCAACAATACGCATAGGCTTGCGGTTCCCAACCGCCTCGGGTTCAACCTCGATATCATCCAATTGATCAGGTGAAATAGTCACATCGGGGTCGTTCACGAACTTTCTTAACTGGGAAACATGAAATACATTGTGAACTCCTGCCATCTTCTCTGGTAATTCAACTTTGTATGGCAAATTCCCAATTTGCTCGAGAAATGGGAATGGTCCAACAAATCTTAGTGCTAGCTTGCCACTCCTGCTAAATCGTATGACGCTCTTCAACGGAGAAATCTTGACAAACACCAAGTTGCCAATGGAGAACTTTAATTCTCTTCTCCTCTTATCATCATAACTTTTCTGCCTATTTTGGGCAGCCTTCATTCGCTGTTGGATAATCTTAATCTTAGCTGAAGTTTCTCTTATCACATCTGGTCCAAGCACAAACTTCTCACCAGTTTCTAACCAACATGATGGTGAGTTGCATGGTCTTCCATACAAAGCTTCAAATGGAGCCATACCAATACTGGATTGATAACTATTATTATATGCAAACTCTACTAGGTGCAAATGGTCATCCATGATCCACCAAAGTTCAATATGCAAGCTCTCAAGAGGTCTTCTAACACTCGATTCACCCTCTCTGTCTGACCGTCGGTTTAAGGATGATACACGGTACTGAGATGTAATTCTGATCCTAATGCCTCTTGTAAGCTCTTACAAAACCCACTAGTAAATAATGGGTCTCAGTAACTCACAATGCTTTTAGGTACTCCATTAAATCTCACTACCCATTCATATATAGCTCAGCTAACTTAGCTGTCGTTCTATTCGACTTGACGGGTATCTTGGTCAATCGGTCCACAATCACCCAAATGCTATCATGGCCCGACCTAGTCCTTGGTAACCCATCAATGAAATCCATTGAGACTTGTTCCCATTTCCATTCTGGAACTTCTAATGGTTGTAACAAACCACTAGGCTTCTTTTTCTCAGCTTTAACTAGCTGGTAATTCATGCATTTAGATATAAACTTCCCAAAGTCTCTTTCATCCCTTCCTAGTAGTAGGTCTGCTTTACGTCTCGATACATCTTGTTACCACCGGGGTGTATAGTCAGTTTTGAGTGATGACATTCTCTAAGCACTTCATCTCTCAATCCACTGACATTGGGTACAACTAGTCTTCCATTCTTTCTAAGTCATCCATCTCGATCAAGCCCATACTTGTTCATCTCCCATCGATACTCATCTCTAACTTGGAGATGATTTCCAAAAGGTTGGGATCGTTCTTTTGACTAGAACCAATCCACTCAATCAAAGTGGGTCTGATCGTCAAACTTGCTAACATTTCTGGATCCAATTCGCACTTTAGTCTGAAATCATACCCAGCGATGTACTCCAGTTGCTTCCATTCTAGAAACATAGCCCCTAAACTGGCATGTCTTCTACTCAATGCATTAGCCACCGCATTGCCCTTTCCTGGTGTATATGCGATGTCGAAATCATAGGAAGCCAATAATTCTAACCACCTTTGCTGTCGGAGATTTAGATCCTTTTGAGAGAAGAGATACTTTAACGATTTATGATTGGTAAACAACTCGAATCTTTCTCCCAAGAGATAATGTCTTCGCATCTTCAACGCGAACACGATCGCTGCTAATTCCAAATCATGGGTAGGGTATCTTCTCTTGTGCGGTTTCAATTGCCGACTTGCATAAGCTACAACCCTACCTCCTTGCATCAATATAGCACCTAGTCCGGTACTACATGCATCCGTATATACTATCATCTCTTCATTCACCTTAGGAATGACTAACACTGGTGCACATGTCAACTTTTCCTTTAGGCTCTTGAATGCATTCTCGCACTTTTCGTCCCAGACGAAAACTTGATTCTTTTTGGTCAGCGGACTCAACATTGCTGCTATTTTGGAGAAGTCTTGGATAAACTTACAATAATATCCGGCTAACCCCAAGAAACTTCTTACGTCCGTTGCATTCTTAGGCGTAGACCAATCTTGTACCGTAGCCACTTTCCCAGGATCCATGGCAATACCATTCTCTGAAACAACATTGCCCAAGAATCTCACTTCCTTCCTCTAGAAGTGACACTTAGATAACTTTGCTTTCAGTTGGTGCTTCCTCAACACCTCCATCACTGTCCTCAAATGTTCCTTGTGTTCTTCCTCGTTCCTTGAGTAAAACAAAATATCATCCACGAACACAAGAACAAACTTATTCAATTGATCTCCGAATACTCTATTCATAAGATCCACAAAATATGCTGGTGCATTGGTCAACCTGAATGGCATGACCAACCACTCATAAAATCCAGACAGCGTTCGAAAGGCCATTTTAGTTATACTCTCAGCTTCCACTCTAAGCTGATGAAAACCTGTCGCGAGATCCAACTGGGAGAATACTCTCGCGCCACTCAAATGATCAAACAAATCATCTATCCGCGGTAGAGGATACTTGTTCTTCCTCGTCACCTTGTTCAATTCGCGGTAGTCCACACACAATCGAAAGGAACCATCTGCCTTGGCAGCAAACACAACTAGTGCTCCCCATTCAGAAACACTTCTTCTAATAAACCCCTTCTTCAAAAGATCGCTTACTTGCACCCCGAGCTCTCGCTTCTCCCTTGGTGCCATACGACGAAGTGGCATCACTATAGGCATCTTTCACTAAATCAATACGGAACTCAATCTCTCGGTGTGGTGGAAGCCCTGTCACTTCCTCGAAGATGTCCGGATACTGGCCAACCATGGGCAAACCTGACAACTCATCATGCGGAATGTCGAGGGAATTTAGAAAACTAGCCATAACCCCATCACTAGGTAGACCACCAAACAATACCCTCCGCCCATCATTCGCTCTAGCTATCACAAAAAAGCCCCTACAGTCTACCACCACCCCGTATCTTTGGAGCCAATCGACTCCCAAAATAATGCCAATCCCAGTAAAGTCCAAAACAAAGCAATCACAAACAAACATACTTCCATGACTCGATAAGACCACATTACGACAAATCATACTAAGGCTAGTCGAACCACCAATCGGGTTCGTTACTACTAAAGGTCTATCGACTATCTCAGGTTCCAATCCCAACCTATCTACCAGGTCACTAGATATGAAAGAACTAGAAGCTCCGGTATCAAACAAAACTCTAACAGGAACATCATAAATAGAAAGCATACCTTAGATAACAACGTTGTTTCCCTTCTCCACCGCAGTCGGGGCATTCGACGAAGAAGGAACCACACTGATGGCGTATGCTTTCACTATCTGCTTCTCTTTCAAAGGTTGCGGACACTTATTCTTTTGATGTTCTACTTGGCCACAGTTGAAGCACTTCCTGTCTGCTGGCTTGGCTCGACAATTACTGGCATAATGGCCCTTCTTTCCACAGCTAAAGCACTCAACATCTTTCTTCTTCTTCTGGCCATCCTTATCTTGGTTCTTCTTCCTCTTGTTCTGAGAACCATTCTTGCCTCCACCGCTTGCTTGCGGCTTGGGCTCCTCTGCAGATGTAACCTCAGTCTTCGACTTAGGGTAAAGATTCTCTGATCTTAACGCTTTCCCCACAATCGATTCAAACGTCTCATCGATGTGGTTAATAAGCATATCCCCCAAGTATCCATCCAAGCCAGTTATGAACTTCTCATTCCTCTTCTCGGCAGTATCTATTAGGGATAACCCATATTTCGACAAAGTGTCGAATTCAGAAATATACTCTGAGACAGCTCTGCCATTCTGCTTGAGTTCCAAGAATCTCTTAAACAACACTGACTTCTGAGCAGCTGGAATCACTAAACCGAGCCTTAAACTGATCCCATGTAATCTGTTCCTCTGGGGTAGCTGCCCTTATAGCATTCCACCAATTCATTGCATGTCCTTGTAGCTGACGGGATGCTAGCCTTCTCTTCATCGCATCCTCGATACCCAAGTCTTCGAAGATACGCTCGCAGCTATCCAACCAATCCTGAACATCCGTAGATGACTCCGTTCCGTGGAACGGCTTCCCACCAAGACTAGTATAATCCTTGTTAAGCTTGACGAAATCGGCCCTAGGCACCTGTACCGCTGCACCACCACCGTTAGCATCATTAGGAGCTGCCCTCTGAGCATCTCTAAGCATCTCCCTCATGAGGTTAGTAAACATCGTCCTCATATCAGCAGCATTCCCATTATTGGCTCCTCTACCAGTACCCCTCGCATATCGGCTCATCATTCAATCTGTACAGAGAAAACGATTAATCATCTTCATAGTGGTGCCAGTGCAGTGCGACTTCATCCTTAGATATACTAATATATATATATATATAGCTTTTGAAAACCAAAAAAATCACTATTACGCTCTCTCATTTACGTATTATCTCTCCCTGGTGTCTTTCCCTAGGTTAACTACGCAACCTAGAGCTCTAATACTAAGTGTGACGGCCAGCCACGCACCAGCCGGCATTTCCTCCGAAAGTGCGCTGTACACATGCCCAACTAGCACGGAACGGTCGCCAAAGAAAGGAAAGCAGAGAATGAACTTATCAAGAACCTGTAGAATGTCTCACAGCGCATGGGATAAAATGTAATAACAACATACTTGACATAAAACAGGCGAGACAGTGCATAAGCCGAATACTAAAACTACACATCATAGCAGCGGAAATCCAAATACAGCTTATGTTCCACATCACCATTATTACAACTTTTCAAACTGTCTCTAAAGCAAAGCAAAGGAAAAAGGTACACTACTAATGCCCAAAGTAGTGACCCGCAGCGACACAGGGAGAATATCTATATATATCATACTTTGAAGCCTCCTGCTCGTCTCCGGTACAGCTGCTCGTGCATCACCAGCTAACATGTCTCTTGTCTGTTCGTTTAGGAGCACCCAGAGTAATAAGAAGAGACATAAAACTCTGGGTCAGACAAAAGTCTGGTATGAGCGATAAGCAGCAAAACAGAACAATAACAGGTATACTAAACCATACCTGAACCTAGACCTGCAACCAAAGAGTTAGCACTACATACTGTACAATACTCTGAGGTGCCACTAACACATGGTGTAAAGAATACGGGGGTGGGGGTGTGCATATCATAGTAATGGAAAATAAATCAAGCATAGCAACCATCCTCACATCTCTCACTCAGTGCGTAAAGCATACGATGTCCACCACTTCGATCACTAGACCCATTGAGGTATTGACGGAGTTCGATTTGTACAACTACTGCTACCACAAAGCTTATCTCATGAGATCATGATCAAAACTTTTTCAAATTACCCCCACTTCATTGGTCTATAGCCCACTAGTCATATCTAGGCCAGTGTGGCCCTGAATCCGTCCACATACCTCCCATACATAGTGATCCAAAGTCATTGACATCGACAACCCCTTAGCACACGTCCCGCAACAAAGTCCAATCATGAAGTTAACTCATTGGTTGCCAACTGGATCCTGAGTACAAACTTCCCACTTGGACTACCTTTGCATCTTGGGTTTTGGTCTTCTCCTCCTGATCAGTCTTCATTTTGTTCGTACCCCGTGCCTCGTGTCTAAGCTCCTTGGTTCAGCTCGTATTATCTCCTCTGGTTTGGATCAGATCGTGAAGCCCATCTGGTACGGGTCATGACGCGCCTCCCTGATCGGATCAGGTCGAGTTCCTTCATCTGTTCATGACTCGTGATGCTCCAGGCTGCGTCGTGGTGTCACACTGGTTCGGGTCGGGTCGTGATCCGTCCATCGGATCGAGTCGCGGTCTTCTGGTTTGTGGCCTTCAAGTGGAGCAGCTCATGGAGTAGGGTCCGCTCGTGAAGGGGTCTCACGATCGGGTCGGGTTGGGGTAGAGCGATCCGATCCAGTTCTACACAATTTTTGTGCAATTCTTCCAGTGACTGTTTTACGCCAGTCGTCGGCGTTTTTGACCAATCTAACTTTTCTAATCAATCACAAGTATACCATACGGTCATAACAACATATAGAACTGACCACAAACATCAAAACAACAATTTGATAGGTTAAAATGGATCAAACATAGCCAAAACCCCATATTTTCCCTTAAGCACGTTAAGCAAATCTAATGATAGGATTAACAAAACTTAACCCAATTAGCCAAATTTTCAAACAGAGGTCTAACACAATATTTTGAAATTTATAAATATTTTTCCAGAATTTATTTATACATAAATTCACCAATTAACACTAATCACCCTAATTAACTGTAATTAGTGTCAAAACAAAGCTAATCACTCACCTTGGCCACAAATAAAATGTAGATCTGAAATGATTCTCTGTTGGCACGAATATTGATGTCTAACAACAGTCCTAATACTGATTTGGTGAAGATCTTCCTTGATTTGGTGTTGCTAAGCCTAATCTACAATTTAAAAGTGGTTTAGATGTTGGAGGCCATTACTAGGGTTCCAAGAATGAAAGTGGCGGCTGTGAAAGTGAGAAAAAGGGTGTTCTCTAAACCCTAACAGCCCTTAAATACTCCAAATCACGAAATTCCCCTTTGGGCCTAGCTGTTTATTACCCAATTAAGCAGTTTTTCACCTTCTAAACCATGTTTCATCCATATCTCCTAAACGGTGGGTCCGTTTGGCTAATTTGATCACTCTACGAAATTGTAAACCATCATCCGGATCCAATGGAAGTGGTTTCAGGTCAAAATTCCTTTCCAGTCAAAAGTTATGGCCAAAACAAGATCAGCTAGGGGCAAATTGGTCATTTAAAAATCGGTAAAAATCATGAACATGGGAAATGACCCCAATAGTCGTCTCCCAAAGTTACATGACCATACGACTTCGTATGTGAAAGAAATAAATATTCTACGATCCTTCGATACGTAGAATGCGGGTCGATACATGCAACCCGACCCACACATGGCTGACCACTCATTTAACTTGAGCGTATCGAGAATATTATCACCAACGGTTGTGATCAGCAACCATTACCGAAAGCATATAGCAGCGAAAAGTATAAGAAGCAAATGAAATTTCTCTAGATCAGGTGTTAATACCCCTAATAGGAATGACCCACATAGCCATGCTTCCTGCCCGATTTCTGTCATTTCCCGGGCGATGAGACTTGAGGTCACGATTATCTTTCAGCACATCTTGCCACCATTTACTTTTAATATCACATCGTAAGACATTCGTTCATATACGTTGTCCTGGACTGGAAAAACCGAAGGCACCATTTTATCAATCCATCTTGGGCAATTTCCACCTAGGATTGATAGATCAGCCCTTGCACTTAATTCATATAGCTTCAACATAAGTTGATTCGTAACGATTATGCCAATACGGAGTTGTTATCAGATATCAAACCTGATCCCGATCTCTCCGTATTGACAATGGAGGTATAAAATAAACTACAACTTTGATAGTTGGTGATTTAACTATCAAAGGAACATCCATTCAATCAACGATCCTATATTCCAATTGGAATTTCTACTGATCAAACATCAAACAATATTGGACCTCTTTTTATATTAATTGTATTATCAATTCAAATTTTCATTTCCCATCTTCCATATCCTTTTAAAAGCTCGATTATCACCCTCGATTCTTCAAAAACATTTCCAATATCACAATGTCTTTGTTTAAGAAAATATCTCTTATTCCAGTTAGAAACATTTCTAAATATTCACGAATCATCATTTTCTATATTCAAAAATTATACATTTTTAATATTGGAAAATATTTCCATATTCCATTTATTAATTCCGCGTTGACCAATTCATTTCATTTTCTATGCATAGAAAATATATCTCATCTTATTTGGGGAAATCATTTTAAAATCCTTTAAATTAACGCGATGTTATAAAACATCGTTATTATAGCTCAAACCATTAATCATTTATCAACTAAGAATATTGCTAACCAATCTTCACTATCGAACCTTAACCATTCCTCCATCAATCATGAAGACAATCAAGTTGGGGTATAATTACCTCTCAGACCTTAATTAAACAATATTCACAACTTTGAAATAGTCAAAGCCCATAACTTCAAAATAAACAACACTTACGCGACTCTCAAATTCAATTTAAGAATCCACTTCCTTTACCGAAATAACATTGATTATAACTGTAGCGTTATAATCGCTGTTTCCAAATATTTGGTTAATAAGACATTTATCATAATGGAAGCGTTAAAAATTGCTGTTTATATTTATAAATACATTTATTACAACGGTAGCGTTACAATCGCTGTTTAGCTTTATAGAACATTTATTATAATAACAACGTTAAAATTGCTGTTTAGATTTACAAAACATTTATTATAACAGTAGGTTATAATCGCTGTTTCAAATAAAGTACCATGTGCAACGCACACGCTTCCGTTGTTTATTTTTAAAAGATAGTTAAAATGTCTGGATTTAAACAATGCAAACATATACCATTCTGTTTTTCGAAACCTCATAAGATAAAGGGTATATAAGGATAAAAGTCCGCTTTCCACCTTCTTTACAACAAGACCTCTTTACTTGGATTTTATTTCAAAAAACCATTTATCAGTGTTTATGACTACCATTAGTGTTTTCCTTTTCATTTAAATTTCTTAATTTCAATTACAGTGCTTTGCTTAATTCAACTAAAGTCACCACTTTGGTTTTAAAAACCTCATTTAAACCTTGTTTGGATTAATCACTTATACTAATCCGATTACCATCTTTTCACCACTTAGCTTAGATTTCATTCTAAAACCATTAACACATTTTAGTCTATTATTAACCTATTAACCATCTGCCTTAAAAGTTTCATTCCATTGAATTTTCTTTACTTAATTTAAAATTTAAGAAAAAGCCTTATTTAAATCTCTGCATTTACCGAAAAAACCCATTTACAAATCTCATTTAAAACTTGGATTACAAATCCCTTTATGAAACTCTTATTATTTCCTTGATCAAACTATAATGCCACTAAATCATTCCTTAATTAAAATCTCCAATTAAAATCATTGTTTTAATTATTATTAACTAAAATAACAAATAACCTTATTATTAACTATATTAAAAATAGTTGACTTTGCTATTAACTAAAAATAGTGTAATTATCGCTATTAAGCTTATTAAATAATAATTAACTTTATTAACACTAACCAATTCTACAATTACTTTAATTATAGTTATTCGAAGATTAACTAATATTTAACACCATTCGTTAAATTCAAATTAATTTCAAATATTGGTTTCCAAAACCATTTCCATTTTTCCATACAAATTTGAATTTGAATTTCTATTTCAGTTTATTCAATGATAAATAATTCACATAATTTATATTCTCGTTCATATACAAATTATTGGTTTCTCCATTTACATGTTTTTAGTTTCAACTCTGTTCGAAATTACATTTCTATTTTTTTTGGGAATAAATTCCCTTTTTAAAACTCAAATTTCATTTTTTATATTCGAAAATATGTTATGGTATTTAAATACCAAATTCTTGGGCCAGGGTAAACCAAACACAACATATCAAATCATGAGTTATGTAACACATCATATATCACAATCAAATAAAAATAGTAATATAAATGTTGAGGAATCCAGTTGGATCCCTCCAACCTGTTTCCCTGCATCCACAGATGTTAATCAACATCAATGATATTATTTCACATCAATATGAAATATCAGAGCTAATAATCGATCAACGATGTAATTATATCAACCATTTCAACTAATTTTGTCAATCATTCATCCAAACAACCATCACATGGTATAAAATAACTGTAAATAAATTTTAAACTTGTATATATAAAAATATAAACAAGTCAGAGTTAGTGAGTTTACTCATCTCGGTTCGCAGTTGATGATTCTGCTTTTGTTTCATTTTAAAATCAAACAGGCATTTGATTTTATCACTATATTCCAGTTGCTTTATTTCTAGCCACTCTAGTGCCATAATGTGAATTCTATAGTTACGGTCCCCACGCATCTGATTGCGTACAATTCTGTTCACAAATGAATGATATATAATATTTTATTTTTATTTATTTTTTACAAGTTATAAATAGGTTATTTAAACGACATTATATATCAACAAATAAATTAATTTATCATTATATACCTTAATATCGTGATTAAATAAAATCGTTTTCTATATCTTTGTCTTCCCGATAGAATAGATTTTTATGTTTTCTTTTGTGGTAAATCAATCAATATGTTGAGGTTCACTGAATGTTGACAAGAACAGTTCATGGAATCCAAGTATTTCAAAGCGGACCATGTGACAGTAAGATGAAATGAATAAACTGTAGTGATAACCTCTCAATTTCCTCTTGGAAAAAAAACATTATATCAAACTCTTAAGTAAGGAAATGTTGGATTAGAAGCAACTAAGTACTAAAAGAAATTAGTTTTGTATTGAGCAAGACATTTGTGTGAAAGCAGGATTGGGCATGATAGCAGTAGGCGTTGATTATTATCCACCCAACAAAAATTGACATGACAGTTCTCAAGTTTTTGCGTCCAGTTGAACAATTTGAGGGAATACAACATGGTGGAAGATAAACTAGAATTTTAAATACCTCCTGTACTTGACAACCGAAATCCTCTATTCCCTGCGCATTTGATCTTCATCAAAAGTGAAGTCTGTCTTCAACCCATTCACATCCCACATACGATTCATCATCCACCGAACTCCCTGAGTTCCTCAGTTCACGTATCACGTCCACCACTTTGACAACGTTGTTCCTCCACTTAACACTATGACTGCTCCTTTAAGATTATCCCCCTTCAGTTCGCGTCGGATCGCCCTCTTTCCACCACGCACTGCTACCACCAACTCGCAACACTTCTTACTCTTCCGACTTCACCACAGGACCACCCTATAACTCACGGTGTCCTCAACAATAGTTAACACTTCTCCCCCATATGCTATTGTTTAATTCAGACTTCATGATACCCACTCCATGAATTTCGACTTTAGACCTCAAACCGCCTCAACATACTCAACTTCATCCCGCACAACTAGGCAAGACTGTGACTCCTACACTTCGACTGCTGCTACAGCAAAGTACGACACTTATCAGTGTCGATTTCCAAACAAGAAAATACACATAAATGTTAAATCACCCCACCATCCCAAAATCACAACCCAAATCCTTTCCAGCCGCTAAGATTTCCCCAAACCCCAAACCGTTGAACCCTAGTTTGCTGTGAAGTTCTCCCACTCTTCAAATGGTGATCGCATGTACCCATCAGCATAGTAGTGTGACGTCGTTGTCTCCAGGATTCCAAAAAAATATAGAACTTGAGATTTTTAGTTTTTCATTTGATTTGTTCAAGAATTTAGAAGTTGCGGTTGTTTATGAAAAGAAGAAGAGGAAGTACTGGTGGTTTTATTTAGAAGGGCAAAAGTAAAGTTGGCTTTGATTTTTTTTTTGAGAACTAGAAAGATGAATATCAGTATTTAAAGGAGGAACAGCGTGAGGGGCACGACATCGATGTCTTGTCACTCACGGATGTTTAACTTGGCTTACTGAGCACGAGACCAAATTTTCTTGGCTAGCACGGAATCAATTTGCTTGGGCTTTACGGAAACAGTTGTCTTGGCATGCGCGATAACAATAATATAGTTTGGACACTGTTGAATGGAAACAAAGTTTTACTTATATTTGATAACATTCTTTAGGTTAGTTTAATCATATGTGTATATATATGTTGCTTTTAAATTTTGATGTAGTATTTTTATATTGAATGGTGCAACTTTTATGTAATGCTCATGTAGAAATAATATAAATATTTATTTGATACCCTGCTACAAAGATCTCATTCACCTACAGACTGCTATAGACAAAAATAAAAATACTACCATGTCGAACGAGGTGTTGTGATCCAAAAAAATATAATAATATCGGTAGTTTAACTTATATTATGAAACCCCAAAATATTGATATAGGGTGCAAAATACTCCAAATAAAAAGTTGTGTATTTAATTAATTAAAAATTATAGTAAAATTATAAAAATTAAATTATAACTACGTCTCAAAGTTCCTGTCCAAATTCGAATCCAATATTTAATTATATTAAATAAACCGTTATGTCTTATACACGACTCCACATCGACTTTCTGAAAATTTGATTTGGACATAACTCCCAATATATAAGACGAAATCTCGAATTTTCTCTTTCATTAGAAAAATATAGTTAAACTGAACCGAACATTTCTTGTTTCAAAGAAATTCGACTTATTTTGAATTCTATATATCTAATTGAAGTTCAAAACGTTAAATTACGAACTACCGTGACTTTACGAGCTCATTTTAAATTATATTATAAATTATACGTTTAAATATCATTTTATACAATAATTTCTATAAATTCCAATATATAATTAAAATAACAAATTTAAATATTCAGAATTCAACGACTGAAAAATCCAGGTCGTTACATTCCTTCCCCCTTAAAATAATTTCGTCCTCGAAATTGCTATGCAGTAAAAATGTTATAACTCTAACTCCTCATTGCCTACTTAGTTGAAATCTTATATTCCATATCTTCATAACCCAGTTCTTACCCGACCTTCGAATTCTTATACTAATACTCGACCATTCGTAATTCTTTTCAAGTGAGCTGTCCACCATTTTTGGACAATTGATCATCACTTTCTCGTCTTCAATTCATATTCTCTTCTGCATATCAACACTCATTCCAATTGATTTTAAATCCATTTATCAATTTCATTATTCCACTTGAAATTTTATTAACCAATTCTGGTTTTCTTATTTCAATTATAATTAACACTCGATTTTAAATTATCAAAAATTTCTTGAAAATTTTCTAACTCTCTAAATTTTCGAAAAATTTCACCAGCATCTCCTTTGCACAGCTCAATCGGTACAACCACAACTCGCCTTTCTAGGCCTTCTCCAATCCAAAAGAAAATCAAAATGCCAAGTGGCTTGCCCCATAGGCTCATAAAATTATCAAACCGAAGTAATATTGTAAACATGTACCTTTTTGTTGGGCATAACTCTATCTCTTGCATTTGCTTCCATTCAATATCTGCTCAGTATACATATATCTATTTCCAGTTGGTTTTAAATCAATCCAACTTTCAGTTTTTAACACTCTAATCAACTTCTTATTAGTTCACTTTCATTCTATACTTCAACTCTGATTTCCATTTCCAAAATCAATTCACTTATCTTGCTTGAGCTCAAAAATATCTTAACTCCAATTAACGACATCCAATATATATGTATTCAACTTGTTTCGAATAAGTCAAATCGATTTTAATAGGTCAAATTTAAATATTTCTCTTTTTACCTATTCAGTCTCATTCGAGATTATCTCCATCTAATCCAATTTATTAATCTTAATTCAAGTGAAATTTCAATTCATTTGATTCACTATTTCAATCTATTTAAATTTACAAGTTAAATTTCAATTCATAATTAAATTCCTGGCTCTTACTTCAAACTTGCTTTAAATAATAAATATATATTGATATATCCATAATAATTTACAAATCCGAAATCTATGAATTTCAAAAGATTAACCTTTTTTTTCAAACAAATTTTCCATTAGCGAACTATTATGGTAGCAATCCATCACTCAGAAACTTGAAAATGAATACTTATGATGTCGCAACCCATCATCGGAATTATTTTCTCGCCACTGAAGTGATTTCAATGCTTAATCACCTTTAATACCCATTTAAAATCATTCTTATTCAAAGATCCTTCAAAGTAATGGCATATTACTTTAAAAATACTTTAGAAAATATTTTTAAACATTTGGGATTTAAATTCCAATTTCTGGTTTGAATTTAATTTTAGTTCATCTTATTTGTATACATTATCTATATACAAATTATATTTGGTTATATTTAATCTTTTCAATATTTTATAATTCCATTTGATTGTAATAACAATCAATACATCCATATATTATAGTATTTTAGAAAATTTTCCTTTTATATCAAAATAAATTTTTGGGCAAAATTATTCCATTTACCCATTTTAAAACAATAATGTATCGAAATTTTTTGTTCGAGAGTTTAGAAATACCTATCGATACAGTTGTACATCCTGTATCGAGCAGAATTCATAAACAACTCAACAAACTAGCCAATACAATATAAAATAATATTATATCAAATTTACAAATACACGCTCATATATATACTCAAACTTAATCTAGGTTATTACTAACCCCATCTCTATTGAACTACGCCACATAGCCAAGGTTACTACTCAACCTTCAGCTCTGATACCAACTGTAATGGCCCGAATTGTCGTACTCTTTGAGTCGACTAATAATACCACATGTCCAACCCAAATTGCACAGAAATACGAATCATTATAAGAAAGAAGTTAGAGAGTGAGAAATAGAAAGAAAGAAATATCATAATAGAAGAAAAGCAAAGATCACAAACTCACAGCAGAACGAATAAAATATATTAGATAACATAACTTTTGAAATACAAATATGTTTTATATATACATACCATCATCAGAGCACGATAGTTATCCCTGGAACAGTTATAAACACCTGTTTCCAGATATGAACAAAATACACAGCGGAAAAATATGATTGTCTATAGCTAACTAGTGAATCCTCCTTCTTCACTCCTCCAAGTGAATCTGAAAAATCCCGACTACTTGACTGCCCGTACAAATTTGGGCACCCAAGAGTTTAGGGAAAAGAAACAAAACAAAATAAACTCTGGGTCAGTCACGGGACTGGTGTGAGTAAACTCCAACCAATTTTTTAACTTTCAAAATCTTTTCAAAAGAAATGATAATCGTAAAACCGATCCACAAGTAAACACGAATGGTTTTTACCTTACGATAACCAAAATATTTTTGATATCAAATCTTGTGATATTATAATAATGTCTACATCAAATAAATAGAATCTAGCAGAACGCTTACATCTCATGCTCCATATATAATATTAAATCATAAACCGTAGGGCGCTTATTGGATATTGGATTTCCAATATGACAAGGTATGGAACCACCTTCTAACAGTGTATTTCTAGAGGGGAATACACTGGGTTCAACAAGAACGTCGTGCAACCCGACCCATACATTGCTGACCACACATTTAACTAGAGTGTATCGAGCATATTATCACCAACGGTTGTGACCAGCAACCGTTACCGAAAGCATATAGCAGTGAAAAGTATTAGAAGAAAATGAAATTTCTCTAGATCAGGTGATAATACCCCTAACGGGAATGACCTACATGGCCATGCTACCTGCCTGATTTCTGTTATTTCCTGGGTGATGAGGCTTGAGGTCACGATTTTCTTTCAGCACATCTTTCCACCACTTACTTTGAATATCACGTCGTCAGACATTCGTTCATATATGTTGTCCTGGGACTGGACAAACCGAAGGCACCATTCTATTAATCCAACTTGGGCAATTTCCACCTAGGATTGATAAATCAGCCCTTGCACTTAACTCCGTCTTCATATATCTTCAGCATAAGTTGATTCGTAACATTTATGCCAATACATAGTGGTCTTCAGATATCAAACCTAATCCCGGTCTCTCCGTATTAACAACAGAGGTATAAAATAAACTAAAACTTTGATAGCTGGTGATTTAACTATCAAAGGAACATCCATTCAATCAACGATCCTATATTCCAATTGGAATTTCTACCGATCAACCATCATAAAATATTGGACCCCTTTTTATATTAATTATATTATCAACTCAAATTTTCATTTTCCATCTTCCATATCCTTTTAAAAGCTCGATTGTCTCCCTCGATTCTTGGAAAACATTTCCAATATCACAATTTCTTTGTTTAAGAAAATATCTCTTATTCCAGTTAGAAACATTTATAAATATTCACGAATATTCATTTTCTATATTCAGAAAATATACATTTTTAATATCGGAAAATATTTCCATATTCCATTTATTAATTCCGCGTTGACCAATTCATTTCATTTCGCATAGAAAATATCTCTCATCTTATTTGGAAAAATCATTTTAAAATCCTTTAAATTAACGCGATGTTATAAAACATCGTTATTATAGCTCAAAACATTAATTATTTATTAATTCAGCATATTCCTAACCAATCTTCACTATCGAACCTTAACCATTCCTCCATCAATCATGAAGACAATCAAGTTGGGGTATAATTACCTCTCATACCTTAATTGAATAACGTTCTCAACTTTGAAATAGTCAAAGATCATAATTTCAAACAAAACATCGCTTACGCGACTCTAAGATTCAGTCTAAGAATCCACTTCCTTTATGGAAATAACATTGACTATAACAGTAGCGTTATAATCGTTGTTTCCAAATATTTGATTAGTAAGACATTTATCATAATGACAGCATTAAAATTTGCTGTTTGTATTTATATAAACATTTACTATAACGATAGTGTTACAATCACTGTTTAGCTTTAAAAACATTTATTATAATAAAAACGTTAAAATTGATGTTTAGATTTACAAAACATTTATTATAACAGTAGCGTTATAATCGCTGTTTCGAATAAAGTACCGTGTGCGACGCACACGCTTCCATTGTTTATTTTTAAAAGATAGTCAAAATGTCTGGATTTAAACAATGCAGACATATACCATTTTGTTTGTCGAAACCTCATAAGATAAAGGGTATATAAGGACAAAAGTCTACATTCCACCTTCTTTACAACAAGACCTCTTTACTTGGATTTTATTTCAAAAATCCATTTATCAATGTTTAACACAAAACTATCATTTGTGTTTACCTTTGCATTTAATTTTTTTATTTCAATTACAGTGCTTTGCTTAATTCAATTAAAGTCATCACTTTGGTTTTAAAAACCTCATTTAAACCTTGTTTGAATTAATCACTTATACTAACCCGATTACCATCTTTTCACCACTTAGCTTAGAATTCATTCTAAAACCATTAACACATTTTAGTCTATTATTAACCTATTAACCATCTGCCTTAAAAGTTTCATTCCATTGAATTTTCTTTACTTAATTTAAAAATTAAGAAAAAGCCTTATGTGAATCTCTGCATTTAACGAAAAATCCCATTTACAAATCTCATTTAAAACTTGGATTACAAATCCCTTTATGAAACTCTTATCATTTCCTTGATCAAACTATAATTCCACCAAATCATTCCTTAATTGAATCTCCAATTAAAACCATTGTTTTAATTATTATTAATTGAAATAATAATTAACCTTATTATTAACTATATTAAAAATAGTTGACTTTGCTATTAACTAAAAATAGTATTATTATCGCTTTTAAAAGATTATTAAATAATAATTAACTTTATTAACACTAACCAATTCGATAATAACTTAAATTATAGTTAATCAAAGATTAACTAATATTTAACACCCTTCGTTAAATTCAAATTAATTTCAAATATTGGTTTCCAAATCCATTTACATTTTTCCATATAATTTCAAATTTGAATTTCTATTTCAGTTTATTCAATGACAAATAATTCACTTAATTTATATTCTTGTTTATATACAAATTCTTGTTTTCTCCATTTACATGTTTTTAGTTTCAACTCTGTTCGAAATTACATTTCTATTTTTTTTGGGAACAAATTCCCTTTTTAAAACTCAAATTTCATTTTCTATATTCGAAAATATGTTATGGTATTTAAATACCAAATTCTAGGGCCTGGGTAAACCAAACACAACATATCCAATCATGAGTTATGTAACATATCATATATCACAATCAAATAAAAACAGTAATGTAAACGTTGAGGAATCCAGTTGGATCCCTCCAACCTGTTTCCCTGCATCCACAGATGTTAATCAACATCAATGATATTATTTCACATTAATATGAAATAACAGAACTAATAATCGATCAACGATGTAATTATATCAACCATTTCAACCAATTTTGTTAATCATTCATCCAAACAACCATCACACAGTATAAAATTACTGTAAATAAATTTTAAACTTGTTTATATAAAAATATAAATAAGTCAGAGTTAGTGAGTTTACTCACCTCGGTTCGCAGTTGATGATTCTGCATTTGTCTAATTTTAAAATCAAACAGGCAGTTGATTTTATCACTATATTCCAGTTGCTTTATTTCTATCCACTCTAGTGCCATAATGTGGATTCCATAGTTACGGTCCCCACGCATCTGATTGCGTACAATTCTGTTCATAATTGAATGACATATAGTATTTTATTTTTATTTATTTATTTTTTAAAAGTTATAAATAGGTTATTTAAACGACATTATATATCAACAAATTAATTAATTTATCATTATATACCTTAATATCGTGATTAAATAAAATTGTTTCCTATATCTTTGTCTTCCTGATAGAATAGATTTTTATGTTTTATTTTGTGGTAAATCAATCAATATGTTGACGTTCACTGAATGTTGACAAGAACGGTTCATGGAATCCAAGTGTTTCAAAGGGGACCGTGTGACAGTAAGATGAAATAAATAAACTATAGTGATAACCTCTCAATTTCCTCTTGGAGAAAAAACCATTATATTAAACTCTTAAGTACGAAATGGTGGATTAGAAGCAACTAAGTACTAGAAGAAATTAGTTTTGTATTGAGCAAGACATTTGTGTGAAAGCAAGATTGGGCATTATAGCAGTGGGCGTTGATTATTATCCACCCAACAAAAATTGACATGATAGTTCTCTGGTTTTGGCGTCAAGTTGAAGAATTTGAGGGAGTACAACATGGTGGAAGATAAACTAGAATTTTAAATATCTCCAGTACTTGACAATCGAAATCCTCCATTCCGTGCGCATTTGTTCTTTATCAAAAGTGAAGCATGTCTTCAACCCATTCACATCCCACATACGATTCATCATCCACCGAACTCCCTGAGTTCCTCAGTTAACTTATCACGTCCACCGCTTTGACAGCGTTGCTCCTCCACTTAACACTATGACTGCTCCTTTAAGCTTCTCCCCTTCAGTTCGCGTCGGGTCCCCCTCCTTCCATCACGCACTGCTACCACCAACTCGCAACACTTATTACTCTTCCGACTTCACCACAGGACCTCCCTATAACTCACGTTGTCATCAACAGCAGTTAACACTTCTCCCCCATATAATATTATTTAATTCAGACTTCATGATACCCACTCCATGAATTTCGACTTCAGACCTCAGACCGCCTCAACATACTCAACTTCGTCCCGTATAACCAGGCAAGACTGCGACTCCTACCCTTCGACTGCTGCTACAGCAAAGTACGATACATATCAGTGTCGATTTCCACACAAGAAAATACATGTAAATGTTAAATCACCCCACCATCCCGAAATCGCAACCCAAATCCTTTCCAGTCGCCAAGATTTCCCAAAACCCCAAACCGTTGAACCATAGTTTGCTGTGAAGTTCTCCCAATCTTCAAATGGTGATCATATATATCAATCAGCATAGCAGCGTGATGTCGTTGTCTCCAGGATTCCAAAAAAATATAGAACTTGAGATTTTTAGTTTTTCATTTGATTTGTTCAAGAATTTACAAGATGCGGTTGTTTATGAAAAGAAGAAGAGGAAGTACTGGTGGTTTTATTTAGAAGGGCAAAAGTAAAGTTGGCTTTGATTGTTCTTTTGAGAACCAGAAAGATGAATATCATTATTTAAAGGAGGAACAGCGTGAGGGGCACGACATCGATGTCTTGGCACTCACGGATGTTTAACTTGGCTTGCTGAGCACAAGACCAAATTTTCTTGGCTAGCACGGAATCAATTTACTTGGGCTTTACAGAAACAGTTGCCTTGGCATGCGCGGTAACAATAATATAGTTTGGACACTGTTGAATGGAAACAAAGTTTTACTTATATTTGATAACATTCTTTAGGTTAGTTTAATCATATGTGTATATATATGTTGCTTTTAAATTTAGATGTAGTATTTTTACATTGAATGGTGCAACTTTTATGTAATGTTCATGTAGAAACAATATAAATATTTATTTGTTACCCTGCTACAAAGATCTCGGTCACTTACAGACTCCTATAGACAAAAATAAAAATACTTCCTTGTCGAGAGAGGTGCCATGATCCCAAAAATATAATAATATCGGTAGTTTAACTTATATTATGAAACCCCAAAATATTGATATAGCGTGCAAAATACTCCAAATAAAAAGTTAGGTATTTTATTAATTAAAAATTACAGTAAAATTCTAAAAATTAAATTATAACTATGTCTCAAAGATCCTATCCAAATTCGAATCCAATATTTAATTATATTAAATAAACCGTTACGGCTTATACACGACTCCACAACGACTTTCTTAAAATTTGATTTGGACATAACTCCCAATATATAAGACGAAATCTCGAATTTTCTTTTCCGTTAGAAAAATATAGTTAAACTAAACTGAACATTTCTTATTTCAAAGAAATCCGAATTATTTTGAATTCTGCATATCTAATTGAAGTTCAAAACGTTAAATTACGAACTGTCGCAACTTTACGAGCTCATTTTAAATTATATTATAAATTATATGTTTAAATATCGTTTTAACAATAATTTCTTATAAATTCCTATGTATAATTCAAATAACAAATTTAAATATTCATAATTCAACGGATGAAAAATTCGGGTCGTTACAAAATAAAATATTTTATGGATAAAATATATATTTTTTGTAGTTTAATTTGGGATACAATTAGACATTAATATTATGATTGGTTCTCCTTTTTGTAGTACTTCTAGTGTTCTATTCAACTGAAAAACTCATATTTATTATGGTTGTCGTTTTAAAATTCAGTTCTTTTGAATATTATAATTGTATTTTATTTTTAGTGCAATTAGCAAGGAAATAAATTGTGATTTCTATAAGGAAAATTTTAGGCTTTATTACGTTATTAGTAATAGAATCTTCTTATATACCATTTCTACCATTTTTTTGGTTTATAACATTTGAGATGAGTTAAAGAGTTTTTAATAATTAATAATCTATATTTTATTTGATTTATTCTACTGATTTATTTTACTATAATCAGTTAGCTTACCTTACATATAAATTAGCCAAAATAGGCATTTTATGGATTTTCTTTGCATGAAATCCTAGCTTGATTTTTATAATGGGAATTATATTTTAAAAATAGTGAACTAATGATGTTATTATGTATGTTTCCTAAGGGAGAAATTAATGACATTTTTTTAGAATCATTTTTTCTTAATAAAAAATGAACATTCTAAATGTATCGTATATTAAATTGTTACATTCTATAGAGTTTGATTGTTGTTTTTTATATTATCATGTAATATATTTCAATAACATATGTGTTATATATATTTATATATTCATTGAATTACATTAACAAAGCTACATATTTTGATAATAGCGATGATTGTAGAATATATTAATAAGGCATTTCACAAATGTATTAATATGGTTAATTAATACACACTTTTTAATTAATATTCATTACTAACATACACTTGTTATTGATATATATTAGTACCTTTTTTTTTTACTAACCTCAACTTTACATATACAAGGTCATATGTACCGATCCAACTTTTAACACATTTACAATACATGAATGTAAGAACCCGTATTTTTCATGTTCGATGAACGTAAAATATTAATATTATTTTCACATGAGGTTGCATAACTATAAATTCGGGGAGTGACTACTACGGTCATTTATTTTCTTTGTAATTTTTATCAAATTTTTCTATGATCGTCTTAATTTCGATGAATTTTTTATCCATAACTATTGATATGAGTTGAATTTGGACCAGAAATCACATTATTGGATCAGAATGATAATTTCCTTTTATGTAGGGTGGTTATTTAAAAATAACAGACTTATTATTTAGAAATAATGGATGTTTGAAGATTTATTTAGTTTTAGACATCTTAAATGGATATTTAACGGGTCATTGTGGTGGACCCACATACTATTTTGGAAGTTTGGTTAGGAGAGCTAACGGAGAGGCTATTGTAAATAATTTTCCATCATTATTCTTCTTCCTAAATCAAACATAATTCATCACTAAACATTTATTAACCTAAATTTCATTCTAAATCTCAAACTAATTAGCTAAATCACCCGATTTTATAGTAAGATCAATTCTAAGGGCTGAAGATTTGTCATTAGAAATGATAAAGTTCCATTTCATTTGCTTTTCATAGAAAGATCTAGAATTTTCTTAGTCTAAGATGAGTGACTAGATCTCTCACTTACTAATTAGGATGTTATATGTCCTAAATCTTACCTAAAAATTCATTTAAAGGTGTTGAAAATCTACTTATTCTATATTAATTCATATATGTGAGTTTTACATGATTTGGACTTAGTTTGCAATATTACGTTTTTATGAATTCCTATTTGTTCTTACGAATGTCCAACTTCAATCTTAAATCTAAATTGTAACAACCCGTATTTTTATAACGTGTAATAACCATAAATCAAGGCAGAATTAATATTTAAAATAAGAATCAAGGGAAACGGGTTACGCCATTGCGTTCGTCTCGAAATTCTTCTTGGAAATGAGTCCGAGTTTTCGAAAATCGGAGTCAGTATGACCAAGTTATGACCTTTCGAAGTTTTCAAGTTCAAAACAGCTCAAAATTCGAATTCAAATTTCGAATTTCAAACTCCAGAATGGACTGGGCGGGAAATTTCCCGCCTAGGACCAGGTCGACCGGGGGGTCGACTATGTAGTCGACCTGCCCAGGACCAGGTCGACCCTAGTGTCGACCTAGGGGTCGACCTGGTGGCCGAGCCCACTTCTGAAGCTGGATTCACTTTGATGTTTCTGGCCTCGTTTCTGTCTACATTCGTTGACCTGACCCTATATAAGCAGCCCCTAACACTAGTCTCTCTACACAAAAATTCTCTCTGACATTATGTTGCTCTAATTCTGGTTGAAAAGTTAGAGAAAGAGACTACTTCTACGTCGAAACTACGTTAAGAGAATTGCTGATTTGGGGACTTCTGTTAGGACTCGACTAAGCATATAAAGATTCAACATCGACTTTCTTTTTCTAATTCTCGAACCACGATCTGTAAGCCCCAGTTACTTTTAGATTTAAACTGTAAATGTAATATGAATATGTTGTAAATCGAAATTGGACCTGTGTATGACGACTGTTTTACATCCATGCTTGTTCATCTTGGATCTTGACTATGACATTGATTTGGGGCATATTTATGTTGTAAATCAAAAAGAAAAACCCCTCATATTATCATGTTGAATCTACTATTAGTCACAAGTTTATGACTATCACCTTATGTCAATCCTTACCATGACTATACTATCACCTTATGTCAATCGCTACCATGACTATACTATCACCTTATGACAACTGTTATCTTGACTAGTACCTTATTTTGCTAGATTTGGAATCTTTATGTTTGAGGCCAATATTCCATATGCTAGTAATGTTATAATTTTTTATCTCAAGTCATACCATGCTATGCCAGTAATCACTTTTGCCACCTTATACCCGTCCCTTTTTATGTTATTCCCTAACTAGATTTATTTGTATCGATTCGAGTTTATGTGCGATGGGAATACGATTTGGGTAGATTAGGTAAAACATAAATTGGCTTTGAACATGAACGTTATTATAACTTGAACCTGGATATGGACATGAACTTGACACGATTTGACATAAAACATGACATGAAAACTCGACATGAATTTTGACATGAAAACTTGAACGTGGGCATGACACTTAGATAAACTTGAAAATGGCCAACTCGAGGTTGGGTTGAGTTTGCAGTGTAAATCTGCCTGGAACCGCCCGGCAAATCCAGTGACTGCAAACAATAGGATCCAATGTGGGTAGTTGGTCATATCGCACGAAAAACCCGAGGTTAGACTATGTTGTGGTGTAAATCTGCCCGGAACCGCCCAGCAAATCTAGTGACCACAACAGTTAGTCTAATGTGAGAGGTTGGGGTGCATTTATGAATTAATGCCACATGATAAGGTTAAGTCATGAACCACTTGAATATACTTAACCAACTTGACACGATGATTTGATAGGGTTAAGTCATGAACCACTTGAACACACTTAACCAACTTGATACACGATTTGGATAGAGTTAAGTCACGAATTTGAATGACAACACTTAACCCATTAGAAACCCTAGTTACGCGGTCCTTTTCAGTAGTAACCCACTTAGATTTATCACGATACCCTGGGACTAGGCAGGGTGGGGCACGATTACAGGGCTGATTGTAAGCGACCAGAACGACGGCTGAATAGGTGCGCCATTGTAGGTTCAGGCGGACTACGGTCGTGCACGTAGTCCGGAGTTGAAAAAGAAAGCATTGGGCCCCGTAGGTTTACACTGTGCGTGCTTGATTCGTGTCGGTGGTTGGCACCCTAGGGCTTGATACACCCTAGGGTGGACCTAGCACAGGTGACTACATTTCGTGATTGGGCCGTATGACACAGACACATGACGAGCTAGAACTTGTAGGGAGCCGATCGATTAGTAGATCGTACCATAGGACCCCGTAATGGGCCACTTCATGATATTACGCCAAGGGATCATTTCATGATTAATACTTGACAAGGGTTAGAACACTAGTACAGTTGGTGCAGCGAATCTCGAGTATGCGATTTTAGACTTGACTTATCCTGTTATCTTAATTATCCTACCAGTTCTGTTATCATCCTTATGTTTAATTCCAGTTTTCACATATCATGTTACCTTTACTAGTTTTCATACTGAAAGTCACTAGGGCTTACCAGTCTTTATGACTGACCCTTTTTCTTTCGCCTCTTTTTCTTTCGTTCCCCCCCCCAGGTTATCAGGGAGGAAACACTAGCTCTTAGCTTGGATTTAGCTTGCTTTCTGACAGCTCATGTACGGTTTGGTCTTGAGCTATGCTATGGCTGCTTCTGCTATTTATGGGGAATAATTTACTTTTGTTATCTTAAGTTTATGCTTCTTTACTTGGAACTTGATGTAACGGAATAATTTGTACCTTGGATATATGGGGTTATGACTCTTTTTTTGAAAGTAATAAAAATTTGGTTTTTAATTTCTACCGCTGCTTTATTTATGTTCTGCCTTGTATCTCTGTGTATGTTTACCTAGATAATACTCCACCAAAACTAGTGCATTCCCTTTGTGAGTGACCCTAGCGGAGGTGGGGTGTTACATTTGGTATCAGAGCAGAAGGTTGCCAGGCTGGGCAAAAGTTTTAAAAACGTTCTGAAACTATTTTCAAAACCATTTATAAAGAAGCATTTTTTAAGAAAAGTTTTATGTTTAAAAAGGCTATTCCCCAAAAAGGCATTAGCACTTTCCTTTGTTTCCTCGTTTGACCCTTTTTCTTTTCGTTTTTCAGCATGGCTGATCTTAACCTGCCTGAGGGAATACCCGTGCCTGGATGGTTCCGAAGGTACTTAGAAGCTAGGGCCAATGGTGCGGGCCCGACAGACATCACTCCTCCTCCTTCCCCAGTGGTCGCGGTTCCTCCCCCTCCTGGTACCGCCTTTGCCAAAACATGCAAAGACTTTAAAGCAATGGGCGGCAAGAACTTCGTTGGAACTGAAACCTTTGTTGAGGCACGAAACTGGTTAAAGGAGACTGAAGACTTGTTCATTATCTTCGATGTGGAGGACCATAGGAAAGTTCAGTTGGCAGCATGGTTGTTGAAAGAGGAAGCCACATTTTGATGGGAAGTCACCAACGCTACCAGGCCAGTTGAGACTTAGGCAGATTTTAGAGAGAGGTTTGGGCTTAAATTCTTGTAGTTAGCAGAAGAGAACCTTCAGATGGAGAGGTTCCTCGCACTCAAGCAAGGGGATATGTCTGTTAGGGAGTACGTGAATAAGTTTAATCAGCTTTCTCAGTTCGGTTTGGACTTGTTCAATACGGCCCAGAAAAAGGCTGTACGCTTTGCTCGAGGATTGAACGACCCACTACACAGTTTGGCCATAACTCATATACCCATGGGGGCGACCTTCGAAAGCTTGGTGGATATGGCTCTACTTCATGAGGAAGACAAGAATAGCAAGAAGGAGGTTAAGCCTAATGAGACTCAGAATAAGAAGGCTGACTTCAAGAAGGGAGGCAACAAGAATAACAAGAATAACAAGGGCAACAACAACAAGGCACGTGAGACAAGGAAGTGTAACTTTTGTGGTATTACGGGACATCTAGCTAAAGACTGTAGAAAGAAGAAAAGAAAGTTGGGTGAATGCTTTCATTGTGGAGATACTGGACACATCAGCAAGGATTGCCCTAAGAAGCAAGGACAGGGGCAAGGGCAGACCCAGCGAGCAGGAGCTTCTGGAGGGCAGTTGCATGCTCTCAACACCACTCCAGCTCTTGACCGAGGTAGTAATATTTCCGTAGAAAGCCTTGTTTACATTTATGACTTTCCTGTTCGAACCTTATTTGATTCTGGCGCATCGCATACTTTTATTTCTTCTGATATTATTGAAAATCTGCACCTAAGTACTATTCTAGTTGAGGATCCCGTTACAGTTTCAAATCCAATTGGAGGCTCCGCTCATTTGTCTATGATTTGTGTGGATTTGAGAATTTCTATCTTAAGCGTAGAATTCACGTGTAATGCTTATGTTCTCGGATTTATGGGATACAGACTGATTCTAGGCATGGATTGGCTGTCCAATTATGGAGCCATTCTTGATTGTGAACGAAGGGTAGTGAGGCTCATGACTCGCCTTGGTAATACCCTTGAAATTTCTTGTAACCCTAAGGGTCCTGTCATGTTGTGTTATCTTGAATCTCTTGACTCGTCCATCGACAATTTGCAATCTGTAAAAGTGGTCCGAGAATATCCAGATGTCTTTGATGAGGTAAGGGGGTTACCTCCTAAACGCGAGATAGACTTCCGAATTTATCTTGTTGATAATGCCAAGCCAGTTTCATTGCCCGTTAGGCACATGGCCTCGCGAGAAAGAAGAGAGCTCAGTAAACAAGTTAAGGAGTTGCTTGAGAAAAATTTCATAAGACGAAGCATTTATGAATGGGGTGCTCCGGTGGTATTCGCTACTAAGGCGGATGGTTCGCTTCGTCTGTGCGTAGATTATCGTGAGTTAAACAAGCTGACGAAAAAGAATAGGCATCCACTGCCAAGAATCGACGATCTGTTTGACCAGCTTGTAGGAGCATCTGTTTTCTCTCAACTCGATCTAGCCACAGGGTTCCATCAGCTTAGAGTGGCTGAGGATAGCATTGACAAAAATGCGTTTAAGACTCCAGATGGGTTCTTCGAATGGCTCGTCATGCCATTTGGGTTAACGAAGGCACCCGCGTATTTTGTAGATTTGATGAGTAGGGTGTTTCGGGAGTTCCTTAACAAGTTTGTAGTGGTTTTCGTGGATGATATTTTGATCTTCTCAAAAGATGAAGAAGAGCATGCTAGACATCTCAGGGAAGTCATGGACACACTTAGAGCACACCAATTAAAGGCTAAGTTCTCCAAATGCCATTTTTGGAGGAAGGAAGTTTGGTTCCTTGGACATGCAGTTTCTAAGCAAGGCATAGCCGTGGACCCCGCAAAGGTAGTCGCGGTACAAGACTGGAAAATTCCTAAGGATGCAACGGAGGTGGGGAGCTTTCTCGGTTTGGCGGGCTACTATAGGAAGTTCATTAAGGACTTCGCTAAGATTTCAGCCCCTCTTACTAAGTTAACAAAGAAGAACCTTGTACCACCCCGTGTATTCTATAACCGTGAAATTCATAAATTAAAGTATAATTAATTTCAAATCAAAGAATTAAGGGAAACGGGATACGCCATTGCGTTCGTCTCGGAAAAATACGCGAAATAGAGTCCGTGTTTTCGAAAATCGGAGTCCGTATGACCAAGATATGGCCTCCGGAAGTTTCAGAATTAGGTTTAAAATTCGAACAGACGAAAACAGCTCAGATAAACTAATTCAAAATTCAAAATTGGGCCCAATTGGCCAAGGCGGGAAAATTCCCGCCCAAAGCACCCAGGTCGACTAGGCAGTCAACCTGGGGCTAGCCAGGTCGACTGGGCAGTCGACCTGGGTAACCCGTGTCGACTGCCAAGTCGACACGGTGTCGACTGGGGTGTCGACCTGGCCCCTGAGCCAGGTCGAACCCAGCCCACCCTGGCTGGCCAGGTCTGTGTTTGGTCGATTTTCTGAGCCTTGCCTTGTCACTAGGGCTAGGTGTCAGCTCCTGGTTGGTCTCTCCTTCAAACGAACGGCTATTATTGAACCAAGCTTCATCGACGGTCTAAATCAACTCACAAACTCTATAAAAAGGACCTAAGGCTAACCCTAATTCACATAAACTAAAATGGAGATGAGACCGTCATGCTGCTGAGGAGAGACTGAAGATAGACGTCAGAAATAGAGAGACAACTAGGAGATAATTCAAAGCTTAAAGCAACATCAAATCAATCAAAGCAACGCCTACAACAACAAAAAATAGCGTCTCCAAATTCAGAATTCAGATTTCTGAATTGAAGATTCGCCATACGCTGTAAGTAGAGTGCTATTCCGGTATGAATTAAATAATTGTGTTGATTTGTGTAATGTAAGAAATGGAATTGTGGCGATAATAATCTATATTTTCATGTTGCTTTGATGCAAAACGATTGGGAATATTATGGTATACGATTGGATATTTGCAAGTACGCAATTTGCGTTGGAAACGAAATGGAATTGTGGCGATAATGACTTATATTTGTATGTTATTTTGATTCTAAACGATTTGGCAATGCTATGGTTTGATTCATACAAGTATGTGGCTTATGTTGACAACCACATGTTGTGGAATTTTGATTGGGACTTATGCAAGCATATGATTCATATTGAAAACTACATGTTTGTGGTAGTTATTTACAACACCCATTTGGTAAATGCTAGTATAAGATTCATGTCGAACAACAACTATATGTTGTAATAGTTTATTTTGAAATTCATGCAAGTCTATGGTCTATTGTTATGACAACATGATGTAAAATTCTATGGTCATCTTTAGTGTAATTTGATTCACCTAAGTATTATGATTCATATGAAGGTTATGTTGAAATTGGCATCATAGTTCAAGTATAAAAATCATGATTTTGTGATAGTGACAAAAGCAAGCGTCGTTGTAAGCTTGTATTAATTTTATGAACATGTCTAAGCTATGTTTGTTATTATGCCTAGTTAAGAACATGTTTTCTAAGCTTATGTTGTTATCTTAATCATATGATAATATATTTTTGGCACATAAGTTACATTAGAAATTTACACTAGAATTGCATCCCCTTACAAGTTACATAGATTGGACAAAAACCCATGATTATATGAATAATAGGATTCATAATCAATTATGTTTATGCCATGACCATATAAGGACTCATGTTCAATTATGATTATGCCATAATTATATGATTAGAGTGGTTCATGTTTAAGTACTATTTATGCCATGACTACATGTTTCGTTTACACCATGATTATGTGAATAGAATGATTCATGTTTAAGTATTGCTTATATTATATGTTGTTACAATTGCAAGTTCACATATGCCTATCTTATGATAATTAGATCGTATGTTGCAAGTTCATGCGTTCACACTCCCCTTTTTATGTCACCTTATAAACACCATGTTATAGCCTCCCCTTTCATATGGCTAAATTGGGTTTAAGTATTAAACCCAACACACCTTACATTTGAACGAACGAATAAAACGGGGGAAATGACGTTTGGGTTAAAAAATATAGAACATATGTGTTGGCTTGTTTGACGCACGCCAATAACTTTGAAAAACAATTAAGTGGCATAAATAAATCTTAACCAATAGAGATGAATTTGAATAATGGGACGCAAATATTTACATATAAAAAGAAGAAAGACAAAATATGTAAATGTAGAAAATACGATGTGTTTAACCCGAGGTTGGATTGAGTTGTGATGTAAACCTGCCCAGAACCGCCCGGCTGTCCAGTAGTCACAACAATACCTATCCAATGTGGGTGGTTAAACATGGAGCCCAATAAGGACCCGAGGTTAGACTGAGTTGTGGCGTAAGACTGCCCGGACCCAACCGGCAACAGGCAGCCACAACAATACCTGTCTAATGTGAGAGGTCAAGGCTTTAATAAGACAATTAAGGATGAGTCAGGATTGATAGGATTAAGTAAATTATATTAATACTTAATCAAGATGGAACATGCTAAACTAAACAGACTGATTGGGGGTTAGGTTTATAACACACTTAACCAACTTAGCATGTTGGCTAGAAATAGAAAAACCTAGTAGCGGGGGACCCTATTCAGCAGTAACCCTATAAGGTATCATGATACCCTGAAACTAGGCAGGGTGGGGCACGATTACTGGGCTGACTGTAAGAGGTCAAATCGACGGCGGTGGTGCAGCAGTGTAGGTTCTAACGGGGGTGCGGGCGTGCACACACCCCGGCGCAGAAAAATAAGGCACTGGGCACCAGTAGCATACCTGTGCATTCTAAGATTGTGTCGGGCCGCCACCATGGGACTTGATACACCCCATGGTGGGACCAGCATAGGTAACTACAACATCTGGGGCCGTAAGACACATGTAACTATGCGAGTAGGAGCCGATCATCATAAAATGGATCACTTCACCCTGATTATGGGGTGCCTGTTGGGAACTAGTTTATATGGGTACAGAGATTAGTATGGGGTACGATAGTATATTCGACCCTAGACAACTTAACTAAGTTTATGGTGCTTTCCCATTTCTAGTTTATACTTATCATACCCAGTTCTTTATTCATAGACTGAATAGTCATAGACTTACTCAGGCTTTATGTCTGACTCTACTTTTATTTCGTCTTCTTTTCTTCCGTTTCCCCCCTAGTTCCACAGGGAGGGAATACCGCAGCTTGAGCAGCCTTCATATCCAGCTTGAAGAGAAAGAATGTATTGCTTAGATCTTTTCGTTTTGGACTATGGCTTTGGACAGCAACTATGGGACTTTTGCAGTTTATTTATGTTTTCTTTATGCTTCTTTAAATAATGTAATCAAGACAGTTATGATTTTGGAAATATTGTAAGACAATTATGGCATGGTTTGTGTAACACATATTTTAATGAAATAAAAGTTGTTGTTTTCCGCTGTTCAAAAATATGTGTTCTTATATCTGTCTTGTATATCTGTGACTTATACTTATAAACCTCCACCAAAATTAGGGCATTCCCTTTGAGAGTGACCCTAACGGAGGTGGGGTGTTTCACTTGGTATCAGAGCATAGGTTTACCAAATAAGATAAAAAGTTTTGAAAATTTATTTTCAAAAAAGAAATTTAAAGAAGCATTTTTAAAAGAAAAATATTATTTTATTTTATTTAAAAAAAAAAAGGGAAAGTCCCCCCCAAAGCCATAGGTACTATCTCTTATCCTTCGTTTTGAATCTATCCTTTTTGTTTCAGCATGTCCGAAGAACTTAACTTGCCAGAGGGTGTACCAATACCTGGTTGGTTTAGGCGGTTCTTAGAAGCAAGGGCCACTCAGCCAGGTCCTACCGTTCCTCCTCCCCCAACTGCAGGAAATCATCCAGCTGCAGCAGCACCTCTTCCTCCACCTCCTCCACGGGGAAACACGTTTGCTAAGATATGTAAAGATTTTAAAACTATGGGAGGAAAGGATTTCCATGGAACTGAGTCCTTCGTGGCAGCTAGAAATTGGCTGAAAGAAACCGAGGACTTATTCATCATCTTTGAGGTAGAAGATAGGCAGAAAGTACAACTGGCAGCATGGTTGCTAAAAGGTGAGGCTTCCTACTGGTGGGAAGTCACTAATGCAGAAAGACCAGTGGAAACATGGGAGGACTTTAGGGCAAGGTTTGAAGCTAAATTTCTCTCAGATGCGGAAAGGAGTTTGCAGTTGGAAAAATTCTTATTTCTTAAGCAAGGGAACAAGACAGTCAAAGAGTATGTTAATCAGTTCGATGAGCTGGCTAGGTTTGGGCTGGACCTAGTCAACACCCCGCACAAGAAGGCTCTCCGTTTTGTCAAAGGGTTGAATGAGCCATTACACAGTTTGGCCATGACCCATATACCCATGGGAGCTACGTATGAAAGGTTGGTACAGATGGCGTTGCTGAACGAAGAGGATAAGGGCAAGAAGGAGACAAAGGCAGAAAGCTCTCAAGGGAAGAAAGAGGGTTTGCAGCCTAAGAAGACAGACTTTAAGAAGGGCGGGAAAGGCAACAAAGAGAAGAGGAAGTGTAATTTCTGTGGCAAAGTGGGGCACTTAGTGAAAGATTGCCGGAAAAAGAAGGCCAAGGAGAATGGTGGGTGCTTTTCTTGCGGTGAGACAGGCCACAGGGCTAAGGACTGCCCAAAGAAACGAGGACAGGGGCAGAGGGCTGGATCCACCTCAGGGGCACAAGTTCATGTGCTAGAAGCGCCACCTCTGCAACAACGAGGTATAAATACTTCTGTAGAAAGTGTAGTTTATCTTTATGATCACCCCGTTCGCACTTTATTTGATTCTGGCGCATCACACTCCTTTATCTCGTCTGCTTTAGTAGAATCTCTGCACCTAAAAACTAGTATGGTAGAGGACCCCTTAATTTTTTCAAATCCAATTGGGGGCCCAGCTCATTTGTCTATGATCTTTTTGGGATTGAAAATTTCTATTCTAAGCGTAGAATTTAAATGTAGTGCCTTTGTTTTGGGCTTTTCGGGATATGGTTTGATTTGGGCATGGATTGGCTATCCAGTAATGGGGCCATCCTTGATTGTGAGAAAAGGGTTGTTAGGCTCCTAACCCAGCTCAGTAATACTTTGGAAATTTCTTGTAATCCCTCGTATGCGGTTATGCTTAGTTACCTTGAATCGCTAGATGCCTCTGTTGAAAATTTGCAATCAGTTAGAGTGGTCCGGGAATATCTGAATGTCTTCGAAGAGGTGAAGGGCTTGCCTCCGAAGCGGGAGATAGACTTCCGCATATACCTTGTAGATAATGCAAAGCCCGTTGCATTGCCCGTTAGACACATGGCTCCACGGAAAAGGAAAGAGCTCAGTAAACAGATTAAAAAGGCTTCTAGAGAAGGGGTTCATTAGAAGGAGCATTTCAGAATGGGGCGCTCCAGTAGTGTTCGCTACTAAGGCAGAAGGTTCATTTCGCTTGTGCATGAGTAGTGGAGAATCACCTTAGGAAGTACATTTGGCAACATGGCTGGCATTTATTTCCAAGAGATAGTTCTTCTACGTGGAATACCAGATAGTAAGTGGACGAGATCTAAGATTCACTAGTGAATTTTGGAGAGCTTGCGTGAAACCATGAGTACGCCGTTATGTTTGGGCCAAGTATACTAGAAGTAGACTAAGTGAAAAAGGAACGAGAGGCAATAGTGAAATAGGTTCCAACTCATATTTTGGAAACAAGAATTAAGAAGCTACGAAATTGTGAAGTTAAAGACGGACAAAGCATAATGGAGTTAAGCTCAAGAAATGCGACTTAGAAGATTGAAGACTAGATTCGTGCATCATATCTCTTCTTAAGAGTATATCCTTGATCCCCCTCTTCCTGTAGAGCTTACTTGCATGCTATCTTTTCTGTATATCCTCTCGGTCCCATTCTCAATCCAATTTCTGTTGCAAACCCCATAGGGAGTATGACTCATCTGTTAGTAACACATGTTGGGGCTTGAGCGTGTTCGTTGGATTGACCAAACTTTTTGGGTTTTATAGGATACGGGTTGGTCTTAGGAAGGGACTCCCTTGTGACCTAAAAGGAGTCCATCCTGCTTAGTTACCTAGAATCATATATAGTGGTTGGGTTGAGTAATTCTTTGGGTGTCAGTCTGATGTTGATTTCGGTCTTCGGGGCTGATGCTTAGAGAGTTCTTCTCCTAATCAATATATATATATGGCATAGATTTCCAATTTTGACATTGCCTAATGGGCACAAAGTTTTTACTTGCTTCTATCATTCGACTATACCTTTAGATAGGAACAATTGGGAAAATGTCCTATAGATTAGAGCTACCCGAAAGATTGGCCGGAGTTCGCAACGTCTTTCACGTTTCACATCTCCGAAAATGTCTACATGAGTCTGTTGAAGTGGTAGAGCCAAATATCCTAGAAGAAGCTGAAGTGGAACGCAAAGCAACCGTGAGGAAAGTTCCAACCCGCATATTAGGAACGGAAGTGAAGAAGCTACGCAACCGCGAAGTCAAGCTCGTCAAAGTTCAGTGGAGCGACGCCGAAGGAGATGCAACTTGGGAGACTGAAGCTAGAATTCGCGCTGCCTACCCTTTTCTTTTCGAGGGTACATCTTTGATCCTTCCTTTTCCTTAAGTTGCGCTTTTATCTATCTTTTTTTTTAGGTTTATCTCCTCGACCCTATCTTTTAGGTAGAAACTCTTTGGATGAAAACATGTAGTTGAAACATGTTATGGATGATGGTTGCAAGTGGTTGCAAGTGATTGCTAGTGGTTGCTCGTGGTTGCATATACACACACAATCTAGGTTTTAGATCGGCTCAGTCACTTCATATTGCATATGCATATATGTTTGCATTCGTATATGGTTGAACTTTAATGTGTTGTCATATGGATGTTGCATTTATATGAATGATTGTGCACTCATGTAGAATCATGAATAGGAGGATTTGCATACATAATGGATTCATAGCACTTACATAATTCGCATTAAGGAGGTCAACTGAATCAGTAGACCGCCTGATTTTGCATTAGATAAGTACATTTACACACACACTTCACATATGATCATGAAGCATTAGAAGTCTTTTAAGGACAATGGATGCTCGTGTTTGATGGATGAGTAGATGGATGTTTGGATGTTAGGATATACATTCTTCCTAACTTGAAGATTTCGGGGATGAAATCCTTTTAAGTGGGGGAGAATGTAACACCCCGTGTATTCTATAACCGTGAAATTCATAAATTAAAGTATAATTAATTTCAAATCAAAGAATTAAGGGAAACGAGATATGCCATTGCGTTCGTCTCGGAAAAATACGCAAAATAGAGTCCGAGTTTTCGAAAATCGGAGTCCGTATGACCAAGATATGGCCTCCGGAAGTTTCAGAATTAGGTTTAAAATTCGAACAGACGAAAACAGCTCAGAAAAACTAATTCAAAATTCGAAATCGGGCCCAATTGTCCAAGGCGGGGAAATTCCCGCCCAAAGCACCCAAGTCGACTTGGCAGTCGACCTGGGGCTAGCCAGGTCGACTGGGCAGTCGACCTGGGTAACCCGTGTCGACTGCCAAGTCGACACGGTGTCGACTAGGGTGTCGACCTGGCCCCTGAGCCAGGTCGAACCCAGTCCACCCTGGCTGGCCAGGTCTGTGTTTGGTCGATTTTCTGAGCCTTGCCTTGTCACTAGGGCTAGGTGTCAGCTCCTGGTTGGTCTCTCCTTCAAACGAACGGCTATTATTGAACCAAGCTTCATCGACGGTCTAAATCAACTCACAAACTCTATAAAAAGGACCTAAGGCTAACCCTAATTCACATAAACTAAAATGGAGATGAGACCGTCATGCTGCTGAGGAGAGACTGAAGATAGACGTCAGAAATAGAGAGACAACTAGGAGATAATTCAAAGCTTAAAGCAACATCAAATCAATCAAAGCAACGCCTACAACAACAAAAAATAGCGTCTCCAAATTCAGAATTCAGATTTCTGAATTGAAGATTCGCCATACGCTGTAAGTAGAGTGCTATTCCGGTATGAATTAAATAATTGTGTTGATTTGTGTAATGTAAGAAATGGAATTGTGGCGATAATAATCTATATTTGCATGTTGCTTTGATGCAAAACGATTTGGGAATATTATGGTATACGATTGGATATTTGCAAGTACGCAATTTGCGTTGGAAACGAAATGGAATTGTGGCGATAATGACTTATATTTGTATGTTATTTTGATTCTAAACGATTTGGCAATGCTATGGTTTGATTCATACAAGTATGTGGCTTATGTTGACAACCACATGTTATGGAATTTTGATTGGGACTTATGCAAGCATATGATTCATATTGAAAACTACATGTTTGTGGTAGTTATTTACAACACCCATTTGGTAAATGCTAGTATAGGATTCATGTTGAACAACAACTATATGTTGTAATAGTTTATTTTGAAATTCATGCAAGTCTATGGTCTATTGTTATGACAACATGATGTAAAATTCTATGGTCATCTTTAGTGTAATTTGATTCACCTAAGTATTATGATTCATATGAAGGTTATGTTGAAATTGGCATCATAGTTCAAGTATAAAAATCATGATTTTGTGATAGTGACAAAAGCAAGCGTCGTTGTAAGCTTGTATTAATTTTATGAACATGTCTAAGCTATGTTTGTTATTATGCCTAGTTAAGAACATGTTTTCTAAGCTTATGTTGTTATCTTAATCATATGATAATATATTTTTGGCACATAAGTTACATTAGAAATTTACACTAGAATTGCATCCCCTTACAAGTTACATAGATTGGACAAAAACCCATGATTATATGAATAATAGGATTCATAATCAATTATGTTTATGCCATGACCATATAAGGACTCATGTTCAATTATGATTATGCCATAATTATATGATTAGAGTGGTTCATGTTTAAGTACTATTTATGCCATGACTACATGTTTCGTTTACACCATGATTATGTGAATAGAATGATTCATGTTTAAGTATTGCTTATATTATATGTTGTTACAATTGCAAGTTCACATATGCCTATCTTATGATAATTAGATCGTATGTTGCAAGTTCATGCGTTCACACTCCCCTTTTTATGTCACCTTATAAACACCATGTCATAGCCTCCCCTTTCATATGGCTAAATTGGGTTTAAGTATTAAACCCAACACACCTTACATTGGAACGAACGAATAAAACGGGGGAAATGACGTTTGGGTTAAAAAATATAGAACATATGTGTTGGCTTGTTTGACGCACGCCAATAACTTTGAAAAACAATTAAGTGGCATAAATAAATCTTAACCAATAAAGATGAATTTGAATAATGGGACGCAAATATTTACATATAAAAAGAAGAAAGACAAAATATGTAAATGTAGAAAATACGATGTGTTTAACCCGAGGTTGGATTGAGTTGTGATGTAAACCTGCTTGGAACCGCCCGGCTGTCCAGTAGTCACAACAATACCTATCCAATGTGGGTGGTTAAACATGGAGCCCAATAAGGACCCGAGTTTAGACTGAGTTGTGGCGTAAGACTGCCCGGACCCAACCGGCAACAGGCAGCCACAACAATACCTGTCTAATGTGAGAGGTCAAGGCTTTAATAAGACAATTAAGGCGGAGTCAGGATTGATAGGATTAAGTAAATTATATTAATACTTAATCAAGATGGAACATGCTAAACTAAACAGACTGATTGGGGGTTAGGTTTATAACACACTTAACCAACTTAGCATGTTGGCTAGAAATAGAAAAACCTAGTAGCGAGGGACCCTTTTCAGCAGTAACCCTATAAGGTATCATGATACCCTGAAACTAGGCAGGGTGGGGCACGATTACTGGGCTGACTGTAAGAGGTCAAATCGACGGCGGTGGTGCAGCAGTGTAGGTTCTAACGGGGGTGCGGGCGTGCACACACCCCGGCGCAGAAAAATAAGGCACTGGGCACCAGTAGCATACCTGTGCATTCTAGGATTGTGTCGGGCCGCCACCATGGGACTTGATACACCCCATGGTGGGACCAACATAGGTAACTACAACATCGGGGGCCGTAAGACACATGTAACTATGCGAGTAGGAGCCGATCATCATAAAATGGATCACTTCACCCTGATTATGGGGTGCCTGTTGGGAACTAGTTTATATGGGTACAGAGATTAGTATGGGGTACGATAGTATATTCGACCCTAGACAACTTAACTAAGTTTATGGTGCTTTCCCATTTCTAGTTTATACTTATCATACCCAGTTCTTTATTCATAGACTGAATAGTCCTAGACTTACTCAGGCTTTATGTCTGACTCTACTTTTCTTTCGTCTTCTTTTCTTCCGTTTCCCCCCTAGGTCCACAGGGAGGGAATACCGCAGCTTGACCAGCCTTCATATCCAGCTTGAAGAGAAAGAATGTATTGCTTGGATCTTTTCGTTTTGGACTATGGCTTTGGACAGCAACTATGGGACTTTTGCAGTTTATTTATGTTTTCTTTATGCTTCTTTAAATAATGTAATCAAGACAGTTATGATTTTGGAAATATTGTAAGACAATTATGGCATGGTTTGTGTAACACATATTTTAATGAAATAAAAGTTGTTGTTTTCAGCTGTTCAAAAATATGTGTTCTTATATCTGTCTTGTATATCTGTGACTTATACTTATAAACCTCCACCAAAATTAGGGCATTCCCTTTGAGAGTGACCCTAACGGAGGTGGGGTGTTTCAAACCTAGCTTTTGTTGGGACATAGAGTGTGACGTTGCTTTTCAGAGACTCAAGAGAGCCCTCACAACAGCTCCAGTTTTGGCATTACCCGATGGAGGTAAGATGTTTACCATGTACACAGATGCATGTGGCACGTGATTAGGCGCAGTCCTAATGCAAGAAGGGAAAGTTATATTCTATGGGGGTAGACAACTTAAAGTTCATGAGAAGAACTATCCCACACATGACTTGGAGTTGGCGGCGATCGTTTTTGCACTTAAATCTTGGAGCCATTATCTTCTTGGGGAGAGGTTCGAGCTGTATACCGACCACAAATCGCTGAAGTTCCTCTTCTCACAGAAAGATTTGAATTTGAGACAACAGCGATGGATGGAATTCTTGGCATCATATGACTTCGATACAGCTTATACCCCTGGCAAGGTTAACGTGGTGGCAGATGCGCTAAGTAGGTAAAGGTTGACCTTGAGCCCCTTGTTTGTTGAAAGGAAAAGTCTTGAGTTTAAAGCAACCTTTGATTTCACACCTGCTGTTGAGTTATTGGCTGCTACGTTAGCATCTCTTGAGTTAAGACCTACACTTCTAGATCAAGTAGGGACTTCACAAAAGGAAGACCCACAGATAGTCGAAATCATGGACAAGCTGATTAGGGGTGAGACGTCAAGTCACTTCAGTAGGTATGCCATAGATGAATGGGTATGGCTAAGGCGTGATGGGAGGCTATGCGTCCCGCAAGTGGGAGACTTAGTAAGGAAAGTTCTCGTGGAGGCACATCACTTGAAGATGGCCATACATCCCGGAGGGGATAAGATGTACAGAGACATGAAACACATTTTCTTTTGGGCTGTAATGAAAAAGGACGTGGTAGAGTTCGTTTCGTAGTGCATGGTGTGCCAACAAGTAAAGGCCGAGTCGAAGAAGCCTGGTGGGCTATTACATCCTTTGGAGGTTCCGTAATGGAAATGGGAGAGTATCTCAATGGATTTCGTGGATGGACTGCCTAGGTCATGGAAGGGAAATACTAGCATATGGGTCATAGTTGGTAGACTCACGAAAAGTGCTCACTTCATTCCAGTGAAACGCAAGAGGACCGCATCATGGCTAGCGTCTATTTACCTTCGGGAGATAGTACGGTTGCATGGAGTTCGTTCTAGTATAGTTAGTGATCGTGACCCAATTTTTACTAGCCAGTTTTGGAATAGTCTGCAAGAAGCAATGGGTACACGACTGAACTTGAGCATGGCCTATCACCCGCAGACGGATGGACAAACCAAAAGGGTAAATAGGGTACTAGAGGATCTCCTAAGGCTATGCATTCTTGACTTCAGTGGTACTTGGGAAGGCCATCTTCCTCTCGTGGAATTTGCATATAACAACAGTTACCAAGCTAGCATCGGAATGGCACCGTTCGAAGCCCTATATGGAAGACCGAGCAAATCACCAATTTGTTGGTGGGAGACGACAGACAAACTTATACTTGGGCCCGACATGATAAGGGACACTTCTGATAAGATTGAGTTGATACGAAGACGGATGAAAACGGCCCAAGATAGACATAAATCTTATGCGGACCAGAGAAGGACAGACCTAGAGTTCGAAGTCGGAGATATGGTCTTTATAAAAGTTTCTCCGTTACGCAATGTAGTTCGTTTTGGAGCAGTTGGAAAGCTAGCACCAAGGTTCGTAGGACCGTTCCCTATCACTGAGAGGATTGGACGGATGGCCTATATGGTAGACTTACCCGAGAAGTTGACTGGAGTACACAATGTCTTTCACGTCTCGCATCTCCGAAAGTGCTTGCATGAATCAACCGAAGTGGTTGAGCCAAGCATCCTTGAAGGCGTAGAAGTGGAAAAAGAAGCAACATTGAGGCGAGTTCCGATTCGTATCTTAGGAACAGTGATCAAGAAGCTAAGGAATCGAGAAGTCAAGCTAGTTAAAGTGCAGTGGAGTGAAGCCCAAGAAGACGCAACTTGGGAAACTGAAGAGAAGATACGCGCGCTTTACCCATTTCTTTTTGAGGGTACATTCTCGATCTCTTTTTCCTATAAAATTGAAAACCTTTTCGTATCATGCTTCTACTATCTACGTTTGTCTTGTTATCTTCTCGATCTTATCTTGAGAACCTTAAGGTAGAACCATATGGATGTAAACATGTGATTGAAACATGTTATGGTTGAAGTTTGTAAATGGTTGCAAGTGGTTGCTAGTGGATGCATGACACACATTAGGCACTAGATCGGCTCAGTCACATTTTCATGTTGCATATGCATGAGTGCTTACACTTGTACATGGATGGAACTTGTTATGCTATCACTTGGATGTTGCATATGAATGAATGTTTGTGCACTCATGTAAAGATTATAAACTATGTTAAGAATTTGCATACATGTTGGATTCATTACACTAACATATTTTGCATTAAGGAGGTTTACTGAATCAGTAACCGCCTGATCTTTTGCATTAGATAAGTACATATACACACACTTTCTGCATATGTTCATATAGCACTAGAAATCTTTTAAGGACAATGGTTTCCTATGGATGATGCTTTGAGTAGATGGATGATTGTATGGTAGGATATATTCTTTCTAACTTAGAGATTTCGGGGACGAAATCCTTTAAGGAGGGGAGAATGTAACAACCCGTATTTTTATAACGTGTAATAACCATAAATCAAGGCAGAATTAATATTTAAAATAAGAATCAAGGGAAACGGGTTACGCCATTGCGTTCGTCTCGAAATTCTGCTTGGAAACGAGTCCGAGTTTTCGAAAATCGAAGTCCGTATGACCAAGTTATGACCTTTCGAAGTTTTCAGAAGTTTTCAAGTTCAAAACAGCTCATAATTCGAATTCAAATTTCGAATTTCAAACCCCAGAATGGACTGGGCGGGAAATTTCCCGCCCAGGACCAGGTCGACCTGGGGGTCGACTATATAGTCGACCTGCCCAGGACCAGGTCGACCATAGTGTCGACCTGGGGCTCGACCTGGTGGCCGAGCCCACTTCTGAAGCTGGATTCACTTTGATGTTTCTGGCCTCGTTTCTGTCTACATTCGTTGACCTGACCCTATATAAGCAGCCCCTAACACTAGTCTCTCTACACAAAAATTCTCTCTAACATTATGCTGCTCTAATTTTGGTTTAAAAGTTAGAGAAAGAGACTACTTCTTCTACGTCGAAACTACGTTAAGAAAATTGCTGATTTGGGGACTTCTGTTAGGACTCGACTAAGCATATAAAGATTCAACATCGACTTTCTTTTTCTAATTCTCGAACCACGATCTGTAAGCCCCAGTTACTTTTAGATTTAAACTATAAATGTAATATGAATATGTTGTAAATTGAAATTGGACCTGTGTATGATGACTGTTTTACATCCATGCTTGTTCATCTTGGAACTTGACTATGACATTGATTTGGGGCCTATTTATGTTGTAAATCAAAAAGAAAACCCCCTCATATTATCATGTTGAATCTGCTATTAGTCACAAGTTTATGACTATCACCTTATGTCAGTCGTTACCATGACTATACTATCACCTTATGTCAATCGCTACCATGTCTATACTATCACCTTATGACAACTGTTATCTTGACTAGTACCTTATTTTGCTAGATTTGGAATCTTTATGTTTGAGGCCAATATTCCATATGCTAGTAATGTTATAATCTTTTATCTCAAGTCATACCATGCTATGCCAGTAATCACTTTTGCCACCTTATACCCGCCCCTTTTTATGTTATTCCCTAACTAGATTTATGTGTATTGATTCGAGTTTATGTGCGATGTGAATACGATTTGGGTAGATTAGGTAAAACATAAATTGGCTTTGAACATGAATGTTATTATAACTTGAACCTGGATATGGACATGAACTTGACACGATTTGACATAAAACATGACATGAAAACTCGACATGAATTTTGACATGAAAACTTGAATGTGGGCATGACACTTAGATAAACTTGAAAATGACCAACTCGAGGTTGGGTTGAGTTTGCAGTGTAAATCTGCCCGGAACCGCCCGGCAAATCTAGTGACTGCAAATAATAGGATCCAATGTGGGTAGTTGGTCATATCGCACGAAAAACCCGAGGTTAGACTATGTTGTGGTGAAATCTGCCCGGAACCGCCCGACAAATCCAGTGACCACAACAGTTTGTCTAATGTGAGAGGTTGGGGGTGCATTAATGAATTAATGCCACATGATAGGGTTAAGTCATGAACCACTTGAATATACTTAACCAACTTGACACGATGATTTGATAGGGTTAAGTCATGAACCGCTTGAACACACTTAACCAACTTGATACACGATTTGGATAGGGTTAAGTCACGAATTTGAATGACAACACTTAACCCATTAGAAACCCTAGTTACGCGGTCCTTTTCAGCAGTAACCCACTTAGATGTATCACGATACCCTGAGACTAGGCAGGGTGGGGCACAATTACTGGGCTGATTGTAAGCGACCAAAACGACGGCTAATTAGGTGCGCCATTGTGGGTTCAGGCGGACTACGGTCGTGCACGTAGTCCGGAGTTGAAAAAGCAGGCATTGGGCACCCGTAGGTTGACATTGTGCGTGCTTGATTCGTGTCGGTGGTTGGCACCCTAGGGCTTGATACACCCTAGGGTGGACCTAGAACAGGTGACTACATTTCGTGTTTGGGTCGTATGACACAGACACATGACGAGCTAGAACTTGTTGGGAGCCGATCGATTAGTAGATCGTACCGTAGGACCCCGTAATGGGTCACTTCATGATATTGGGCCAAGGGATCATTTCATGATTAATACTTGACATGGGTTAGAACACTAGTACAGTTGGTGCAGTTAATCTCGAATATGCGATGCTAGACTTGAATTATCCTGTTATCTTAATTATCCTACCAGTTCTGTTATCATCCTTATGTTTAATTCCAGTTTTCACATATCATGTTACCTTTACTAGTTTTCATACTGAAAGTCACTAGGGCATACCAGTCTTTATGATTGACCCTTTTTCTTTCGCCTCTTTTTCTTTCGTTCCCCCTGGTTCTCAGGGAGGAAACACTAGCTCTTAACTTGGATTTAGCTTGCTTTCTGACAGCTCATGTATTGTTTGGTCTTGAGCTATGCTATGGCTGCTTCTTCTATTTATGGGGAATACTTTACTTTTGTTATCTTAAGTTTATGCTTCTTTGCTTGGAACTTGATGTAATGGAATAATTTGTACCTTGGATATATGGGGTTTTGACTCTTTTCTTGAAATTAATAAAATTTTGGTTTTTAATTTCTACCGCTGCTTTATTTATGTTCTTCCTTGTATCTCTGTGTATGTTTACCTAGATAATACTCCACCAAAACTAGTGCATTCCCTTTGTGAGTGACCCTAGCGGAGGTGGGGTGTTATATAAATCCTTTAGAACTTGTTGAAAACACTTATATATGTTTTATCCACAATCACTCTATTTTTGGATGTGCAAAAATGATGGTCGCACAACGAATTATATGTAGGATTAGTTAAGGGGTCGTCAAAGATTCGAAAATATAAAATGCTCATGATTTTGTGTGATTCGGAAGGGGTGAAGCTACCCCAAGACTACTTGTCAAATTTTAGGTCATTTGATTTTTTTTGATGGAGTTATGGCCGATTGTGTGCGATTAATTGACATGCGAAGCTGATATATCTTAGCAACTCTAGCATGTGCACAAGTAATGTACTTGCAGCAGACGCTTAAGGGTTATGGAAAAATACAAGTGCTATAAATTTATCTAAGAAAAATACAAGTGATATATCTCCAATTTATTGCGACTATACAAGTGCTATAAATTTATCTAAGAATCCAGTTAATTACTCTAGAACCAAGCACATAGATATATGACATCATTTTTTGCGTGATAATGTAAAAAAGGTGTTATTACTTTAGAATATGTAAAAACTGAAAATCAAATAGCAGAAATCTTTACCAAACCATTAAACAAAAAAACATTTGTTAAATTATGACATAAACTAGGGAGATGCTCTTTATCTAAATCAACTTAACAATTTTTTTAAATTAAGCATCATTTTTTATCCGTAAATAAATATTATCGATGTTTTTTAACCATACAATTTCTAGGAATTGTCTCTTCACAAGTTTACAATAACTTTTTTCTCTATAAATAGCAATACAAACAAAAAAAAACTAAAAATAGTTATTTAATACACATCATGTATTCTAAATAATTCAACTCGTTCGATTCAAGCCCAATGAAAACTCCTTTACCTTCATGTTTTCCTCCATCACCAGATTTTTCAAAACAAAAATGAGGACTATCTCCGCTCCTCTAAAGACTCAAAAGGAATGATAAGCAAATAATCGATGAAAAATTAGATGAAATATCTCATTATCAACGCGAGATGATGGATGCGCAAAGAGGAATATACTACAACAAGAAGGCACCATTCAACATCTGAATTTTATCGAAAAAGCACTATATGCAATGTGTAGACAATCTCCAACAAAAAATGTCTACATAAAAAAATCTCGTCTCTGCGAAACTCTTGAAAAAAGCGTACGCCTAAGAAAATACAAGATAAAGTACCATCATCACCTTCTCCAAAACAACCACCTTGGTCGCCAATCAACTAAAATGATTAATATAGGTCTACTGTAATAATCTAGAAAAATAGAAGCATTATGATTTTGTATTTATACCTTGTTGAGTTAAAATAAAATATATCCTTTTATATATAAAAATAAAAGTGAAAAATTTGTTCGTCTGTTCATGTATGCATAAAAACTTAAATTATCAGAAGTCTGAAATAACTTTCAAGCATATCATTTTTGATAGATCAGACATCTAAAATAATTGAGTGGACGTCTGAAAATGGTCTCGAGATTAAAATAATCAGACATCACAAATATCAAACATCTGGAAAAAATAACCAAACATCTGAAGACCACCGTCTTCATCCTCGACACATCGTCGAATAAATTATTCAGAATGGCATAAACCCGGTCTTTCTGAATAACCCGCGTATATAATAAACAAGTGTCACACAAACACAACAAACACCTCATTCCAATTCAGAATATTCTTTTATTCAAATATTTTTACACTTTGGGAAAAGTTCCCATTAATTTTATCAAAGATAAATTCTTTAAATTTATTCTTTAATCTTCCTTTGAATATCAATTCAAATTAGTCGGGATTAGCGAACCACACCGAAGTAATCATTTATTTTATTTCCCAACCTATTCATCCCATGAAGTAAAACTGGTAATACTTCATATCTAACACCATGGTGTTATTGGTAAATTACATTACCATTTCACGTTCAAACCAAATTAAAGATTTAACTATCGCCTGGAGCAAAACTGGTGATACTCCAGACTTGATCATTTCAATCTAATTTAAGATTTATTAAAACTCCACTTGGTTTTAATCTTCCCAAAAATCAATATTAATGATTGTTTAACTTGGGAAACCATATCCTGTCTTTAACTGGGTTAAAGAACCAATGTTGTAACAACCCGTATTTTTGAATAACATGTTATAACATAAATCAAGGCAGAATTAAACTGTAAAATCTGAATCAAGGGAAACGGGCTGTGCCATTCCGTTCGTCTCGGAAAAATACGCGAAATAGAGTCTGAGTTTTCGAAAATCGGAGTCCGTATGACCAAGATATGGCCTCGCGAAGTTTCACGAAAAATTCAAATTCAAAACAGATTCAAAAATTTCAATTTTAAGAAGTGGCGGGAAAATTCCTGCCAGACCCCAGGGGATCGACCTGGGGGTCGACTGGGGAGTCGACCTCCCCCCCAGGTCGACTGGGGAGTCGACCCCAGGGTCGACCTGGGTGTCGACCTACCTGGTCGGGCCACTTCGGCCTGGTGCACCTGCATGACTTCCTGACCCTGTTTTCTGACCCTGAGACGAAATTTAATGGCCTAGATCTAAATTAGGGTTAATCCTATGGCTAGAAACATTCCTATATTTCTATAAAAAGGCCCCTAGACCTAGTCTAAACCCACACAACTTCATTCTATCCTTATGCTGCTCAAATTCTAGATGATCATGGCCTCTTCTCCTCTTCTAAATTAAATTAATAAACAAATAAAACAAATCAAGACAAGGAGATACTGTTCAAGAGGAGATTCAAGCTAGGATTCAAGAGAGAGTTCGAACAACGTAAAGACCAAATCAAGATCTACCGATCCAACGATTCAGCAACTAGTTTCTAGATCTCCACTTCTTAAACCTCGATCTATAAGTTCTAGTTAATTTTAGATAAAAACTATAAATCTAATATGGGCATGTTAAATTGAAACGGATCTATGTATGATTCATATCTCTCGTATTTTCTTCTTGGATCTGTTTTGTTTCTTTCTTGGATCTTGGATATTGGGAACGTTACCAAATGACATTGGAATTGTGACTATGATTGAGGACATATGACTATGCCTATGCCTATGCCTATGATTGAGAACATAAGACAATGCCTATGATTATGACAAAAATAATTGGGAACATTTATGACTCATGACTATGAACTGTTGCCTACAATTATAAGGCTATGACCATGACCTTGAAACTATTACAGTGGACTATTTATGACTAAAACACCTATGATTCATAATTAGGAAAGTCTTACCTAGAACTATGACTGTAAAACTTGGATCTAGACTTGATTATTCAGCCTATTCTTGATTATCTGTGGGTCTTGATCTTGGGAATTTACCTATTGAGTTAGGTCTACCCAATGTTCATGAACCTATGATATCACTGTTATGAATCTTTGACATGTTAGGATACCAATTTGGGTAGATCTAGACCAAAACTATGTTGACATTTGGATCAAGTCTAAACCATCATTTAGGATGTTTATACTATCGCCTTATGCTATGACTATTGTCTTAATATGATAGAATTGAAAAGCCTATTAATTTCTATTTGCTTGTGACGTTGTAACCAATTATCTCAAGACAGTCTTGTAATCTCGTTTATCACCATTGTGGTAAAATCACCTTCGTGCTAGATTCATGTTTTTGGCCAAACCTTTTATGCTATCATGTGCTAGATTTTGTTAAACACCTTGCCTCGAACATCACCATGTTTAACTTGTGATTAATTTGCCATCTTATGCCCACCTAGTCATATTGTTATGTTCCCCTCTTAGATCTATTTGTGTTAATATGAACTTACGTGCGATGGGGATACGTTATGGGTAGTTAGGCAAACTTGAATTACATGAAACATGACTTGAAAATATGATATGAAACTTGACATGTGATTATGATGGAAAACATGAATGTGGACATGACACTTAGGAAATATGAAGTGACCAACTCGAGGTTGGGTTGAGTTTGTAGCGTAAATCTGCCCGGAACCGACCGACAAATCCAGTGGCTACAAACAATAGGATCCAATGTGAGTAGTTGGTCACACCGCGCTTGAAACCCGAGGTTAGACCGAGTTGTGGCGTAAGACTGCCCGGAACCGACAGGCATACCGGCAGCCACAACAATACCTGTCTAATGTGAGAGGTTAGGTGCATTAAAATAAATTAATGCCACATGATAGGGTTAAGTCATGAACCACATGAATATACTTAACCAATTGAACACGATAGGGTTAAGTCTTGAAACACTTGAATATACTTAACCAACTTGATACATGATTTGATAGGGTTAGGTCTTGAATCTTGGACACACTTAACCCAGTAGGGAAACCTAGTTGCGGGGTCCTTTTCAGCAGTAACCCACTAGATGTATCATTGTACCCTGGGACTAGGCAGGGTGGGGCACGATTACTGTACTTTGAATGTAAGTGACCAAAAGGGACGACTTAGTTGGTGTACCAGTTCAAGCGGACCATGGCCGTGCACATGAATCCAGAGTTGACCCGTGGGCATTAGTAGGTTTACTTGTGTGACTTGAATTGTGTCAGTGGTTGTGACTCCAGGGTTTGATACACCCCCGGGGTGGGCCTAACACAAGTAACTACATTCGCGATTAGGGCCGTATGACACCGAAACACGACGAGTTAGGCTTATAGGGAGCCGATCGACTAGGCCGTTTAGTTGGACCTTGACTTGGATCAACTCTTGATTATTGGGCCAGGTGATCCTTTCTTGAATACACTTGACTTGGGGCCAACTCTTGATAATTGGGTCTTACTGACCCAAGGGATTCTTTCTTGATTTTTACCTGACATAAACCAGAATACTAGTACAGTGGTATAGCAAACCTTGAACACAAAATGCTACTCCTGATCTATACTTGACCTTTACTTGATTATACTTGATTATCCTGTTATCTCGCTTACCTTGACATCATGCTTATGGTTACTTTCAGTTTATGCATGTCATGTTACCTTTACTAGTTTTTAGGCTGAAAGTAACTAGGACTTACTCAGTCTTTATGACTGACCCTTTTTCTTTCGCCTCTTTTTCTTTTGTTTCCCCCCCAGGTTCTCAGGGAGGAAACACTAGCATCTAGCTCGGATATCACTTGCTTTGACTCAGCATGTACGGTTTGCTAAGGCTGCTTCTTTTTACTGCACTTGGGGAATAAGCTATTTTTCTGTTTTTAAGTTATTGCTTCTCTGGCTACTATTAGAAGACAGTTGTAATGAAGTGTTATTTGAAATGTTTGTAAGAAACATGGTTTATTTTGGAATGAAATAAAGTCTGCTTTGCTCATAAATTCTTCCGCTGTTTACTTAATTATCTATTTATGTTCTGTCTTGTGATATCTCTGTGCATGATTACCTAGATAATATCCCTCCAAAACCAGTGCATTCCTTTGTGAGTGACCCTGGCGGAGGTGGGGTGTTACATTTGGTATTAGAGCAGAAGGTTACCAGACTGGGCAAAAGTTTTCAAAAACCTTCTGAAATTAGTTTTCAAAACGTTTACAAAGAAGCAAAATTTTCAAGAAAAGTTTGTTTTGAAAAGGCTATTCCCCAAAAGCCATAAGCACTTTCCTTTGTTTCCTCGTTTGAATCTTTTCTTTTTTCGTTTTCAGCTTATCATGGCCGACGATCTTAATCTTCCCGAGGGTATCATTATACCCACTTGGTTCCGTCGTTTCCTCGAGGCTCGGGCCAATGCTACAGGCCCAGCCGATGTCCCTCCTCCTCCTCCTCAACCTCCACGAGAAACTGCTTTTTCAAAGATATGCAAGGACTTTAAAGCGATGGGTGGAAAAGACTTCATTGGAACTGAAAGTTTCGTTGAAGCACGAAATTGGCTAAAGGAGACGGAAGACCTCTTTGCTATCTTTGATGTGGAGGATCGTAGAAAAGTTCAACTGGTGGTATGGCTACTAAAAGGTGAAGCTGCATTTTGGTGGGAAGTCGCCAACGCTACTAGGCCAATTGAGACATGGGCTGACTTTAGAGAGAGGTTTGGGCTTAAGTTTTTATCACCAGCAGAAGAGAGTCTGCAAATGGAGAAATTCCTAGCACTTGAGCAAGGGGATATGACCGTTAGGGAGTACATGAATAAGTTTAACGAGCTTGCTAGGTTTGGGTTAGAATTGGTCAACACAGCTCGGAAGAAGGCTCTACGCTTTGCTCGAGGATTGAACGAGCCACTACGAGGAGTAGTTATGAATCATATACCCACAGGAGCAACTTATGAAAGCTTGGCAGAGATGGCTCTACTTCATGAGGAAGGCGAGAATGAAAGGAAAGAGGTTAAGCCTAATGAGACTCAAACCAAGAAGATAGATCCCGAGAAAGGGGGCAAGAACAACAAGGGCAACAATGACAACAAGCCACGTGAGAAAAGGAAATGCCACTTTTGTGGTAAGGATGGACATATAGCTCCAGATTGTAGGAAGAAGAAGATGAAGTTAGGAGCATGCTTTAATTGCGGTGATGTTGGACATATTAGTAAGAACTGCCCTAAGAAAGGCACACCAGCAGAACCTTCTAGGGGTACATCTTTAACTTCTTTTCCTAGATACCCTGTTTTATCTTGAATATCTTTTCGATCTTATCTTGAGAACCTTAGGTAGAAAACTTTATGGATGTAAACATGTACTTGAAACATGTTATGCTTGATGTTTGCAAATGGTTGCAAGTGGTTACTCGTGGATGCATGATGCACATTAGGCACTTAGATCGGCTAACACACTTTTATATTACATATGCATGAGTGTTTACGCTTATTCATGGATGAAACTTGGATGCTATCACATGGATGTTGCATATGGATGGATGTTATGAGCACTCATGTAGAAATTATAAATTATGCTAGGAATTTGCATACATATGGACACATTTCACTAACATACTTTGCATTAAGGAGATTTCACATTAGATAAGTACATATACACACACCTTTTGCATATGTTCATGCAGCATTAGAAATCCTTTAAGGACAATGATTGCTCGTGAATGATGTTTTGAGTAGATGGATGGTAGGATACGTTCTTCCTAACTTAGAGATTTCGGGGACGAAATCCTTTAAGGAGGGGAGAATGTAACAACCCGTATTTTTGAATAACATGTTATAACATAAATCAATGCAGAATTAAACTGTAAATTCTGAATCAAGGGAAACGGGCTGATCCGTTGCGTTCGTCTCGGAAAAATACGCGAAATAGAGTCTGAGTTTTCGAAAATCGGAGTCCGTATGACCAAGATATGGCCTCGCGAAGTTTCACGAAAAATTCAAATTCAAAACAGATTCAAAAATTTCAATTTTCAGAAGTGGCGGGAAAATTCCCGCCAGACCCCAGGGGGTCGACTGGGGAGTCGAGCTCCCCCCCAGGTCGACTGGGGAGTCGACCCCAGTGTCGACGTGGGTGTCGACCTGCCTGGTCGGGCCACTTCGGCCTTGTGCACCTGCATGACTTCCTGACCCTGTTTTCTGACCCTGAGACGAAATTTGATGGCCTAGATCTAAATTATGGTTAATCCTATGGCTAGAAACATTCCTATATCTCTATAAAAAGGCCCCTAGACCTAGTCTAAACCCACACAACTTCATTCTATCCTTATGCTGCTCAAATTCTAGATGATCATGGCCTCTTCTCCTCTTCTAAATTAAATTAATAAACAAATAAAACAAATCAAGACAAGGAGATACTGTTCAAGAGGAGATTCAAGCTAGGATTCAAGAGAGAGTTCGAACAACGTAAAGACCAAATCAAGATCTACCGATCCAACGATTCAGCAACTAGTTTCTAGATCTCCACTTCTTAAACCTCGATCTGTAAGTTCTAGTTAATTTTAGATAAAAACTATAAATCTAATATGGGCATGTTAAATTGAAACGGATCTATGTATGATTCATATCTCTCGTATTTTCTTCTTGGATCTGTTTTGTTTCTTTCTTGGATCTTGGATATTGGGAACGTTACCAAATGACATTGGAATTGTGACTATGATTGAGGACATATGACTATGCCTATGCCTATGCCTATGCCTATGCCTATGCCTATGACTGAGAACATAAGACAATGCCTATGATTATGACAAAAATAATTGGGAACATTTATGACTCATGACTAAGAACTTTTGCCTACAATTATAAGGCTATGACCATGACCTTGAAACTATTACAATGGACTATTTATGACTAAAACACCTATGATTCATAATTAGGAAAGTCTTACCTAGAACTATGACTGTAAAACTTGGATCTAGACTTGATTATTCAGCCTATTCTTGATTATCCGTGGGTCTTGATCTTGGGAATTTACCTATTGAGTTAGGTCTACCCAATGTTCATGAACCTATGATATCACTGTTATGAATCTTTGACATGTTAGGATACCAGTTTGGGTAGATCTAGACCAAAACTATGTTGACATTTGGATCAAGTCTAAACCATCATTTAGGATGTTTATACTATCGCCTTATGCTACGGCTATTGTCTTAATATGATAGAATTGAAAAGCCTATTAATTTCTATTTGCTTGTGACGTTGTAACCAATTATCTCAAGACAGTCTTGTAATCTCGTTTATCACCTTTGTGGCCAAATCACCTTCGTGCTAGATTCATGTTTTTGGCCAAACCTTTTATGCTATCATGTGCTAGATTTTGTTAAACACCTTGCCTCGAACATCACCATGTTTAACTTGTGATCAATTTGCCATCTTATGCCCACCTAGTCATATTGTTATGTTCCCCTCTTAGATCTATTTGTGTTAATACGAACTTACGTGCGATGGGGATACGTTATGGGTAGTTAGACAAACTTGAATAACATGAAACATGACTTGAAAATATGATATGAAACTTGACATGTGATTATGCTGGAAAACATGAATGTGGACATGACACTTAGGAAATATGAAGTGACCAACTCGATGTTGGGTTGAGTTTGTAGCGTAAATCTGCCCGGAACCGACCGGCAAATCCAGTGGCTACAAACAATAGGATCCAATGTGAGTAGTTGGTCACACCGCGCTTGAAACCCGAGGTTAGACCGAGTTGTGGCGTAAGACTGCCCGGAACCGACCGACATACCGGCAGCCACAACAATACCTGTCTAATGTGAGAGGTTGGGTGCATTAAAATAAATTAATGCCACATGATAGGGTTAAGTCATGAACCACATGAATATACTTAACCAATTGAACCCGATAGGGTTAAGTCTTGAAACACTTGAATATACTTAACTAACTTGATACATGATTTGATAGGGTTAGGTCTTGAATCTTGGACACACTTAACCCAGTAGGGAAACCTAGTTGCAGGGTCCTTTTCAGCAGTAACCCACTAGATGTATCATTGTACCCTGGGACTAGGCAGGGTAGGGCACGATTACTGTACTCTGAATGTAAGTGACCAAAAGGGACGGCTTAGTTGGTGTACCAGTTCAAGCGGACCATGGCCGTGCACATAAGTCCAGCGTTGACCCGTGGGCATCAGTAGGTTTACTTGTGTGTCTTGAATTGTGTCAGTGGTTGTCACTCCAGGGTTTGATACACCCCTGGGGTGGGCCTAGCACAAGTAACTACATTCGCGATCAAGGGATTCTTTCTTGATTTTTACCTGACATAAACCAGAATACTAGTACAGTGGTATAGCAAACCTTGAACACAAAATGCTACTCTTGATCTACACTTGACCTATACTTGATTATACTTGATTATCCTGTTATCTCGCTTACCTTGACATCATGCTTATGGTTACTTTCAGTTTATGTATGTCATGTTACCTTTACTAGTTTTTAGGCTGAAAGTAACTAGGACTTACTCAGTCTTTATGACTGACCCTTTTTCTTTCGCCTCTTTTTCTTTCGTTCCCCCCCAGGTTCTCAGGGAGGAAACACTAGCATCTAGCTCGGATATCACTTGCTTTGGCTCAGCATGTACGGTTTGCTATGGCTGCTTTTTTTTACTGCACTTGGGGAATAAGCTGTTTTTCTGTTTTTAAGTTATTGCTTCTCTGACTACTATTACAAGACAGTTGTAATGAAGTGTTATTTGAAATGTTTGTAGGAAACATGGTTTATTTTGGAATGAAATAAAGTCTGCTTTGCTCATAAATTCTTCCGCTGTTTACTTAATTATCTATTTATGTTCTGTCTTGTGATATCTCTGTGCATGATTACCTAGATAATATCCCTCCAAAACCAGTGCATTCCTTTGTGAGTGACCCTGGCGGAGGTGGGGTGTTACAAATGTCATCTAAAACACAGTTGACGATAAACCCAAAAATAATTTCAAATTCAATTCTAATTAAATATCATTTAATTGGTATACTTCATTAAATCTAAATAAAAAGATTTAATATTTTTCTCAACTGGGTTTAATAACAGTGTAAATGAAGACACCTTTCACGACAATCCCAAATCCCATTTGATATTAAATACAAGGCTCGAAATAGAAAATATATCGGCTTATATTAAATATCAAATTCTACGACCAACAAATATCGTATTGAAAATAACGATATAAATATATCTTTCAAATTTCCATAACAATATCTGTATAATCACAAAATCAAACATCAAAATATTCCAAAGACAATTTCGATTCAAATCCATTTCCACTTTATATATTGGAAATTCTGGTTATTTTCAAAACCATTTCAAATCCACTTTATTTTTTTCAAAAATAAATGGGATTATAATTCTAGTTCAAATCTTGTTCATTTCGATAAAAATCTATTTTTATCTTTTCGAATATGGAATTTTTTATCCTAATTCTTCACAAATCATTTCTTATTATTTTACACAAATTATTGCTATATTTAATAATTTTATCAAGGCCCATACAGTCGATTTCCATCAACGGCCATCGAACTGCACTAACAGCGACCTTTTCCAAATTTTATTTGGACATAATTCCAAATCCAACCGTTAGATTTCAAATCTCTAAAATTCGTTAGAAAGCTCTTTTCGATACGAACCCAACGGTTCTAGTTTTAGGAGAATCCGACAGTCGGATCTCCCGCAACTTTAATTCGAAGTCAATGGTCGAAATTCGTGAACTGCCGCGGCGCGGTGCGTTCTATTCGGGCCATTATATATAATATATATTATATATATTTCGTCGATTTCCTTTTAAAACGTATTTTATGAATCGTTTTAAATTCATTTTCGAAATTATTTCAACTTTATATTCACTTTCGAATCAAAATTGAATATTCCACATCATCGATATACAAATGATAATATTTTCAAAATATTATATTTTGAAATCACTTCTTTTTCGATAATCATTATAAAAACGAATATAATCGATATAAATATCGTTCACATCAAAATGGCGCATATCTAACCAACACGGCTTTATATATTTCAATGACTTCGTTATTCTATTCAACAAATGGATATTTCCTTCTATTCAACACATGAATTTTTATTCTATTCAATACATGAATTTTTATTCTATTCAACACATGAATTTTTATTTTATTCAACACATGAAACAGATGAATTTTTATTCTATTCAACACATGAATATATATACTATTCAACACACGAATTTTTATTCTATTCAACACATGAATTTTCTTTTATAATATTCCTTATTTTCCAAATTGGAATGAGGCCCAATCAATTACCATATAACGTTAATTATATGGATTCCCTACAAAACATGTATATAATAGCAAGGATAAATCATCAACCATCATCCAGAGTGCACCACACAACTGCATAAGCATTAAATATAAATAATTTACGCTTACACAGTCTATCAACCAATCGATTGACATACAACTAAACAATCGGGATTAGTGTACGCCAATATCATCCCAACACCCGTGTGGGGTTTCAATCAATCAAACACATATTTTATTTGTGCAGTTGGGCGATGTGTAAAATTTTTCGTCCCAATCAATATCAGTCAAATCAGTGTACATAAACAAATCGTTCGATTTGTAAATGAATATTTATTTTACTTCAACACATGAATATATATTTTATTTCAACACATGAATATATATATTTTATTTCAACACATGAATATATATTTTATTTCAACACATGAATATATATATTTTATTTCAACACATGAATATTTTTTTTTTTCACATCACAATCAACAGTCAAATTTCACAACACAAACAATCACACAAGTCGTCCATGGTCTGCGGACAACGGGTGTCGGGTGCTGCTAAGCACCATCTGCATCCTAGTATATATTTCAACTAGAAAATAAATAAAAGTGAGGAGTTCTCACCAAGAGCTAAACCAAACGTCGCGACTCTTCTTATGTAGAAAATCTTTGCCGTGCTCACCTTTTGTCACTTTCGTCGTCCATATCCACTACATATATAAAAATCGCATTTTTATATTGTTGTTATGTATATAAAAATCACATTTTTATACCGCTACTATATAGGTAAAAATCAAATCTTTCTATTGCTAATGAATATCTAAAAATCCCATTTTTACATTATCATTCAAACGATAAAAATCGCCTTTTTACTTCGCTAACTTCGTAATAAAAATCGTAATTTTAATTTCCTTTCATACATATGAAAATCCTATTTTTACTTCGTTTCCTAGATAATGAAAATCGTATTTTAATATAAAGAGAATTCATATAAAGACCACATTTTTCTTCGTTGTTCAAATAAATAAAAATCATATTTTTCAATGCAACTCATATGAATAAAAAACATATTTTTATATGCAATACACATGAGTAAAAATCGCCTCTTTATCTTGTTTAAAAATCCTACCTTTTTGGTTTGAAAAATCCTATCTTTTTTATTTTTAAAAATCGAATCTATATATAAAAATAATATCTTTATTTGCGAAAATTTATATTTTTACTTATGTTGGCTAGCTTTTTGACTAAGTCACCCAGGTTCATTCATAAGAAGAAAGCATGAAGCCACGTTCTCTAAGTACATGAAGGAAGGGATCGCACCATTGACTCGCCCCTCATCGGATCGCCCCCATATCGGATCGCACCTTATCGGATCGCCCCCATTTCATCAGCGAAACGACACCTCTATGCGGTTCGATCCATGCATGTGTTATTGCCCAGTATTGACCGATCCGATCCCCTGATGCATGGCAGAGCCTCTGACCCGTTCAAACACGAGCTAGTCTTCAGCGATCCGAGACGCATGGATCAAGCGACACGTGTCCCTAACCGTCATTTTGACCGATTCTCCCCATCTGCACGATCCGATTTTCAAGGGGATCGCGACACCTGTCCACAACGGCTAATTTGACTATTTCTTCAACGGCAGCGATGCTATCCGATGTCCTCGGGATTCGTGCCACGTGTTACTACGATCTGCCTGACAAAATCAGCTATAAATAGCCCGGAGCTTGGCATTTTTAAGGATCTTTTTGGCAATATTGAGTACTGAATCCGCCATTATTGTCAAACTACTAGAGTATTGAGAGAAATCATTGATTGTATTAGCTTTCAAAGAATAATCAATAATATATAAAGTGGACATAGGCTCGTTGACGCCGAACCACTATAAATTCTGTGTGTTATTTTCTTTTTTATCATTCTTCAGTTGAAACTCTATAAGATTCAGAACAATTTGGGTGTTAGGTCCAAATTTTGATCTAACATTTTGGTGCTTCCACTGAGAAAACAGTCCTAAAGTTTCATTATTCAGTTCTTTGAAGATTCCAGCGATTCGGATATCATGGCTGGAAAGAGATCTAAGGAAGCACGAGCTTCACGAACCAATGAAACAATCGAAGAAAGTGTGCATGAGCTAGGCAATGAGGAAACTCTGGATTGCGGAGCGCAAGGGGCGAACCGATCCGATGAAGACACCACGCTCCGAGTCGACGAGAACGAGGCGATCCAGACTGCTGAAGGGGTTGTTACTCGATCCAGAGATAACGCCTCGAATCCTCCGCGCATCGTGACCACGAACCGATCCCAGGGGGGCGTTGTGAGCCACCATCCTCGATCCACAACGATCCGAATTGATGACCAGACTACAACTCGACCTGGAAAGAAGCCTATGGCTCGCTCCTACCGTTCTGGCCCCTCCGCTCGACCTGGCTCGAGCTCTTTGCGCATAAGAGAAAGTGATGATGACCAATATGACACTGCTGCTCCCGTTACTGAGGGGGATCTCTCTCGCTTTTCCGAAATGTGGGAGAGATTATTTGATGAATTGGCTGCCCAAAGGCAGGAAAGCTCCGTCCTACGACAAAATTTGACTGCTATGGATAAAAGACTTGATGAAATCGCAAGGCAAAAGACACCACCAGCTCGTCCGCTCACTCTAGGATATTCTTCTTCGTCAGAGGAATCGCCGAGACCTCCGCGGCGACCATATGAGAGAGCCGAAAACATAGAGCAGCTTCGGTTCGGAACCCTGCCGTCACGGGAAGAAGAAGCGCTGGAGGCGGGGCCCTCAAACCGTATTGTGAACGATCACGCCGCGACTCCCAGAGCTCGAGCTGTGGACAATCCTGTACAGAACAGACTACCTCAGCCCCGTCATCGCGCACGTGCTCATGGTAACAGGGGGCAACGAAGCCCTATCCGAGCCCCAGATTTTGTGAATGCTCCCGGAAGAGAGACTAGAGAACCCCACCGAGCCAGAAGCACTGACCCTGAACCTCCGCTGGCCAGTGCAAATGTGGCAGCCATGATCCAACAAATTCTGGCAGATAGCCGTGGGCAACGGAATGAAGATTGGGGAATTGACCGCAGTCACACCCCTTTCACTGATGATATTTTGGATGCGACTTTCCCGAGGCGTTTCAACATGCCAAAGATGAACCGATACGCGGGTAGGTCTGATCCTGTCCAGCATCTGATGAGATACTCTTGGTCAATGACCGCTGCCGCAGCTTCTGACGCTGTCAAGTGCAAAGCATTTCCCATGTTCTTGGAGGATGTAGCACTATTATGGTTTACTCGCTTGCCAGCAAGATCGATTTCTAGCTTCAGGGAGTTGAGTGAGAAGTTCGTAGAACAATTCCGTATCTATGCACAAAAGACAAAGAGTGTGATTGATTTGTTCCTTGTCAAGCAGCGACCAGGCGAGAGTTTTAGGGCATACCTAGATCGTTTCAACTTGGCCGCTACTGAAGTTAAAGATCCCCATGAACGAACCGTTGTCGCAGCACTGATTGATGGAGTAGATAAAGACACTGAATTCGGGAGATACCTGGCAGGCAAGCCACCCCGTACTAGAGAGTTATTCTACGAAAAAGCTAACGTACATTTACGCCGGGAAGAAGTATATGCTAACCGAAAGGCAAAAACAGCTGATAAGGAGGAAATCCAGAGCAATGTCGCCATTAAGCAGACAGGAGACAGCTCGGGGAAAGTCGAGGTTAATGTCGGAAATCGGAATCAGGGTGGTCGTCAGTCGGGGAACAACAATAATAATGGTAACGGCAACAACCGGAAGAGGAACCGAGGGAACGACTCCCAGAGAAGGACTCGTCCCAGGGCCTTTGAAAGTTATACACCAATAAATGATACTCTGGAAAATATCTACATGGATGCGTTTGAAGTCCTCCAGAATAAGAGGCCACCTCCCAGAGAGTCGACGGAGAAAGAACGTGAAACGGGGAAGTTTTGTCTCTTTCATCAGATTCACGCCCATTCGACAAATGAATGCCGTCACCTAAGAGATGTAGTCGAAAGGCTGTTACGAGAAGGAAAATTAGATGAATACAGAGTAACGCCCAGGGACAGGGGGCAAGCAGTACAGGCCCCAAATCAGAACCAGAATCAACTTGCTGCTAGGCCAACTGCCCAGCAAAAGGGAAAGAACATTGTTATCAATACCATAATCGGAGGACTTTATCTTGCCGGGCATAGTTCCAAGGCATTGGATCAATATGTCAATGCAGCCAAGCAACACCTCGAGGTAGGGGAGTGTAGCAACCCTGAGGACAATATCCCGGTAAAGCAACAAAAGATGATGACCGACGATGTCGTTTTCCGAGAACGAGAAAGCATTGGAGTCCATGCTCCGACTGAAGATCCATTTGTAATTACAGTACCTATTGGACCAGCCACTGTTCATAAGGTTTTAGTGGACAACAGGAGTTCCGTCAACATTCTTTTCAAAAGGACATTTGACCAGATGAACCTCGAAATAAAAGACTTGAAGCCCTGTCAAGGATGGATCCATGGATTCAACGGAGCATCCACCGCTCCAATGGGTTATGTAGAGTTACCGGTTACGCTTGGGGAAGGAGAACGCCAGAGAGTGAGAATCCTTCCCTTCGTGGTTTTGGACGTTGAATCGCCCTACAATGCCTTCTTGGGCCGACTGGCCCTCGCAAAGTTTAGAGCCTGTATAGCCCCCTGGTGCTTGTTATTGAAATTCCCCACAAAAGCTGGCATTGGTATCGCCAGAGGAGATCAGGTTGCTGCGCGAGCATGCTATGTTGCAGAGCTAAAGTTACTTCGCAATGGAGGGGACATAGAAACCAAGGGCGCTTCTCCCCCTACAAGGGCGGAGACCTTATAGCAACTAAAGAGGATAACCGTTGGAAAGTCGCCCAGAGAGTTGCCCGAGGATATAGATCCCTGAGAGGATCAAGAACCTGGGGGCAGAATGGCGACTCCCAACGAGACAACTGTGGATATACCGATCGATGATAGTAACCCGGAGAAGGTCCTTAAGATTGGATCCCAGTTAAATCCGAATCTCACTAAAGAATTGACGGATTTCTTAAAAAGCAACTTGGATGTATTTGCTTGGACCCACGCGGACATGTGTGGGATATCCCATTCAATCATGAGCCATTCATTAAGCATTAACCCTAAACATCCTCCGGTAAAGCAAAAAAGGCGAATGTTGGGCCCAGAGAGGTCCGCTGCCTTGAAAGAAGAGGTTGGAAAGCTAAAGAGTAATGGATTTATCAGAGACTCGACCTACCCAGACTGGATTTCGAATCCAGTCCTGGTAAAGAAGGCCAACGGGAAGTGGCGAACGTGTATCGACTTCTCGGATTTAAACAAAGCCTGTCCAAAAGATAGTTTCCCGTTACCCCGGATTGACCAGTTGGTGGACTCGACGGCGGGTCATGAGCTTCTCTCATTTATGGATGCTTATTCAGGATATAACCAGATTCCGATGCATGTTCGAGATCAAGAACACACTAGTTTTATCACGGATCTGGGATTATATTGTTATGTGGTGATGCCCTTTGGCTTGAAGAATGCGGGCGCTACATATCAACGTTTAGTCAACAGAATGTTTTATAACCAGATCGGGAAAATAATGGAAGTATACGTCGATGATATGTTGGTTAAGTCCAAGCAATCTTCCCAACACACTACTGACTTGGCAGAGATGTTCGACATTCTTCGAAAGTACGGAATGAAACTCAACCCAACCAAATGTTCATTCGGTGTTGCCTCCGGAAAATTCTTGGGGTTCATCGTCAGTTCCCGTGGGATTGAGATTAATCCAGATCAGATCGCGGCAATCAGAGACATTCAGGAACCTAGGCAAATTAGGGATGTGCAAAGCCTTGCAGGAAAAGTGGCCGCACTAAGCAGATTTATCTCCAGGGCTACGGATAAGTGCATCCCATTCTTCGAATTAATAAAGCGAGGGAAACGCCACTTCAAATGGACGCCCGACTGCGTAGAAGCATTTCAGAATTTACTAAGGCACCTGGAGAAACCTCCGATATTATCTAAGCCAATGGATCACGAGGACTTATTCGTGTATCTGGCAGTGTCATCCCATGCGATCAGCTCAGCGTTGGTAAGAGAAGAGGATAAGGTCCAAAGACCTGTGTATTACATGAGCAAAAAATTAACGGCAGCAAAGCGTAATTATCCAAGGATAGAAAAGTTGGCGTATAGTTTACTGATCGCCTCTAGAAAGCTTCGACATTATTTTCAGGCGCATCCCATTACCGTATACACCGATCACCCACTCAAGCAAGTTTTACAGAGACCAGAGGCGTCTGGAAGATTACTCAAATGGAACATTGAGTTAAGTCAATTTGATCTGAACTTTCGGCCCAGGCGGTCAATTCGGGGGCAAGTGATAGCCGACTTCATGGTAGAGTTTACCGTACCGGAGGAAGATATAGCCAACGAAGAGGTTAATCCTTCAAAATTACTTTTCGATCCCAATACTTGGAGATTGTATACTGACGGCGCTAGGAATGACGAAAGATCCGGCGCTGGAATAGTGCTTGAAACTCCCGAGAAACGACTGATAACCTACGCAATCCGGATGGAGTTTCACGCCACTAACAACGATTCCGAATACGAAGCTCTGATAGTCGGATTGAGAATCGCAAAGGAATTAGAGGTCACAAAGCTGAACATCTTCTGCGACTCCAAGTTAGTTGTGAACCAAGTTACTGGAAAATTCCAGGCTAAAAGTGCAAGATTGATTCTATACTTAAAGAAAGTGAAAGAGTTGCTGAACGATTTTGATCACTACAACATATCTCAAATTCCGCGATCAGAGAATCAGCAGGCGGATAAGTTGGCAATGATGGCTAGTTCCGACGATCCTGAAGTGACCGGGCTAGCCCCCGTTGAAGTACTTCGGTCCCCTAGTATTGATCAAATGGAGATCGATCTAATACTAGAGGCGGAACCAGAAAGGGAGTTGTGGATGACCCCTCTAAAGAATTTCCTGATGAATGGAGTGCTTCCGACCAAGAAAAACGAGAGGCGTAAAGTAATTCGTAAAGCTACCCGATACGTTCTGCAAGGCGGAGTTCTTTACAAACAAGGATTTTCAATGCCCCTCCTCCGGTGCATAGCTCACGATGACATCAAGCGTGTGCTGCAGGAGGTACACGAAGGCGAATGCGGCGACCACACTGGAGGGCAAACTTTGGCAAAAAAGGTGTTGCGGCATGGTCATTTCTGGCCTACCATAAACAAGGATGCGGCAAGATACACACGACGGTGTGATGCGTGCCAGAGATTTGCAAAAATACCTAGAGCACCTCCTAACCAGTTAAAAACAATGATGAGCCCATGGCCTTTCGCTATGTGGGGAATTGATATCATTGGAAGTCTCCCCATAGCAAGGGGCGGAGTAAAGTTCGCTATTGTGGCCGTGGATTATTTCACTAACTGGGTCGAGGCTGAACCACTAACTACAATCACTACCAAACGAGTGATCAATTTTATCGTTCGAAACATCATTTGCCGATTTGGGATTCCAAAGATTGTGATAACGGATAACGGAACTCAGATCGATAGCGCTGAATTCAGAAATTTCTGCCAAAAATACCACATTGAGAATCGGTACACCTCTGTGGCGCACCCGCAATCGAACGGACAAGTCGAAGCGGCAAATAAAGTAATTAAGTCCATTCTGAAAAGAAGACTGAAGCGGGCTAGAGCCATGTGGGCTGATGAATTGCCCTTGGCACTATGGGCCTACAGGACAACATATAAATCTGCAACAGGACATACCCCGTTCTCCCTTGCTTTTGGAACGGAAGCAGTCATCCCGGTTGAGATAAAGGTACCTTCTCACCGGGTGACTTATTATGATCCGATGACCAATAATGAATTGCTCCTTGAGTCCCTAGATATGATCGAAGAAAAGAGGGATGAAGCAAACCTGCGTGCCTTGAGATGCAAACAACAGGTCGCTCGATATTACAACAAAAAGGTTCGAGCCCGAACCTGGCAACCCGGAGACTTGGTTCTGAAACGTGTCTTTCCACCCCCAACTCATATGGGAGCGAAGTGGGAAGGACCGTACTCCATTCTGAGCAAGCTTGATAATGGAACCTTCAAGCTGGCAACCGTAGATGGAAAGGAAATCCCCAGAGTGTGGAATGCCCAACATTTACGGCCATACTTAACATAAAAGTTTCAAATCTATTCTTTTGCTTTGTTGAAAATCATGTACAAGGCAAAACTTGCCTAGAATATTCTGATTCTTTAAAGCAAAAAATTATAAAGTGGACGTAGGTCATGATTCCACCGAACCACTATAAAAATCTTGTGTGTCATTTACCTTTACTGCACCTTTATTTATCTGCTTGTTTATTTTTATGAAAATCGCTATGAATAATCCAACGATCCCAGAAGCATATAATCATAAATACCTTCCATCAGAATGGAATGTAATCACAAGTCAAAATTCTGAGGATACAATAAAGTAAATTATATCGTTGATAGCGCTCTAACTCTCCAGAGAGAGAGAGAGTATAAAAGCGTCTCCGATTGAGCGCTGAGAAAGAGCTCCTTCCCCGCTGAAGGATCGAGGAGCGAATGAATCGCTGAGCACGAACTCTAACTCTCCAGAGAGAGAGAGAGTATAAAAGCGTCTCTGATTGAGCGCTGAGAAAGAGCTCCTTCCCCGCTGAAGGATCGGGGAGCGAATGAATCGCTGAGCTCGAACTCTAACTCTCCAGAGAGAGAGAGTATAAAAGCGTCTCCGATTGAGCGCTGAGAAAGAGCTCCTTCCCCGCTGAAGGATCGGGGAGCGAATGAATCGCTGAGCTCGAACTCTAACTCTCCAGAGAGAGAGAGAGTATAAAAGCGTCTCCGATTGAGCGCTGAGAAAGATCTTCTTCCCTGCTAAAGGAACGGGAACCGACTGAACTATTGAATTTGAACAAAGGGTCTTAAACAAGCGGCTACCCTAGCTGAGTTTAGCTTTCAGCCCTATCTCAACTAGGCAAACAGCCTTTAATTTGCCAACACAGCTCAACACAAGAGATTCAGTACCATAAGAACAGTTATCTTATGAAAATTTCTAAGTCCCCCATATTCAGAAATAGGGGGCAACATGCGAATAGTGCTAATCAATCTTTAATAAACCCTAGTAAAGCGCCACATTAATGATTGATTGGGGGCCATATGCATATACACACGAACTTTAATGCAGCAATGCAGCACGAAAATTTTCTTTCTGTTGTTTGATTGATTTGTAGATATAATTAGATGGTCTGTTACTAAACATGGAAAGTTTATTTGAATACATGTACACAATGATGCAAAAAGAAATAAACTTTCATTTATATACTGTGAACCAACAAAGTGAAAAACGACCTAGAGAGGAAAGTGAGGGCCAGTCTCACAATTACACTTCCTGGCCAGTGGAAAACCTAAAGAAAAAATATCAACAAGCAACAATATCCTATTTACGCTTTGGCCTCTTCTCCTGCTTCTGTTTCTCCAGCTTCGCCTTGTCGGCATCGGACTGATCCCCTTTCTTCCTCTTCCTTTTGTCTATGAGAGGAACATCCGACTCTTCTGAAGATTCCTCTTCCACCTCTTTTCTCTTCCTTCTATCAAAAAGTGAAGCCAGGAAGTCATCGAGATTTGCAAAATGAAGCTGTCTGCTGATGGATTTGGGCTGGATTTTCAAAATCATCCCGGTTTTGGGATCAAATTCTGCAAGAGGGACTACGTCCAAAGCCTCATCTGCCACCTTCTTCGAAGCCATCTCTTTTTCCTGGCTAGCCTTTCGGCTGGCCAAGGTTTCGTCCTCATCGTAGTCGTCTTTTTTGGCGCCGATAATATCTTCCTCATCCTCTACACGGCGCCCATCCATGTCTTTTAAGGCCTCAATGGTCTCAGCATCCTTGGGAACATCCGTACTAGGTACCGGGATGCTTCTTTCCGCTGTTGTGACCTCAGCCTGCTTTGATATATCAATACCGGCACCTGGCGAGACAGCTTCCTTCTCCGCCTCTTTTTCTTTTTCAACACCCTTGTCGATGGGCTCGCCACCTGTATCATGAGGAACACACATTACTATTTCAATTGGTTGTTCTACCAGACGACGACAATTCACAATTGCTTTGACAAATTATGGGGAAAAAAGTGAGATACCTTCCGCAGATCCTCCTTCTTTAGTAGCTGCGGGAGCTCCAACAACCATGGGAGTTAGGCCCAAAGGGATTAGTGGATCATCGGGATGGTATTCCTCAACTCCGGAGGTCTTGGGCTCCACGGCTGAACTCGAACCCTCGTCAGCTTTGCCTTTACCCTTAGCCAGGGCCCTCTCCTTTTCCATCTCCGCTAGAATCAGACGACGACCCTCTGCCAGGTCCTCAGGCTCGTTATCCCTCAAGACGCTCTTCATCAACTCATCTTCGTCAATTTCTTCGACCCCCAATCTCTGCTTTTCACCCTAAACAATGGCATCCCATAAATTGGCTAAAGTAACGTGGTAATCCGAGATCCACGAAATGTTGCGGGTTTTGAGGACTTGGCCAAGAAAGTCAAAAATCATCTCTTCAAACCCCTCGATATCCTTCTCTCTTGCGAGGATCTTGTTGTTAGAAGCGGTAGCCATTTCAATGGCGCTTTCAACATTCTTTTCAGCGAGAGCTGCCCGGCTCTCCGCATCCGCGACCTGATCATTCAAAATCACCTTTTCTGCTTTAGCCAAAGCCAAACTTTCTTTCAAACTTGCTTTTTCTGCCTCCCAAGCAGCTCTCTCGGCTTCAAAATGGCCTTGTGCTATTTTCAACTCAATATTGGCCATTTTGAGATCTTCCACCTCCTTCTTTAAGGCCATTTTCTCTTGGCTATTGGAGTCAAGTTCTGAATGAAAGCGCTGCTTAGCATTCTCTAATTCAATCTTATAATTTTCGGCATCTCTCCACGCTAAAGCAAGTTGGGATTGAGCATCTTCCAGGTCCTTCTCCATCTTTTTCCTGGCCCTTTCGTTGTTTTCAAGTTTCGCTTTAGATCTATGTGCTTCTATTTCGAGCGTTCGGATGACTTCGGAAAGATTAACCGCATGTTTATTCATCATCTCATATTGCCTGGCTACGTGGCGGATGTGCCCGACAACTTCATTATCCCAGTTCTTAGGGACCGGTTCCAAGGCTGGAACAAACGTCATCCTGTCGAAGAATATGTCTGGGAATTGTTCCCGCAGCTTTTCCAGCCTACCTTGAATCTCGGGACCAAGCATGTAATCCCGTGACCCGGGGGCAGCCAACTCTGGCTGGCTGGAAGGGACGATGTCACTCCACTCCTTTTCAGACTCTTTGATTGGATCCTTGCCCTTATCCTTAGACTCGTGATGCCTTTTTGACGACCTACTGTGAGAAGGTGCACTTTTCGGAGGAGTTAACTCTTTAGGAAGTTTCTTTCCCCCTGCAGGAACTACCGGATAACTAGGAAGCTTGGCAAATGTCGATTTCGGTGGAGACCGAGGTTGTGAGGAAGTCGGCTTGTGAGAAGGGCCGCGAGAGCGCTCAGTACCCGGATGAAGACTGGGTGTCCCCTCATGAAGAGAAAGATAAGAATAAGATCGCCTATGGGACATCTTTCCTGCAAAAGAGAGGAGAGCATATTAAAACTTTGAATATTGACGATATAAGTGTGCGGGGTCAGACAGTGTGTGTGACTTGTGCATCCCATAAGATTCCTCCTAACAGACCCGGGCCTGAAGACAGGCTCATCTGACCAGTTTCTTGTTCTCTAGTTGGAGCGATGGTCTCTTCAGAAGCAGGGAAGAATGGCACCCCTTCGAAGTCCCTCTATGTGTATACATCATCGGGTAGAGGAATTTTGCTCAGCTCGTCGAATAACTGTTCTTCTGTCAAATCATCGGGAGCAGCGGTTTCGATTGGAGTAGAAATTGAGATTTCCTTGGACTTGTCACCGCGGACCTCATCCCCTCTGTATATGTTCAGGTCCTCATCGTCTTGGATGACTATCGGGGAAGGACTCTTGCGAAACTTAGTTGTTTCTACCGCTTGCGAAGTTCCCTCTCCCTCCGTTGGGGGCACGTACTTATAAGGTTTGCCGCCAGCGCCATGTCCAAATCTTCTATCCAGAAGATGATGCTTATGAAGATGTTCATCAGTAATGCATTTTTTGATCCTAAGAAAGTCGGATCAGCTTTGTAGAAGAATAGACAATCGATTGTTGTATAACGGGCCCTCCGTTTTCGGGAAGACGTGATCTGTTTAAGACAAAGAAAAAGGGGGGAGAATGTTAACGCCTCGACTTCTTGAACAAGATATTCAATTAAAAGCTTAAAGTTTACTTGATTTAAGCCATCTTCTTGAGCATCCGGCCTGTTTCTTTATATAAAACCAATCAGACTTAGGATCCCCTATATTGCTATATCCATCGTACAGAACCTTCCTATTCGCCACCGATTCAAAGAAAGAGAAATTTGGAGTTGCCGAAGAACGATGCTTGAAAAGAAAGAAGAATGTCAAATCTCTGAATTTAAGTTCGGTGTGTAGGATCTCCGCGTATGCAACATATAGGGTGTATAGAGATGCGTAGGCGTTAGGATGAAGCTGCATTGGAGCAATACCCGGTCGTTTTAAAGTCTCGATGGCGATCGGAGGAAATGGAGGAATAGCTACTACCAAGCACATGGTTCGACTGATTGCCATATATCCTTCCGAAGCTAAGTGGGGTCTATCTTCGCTACCGGGGGTCATGACATCATCCCAAGGAATCCCATGTCTCAAGCAGATTCTTTTAAGCTTTATATTATCGAGCTTAGATGCTAAAGAATCATAAAATTTATCTATTCCGAGCGCGCCAGGAATCTCGTCGGGAGCTCGCCTGTCTATCTCAGACTCTTCGCTAGATGAAGTACTTTCAAACGGATTTGATTCGTTGCCTCGTATTCAGAGCCAGAATCTTCACCTCTTGGGTTAATTGGAGGGACCTCAGGGTTGTATCGCTCAGGAACCTCGGACTCCGTTTCTGTAGCGGATCTTGAAGAAGATTGATTATCTGACATTACTGTTAGGCGAGAAAACATGAAAAATGAGATTAAAACTACCCGTCCCCCGTGGGTGCAAGTGCTGGTGTGTGTGCTTGTGCATGCATTAAAGATAAAGCGTAAAAGCTATCAAGATCATCAAAATATTAGTCGTCATATGCAGTTAAATTATGTGGTCATTTAGTCCAGAAAGTCCAAATCAAGGCCCTAGCCTAACTGTTCAGAGTTTTATGGTAACAAGGCATCGTCTAAGGTTCAAAAATTGGTTTGGATCGTGAACTACAAGTCGGACCGCGATGTGTATGACAGTTCGCCCTCCTTCGGATCGCAGGGTAGAGGGATCGCCCTCCTTCGGATCGCAGGGTAGAGGGATCGCCCTCCTTTGGATAGCAGGGCAGAGGGATCGCCCCCTTCATGAATCGTGAAATTGAGTGATCGGGGTCTTTGCTGGATCGTTGCAGTCCCCCACGAAGCGCTCCACTGCCGCCACCACGACCCTCCGACTCGCCACTGGCCTTCATCTTCTTCCTTTCCTCTCCTTGCCCACGATCCGAACCAGCCTTCTCTCTTCTCCTTCCTCCTCCGTTTTTCTCCTCTCCTTCTCATTTCCGAACTCCAACCTCTGAGCCCATCAGCCATGGCGCCTCGCTGGTTCCCTCAAAAAATCGCAATATTCCATCGTTTCTCCCTCAAACCAGTCGAAAAAACTCATAAAATTGAGAGCGATATCGCATAAGGATGCTTTCGATAGATTACCTTTATGAAAGTTGGGAGAACAGTCAGATTTTGGGGGGTTTGAAAAACTAGGGTGTTTCCTCAGTGATGCAGGCGATACGATACGAAAGAAGGAAGAAGGAAGAAAGTGAAGAGGAGGGTCGACTTATATAGGCAAAAGGGCGACCGTTTGTCTCCCCTGTTTTGTTTTATTCGATCCGCGAAAATAGGCGGGCCGCGAACCAAAAGCCCACCACGTCTCGGAGAGAAGCCCATTTCGTTCCGTTCCGTAAAGAAGCTCAAGCGCTCACCAAAGAACGAGACGAATGGCTCGAATGGCTAGCTAAAGAACCGAGACTCGAGTATGCGATACGAATCGATAAATCACCAACAGATTCAGTAATGAAGACTCTGAAAAGTCCCAGAAAAGGAATCGTTCACTGTTTTGCGACTCGATGTGAAAAGACGGTTCTATAGCTTCGAAGCTTGTTCCATCATCGATAAAACATACTTCAAGGGGGCAAAATGTTGGCTAGCTTTTTGACCAAGCCACCCATGTTCATTCATAAGAAGAAAGCATGAAGCCACATTCTCTAAGTACATGAAGGAACGGATCGCACCATTGACTCGGCCTTCATCGGATCGCCCCCATATCGGATCGCACCTTATCGGATCGCCCCCATTTCATCAGCGAAACGACACCTCTATGCGATTCGATCCATGCATGTGTTATTGCCCAGTATTGACCGATCCGATCCCCTGATGCATGGCGGAGCCTCTGACCCGTTCAAACACGAGCTAGTCTTCAGCGATCCGAGACGCACGGATCTAGCGACACGTGTCCCTAACCGTCATTTTGACCGATTCTCCCCATCTGCACGATCCGATTTTCAAGGGGATCGCGACACCTGTCCACAACGGCTAATTTGACTATTTCTTCAACGGCAGCGATGCGATCCGATGTCCTTGGGATTCGTGCCGCGTGTTACTACGATCCGCCTGACAAAATCAGCTATAAATAGCCCGGAGCTTGGCATTTTTTAGGATCTTTTTGGCAATATTGAGTACTGAATCCGCCATTATTGTCAAACTACTAGAGTATTGAGAGAAATCATTGATTGTATTAGCTTTCAAAGTATAATCAATAATATATAAAGTGGACGTAGGCTCGTTAACGCCGAACCACTTTAAATTCTGTGTGTTATTTTCTTTTTTATCATTCTTCAGTTGAAACTCTATAAGATTCAGAACAATTTGGGTGTTAGGTCCAAATTTTGATCTAACAACTTAACTAAAAATCATATTTTTATATAGCCAAAGATCGTATTTTTACTTAATTGGGTACTAGTAGTTGTACACTGTGCATCTTGTATCATGTCGGGTTGCTATCATAAGGATTGATACACCTTATGGTGGGACCAGCATAGGGTATCTACATGTAAGAGAGGGTCGATTGACGCAGACATATGGAACATTAATACAAGTAGGGAGACGATCGATAGGGTAGTAAGGGTACATCTAACATCTTCATGGCAATTAGGCTGATTGAGGTAAGATCCTCATACTAGATGAACACCTGAAGGCTACTACAATTGCGGGGATTGGGATCTCGTTGTAATATTATCATTTTACACAGATTAATAGTTGGGACACTAGTTAGGCGGTGCAGTGATATAGAAATCAGAATAACAGGGTAGTAGTGAAGTAGAGAAAGAATCGAAGTGCATTCAGTTTATCTTGCCTTATCGTATCTATGCTAATCGTATGTTATCTTGTTATCCTTGTTATCCTTGTTATCACGGTATTGTCTTATATTCAGTTTATTCATGTCATGATGCTTTTGCCTATTTACATGCTGAAAGTCACTGGACTTACCAGACTTATGTCTGTCCTAGTTTGTTTCGCCTCTTTTCTTCCGTCCCCCCTCCCCCCTCCAGGTTCATAGGGAGGAAATGATACCACCTAGCTCAGTTTTCTTTCCAAGCTCAAAGATAGTCGATGTATTGCTTTGGACTCTCTCTCTTCCACTGCTATGGCTGGTTCATGCTTTACTGGGGAATATCATTGTTATTTTTATGCCTCTTTTATACTTGGAAGTTTTTGAATCAAGACAGAAGTTCTATGTATTACTTTTAAGTATGATTGAGACAGTTGTTGTAAAAGCTTGACTGAACCACATTTATTTATAAAATGGCTTTATTCTCTGCTGCTTTATTTGTCTGCCTTGTAATTTATTTGCATCTTTTACCTAAAACGCTCCACCAAATTTAAGGCATTCCCTTTGTGAGCGACCTTAATGGAGGTGGGATGTTTCACTTGGTATCAGAGCTGAAGGTTACCGGATCAGATAAAAGATTTGAAAAATTATTTTCAAAACGGTTTTAAAAGAAGCATTTTCAAAAGAAATGTTTTGTTTTAAAGGCATATTCCCCAAAGCCATATGCACTATCTTTTGATCCTCTGTTTGAATCCTTGTTTCCTTCTTTCCTGAGTCTCCGGGGCACCTGGCTTTCTGGAAGGTAACCTCATCGTGGCACGGTTCTGTAGGCTTGATGAGACTACGACATCTATCAAAGGGCAAAGAAGTGCCCAACTTCCATCTATAGCCGCAATAGTTTCACCTGCGACTAATTTTCTTTCAAGCTTTGTAGGGTTTTCCGTGCGATGGAGGCAGCTTTCAAGAGATTTGTCAATAAGTTACACAAGGATGGCAAAGATGAGAATGAGGGAGTTTGGCTAAGGAGCACAACCCAAGGATGAGGAACTCATGGATATAGACTGGTTCACAAAGGAGGTAAAAAGAAAGAGGTGTAAGTGGAAGGATCAAAGGACAAGAAGGAAAGAAAGAATAGGAAAACCTAAGACAAGAGGAAGTGTCTTTATAACAGGTCATATAATTAAGGATAAGGGCAAGAACTAAGGACAGGATTTTCAGGAGGGTAAGTGCATGCTCTCACCACCTGCGTACCTGAGAGAGAGGCAGTAAAGTTTCTGTTGAAAAAGTCTAGTTTTTCTTTTTGATCATCCTATTAATACTCTTTTTGATTTTAGCGCTTCACATTCGTTTATATATGCTTCCATAGTTAGTCTCTACACCTTGGTACTTGTATAATAGAAGATCCCATTATTGTCTCAAATCCGGTTGGTGGTTCGGCTCGTTTATCTTTGGTTTGTAAGGATTTGAGAATAGCTATGTTAAGTATTGAGTGTAAGTGTAATGCTTATGTTTTTGGTTTCATGGGCTATGGGTTGATTCTAGGCATGGATTGGTTAGCTAGTAATTGTGAAAGGAGGGTAGTTAGACTTTCGACTTGCCTCGGGAATACCCTCGAGATTTCGTACGATCCTAAGGGACCAGTTTGTCTTGGCTACCAAGAATGACTTGATGAATCTATCGACGATTTGCAATCCGTTGGAGTAGTCCATGAGTACGCAGATGTTTTTGATTAGGTTAGGGGTTTATCCCCTAAAACGCGAGATAGACTTCCGCATATATCTACTTGACAATGCAAAACTAGTTGCATTACCTATACGACACATGAATCCAAGAGAAAGGTAGGGCTCAATAAACAAGTAGAAGAGTTATTTGAAAAAGGGTTCATAAGGCGAAGTATTTATGAATGGGGTGCTCAAGTCATTTTCGTTACAAAGGCGTATGGTTCACTTCGCTTGTGCATAGATGATATTTTGGAATGAGGAAGAACATGCTTTACATCTAAGGGAAATCTCGGATACCCTCCAAGCGCATCAAATTAAGGCGAAGTTCTCCAAAAATATCATTTTTGGAGAGAAGTAAGGTTTCTAGGACATGTGGCGCCCAAAGAAAGGATAGTAGTAGATCCCACAAAAGTGTTGCGGTGCAAGACTAGAAGATCCCAAGGAATGCAACAAAAGTAAGAAGCTTTCCTAGACTAGAGGGCTAATATAGGAAGTTAATTAAGGACTTTATGAAGGTATCGGCTTCACTTACTAGATTGACGAAGAAGAAACTAATCATCTTAGTATATACACTTGGTAACATGGTTAGCATCTGTTTATTTTCAAGAGATAGTTCTGGGAATGTTAGCATGACACGACAGAAGTTGTAGTGCCAAGAATACTATAAGAAGAAAAGGTGGAATGAGAGGCGATAGTGAAATGAGTTCCAATGCATATTCTGGAAGCAGAAATTTTGAAGTTATGCAATCGTGAAGTTAAGACAGTCAGAGCAATATGGAGTGAAGCTCAGTAAGATGTGACCTAGAAGACTGAAGACTAGATATGCGCATCAAACACTTTTTGAGGGTGTATCCTTGATCTCTCTCTTTTTCTGTAAAGTTTATTTGCTAGTCTTTATCTTTTAAGTATATCCTCTCGATCCTATCCTCGATCCTTAGGTAGAAACCAATGGATGTAAACATGTGTTTGAGACATGTTATGTTTGGTGGATGCAAGTGGATGTAAATGTTTGCTAGTGGTTGCTCGTGGATGCATATACACACATTAGGCACTAGATCGGCTCCGTCACTTCCATATCGCATATGCATGAGTGAATTTATATATATATGAATTGAAACTTGATGCGTTATCATATGGATGTTGCATTTGTATGAATGATTGTGCATTTATGTAGAAGTTATAAAGTACGATTAGGAATAATTGCATACATAATGGACTCATGGCACTGACATAATTCACATTAAGGAGGTCAACTGAATCGATAGACCGCCTGATTTTGCATTTGATAAGGACACACACACACACACTTTGCATACAATCATGAAAGCATTAGAAATATTTTTAAGGACAATGGACGCCTGTGATTGAATGGTTGAGTAGATGGATGTTGGATGTTAGGATACATTCTCCTTGACTTGGAGATTTCGGGGACGAAATCCTTTAAAGGAGGGGAGAATGTAACACCCCGTATATTCTGTGGTTATTAAAGTAACAAATTAAAGAATACTTAATTTTAAAAGTAAGAATTAAGGGAAATGGGTTACGCCATTGCATTCGTCTCGGAATTATGCTTGAGACAGAGTCCGAGTTTGCGTAAATTGGACATCATATGAAGAAGTTATAAGCCTTAGAAGTTTGTATACGCCAAAGGAAGTATATATATACATATAAAATAATTCTAGAAGTCAAAACAGGGTTCAAATCTCGAATTTTGGTCAAAGCAGGCTTAGCGGGAAACTTCCCGTTCAGGGGTGTCGTCCCCCCGGGGGGAGTCGACAAAGGTGTCGACCCCCTATAGGGGTGTCGACATAGGTGTCGACCAACCTATAGGGGAGTCAACCCCTGTTGGCCCAGTCTGGCCGATGACGTGTTTCGCCATGTGTCACTTTGTGATTCGCTGTGTGACGTGGTATTCTGCTCTGGATGATTCTGATGACTTCTAGACTGATCTGAAGGCTCTAAATCTCCCTATACACCTATAAAAAGACCCCTAAACCTATTGTTTTCTCCACAGGAATTCATAGGCATCTATATACTGCTAAAACCTTAAGTGACCTAGCCTCCACCTTAATCAATCAAATTAGAGTTTTTAAGTTAACAATCGAAGTCTACATCAAAGGAATAGCTAATCAAATTCAGAAATCAGATCCCAGAATTCAAGACCGTTCTGTAATTTGTGAGTTCATGTTACTTTCAGAAATAAATTGTGATTCTGACATTGTAATAAATCTGAATCTGAGATTATGCCTATTTCTATCTATCTTCCTATATCAATTGGACCTATCACATTGATATTATTATGTCCATTCTTTGTCTCTTCTTTCCTTCTTCCCTTTTTGTTTTTATAGCAAGGCTACTGCGAGCCAGAGCCAAATCTCATAAGAGATGAACGTACGTTGGGAAAAAATGGGCATAATATATGATTTGGACATGGTTAGCGCTAAAATTGGGAAAAGTATTAAATTATGTATAATTGGGCATAGCTGATTTGTAACGGATTTGAGGACATAACACATGTTATATTTAAAACATAAAGCGTATCGAACATATGACTTGAGATTTGAGGCATAAAGTATATTGGACATATGACTTGGGGTTTGGGGCGTAAATTGAACTGTATACATGTATGGCATAGTACATGTTGTGGTTTAAGACCTAAAATTAGGGCATATTACATATGATAGTTTATGACTTGGAAGGAGATTATTATGTATTGTGATATATGACTTAGGCATGAAAACCTATAGTAAGATAGGGATAACTGTTACATGTGAACACGCCTAAATTGGGATTTTGGGTAATTTGGCATGCACTATAATTAAAGGCTATAATTTGGCATAGTTTATACTGTGAATCATGATTGGTGGTTTTTGGAGAATATTTTGTACGGTGCAATATGACTAAACCTTAGGGCATGTGTTATATTGTGAATTATGACCATGATTTTGGGCATATAAGTTTATAGGCTTAATTTATGATTAGGCGAGATATGTTAATGGAACATTAAGTGATGTTTAATTTGTTAAACAGACTAATATGATGAAATCTATTGAAAGTGAATACTGTAATTGGGAAGCCTACGATGTAGATGAATAAATTGGCATAACTAGCCTGAAGTTGGAATAATATGTGAATGAACCAATTGGAAAAGATAAACATGCCTAACCCGAGGTTAGATTGAGTTGCGGTGTAAAACTCCCCGGAACCTCCCGGCACATCCAGTAACTGCAACAACACAGATCTAATGTCAGAGGTTAGCGCATTTAGCCCAAAAACCCAAAGTTAGAATGAGTTTGCGGTAGAAGTCTGCCCGGAATCGCCTGGCCCAACCAGCAACCGCAAACAACAGTTCTAATGTGAGAGGTTAAGGCATTAATGAATGAATTAATGCTAATAAGCAAGACATGCTAATAACTGAATGGTAGGGTTAAGTTAATTTAGGCAACACTTAACCAATATAACATGTTAATTAAACAAGTGAGTAGGGTTAAGTTAATAAGAAACACTTACCCAATATGACATAATGAATGGGTAGGGTTAAGTTAAAACAAGAGAGCAACACTTAACCAATATAACATGATGAATGGGGAGGGTTAAGTTAACGCAAGAAGGCAAAACTTAACCAATGTAACACGACAAGTGGGTGGGTTAGGTTAACTTGAATTGATTGATGACACTTAACCAATACAACATGATGAACGCATGGGGTTAAGTTAATAAGAAACACTTAACCAATGTAACTTGATGAACGAATGGGGTTAAGTTAATGGGAAATACTTAACCAATATGACATGATGAATGAGTAGGGTTAAGTTAATAAGAAACACTTAACCAATATGATATGATGAATGAGTAGGTTTAAGTTAATAAGGAAACACTTAACTAATATGTGAACGAGTGGGGTTAAGTTAATGGGAAACATTTAACCAATATAACATGATGATGGAGTAGGGTTAAGTTAATAAGAAACACTTAACCAACATGACATAATGAGTGGGTGGGTTAAGTTAACATGAATAGACAAAACTTAACCATTGAATAAACATACATGAATCATTGAGAAGGGTTAAGTACATATCGGGTTGGTGGGTAATATTAGTATATATAGGCCCACAAACTTAACTATTAAAAAAACATACTTGATTCAGTGGGAGGGTTAAGTACATAACGGGTTGGTGGGTAATATCCGTGTTTATGGGCCCACAACACTTAACCAGTAGGGAACCCTAGTAACGGGGACACATTTCAGCAGTAACTGATCGATGCTAGAAAAGCATGATATTTTAAATAATTACTGCAAGTGTACATGTGTGTAGCATACAGGTCGAACACAGGGAGGAAAAATTAAAATTATTATTTATAGAATTTCGTGGGCGAGTTAGACAAATCTTCGAGGTTGGTTTTGAATGCAAACGAAATTGAAATGACAATTAAACTATTATTGAATTGAATCAGATTCGAATCTAATCAAATCTATATTCAATCCAATTGACCTAAGGAAGCAGTAAAAAGAACAGAAATTGAAATTGCAGAAATTAAAAATAACAAAGAGGAATTAAAATTAGGATTACCGCTGAATCTAATCAGACGGTCAATCGCTAATGAAAAGGTGTGCAAAATACAACTAGTACTCTACCAAACCTAATTGTGTAGATGGCACTAGTTGCTATGAAAATTAAAATACAGAAAAATAAAAGAGAACTAGAAACTTTATTAATGGAGAAGAAGAGAAAATAGGATACAGAATAATGGATGGTGGCTACAATGATATTACAAGGGTATATATAGGAGATAACCAAACCCTAACCCTAACCCTAATACAATGATAGATGGGCCTTAGGGAATTCACCAAAAGAGTTTACAATGAGAATCTCAAATGGGCCTTAGTTATATCTATTAAATTTTTGGCCTTTCTTCTTTTTCTCTTGGTTCTTTGACAAGCATCCCTTGATTTGAGATGTGCATGGCCTTTTTATAAATCATTTTGTTGTCCAACAGCAACTAGATGTGGGGTCCTCCTCTACAATTCTTCAAAATGTAAATATATAGCAATCTGATCTCCATTTCTCTACTTTTCTGGTTGCATGCGGGCTGGGTTGGAATATCTATAAAAGTAACAAAACAATACCCAAGTAATATTTATTTATATACAAAAGATAAGATATAAGAGCATAAAATAAACACATTTCTATGTTAATTAAATACCCCCACACTTATCTTTTACTCGTCCTCGAGTAAAACAAAAAATTAAAAACTAACTAGATAGGTCACACTTTCGTAGGAAACACGATTGCATTGAGCGTATGCAACAAGCCGTTAAACCTCTAGGTGTCCCTAGTAGGATGAGTGGTGTCCCGTGAGGGTTTTCAGCGGATACTACCCACAAAATCCAAATGCAGAATGTGTGGATCTAATGTAACTACATGAATGCAATGGTTATATACAAGAAAACAAAAAACAAAAATGACAACACGACTTGTTTCAGGAAAGTGGTACAACAAATTAAGTTAACAATTTCTAATCAGTTGATTTTATTTTAGATATCTCAACTTGTCACAAATTTTCAATATAAATCAAGTTTTCAAATGTTAAATTCCAGTTTGGCCAGTTAGTTCGATCGATAACATAGTGCAGCCATGAAATAGATTCTTAGTTTGCTGGGCACAGTTTGCAAAGTGGTATGATTATTTTCTCATGTGTGGCTAGTCAAATCAATAAGGTCAAGAAGTGTTTAGGCATCATCGCTTATTCTTTATTCTATAAAATTTTAAAATTTATGATTAAGTACATACACCTAACTTAGAAGACCAAGGTTTACCACCCATGCACTGCCTCGCGGACTAACGGAGAGTGGGTAAATAGCTTGGCGGATTGTGCAGGCCGACTTTGACTTTGTCAACAACGTGTCGGTAATCCTTAGGTGTCCAATCTCATAAAATGAGACCAAGATATTCCAACGCTGACTTTGTCAACAACATGTCGGATAGAGCTTGGCGGGTTTGCACACCAACGCTAGATATACAAGCGATGTTGGATACCCTTGGATTACTATTAGTATTATTGAATTTATACGCACAAAAAAGAGTTACGCGAATTCAACTTAACACAACTTATTTTTAAAGATTTCGAAAAGCCAATATAAGTATTTTATGTCCTCCACTTATTTAAACAAAGTCTACAATATAGAATAGATTTCATGGCCATCACCTAAGAATCTCCCTATGTACTGGTTACACTATTATCGCTCAAAATTAAACTTTTCATTATATTTCTTGTTCGATCTAAGTTGAGAGAAAAAAATACTATCACTGACTGAAAGTTGTAAACTTATTTCGTAGTATCACTCTAAAATGAGTCGTGTCTGTGTGAGTGTGTGTGTGTGTGTTTTTTTTATAAAAAAGAAAGCTAAAGAAGATCTGATGCAGACTTGACTCCCCCACACTAGATTGAGACAGTGTCCCAACTGTCTAAAGTATGCAGACCAAAATGGAGAAAAAATGAAAAATAAAAGAAAAAGAACGTGTACCACCTGATTTCATGGTGGATGATCAGGCTCATGAAGATCGATAAGGTCATCGTCTTCGTATTGCTCGAATTCCAAAAATGGTTTCAGTCGTTGACCGTTTACTTTGAAGACTTTTCCATCCTTAGTATTTTCAATTTCAACTACTCCATGAGGATATATTGTTTTCACAACATAAGGTCCAGTCCATCGAGATCTGAGTATTCCTGGAAACAAGTGAAGTCTAGAGTCGTATAAAAGAACTTTTTGTCCTACATTGAATTCCTTACGAAGTATGTTCTTATCGTGTTGGGCTTTGGTTCTTTCTTTAAAGATTTTCGCATTTTCATATGCTTCATTTCTTAATTCCTCCAGTTCTGAGATCTGTAACTTCCTACGTGCGCCGGCCTACTCTAAGTCAAAATTCAAAAGTTTAATTGCCCAAAGAGCACGATGCTCTAATTCAAGAGGTAAGTGACAGGCCTTCCCAAAGACTAACCGATATGGTGACATTCCTAGATTGGTTTTGTAAGCAGTGCGAAATGCCCAAAGTGCATCAATTAGTTTTACAAACCAATCTTTTCTATTGGAATTCACGGTTTTCTTAAGAATTTGTTTGATTTGTCTATTGGAAACTTCTACTTGCCCACTAGTTTGTGGATGGTAAGGGGTCGATAGCTTGTGTGTGATTGAGTATTTCTTGAGCAAGGACTCAAAAGCACGATTACAGAAGTGAGTGCCATTATCGCTAATGATAGGTCGAGGTGTGCCGAAACGCGAAAAGATGTTTTCTTTGAGGAATTTGATAACAACCTTGTTGTCGTTAGTTTTGGTCGGGATGGCTTCAACCCATTTTGAGACATAGTCTACCGCAAGCAAGATGTAAAGATTTCCAAATGAGTTAGGGAATGGTCCCATGAAATCGATGCCCCAAACATTGAATAACTCAATCACTAAAATGGGGTTGAGAAGCATCATGTTTCGCTTAGTGATACGACCCGTTCTTTGACATCGATTGCATATAGAGCAAAATTCGAAAGCGTCACGGAAGAATGTGGGCCAAAAAAACCACTTTGCAATACTTTTGCTGCAGTTTTTCTTGCTCCAAAATGACCGCCACAAGCATGGTCATGTGAGAAAGAGAGAATACTTTGGTGTTCATGATCGGGTACACACCTTCGAATGATTTGGTCTGGACATATTTGAAAAGATATGGGTCGTCCCAATAGAAGTTTCGAACTTTAGAGAGAAATTTTTGTTTATCTTGTTTCGACCATTCAGCGGGTGTTTGCTGTGTGACAAGATAATTCACAATGTCAGCGTACCAAGGGGTGTTAGAGATGGAAAGAATTTGTTCGTCCGAAAAATAGTCATCGATTTGGGTGTCATCAACATTTTCGTGCACAATTCGAGAGAGATGATCAGCTACAACATTCTCAGATCCCTTTTTATCTTGTATTTCTATGTCAAATTCTTGAAGAAGAAGGATCCAACGAATCAAACGGGCCTTGGCATCCTTTTTAGAAAGCAAATATCATAAGGAAGCATGGTCAGTGTAAACTATGACTTTGGATCCTATGAGATATAGTCTGAATTTCTCAAGAGCGAAGACAACTGCCAAAAATTCCTTTTCAGTAGTTGAGTAATTCAATTGGGCCTCATTTAAGGTTTTGCTAGCATAGCAAATGACTCAAGGGAGTTTATCGATTTGTTGCCCCAAGATGCTCCAATCGCAAAATCAGAAGCATCACACATAAGTTTGAAGGGTTGAGTCCAATCAGGGGGTTGAATGATGGGAGTTGTGGTCAAGATTGACTTAAGAGTTTCGAAAGATGTTTTGCAATCATTGGAAAAATCAAACTTGACGTCTTTGGCAAGTAAGTTCGAGAGAGGTTTTGAAATTTTCGAGAAATCTTTAATGAATCTTCTATAGAATCCCGTATGGCCCAGAAATGAACGAACATCCTTAACAGACTTAGGAAGAGGTAGATTAGCAATAAAATCCCTTTTTATCTCGTTCCGACCATTCAGTGGGTGTTTGCTGTGTGACAAGATAATTCACAATGTCAACGTACCAAGGGGTGTTTGAGATGGAAAGAATTTGTTCGTCCGAAAAATAGTCATCGCTTTGGGTGTCATCAACATTTTCGTGCACAATTCGAGAGAGATGATCAGCTCCAACATTTCAGATCCCTTTTTATCTCATATTTCTATGTCAAATTCTTGAAGAAGAAGGATCCAACGAATAAAACGGGCCTTGGCATCCTTTTTAGAAAGCAAATATCGTAAGGCAGCATGGTCAGTGTAAACTATAACTTTGGATCCTATGAGATATGGTCTGAATTTCTCAAGAGCGAAGACAACTGCCAAAAATTCCTTTTCAGTAGTTGAGTAATTCAATTGGGCCTCATTTAATGTTTTGCTAGCAAAGTAAATGACTTGAGGGAGTTTATCGATTCGTTGGCCCAAGATGGCTCCAATCGCAAAACCAGAAGCGTCACACATAAGTTCGAAGGGTTGAGCCCAATCAGGGGGTTGAATGATGGGAGTTGTGGTCAAGATTGACTTAAGAATTTCGAAAGATGTTTTGCAATCATTGGAAAATTCAAACTTGACGTCTTTGGCAAGTAAGTTTGAGAGAGGTTTTGAAATTTTCGAGAAATCTTTAATGAATCTTCTATAGAATCCCGCATGGCCAAGAAATGAACGAACATCCTTAACAGACATAGGAGGAGGTAGATTAGCAATCAAATCAATTTTGGATTTATCGACTTCAAGGCCATCTTTTGAAATGACATGACCTAGAACTACCCCCCTTTTTTACCATGAAATGACATTTCCCCAATTAAGCACGAGCGATTTCTCCTTACAACGTTTTAGGACGAGTTCTAGATGAGCGAGACATTGGGAAAAAGCTGATCCGAAGATTGAAAAATCATCCATAAATATTTCCAAGAATTCTTCTACCATATCAGAGAAAATACTCATCATACACCTTTGGAAAGTTGCGGGGGCATTACAAAGACCAAAAGGCATGCGACGATAAGCAAAGGTTCCAAAGGGACAAGTAAAGGTGGTCTTATGTTGATCCTCTAAAGCAACAGGGATTTGGTTACAGCCAGAGTATCCATCGAGAAAACAACAGTACTCATGACCCGCTAAGCGTTCGAGCATTTGGTCAATAAAAGGCATGGGAAAATGGTCTTTTCATGTGGCTGAGTTGAGCTTTCGATAGTCGATACACACACGCCATTTTGTTTTGATTTTTGGTGGGACGAGCTCATTACTTTTCATTTTTGATCACTGTGACTCCCGAATTCTTTGGTACAACTTGTACCGGACTCACCCAAGTACTGTCAGAGATGGGGTAGATGATGTTATTGTCCAAGCATTTGATTATCTCCTCCTTGACCACTTCTCTCATGTTTGGGTTTAATCGCCTTTGAGCCTCACGGGTGGGTTTATCCTCAACAACTAAATGTATGCTATGTTCCACAATTGATGGGCTAATTCCTTTTATATCGCTCAGTTCCCACCCCAAAGCATCTTTATTTTCCCGCAAAATTTCTAAGAGTTTTTCTTCTTGGTCCTCGGTAAGATCAGAGGCCAAGATTACGGGAAGAGTTTCTGAGGAGTCTAAGTATGCGTACTTAAGGTCTTGTGGAAAGGGTGTAACACCCCATAATTCTGTTAATATTAATATTCACAAATTAAAGAATAACTAATCTCAGACGTGAGAATTTTGGGAAACGGGTTGCGCCATTGTGTTCGTCTTGGAATTCTGGTTGAAATAGAGTCCGAGTTTGCGTGAATTGGACTTCGTATGAAGAAGTTATGGCCATCGGAAGTTTTAGAAAATTCAAAACAGCTCGCAGGAAATTTAAAATTCAAACTGAAAGTGCAGAAGCGGGCTAGGCGGGAAAAATTCCCGCCCAGGCAGGTCGACTGGGGAGTCGACACTAGTGTCGACCTGCCCCCCCTAGGTCGACTATAGTGTCGACCTGGGTGTCGACCTGGTCAGTCGGCTAGGGTTTTGACTGAGCCCAATCTTGAGCTGCTGATGTGTCTTTAGGGCTGAGTTGGCAAATTAAACGGTTCAGTTTAGTTCTGAGTTGATCTGACTGTCTAAATAAACCCTAAACTCTATAAATACCTAGGTAGTCTCTCACCCTAATTCATATGAAAAATAGAATAGCTACCGTCATACCGCCGCCATGGAACTCAGTAGAGCCGCCGCCAACTAAGAAGGAAGAAAAGCTAATCAAATTCTAATTCTACCCAATTCTAAAGCAAATCAAGACTCTCTTTTCTTCTCTAAATTGTGAGTATGATGATCTTAACAAGATTATTGTTAAATTAATTAGAATAGGTCATGAATGGATTATGAGTAGATGATGTGAATTGTCATATATGTTGTTGTAAACATTATACTATCATGTATGTTATAAATTCTATGCTATGTGGTGATGATATCCTATATGTTGTAAATCATGCTATGATGATGTTATGTATGTTGAGAGTTTCTATGCTAAGTTGTGATGAATCATACATGTTAAAAAGCCATGATGTTACTATCTATGCTAATTAGTTCATGTTAATCAAATCATAATATTGATATTATTTGGGCTATGTTGATCTATATGACAAATCACATATGCAAGTCTAGTTTGATTTAGTAAAGTTTATGAACATATGCCATGACATCTATTTAGATTTAGAATTATGCTATGACATATGTGAATTCTATGTATTAGATGCTAGTTCACACCATCATTATGTTGCCTAAAACCCCATATGCAAGTTTATACATAAATTTGGGTTATGATCATATCATGTAAATTGTGACATTTAACAAGTTGACACCTTTAGATCCTTAACATGTGTAGTTTATGCAAGTTTCACCCCTATTATGATTGGATTATTTTATTTGTTTATATGTTGTGATAATTTATCTTTATGCTATGAGTTAGACTATTCGAGTCTAACATATATTCTGCGTTGAATAAGCGAACGTATAAACGTGGGGTAGGGGTAATATTAAGGATTTAGTAATAAGAAGTTGGGGTGCAATTGATATGATTTTGCATGCCATGAGTGGATGACCATAATTGGGTCAATTATGGACATCAATAAAAGTGGACTTAATTAATAATTTGGATAGGGAATTATTAAAACTAGGGTAAAAGATTATAAGTGATAATCAATGCTTAGGACACGCGGTTGGACTCGTTTGTGATGTAAACCTGCCCGGGCCCGCCCGACAAATCCAGTGGTCACAAATGTCAGCCCAATGTGAGAGGTCCTAGGCCTAAACTAAAGCATAACAGTTGTAAAGACACGAGGTTAGAATCTTTTATGGTGTAAGACTGCCCGAACCCGCCCGGCAAATCTAACTGCCATGAATGCCAGTCTAATGTGAGAGGTCTTTATGAGGTTATAGCCTGAACAAATTAAGAAATACTTAACCAGATAAACATGTGAAGTGGGACATGGGGGTTAAGTAGGTGCCTTGGGTGGCATGAGGAATCTAGTGGGTGCCCTTAGTGGCATGTGAAATACGATTAGTAAGACTTAACCAAACACACATGTAAATGAACATGACTAAGAGGGTTAAGTGGGATATACTAGTGGACAAGCTTAGGTGGGTAGCTTTTGGGGGCCCATTTCAACCAATATCCCAAACGTATCTTTGTGGGCTCGACCCAAGTCGAGGACGAGACACGCATACTGGGTTTGACTATAAGAGGCCAAAACGGGGAGCGGTGGCAACGCAAGTCCAACGGGTTTCATATGCGTGTGTGGACCCGGGCTGGTAGGCAATACGTTGTTGCATCGTGTAGGTATAAGCCGTGCATTCTCAAGTTGTATCGGGTTGCCACTTCAGGGGAGTGATACACCCCACTGTGGGGCCAGCACGGGTATCTACGAGTAGGGAGCTGATCGCAAGTGGGTAGTGGGGTACACCTAGTGGAGATAGGGGCGGATGGCACCTATGTAGTCAGCTAGGGGTACGTAAGGCTATTTATATTGTTTCTGTGTGAAACAAGTGGGATCAACCTTTAGGGTGACTGGTGCGGTGCAGTGTAGTAATGTGTGGTGCGGTGTAGCAATTGTTCGTTAGTAATTAGGTATCCTTTAACGTTATCTTTAACGTTATCTTAAACGTTATCTTTATCTGCTCTTCCATACCTAATAGTTCATAGACATTTACTTGTCTTCCATCTTATGCCTTAGTCTAGTTATTTTGATAATAGTATTGTTAGAATTATCATACTCGCCAGACTTTATGTCTGACCCCCTCTATTTCTATCCTTTTCCCCCTCCAGGTCCTCAGATTTGGCCCAGCTCTAGTGGAGTTTGATTGGATTGCTTTATCTCTCTTGAAAAGCTTGGACCATTGAAGTAAATTCCAGCTTGTTATCTTCTTTAATGGCTATTTGTGAAATGGGATTATGTATTTTGTTTTATGAAGATGGATATTGTACTTGACTCTGATTTATGGTTTTATGATGTAACAAACATGGTTAATTTCCGCTGCAATAAAATGAAGTTTTAGATTTCCAAGTACCACTAATTATCTGTCTTGTTGTAATTTTTCTGTTCTATATTCACTTAAATCCTCCATGGAATTTAATGCATTCCCTTTGTGAGTGACATTAATGGACGTGGGGTGTTACATGTGGTATCAGAGCTTAAGGTTACCAGAACAGATAAATTTTTTAGAAAAACTATTTTTCTAAAGTATTTTTGGAAGAAGTGCTTTCAAAAACATGTTTTAAATGAGTTATTTTAAAGAGGAAAGTTTTTATGAAAAACATAATCCCCAATAGCCATATCTTTATCTTTCGAATTCTCCATCTTGAATCTTTCCTTTTTCGTTTCAGCATGGCTGAAGATCTTAACCTTCCGGACGGTGTAACGATACCAGGATGGTATAGGAGGTTATTAGAGGCTAGGGCCGCTGCAGGTCCAGCCAATGTTCCTCCACCACCGGTTGCACCCGTTGCTCCTCCTCCTCCTCGCATTGATACTTTTGCAAAGACGTGCAAGGAATTTAAGGCTATGGGTGGAAAACCTTTTCAAGGGTCAGAAACGTTTGTGGAAGCTAGAGATTGGCTTAGGGAGGTGGAAGAATTGCTAGAGATCTTTGAAGTAGAAGAAGGGAGGAAAGTCAAATTAGCAGCTTGATTGATGAAGGGAGAGGCCTCGTTTTGGTGGGAGGTCACTAATGGGGAGCGTCCTGTTGATTCTTGGGCAGATTTTAGGCGTTGGTTTGTGGCGAAATTTCTCTCAAGGGCGGAAGAGAATCTATATATGGAAAGGTTCTTGACATTGAAGCAAGGAAGCTCATCAGTGAAAGAATATGTCAACAAATTTAATCAGTTTGCAAGGTTTGGCTTGGACTTAGTGAACACGCCGAAGAAGAAGGCGCTGAGGTTCGTAAATGGATTGAATGAACCGTTGCAAGGGTTGGTTATGACCCACATCCCTATGGGGGCCAAATTTGAGAAGCTTGTAGACATGGCACTCATGCACGAGGAGAAAGGTGCTAAAGATGATAAGGCACCTGAGAAGAAAGGGGATCAGAAGAAACCACAACAGCAAAACAAGAAGGGTGGTAAAGACAATAACGGCAAGGGAAAGAAGAAATGCTTTAACTGTGGGACACCAGGCCATCTCAGCAAGGATTGCCGAAAGAAAAAGAAGACTGGCTGTTTTCATTGTGGCGAAGCGGGACATCTAGTGAAGGACTGCCCCAAGAAGGGGCAGAGGGCAGGAGCTACCTCGGGAGGACAGGTGCAGGCTCTTATGGCACCAGGGCAGGCGAGGGGACAAGTTCAGGCTCTCGCGGTCCCACCGCTACAAGAACGAGGTAGAACCATTTCTGTTGAAAGCTTAGTTTTCTGTTTGATCATCCTGTCCGTACCTTATTCGACTCGGGTGCATCGCATTCGTTTATCTCTACGTCATTAGTTGAATCACTGCACTTAAGCACCAGTTTAGTAGAGGATCCCTTAGTAGTTTCGAATCCAATTGGGGGCTCAGCTTATTTGTCCATGATGTGTTTGGATTTGAAAATTTCTATACTTAGCTTTGAGTTTAGATGTGATGCTTATGTGTTGGGCTTCACGGGCTATGGGCTAATTTTAGGAATGGATAGGTTATCCAGAAATGGGGCCGTTCTTGATTGTGAAAGGAGAGTAGTTAGGCTCGTGACTCGCCTTGGCAACACTCTCGAAATCTTTTGTAATCCCATAGAATCCGTTATGCTAAGTTATTTAGAATCGCTTGACGCGTCGGTGGAAAATCTACGATCTGCTAGAGTGGTCCGAGAATATTCGGATGTGTTTGAGGAGGTGAAGGGCTTGCCTCCGAAGCAGGAGATAGATTTTCGAATATATCTTGTGGATAATGCGAAACCGGTATCTTTGTCGGTACGCCACATGGCTCCACGTGAAAGGTGGGAACTCGATAAACAAGTGAAGGAGTTGCTTGAGAAGGGGTTCATAAGACGAAGTATATCGGAGTGGGGTGCTCCAGTAGTATTTGCAACGAAGGCGGATGGGTCCCTTAGAATTTGTATGGACTATAGAGAACTTAATAAGCTTACTAAGAAAAACAGACACCCACTGCCGAGGATTGACGAACTCTTCGATCAGTTAGTTGGCGCCTCAGTGTTTTCGCAGTTGGACTTAGCCACTGGTTTCCATCAATTGAGAGTGGATGAGGATAGCATAGACAAGACTGCCTTTAGGACTCCGACGGTTTCTATGAATGGCTAGTGATGCCCTTCGGTTTGACAAACGCCCCCGCATACTTTGTTGATTTGATGAGTAGGGTGTTTAGGGAGTACCTTAACAAATTCGTGGTAGTCTTTGTAGACGACATCTTGATCTTTTCTAAGGATGAAGAAGAGCATGCCCTACATCTTAGGGAAGTGTTGGAGACCCTACGAGCGCATAACCTTAAAGCTAAATTTTCTAAGTGTCACTTCTGGAGGAAGGAAGTACGATTCTTAGGGCACGTGGTTTCCAAGGAAGGGATAGCCGTGGATCCCGCGAAGGTGGTGTCCATCCAAGATTGGAAGGTCCCTAAAAATGCTACCGAAGTGAGAAGTTTCTTAGGGTTGGCTAGCTACTATAGGAAGTTTATCAAAGACTTCGCAAAGATATCAGCTCCATTGACACGCTTGACGAAGAAGAACCTAGTCTTCACATGGGACGTAGATTGTGATGATGCATTCTAACGTTTGAAGAGAGCTTTGACCTCAGCCCCAGTCTTAGTATTGCCAGATGGGAGTAAGCCGTTTACTGTTTATACTGACGCTTGTGGGACAGTACTAGGCGCAGTCTTAATGCAAGAGTGTAGGGTAATAACCTATGGTGGAAGGCAGTTGAGAGCGCACGAGAAGAATTACCCCACGCATGACCTAGAGTTGGCCGCTATTGTTTTCGCGCTTAAGTCTTGGCATCATTATCTTCTTGGCGAGAAATTCGAATTATTCACTGACCACAAATCTTTAAAATACTTATTCTCTCAAAAGGACTTGAACTTAAGGCAGCAAAGGTGGATGGAGTTCTTAGCATCCTACGACTTCGAGATAACATATACCCCTGACAAGGGTAACGTAGTGGAACATGCCTTAAGTAGAAAAAGATTATCCTTCAGTCCTTTGTTTGTTGAGCGGCGAAGCTTAGAATTCATTTCGATGTTTGACTTTAGACCTTCCGTTGACTTTGTACCCGGTCTGCTAGCATCCTTGGAGGTCATACCTACGCTTTTGGGACAGATTGGCGAGGCACAGCGAGACGACCCATAGTTGGTTGAGTTAGTAGAAAAGCTCAAAGTAGGGGAGTCATCAAGCCATCTCCGTAGGTATACCCTAGATGATAAGGGTTGGTTACGTAGGGAAGGTAGACTTTGTGTACCAAAAGACGATAACCTAAGGAAGACCATTCTTGATGATGCACATCGTTCGAAGATGACCATTAATCCCGGCGGGGACATGATGTACATGGACATGAGACGAGTTTACGTTTGGGCCGGCATGAAGAGGGATGTAGCCGAGTATGTTGCTAGATGCTTGGTGTGCCAACCAGTAAAAGCGGAGCAAAAGAAACCCTGTGGGTTGCTTCACCCATTGGAGGTTCCACTCTGGAAGTGGGAGAGTGTCTCGATGGACTTTGTGGATGGATTACCAAGATCAAGGAAGGGTAATACGGGGATTTGGGTTATAGTAGATAGACTTACTAAGAGCGCCCATTTCATTCCCGTGAAGAGTAAGAGGACTGTTCCATGGTTAGCTTCTATATACGTCCGAGAAATAGTTCGTTTGCACGGTGTTCCTTCTAGCATAGTGAGCGACCGCGATCCTATTTTTACTAGCGAATTTTGGAGAAGCTTGCAAGAGGCGGTAGGGACTCAGTTATGTTTGAGCACCGCATATCATCCTCAGACGGACGGCCAGACCGAGAGGTTGAATCGTATTCTAGAGGACCTTTTGAGGCTATGTATCCTACACTTTGGGGGTACATGGAAAGAGCATCTTCCATTGGTGGAGTTCGCATATAACAACAGCTTTCAGTCCAGCATTGGCATGGCACCTTTCGAAGCTCTTTATGGACGACCTTGTCGTTCACCTACATGTTGGTGGGAATCTACGGATAAGATCTTACTTGGGCCCGATATAATTAGGGAGACTTCGGAGAAGATCGACTTGATTCGAAGGAGGATGAAAGCAGCGCAAGATAGGCAGAAATCTTATGTGGACAAGAGGAGAACAGATCTTGAGTTTGAAGTTGGGGACATGGTCTTTATCAAAGTGTCTCCATTACGGAATGTTGTTTGCTTTGGGTCCGTTGGGAAGTTAGCACCAAGGTTCGTAGGGTCGTTTCCTATTAAAGAGAAGATTGGACAGATGGCGTATAGAGTGGAGTTGCCAGAGAGACTTAGTGGTGTACACGACGTATTACATGTGTCACATTTGAGGAAGTGCTTGCACGAGACCGCGGAATTGGTAGAGCCGAGCGTGCTTAGAGAGGTGGAGATAGAGCATGATGCGACGATTCGACGAGCTACTACGCGCATTCTTGGGTCAGAGATTAAGAAGCTGAGAAATCGATAGGTCAAACTAGTCAAAGTGCAATGGGGAGATGATGAGAGCAACGCTACTTGGGAGACAGAAGAGAAGATGCGTTCACGATACCCTTTTCTTTTTGAGGGTATGTCCTTTACTTTCTCCTTTATCGCTTATCTTGTACTTATCTTACATTTAGAGTATCCTCTCGCTAGTATTCTTGACCTTTAGTTAGGATAATCCTATGGTTGAAACATGTGTTTGAGACATGTTATGTATGATGGATGCACGTGGATGCAAGTGTTTGCTAGTGGTTGCTCGTGGACGCATATACACACACTATTAGGCACTAGATCGGCTCAATCACTTCATACTGCATATTGCATATAAATGGCTATATTTAGTAAAATGGATGTATAATGGTTATGCGATCATATGGATGCTGCATTCAGATGATGATTGTGCACGCATGTAGAGATAATATGTAGCATTAAGGAACTTTTGCATACATAATGGACGCATGGCACTATCATGATTTGCATTAAGGAGGTCAACTGAATCAGTGGACCGCCTGATTTTGCATTAGATATGGACATATACACACACTGTGCATTTAAACATGAAAGCATTAGAAGTCTATAAGGACAATGGATGCCTGTGTTTGATGGTTGAGTATATGGTTGTTTGGATGTTAGGATATACATTCTTCTTAACTTAAAGATTTCGGGGACGAAATCCTTTAAGGAGGGGAGAATGTAAACCCCCGTAATTCTGTTAATATTAATATTCACAAATTAAAGAATAACTAATCTCAGATGTGAGAATTTTGGGAAACGGGTTGCGCCATTGTGTTCGTCTCAGAATTCTGGTTGAAATAGAGTCCGAGTTTGCGTGAATTGGACTTCGTATGAAGAAGTTATGGCCATCGGAAGTTTCAGAAAATTCAAAACAGCTCGCAGGAAATTTAAAATTCAAACTGAAAGTGCAGAAGCGGGCTGGGCGGGAAAAATTCCCGCCCAGGCAGGTCGACTGGGGAGTCGACACTAGTTTTGACCTGCCCCCCCCCCCCCCAGGTCGACTGTAGTGTCGACCTGGTCAGTCGGCTAGGGTTTTGACTGAGCCCAATCTTGAGCTGCTGATGTGTCTTTAGGGCTGAGTTGGCAAATTAAACGGTTCAGTATAGTTCTGAGTTGATCTGACGGTCTAAATAAACCCTAAACTCTATAAATACCTAGGTAGTCTCTCACCCCATTTCATATGAAAAATAGAATAGCTACCGTCATACCACCGCCATGGAACTCAGTGGAGCCGCCGCCAACTAAGAAGGAAGAAAAGTTAATCAAATTCTAATTCTACCCAATTCTAAAGCAAATCAAGACTCTCTTTTCTTCTCTAAATTGTGAGTATGATGATCTTAACAAGATTATTGTTAAATTAATTAGAATAGGTCATGAATGGATTATGAGTAGATGATGTGAATTGTCATATATGTTGTTGTAAACCTTATACAATCATGTATGTTATAAATTCTATGAGTGGTGATGATATCCTATATGTTGTAAATCATGCTATGATGATGTTATGTATGTTGAGAGTTTCTATGCTAAGTTGTGATGAATCATACATGTTAAAAAGCCATGATGTTACTATTTATGCTAATTAGTTCATGTTAATCAAATCATAATATTGATATTGTTTGGGCTATGTTGATCTATATGACAAATCACATATGCAAGTCTAGTTTGATTTAGTAAAGTTTATGAACATATGTCATGACATCTATTTAGATTTAGAATTATCCTATGACATATGTGAATTCTATGTATTAGATGCTAGTTCACACCATCATTATGTTGCCTAAAACCCCATATGCAAGTTTATACATAAATTTGGGTTATGATCATATCATGTAAATTGTGACATTTAACAAGTTGACACCTTTAGATCCTTAACATGTGTAGTTTATGCAAGTTTCACCCTATTATGATTGGATTATTTTATTTGTTAATATGTTGTGATAATTTATCTTTGTGCTATGAGTTAGACTATTCGAGTCTAACGTATATTCTGCATTGAATAAGCGAACATATAAACGTAGGGTAGGGGTAATATTAAGGATTTAATAATAAGAAGTTGGGGTGCAATTGATATGATTTTGCATGCCATGAGTGGATGACCATAATTGAGTCAATTATGGACATCAATAAAAGTGAACTTAATTAATAATTTGGATAGGGAATTATTAAAACTAGGGTAAAAGATTATAAGTGATAATCAATGCTTAGGACACGAGGTTTGACTCATTTGTGACGTAAACCTGCCCGGACCCGCCCGGCAAATCCAGTGGTCACAAATGTCAGCCCAATGTGAGAGGTCCTAGGCCTAAACTAAAGCATAACAGTTGTAAAGACACGAGGTTAGACTCTTTTATGGTGTAAGACTGCCCGGACCTGCCCGGCAAATCCAACTGCCATAAATGCCAGTCTAATATGAGAGGTCTTTATGAGGTTATGGCCTGAATGAATTAAGAAATACTTAACCAGATAAGCATGTAAAGTGGGACATGATGGTTAAGTAGGTGCCTTGGGTGGCATGAGAAATCTAGTGGGTGCCCTTAGTGGAATGTGAAATACGATTAGTAAGACTTAACCAAACACACATGTAAATGAACATGACTAAGAGGGTTAAGTGGGATTTACTAGTGGACAAGCTTAGGTGGGTAGCTTGTGGGGGCCCATTTCAACCAGTATCCCAAACGTATCTTTGTGGGCTCGACCGAAGTCGAGGACGAGACACGCATACTGGGTTTGATTATAAGAGGCCAAAACGGGGAGCGGTGGCAACGCAAGTCCAACGGGTTTGAGATCTAACTTAGGATGTTCTTGAGTGTTAACATTGGTCAACATTCGTTGGTTAGATTCAGAAGACGAAGGATTTAAGTCAAGAAATTCATTTAGTTCAAAAATGTATTCGAGTTCATCGAAATTGGAGTCGAAATGGTCAAGACACATTTTCAGGGCTTCAGAAGTGTCATTAGAGGTTTCGGCAACTATGGCTTGAATCATGTCGATTTCATCGGTCTCAAAATCCCTAGGTTGTTTGTTGAGATTGAAGATGTTTAGCTCAATGGTTAGGTGCCCGAAGGAAAGTCGAAGTTGACCGTTCCTACAATTAATGACAGCATTTGAGGTTGCTAAGAAGGGCCGTCCTAAAATCAATGGTATTTGAACTTTGGGATTTAAGACAGGCTCTGTTTCTAAAACTATGAAATCGACAGGGAAGTAAAACTGTTTGATCTGTATCAAGACGTCTTCGATTATTCCCAATGGCTTTTTGATAGATCGATCAGCTAGCTGAAGAGTGATGTTCGTTGGTTTAATCTCCCCTAATCCAAGTTACCGATAAACAATACAAGGAAGAATATTGACACTGGCACCAAGATCGAGTAGGGCACGAGAGATGTGAGTGCTTCCTATTTTGCATTCAATCGTTGGGCAGCCAGGGTCCTTGTACTTGACTGGGGTAAGATTCGAAAGAACAGAGCTTGTATTTGCAGTTAGAAAGACGGTTTTTGGGACATTAGTCGCACGTTTTTGTGTGCACAATTCCTTAAGACATTTAGCATATTAAGGAATTTCTTCAATGGTGTCTAAAAGAGGAATATTCACACGGACTCGTTTGAAAATTTCCAAAATTTTATCGAAATTTGCCGCTTTCTTCTTATTATTGAGTCTATGGGGAAATGGAGCTATTGGTTTTTCGACTCTGTGATCAGTTTCATCATTCGAAGAAGGAGGTTTATCCAAGGTAAAAGAAGGTGGTAAGGTTGTAGAAGATGTAATGTTGGTATTGCCAACATCGATTTTCGAAGGTGGGTCGGGTTTACCGACACTAGGAGAGGAACTGTTGGGATTGCCTACATTTGAGGAAAATGGAGGTTTTAAAGAATTGGCATTCGAAGCCAATGGGTGATCATCAAGATTTGGCATTGGGGTCGAGTTAGAAGGTTCGCCAGGGTTGCCCACATTATTATCAATCCTCTTTCCAGATCGAAGGGTTGTAATAGCATTGACCGGATTATGGTTTTCGTCCTCACAAGAATTTACAGCACGAGAGTTATATTTTGGATTCACCTCAGGTTGACTAGGCAACTTTCCTTTCTCATTATTTTTCATTAGTTCTTTCATCATATTCATCATTTGTTCGAGTTTGACATCTTGATTATTTATTTGTTTCTCTAATCGAACAATATCTTGTGAAGATTGACCAGATTGAGAGGACTGGTTCGATGATTGAAAATTTGGATGCCTATAAGGTTGTTTGGATTGAGATGCAGTTTGAGAGGTTTGAGAATTGGGAGGTGGAGCTTGAAAATTCGGATTTGGAATAAAGTGTTGCACGTGAGATGGGTTAGCCGAATTATTGGGGTTTGACCAAGAAAAATTTGGGTGGTTCCTCCAACTAGGATTGTATGTGGATGAGTAAAGATTATTTTGAGCTATAGCATTAGCTTGGTCCTGAGAGTGATAGTGGGGTAGCCCTTCTCCGGCTTGAGGAGTTTGACTTTCTAAGGGAATTTGACTTAGATCCACGACATGCACTCCTCTAGTAGAAGTACGAATGGGAACACGAATTGATTCCCACTGCATGTCCTTTTCAGAATAATCTTCTAAGAATTTCCAAGCTTCATCGGCCGTCTTAGACATAAAGTCTCCTCCACACATAGATACTAATTGAGTTCTAATCTGATAGTTTAGCCCTTCATATGCAATTTGACATAAGTGATCTTTTAGAATTCCATGATGAGGACAACTATATAATAGTTGGTTGAATCTTTCAAAGTATTTTGAAAAAGTTTCCACCTCATTTTGACAAAATTGATTTATCTTGGTTCGAATTTTGAGAGTTTTATGGAAAGGGAAAATCTCTTTCAAGAATGCAGTGACAAATTCATCCCAACTTCTTATGGAATTTTTTGGAAGAGAATTTAGCCATCTTTTAGCGCTTTCAAGTAGTGCAAATGGAATTAGCCTCAGCTTGATCGATTCGTTAGACAATTGTTGCATTTTTGTTGTAGACGCATACAATTCAAATTCACATAGAAATTCATAAGCATTTTCTGACCCAGTAAATTTTGGTACTCCTTAAATAAAAGAATGTTTAAGCTCAAAGTTGTTTCCTTCAGCTGGTGGGAACACGATGACAGAGGGTTGAACGGTCCTAGTTGGATAACATCGATCACGAAGAGATATGGGTCTATCCATTTCGATATTGAGATTTTGAAAATTTTGATGTGCTCGATTTTGATCCCCAAAGTTTTGAAATTTTTGGTTTACTCGATTTTGATCCAACTCATTTGGAAAATTTTGGTTTATTCGAGAACCCCTAGGATAATTTGGTTGGCTAACACTTTTTTCACTCATTGTTGTTAAATGCACACATAGAAAAATCCTAGACTTAAGGCTGACACAAGAAGCTCCTAATCAAAATAAATAACGAAAACAAGTGTGTCTTATTAGTTGATAATCTCGATTTGAAGGGGGAAGAGGGTCTTATGGCCGTTCACGTATAGTATAAATACTAAGGGATACGACCAATGTTTTATAGGTAGTATGCAACCTCTTTTGCTAGAAGTTCAATAAATTGAACTAATATATATCCGCGATCAAACCCTTGAGAAAATCAATTTCACAAAATACACTTTTGCAGTTAAATATTTTGCAAATCAAATTAAATAAGTAGATTGAAAAGGTTAATTTGCTAGAATGTCGAAAAATTCCTGATGTAATACGTATCATCATCATTTAGAAATAGAATAGAAGGAATTCCACACAGCAAAATAAATTTTTAAATCTAATATATTTAACCCAATTTGTTTGTCCTATTGAGCTTCAGTTTTGCTCCTAAGGCCAACGTCTAATCAATTTTTATTTAGGTCCAAGGAGTATGCAAATGACCGAATTTAATTGTTTTGGAGCCAAGGAAAGGTAATGACTTCCTCACCTTATGTTTGTTAGGGCTTTGCTCGTAACTAGATTTATTTCAGAATGCAGCCAAAACAACAATCAAACACAAATAATTGCATAAATTAAAAAAAAAATACAAGCAAGCCGCTGCCCCTGTAGAAATTTTTACAAGCAATGTCTATATATTTTTTTCTTTGCAGCAGAGCACCTGTAGAGTTCAGAAAATATTACAGTGGGGTATGGAAGTCCTTCCAGAGCAATTGAAATCCACTGTCTGCTTTGCTTGATTTTGATTCCTTCTTTGTTGCTCGAACGTGGTTTTCCTTGGCTTTGTTTGAGTGCTCCTTCTTTTTTTTTGTTGGTTGAAAAGAAAAGAAAACGAAGATTGACTTGAACTACTAGACTAAAAAAAACAAAGTAGAGGAAGAATGAATGAAGAGAAAATAATAATAATAATAATAATAATAATATAAAAAACAAAGACTACGCTTACTGAAAAAAAGAAATAAAGACTAGCTCAAGTTAAAACCAAATGGCCGCACTTAATCAAGCTTAAATCGGTTAGAGTATGGAAACAAGTAATGCCACAAATTAACACGTCGGACGTCCTCAATTAAAGGAAGTAATCCCAAATTACTTACGCTGAAACCAAAGTGGTTCCTCCCTTTTTTTTCGATAGCAAGTAACAAAAATAACTCCCGTCCTTGATCAAAGTAAACCAACGCACTAATATAGAAAGGCGGCTCAAGTCTATACCCAATATACAACTCAATCCCGAAACGATTTCATACCAAAACTGAAAGCAGGCAACATTAATATACAAGGAAACAAAACAAATCGACGCACAAAATAAAGTCACTGCTCCCTCAAATTAACATTGCTAAATCGGGATTTGGTTGAATTGGTTTTGGGTTTGATTGATTTTTTTTCCGGAATTGGGTTCTAGGGTTCG